>JAJKLA010000019.1:0-627583 GCA_022432515.1 Hypoxylon sp. NC0597
ATAAAGTTTTTTTAATAAAATATCTCGTTTAATTATATAAAAGCTTTAACATTATAATAATTATATAATTATATATTATAAAGTTTAATAATAATTAAATAAATATAAAAAAGGTTATAAATTATTACTTTATTATTACTTTAAAAAGCTTTATTAATTAATATTTTCGATTTAAAAATTCTTAATTAAGTTCTTTATTTTAATATAATAGCCCTTATAAAACTCGGGTATACGTGTAAAATAGTGCTTTATGCGATTATCTTAGCGATCCGGAGCAAGGCGCGCATGAGTTTACCGTTTAAAAGGCTATGGTATCGGTAAATCGCCTACCTAACGTTCTTCCCCCTCTTCGAGAGCAGTGTAGTCATCAAATTCTACCTAGCTTTACTTTCACATATCTTGGCGACGATGTTCTGTAGCGCCTTTAGCCCGGGCAAGCATAATAGAAACACGCGATTGGGATCAGCCTAGCTTACTAATTTCCATATGTAAAGTTGATATAATATCAAAGGTTGTCTGCCTTGGTTTGGTTTGAGAATAATCTTAATAGTTGGGTCGTAGAGTAATTTCAGAGTGTACCTCCCGGCATACACTGTATACAAGCCCACCATTCTAGACCCAACCGGCCCGTCTACAGGCACTATCGTGCCATTCGCAGACTTAATGAAGATCAGGTGCCCCGGATACTACGATATTAGGTATCTGTAGGTGTAGCATCCAATGAATGGCAACTCAGCCTGCATCCCAAGCCACCTCTGGCAAGTGGCCACCTTATTCATCCCTCCTTAGTCATTCTAGAGTCTGTGAGCCGCACAGCAAAACATACCTTAGAACATGGCATTGCTAGCTTAGGGAACATAACCCTCAGTACAGAAACTCGTCATCGTGTAGCCTTAGCGCGAGGCAGTGCGTCGAACGCGGATCAAATACTTGCTTGCACATCTCGTCTTCGGGTTTACATCGCCCACCTATGTAGATTACGCATATGTACCTACCTATGTTTGGTGATCCCTAATTTGGGGTCTAAAAAGCGTTACATGCCTAACGTGCCGGCGTTCTTGTCCCCTTCCAACCTGGTACTTTTCTTGAGAGGTGTCCACGTAGCATAGCCAGTAAGTGGAATATCGAGACCTAATAGCGCATTGCCAATCACTTGTACCTATCCTTGCATCGCGAACATCATGCTCATACAAGTAGGGCGTTGAGCTGTGGGTAACGTGCATAAGAAGTATGCGTGGGCAGAAAATTCTGCCAATGTAGATAAAAGGGTGCTAGATGACAGGGATCTATGACCAAGTCTCCCTTTTAGATTAATGGCAGCGAGACATTTCGTTGATGGAACCCGCTTCTTTGTGTTGCGCCGTATCGAGTGGGTATGAGCCTGAAGAGAAGGGCATAGTTACATATTTTGAAACGTGATGGTGACTCTCCTTTTGAAGCACTAATGGATGCAGTCAGACTCGGGTTCAGGTGGATTCTTGGAAGGTAACCAGTTAATAGTTAATGTTTCACTAGAATTCATTAGAATCCAGCCAGTTGTAGTACTAGATATACGTTAGGTAGTTATTTATTAAAAATAAAAGTGAACGAGATGATCAGGTAGATACAAGCGAATCTTCTCTTCAACTAATAAATTTTTCATTGGCCATAAAATGTTGCAACAATCAACGCAGACTGTCTAGAACTTGGGACAGATATGACCGTCAAAATAAATGATCAAATTGAAAGATTGAAGAGGATGTAGGAATTTAATTAGCGGATTTAACGCATACTAATGCTCAAATTGTCTGCTTCGGCATAGGCGTGACTACCCCTGGAGCTGGATCGCGGTTAAGAACGTGGATTTTCTAAACCAACGAATGGTTTATTCGTCAAACAGTAGATACAGTATTCTATAACCATATGTCCTATCTCTATGAAACCATGGTTCCGCCGTGATATGTATCGTTACAAATCGAATCATCCTTCATCCAATCCTCAGAGACTACCTCCTTCCAAGTTCTCGGGGTTCGTATGCTTCGCGGGCTTAATCCTAGAAAGCTTCATGTAGGGCTTGGCTTTCAAAGTATTCATGGCTTTCAAGAAACTTAGGATACGACCGGTTACGGGTTTCGGCTTGAGAGTATCACGAAGGGTTGCCGCGTTCTTCCGTGCTATCGGGACTCGGCCACCATAGATCCGGTTCCCTCTTTGTCCAGCATCATCGTCCGGTTCGCCGCACAGCAATGCTCCGGCAAATTTTTGCTGTCCGGGCATCGCGCGTTGCCTAGAGGCTGCTATCGTGGCTTAATAGGTCGAATTCGAAGACTGTAGGTTGGTTCACTATGATCAACAAAGGTTTGGTAATTCTACAACTTGCGCGTTAGCACAGTAGACACCATGGAAAGCAGGCCTGGGAGGAGCAGTTCAGCTTGCCTTTTAGATGTTAAATATTAAATTTGCTGATTTCTTTTGGAACCTTGTCTGGCTAAAGGAGTAGGGAGGATTCACATTCAGAGACGGGATGTGACGATAGCAAATCATCACGAAAAACGTAGAAAAATACGCACGCTATTTATATTCATTTGCGTCTTGCAAAGCCCTAACCAACTCCTATACATGGGGTACTTAGAAAAGTCCATTTCTCAAGAGGCAATGCTTGCAGTAGTCTCTTGTTTAAAGGAAGTGATTCTGCCAACTTATTGATAAACAAGGATAGCAATGCATGCGGTGGCCGTATGAGCTAGGTCGGGCTTTCGCGGTGGAGTAGGATAGGTCGCGTCCGTAGGCGATCAGCTAGGCATCCAGCGCTAGAGGTATTCGGTACCGTACGCTGTATTAGTACATGTGGTCGCAACGAAGAATGCCTCGGCCCAGTTATTTCACCACTTGAGTATCAGGTGGAATATTCTCGAGTTTCGCAGGCCATGATCCAAAGAGCTGCGGAGGATACTGGAGATGAGACAGTAAAGTCTTGTGTGATGCGTGGGGGGAGGCGGAAGATTTAGAGGAACCCCTGAAGATGAGATTTCGGTGTGTGTTGGGTGGCTGGTTAGTAGAGCCAGCTCAATTAACCTTAGGTACCTATGCGAACCGTTGGCACTTGGCTCTCAGCGTTTCCTCGTGCTCCTGTCAATCTTCTCATGAACGGCTTCTCTCATTGACTTCAAGGTAATGAGCGGTAGTACCTTAGGTAATCATCGTGTGCCAAGTATAGCGAGCAATACCGAAGTCAAAAGGTGAAGCCCGACGCTACCACTCCTTGAATGGAATCCCATTCCCAAATAGCCATGTATTCCCCCGCATGATCAGAATCAGCCGGAGGATACAATGAAGCACCCGCAGACCCTCTTGCCGTATCATGCTTAGGGACGTCATCAATTTCCCTGGGCATGCCTTCTTCTAATTCAATCGGCCCTGCCAGAACCTTAGTTGTCAGGATAATGGCATCCTTGCTTCGTTGGTACCTACATGTATGTAGGTCCCCAACTCTTCCAGTATGCGGAGGCGCTCAGACCAGGTACAACGGTACCTGCGCTCCTAAAGCAATCCTCCGCCAACGGAGATCCCCGCTATCTGATAACGCGACAGCTTGTTTGGCTTCTTTGCTAACTGCAATGCAGTAATAAATCCAACTTCGCTGGCTTCCTTTCTTTCTCAGAAGAAAGGGATGAGTCGAAGACACTTGAAGCTGTAAATGGCCCACTTTTAACCTGTGAGGCTTAAGCGGGCGGTTCCGCTGGGCTGGAAATCCGGGGAAGTGGAATACTCCAGGGCTGGAGTTCGACTGGTCTTGGAGATATCTTGGTTAGCTGCGACATGCTGCAAGTGTACAAGTTTGGAACTACCTAGGTAGGTATCGTTACCCCAAAAAGGATCGATCAGATGACCCGGGTATCGAATAAGGTACCGGCATCAGCACGTCATCTACGACGGCCGCAGTACAGATCCCACGTCTAAGACGTGCTTTAGTGTCATACGCGCTGAGCGAATAGAGGTTAGAATCGTTATCCTAGATAATTTATGCGCTCTTCGCGCTCTTAAATGAGAGCGAAGCCGGCTGCTGGCGACTCGGGAACGAATGAGAGGGAAGAAACACGGACCTATAGAACCCGGTAAATTCGATTATGGGGTCGGTGAAGGAAGCCCCTGATAACATGAGTTCATGTGGAATGGCCCACCGTACATTTTCATATGTCAAATACATGACATGAGATATTCGCCGAAAGGAGTCTGGGCAGTCCCCATCCTTACCCTAGGTAACATAGTTTGTAATCTAGTTGGCGTTTGTTGGAATTGTGAATGAGCGAGGTCGCAAATAATTGGGACTCCTAGGGTAATGCATGAATTAGATTTGAACTCTGGTAGAAGTAGACGGCTGGGGGACCGAACATTATTTATACGAGAGAACGCGGCTTAAGGGGGTTCGGTACCTAGGTGGTCACGTTAGTGGGCGTAATCCCAGGGCTATTGCGGTCACAACTGACAATGCCTATGTACCATCCCATCAAAAGGAACCTTGGAAGGCAGACTTTACTATCTTTATTGACTCTGGATTTCCTCCCAACTCTTTTTTATTTGCGCCTACTTCCTAGACTGATTCACTCTTAGGCTAAATACAGACATATTAAGCTCCGATATAGCATGCTTCGCAATGTACGATTCCACCGCACCCTTCTAATTTGTTATGCCTCCAACATGATACAAGAGTGGAGGTATCTGAAAGAGCTCACAATGCCCTGAGAAGGTTACGTAGGTATGTTTTAACAAACAGATGGATTGGAAGAATGCAAAATACAGTTGTTAGCACAGAGGACGTTAGAAGCCAAGCAGTGCATTTACTTTGATTGCGCAGTTTTCCCCCTGGAGATGATGCCATTGGATGTGACTGGGTAGGTAGGTACAGGGCTTGAAAATGCACATGCCTAAGCTGCCTCTAAAAGCCAATGAATCTGCGCCATTTAGCGTGTCGCGAATCATTCTACCTCCCTAAACATAAACGAATATGCTCGACTGCCTTGGACAGACGAAAAGACTTCATGGAATAACTTCGAGCCGATTCGAATCAATGATCGAAAGGCCAAAGTGTTATCCAATTCCAGACAACTTGACATTGACTCCTGAACGACCAACCCCTGACGCGACAAACTACATTACCAACGAAGACCGCCGCACACGATCGCCTTCTATATATGGAAGAGACGGGAGCAGTGGATATAATACCCAAAACTTCAACGGCCTTGACATATGGAAGCGGGCCTTCTAATACGGGAATCGAGATACTGGTTTTGTCGGAGACAGTGCTGGTGGCATGTATTGATTGGACTATCGGCGTAACAAAAGAATTGCTCTATAAATGTCCATGGTTATAGTTGGCATTGGAGATCCCGATATTCATGATCTAATCTATAGGTTCATATATAGAACTCCTAGGTTGAAATGTGCAGCATTGTTTATCTACTCCCGCCCAATCCATTCTTGCCCGTGAACATTGTTCCATCCAGCCTTCAAATCTCACTAGACGTTTTACTGGACAGCCCGATAATTGCCTCCACTAGTCTTCAAGGTCCGAATCCTGTGTCCTAGCAGTAGAAGGGGTCATATAGAATGTATGTGCCCGTAGGGTGATGCGGTTTCCAGCTTTGGCAGGCATTAAGCAGAAAGCAGATGAGTGTTGGCGCCACCAACATATTAAGATGTCACTACACACCATTCCGACTACGGAGGAAGCCATTTCCATCTGTAGTGTCTTACCGATATGGATTAGGGCGCTACTCTGCTCTGTCACTGCAGTCATAAATCCTAGCACAGCCAATTATTTCACGCCTCCTTACCGGATCAATCCCACATTGCCCGGTATGCCAAGTTCGCAGAGCCGCAAAAACCACCTTCATACCCGGTCTTGAGCGAGAGAACGAATATCCGTGTCTTCCAACTTGGCCAGGAGAAAGACGAGGCTGCCATCGCGAGACATTTATAGAGCCCTGTGTCTGTTTAGGACCATACCGCCAGCAATGGGTTCATCCTCCCTTTCCCCGCTTTCCTACGATTATGGCTACACCATCGCGTTTAGAAGAAGGTTACGAAATGGATAGTATCCAACAAGAGTCCAGAACTCCCCAACAACATTCCAATACAACACCTGAGCACAGTGGCCGTGAACAACCTGTAATGCCACCTGGTTCGTCACACCTACCCTCAACGGTTGTCGATAATTAACAATTCGTCTAGGGGCACCGAGCGAAGAAAGCCTCGGACACAGCAAATTCCGCAGTGATTCTAACATCAGTGAGTACCTAGTTTCGAATGTACTCAGAGACCTAACAAAATACCTAACCTATCTAATCTTCCAAATAGAAAATGCAGCACCCAAGGGGTGGCCTTCTATTGCTGCCACACAGATGTATTATAACAATTTTAATTTGCATAGGCGTTATTCCTATCTTATGCAACGCATCCTTGTGGATCAAGAGACAAAACTTGCGTACCTCGAGACTAAGCTCGAAGAACTTGATAAAGAGGACGAGGCTAGATTGAAGTCATTGTCCTTTGATCCTGATCGGCTGCTTACCACATGCGCCCGAGCTCCGGCCCAAGCACAATCCGCCACCACCCAAAGCGAGCCGCCTACTTCGCGCACAGAGGAACAAGAAGAACATAGAGAAGAATACAACCCATGGAATGATAAGGACCTGCTCTTAGAGGCTACGATGCCTAGATTAAAGAGTTACAGTTAGTGCTACATTATTTCCTGCTGGAGGCATCGAACATGTGCGCTGACAACTACGGCGATGAAGTCGAGCTACTTCAACTCGATAAAGAAATGCAGAAACTACCACAGATATCTCGAAGAGAACACAAGGCATTTTACGATGAGATCCGAAGATACCTTGACAAATCTGCGTGTCAATTTCTATACCCGAACGAAGACTTTGTCACTACGGTAACAGACCGAGTACACCAATATTTCGAGGCATTGGTCTATGGGGACTCCCCTATCATGTCGGTCAGCAATTCTCTCTTTTAATTTACCTATCTAAGATCAAAGATCAATTCCCATTCCAACAAGGAACCAATTCCTACCGGTACTAACATTTCTCTATCCCATAAGCACATCAAAAGGTTCATCGGAAGAGTGCACAACAACCACAGCCAGGACCACGCCGCCGCGATTGAGATCGATAAACGTCTCGTCATCATTCTCCTGAAGGTCATAGTAGCCTTCGCGAGCGGAGTGCTGCTACTCTCGCCAGTTGCTATACTATTTCTCGGCAACCTGACAAAGGTAGGTTCCTTCGGGGTCGTGGTTGGTTTCATGTTCCTTTTTGTAGCTGTGATGTCCTGGTTGAACACAAATTGGTACACCATCCTCGTCGGTCTAAGCGCATATATGGCGGTTTTGGTCACGTTCTTGTCAAATCTCGCGCTGGGGAGGGACTAAGGAGTCGCCTTGTTGTCAGGATAGACGCAGGATATGTGGACTACCACTGGGCAGAAAGGGAGGTCAACTCAGAGTCCAGGCTAGGCTATTGGTCATTGACGTCATTTATTGTAAGGTATGTGTTTGACATCCCGTCCTGAATGTGTTGATGGTAAATTTGTTTGCGAGCGGAGGGTGTGAGGTAAATGAGCAGAATTTAGGGGGCGCGGATCTTTCCCGGGTGTTCTCTTCTCAGTAAATAGGGTCTTAACTGTCCATATGAATCTATGTCGTCATTTTATCTAAGATTCGTTGATACATTATTAATTGCTTAAGCACCTGCCAGGTTAGTTCATCGGCCATGAAATCGTTCACTCAGGGGTTAAGCCTGATTTTCAAAGGTTAGGTAGCTATATGTCCGACCAATCACAATTTATATTCTCGCAGATACGCCTATTCCGTCTATATAACGAATGAAATTCATTAAGATACAATGTCAAGAAGCTTATTAAGGAGAAAAAAAACATAACGCGAAGTAGCTCGCGGTCGACTACTAGTAATAGCGTAGAGCCCCTTCATATTGAAAGAAAAAAGGGGGACATGACGTTGAAAGTGCGGCTCAAATAGACGCGTCGGATCCAAACGCGTAACTCCCTCTTGGACACATAGATGTTACCTTCTACCGCCCCTAGCTTGGTTTAATTGGTCTGGACCCCATTCTGAAGTACCTGAGACTTCAGCTGCAGAACGTAACAGCCGGTCTCTATTACCACATGCATACTAGGTAAGTAGGGCGATAGATAAATTGTGTAATTATAGACTTGTACTAACTTCTTTCAGATTATCCACCCTGGTAATGAGAACTGCACCAGATGTGAGCATAATGACATGCTGAATCTTTTTGGTCCTCAGCCTTATCCGATTCGGAGCATAGTTGATTCTTACACCGCCTACCCCCCCTGTAATAAGTCCTAGGTACATAGATCTACAAATTACATACACTTACATGTAGTGATCGAAGATTGCGCCTAGAACTTCCCGGGGCATTACCTTATCAAGGGGTGATCGCTCCATGGCAATGTACCTACTTTAGGGAGCTAGCATTGTGTGACAGTTGTGCACTAAGTAGTTTTCAACTATAATTCTATACTGAAAGATTTATTATAGGTATTTAGACTCTCTGGATGTTCATGTTCAAAAGTTAAAATTCGTTTTCGTATGTGTTGGCCCTCCTAGGTACACTCTTAGTTTGGGTACATAACATAGGGAACCGCACATCAAGCGGTGAAAGAACTGTCCGCTATTGTTTCTATGTAATTGTTTGTATATATACAAGACGTAGTGGTAATACTACGTATGTACGCACAGACGGTGGCCTATTATGGGACCCGATGATAAACATGGGCATATTCGACAGCCTCGTCGGGCTCATCTCCGGAATCTACGTTGTACTATAATGTATATAATGCCAGTGTGGTGGGCCAGGGTCTATTGAGGTTGTGCATATGTACATACGACGCTACTTGCTGCCACTGTCTGGGTACCTAGGAGTGAAAACACCATGTCCAGTGAGTTCAAGAAGTCAGGGGGTTGGTAATTGTGTAACCTAGGAAAAAAGTTCCGCACCAGCGGGATTGCCAGAGTCGATCATATTACTTCCTTAATAGATAGACGGGGTTATAGCCCTCTCGTCTATTTGATCGACCCCATCCTTGTGTTCATGCATAATGAATCTACGACGATATATGACTCGAGAATATTATATAGCGGACTATATCTCCACCTGGACCAACTTGATTCACGTGCATGTCTCTCATGTTTTTACCGTTCTGAAAGAAAATCCAAACGAGGCTGTGCACACAATTTCGGATCTGGAGGTAGCATTGAGTTGGCTCTCGTGGGGTAAGGTTACGAGTCATGTATGTATATAGCCTGGTTGACTGGCAGGCAGAATTCTAGGCGCCTCCTGCTCACTGCTACCCATTGAAAGGGGGTAATTTCATGCTTAAACGTGTCTTTGTCATATGTTCAACTTCGTCATTATATGCCATCTAGGACTTCCCAGAGACCTAGAGTCATTTTGTTTTGGTCGCTTCAAGCGGATCTCCTTTATTCTCGCCACACGCCTCGCCTTCCAAATGTTAGCGGTATGAATGACAGTAGCCATCAGCACACTTCACCGTGCTAGGGTGTAAGTTGACGCTGAGTCTATATAACACACTCAACCACAGAGTACAAGAGCAACGATATATTCTAGTTACCTTAGCCTATAATTGACCTCCCTTTTCCGTTGATTGTACCTGGTCAACGTGAAGTTTCACTCGTATTTTGTAATTTAGGTACTTAAGATATTACTAAGCTGTCCTTAATACCTATAAGACCACCTACTTGACAGTATATTCTTTCAGATGGTGACAGAGAATATATAAATATTTACTGCTTATTGCCGTCTAAACACATTCGTAGTTGACACTGATGGCAAAATCTTGATCATATTCTATGTGCCCGTTCCTTTGCTGTAATTGCTTGGAGATGTACTTTCGTGCTAGTTAAAGGGAACGCTCTATGTAATGAAAGCGACGATTACAAGAGACATCTCCGGTTGCCATAGATAGCTGCTAAAGCTTTAGACCTGCTATCAGCCCGCTCTCTCTTCCCCGTCGTTGCCACCAGCTGATGGTTGGGTTGATTGAGTGGACTGATATGTCATAAATGTGCTTCCCCTTCTTTTACCATGTCTCGGTTTCGAATTGCCGCTTCCTTTCTTTGGCTTCTTTAGCGCGTCGAGAATGCCGCACCTTATGGTGGAGAAAGCGCTTTTAGAAGAGGACGTGTCGGTCGAGGGGGCTTGACGTTGATTTTGGTCTGACATGATGACTAGGACAAGTATGACCTGGCTAAGGTTTAAAGTGAGTGACAACCCAGACATGACATTAATAGCTATATGAGAATATAATGGGATGGGACACAAGAACGACAACGTTACCTCGTATCAGCTGAATCTTTCTAAGTGAACTTCCCTCACCAGACGAACTTGGAAAGGCAGAGACAGGCGTGTTAGTTCCAGAGCCCTACAACAACTAGTTACGATAGAGAAGCAATGGCCTTTTATAGTTTTAGCCCTACTATTTGTGTGCTTTAGGGCAGAGACTCGACTAGCACAATGACGCATTATCTGAAAACTTTCGCCGGGTACCAAGGTAGAGACCATTAGCAACTGCAAAGCTAACGCCTCACCTTAAGAGATACTGCAGACTTATTACCCGCATTGACAAGGGTTTCGGATTGCAGGTAGCTGCACAGTAGTTGCGCTGGGCGTAGTCAATGAGGAGGCTGTGTGTGTTAAACGGCAAGCTTTGGCAGCAGCGCTCCCTTGCAATACCGCTCGAAGAAATCTGTGGCAAGCCATGGGACCATGATGAGTTGATTGATAATTGGTAATTGACAACCCTCGCATCTAAGCATGTTGAAGAATTGTGGCAGGTTTTGGACAATTGCGAATCTATTACGAAGGGAGAGAGAAGGCTCGACGCGTTTGTTGACGGAAATAGAAAAAAAAAATACACCTGGAGGAGGGGTCACTGGCTGGTAGACAGGGTCAACGCGGGCGTCTTTCGGGTAACAGTGAATAAAATTGGCGATTGATTCTAGCATGGGATGCTACAAAGTTCCTCTCAGCTCCTCAACCACACAGCGCACGACATCCTTCTAATCTCAACCCTGTCACCAACAGAGATGGGAGCCTCAAAACCAGTCCTTCACCTAGGTGCCTAAGTAATGTTGAAAGAGGCCCACTCTCTGTGAATTATGGATTTCGATGTCAGCGTGTGGGGAGAAATATATACAGGGGTTGTCGCAGACTGACGCGCCAACTCTGTACTTAGGCGTTAAAAGAAGCCATGCAAATCCCCAAGATTTGTTTCACATTCAAGCGTCGCACGACATTGTATCTCGGGACATTTCGACTCTTGGGTTCTTCGGACGGAGGGCGGATCTCATCGCAAATCCTCCTAATACGTCGGGGGTTTTCTTGGTCCTTCGCAATTCGAAGTAGAACGTTGGGTAGACCTTAGCAGCGACGAGCTAATCTCCACATCCATCGAGAACCACACCCTGTTGGTACCAGTACCTGATGAGTGAGACATCATAATGAATGTAGCCCCTGTCTGCTCCGATTCGCCCCGGTCTGGCCCGTCTACCTTGTTTAACGATATGGCGGTTACATAATATTCTCGGTTATGTAAGCCGCACCGCCACGTCCCAGACGCCACATGTGGGCTGGTAGCTCGAGATCCGAAAATAAATCCCGTAATAGGAGTCGGTCTCCGTATTTTTTCCAATTTTCCCCTTTTAGGAAGCTGTTAACATCATGCTGATGCTTATCCCAGGGACAACCCAGCAGAAATTTCAATGTTGATATTCCCGAATAGTTGCAATCTTCGCAACAGACGGGCAGATAGGAAAGGCGACCTCAGTTTACGCGGAGATCCGCTTACACGATGCCTCCACTGAGCGAACGGGACCCTAAACTCCTATGATATTTCCAATGCGGGGTGTAGCGACTGCAGGCGCTTAGTTAGCTAGTCCCCGTGGTTCGGTCCTTTCGGGCCGCTCGTCGACCTTGCACGATACACGGCAGGCCTTATCACAAATAACCCTAGTCCTGCGACGCATATCAAAGTTCATCACCTGATATGTCGGCCAATCGTGTTCATCCTCTAGGTTTGGCGTCCGCCACACGGACTGGTTCATATCTGCAAGTATCTCTATTAGTCTGGCTGTTTTCAGTTTGGTTAATATTGGGGGATAAACCAGACCCATAGATGCTTTATGTTGGAATGCTGTGGTAACAACCGTTCAAGTCCGAGACTCCCTTCACCAAATCCCCCTCCTCTCGCAAGTGCAATATTTGTTAACGTCTTCTGTCAATGCTGACGATGTTTGATATTGACCCTGTCGTGTCGACAAGCGAATATGGTAATCTCTTCATTTCGAGACTCGTGCACAAAGCCGACTAAAGCTTGAGGATTGTGCTGCCGATTGCGTCTAGGCACGGTCGGTGGATATGCTGTTGAAAAAAAGCGCCCTTGACCAAGCCTATTTGTAAGATGTAGTAGGATGAAATTTAGTGTAGCCCAATTTTCGTTTGAAGCTGGGAGGGGCCCTCCTTTTTAATTCTGTTGGTCAAAACGTCCCCTACCTCACTACCTCAGGAGAATGTGTTCCGTTTCCTACATAGACAGATAATCCGTTACCTAAAACCCATAATTTATGCGTCGACTAAATTTTGTACCTAATAAATATAGTCATATCCATTCTTTCGTCAACCCAGGTAACACTTCCAGGTTTTGACTCCTCCTATATTCGTCAAATTCGATATGTTCAAAAGCGTTGTTAAGTAATTGTCAACTTGCTTTTTCCACAGTGAGACGTGGGGGATTCAATTTCCGCAAGCCGTGCCGGAACTAACCCTTGCTGTGATCAAAGTTGTATCACACACTCGACTCTCCTAAGACAACTATCCTTGCTGTAGGAACAGATAAACTCATCTTGGGTAGATCAGTACAACTACCTTGTCGATACTTTACTTTACCAGACCATACCACTTTATAAAAACATATATTAATGTCACTCAGGAGTATCTAGCTCGTGATACTAGATGGACCTCTAACCTAGCATATAGAGACTCTGTTCACAGCCGATAGAAATCGTATTCTAAAGTTATGGCAACATATAAAGCCAGAAAGATTGACCAATTGATTGAAGTCTCTTTGACAGCCCCGAGTGTTCCTGATTCGAGATATATAAGATTGCTAGAAAGATAGCCTGTAGAGATAATGCTCTAGGAACGGTGTCGCATCGAGCTGACTCCTAGTGCCTCGGTTCCCCTACTACTATCACGCGGGGCTTCTTATAGGTGGAACCATGGAGAGAATGGCCTATCATCCTCTGACGGCATAAAGGTCACAATCTTTCGAAATAAAGAAAACTCACATCGCTACTTTCCGGATCAATGTCTACTATTTTCACGTTTGCATAGCAAGGAGGGGGTCCGCTAGTTCAGACTGACAACAGATAGAAAGAGTAAGACGAGTTTGTTGTGCGCTATGAGACAAAATCTACATCGAACAGACCTCGACTAGACAACATATATTGTCCTGATAAGCCAAGTTTGTCGTCATAGCTTCCAAGTCTTGATCCATATGGTGACGCAGCCCTTGATCGAGATTCCGAGCCGCATTTCCGAGGTGTATACAACAAACCGATCCTTCCTAGTCGTCCTTGGTGCCTAACATTCGGTAGAGATAGTAATCTTCCGAGGTCACCGTCAGGAGGCTTTTACAGCTAGAGGCTCGGCTTGACACGACACCAATGTTACTCTTGCGAGGCTTGATACCTAGATATTCTTGCTTTCACCAGTAGTCATCGACTGATAATTTGCCAGAAATAGTAGATGTTGGTGCGCAACGCGCGACGTGGTACACACCTTCAGTCAGCGCGACTCATATCATTGGACAGACCCCAATCTATACTTGCGCGCTAAGAGCCAAGTGCTCTCCTTTAAGTAAGTGACTACTGCAGCATACCGACGAGGTTTCTGCCGGTGTTCGTCTTCATCTTCACCGCTCTATTGCGCCTCACACTTTAAAATGCACGGCGTCGAGACTCTTCTCCTGAGATCAAATCGCGCTACACCCACCTCAAGATGCTGGCCGTATTTTCGACCGTTTTCGGGGGCCGTTGGGTACTCAAGCATACTTAGAGGCGGTGTTGTCTTTAATGTCGTTGCCAGCCCTCACGTCGATCGTCGGCGTGACGATACGTCTTGAAGCCTTGGACCTTGGACTAGGCCTCGTCGCGCCTATAAATCCAGAGGATAGACCCTATATCAACAAGTATGAAAATGAAGACCATTGATATTTGATATTAGTTTCCTTCTTCCATTATGGCAAATTCATCCCGTGTTAGCCCAGCGATTCCGCTAAGTAATTCCCAGTCACACAACGGAAGCAGCAGCGCTCCATCAATACCGGCCGCTTATCAGGCTCAACAGCCCATGAGGTCAACTCAAACATACTCTAGCATGTTTGATAGAGTTGAAAATGGTAAATTTATACATGTGAACACCATTAGACGTTCATTGTCTCAGCTAACATATGCGGTCAAGCCAGGAGACAAACCGGCTCTGCAGCCTACGACTTCTACACGGATGAGGACGTCGGTAAGCTAGCCACTAGCCCTAACGCTCTAGAGCAGATAATTAGATTAAAACAAACAAGTGAGAGAGTCACCACGGGGTTGGCCGGAGCTAGTAGCGACAAAGATGTACTACCCAAACCACAACTCTTACCGAGCATTTTGTCCTTCGACACACACTGTCCTTACTTCCTTGGAGCAGAAGATCGATTGTATTAGCAATATACTGGACGAGATGGCTTTCGAGGACAGCGGACTTCAAGGCATGCCACTTGGATCGCTCCCTTTTAACCGAGAGCGGTTCATAGATCGCTGTCTCCAAGGAATTGGGCACCTCCCGACACAACCACCCGGGTCAGACACGAGCGGGCTCGATCGTGCGACGCAGAGGGATAATCTCATAACAGTCCAAGGCATTCTATTAGAAAAATATTGTGAGCTACTCGATCGCCCTTTTCGGCCCATCAGAGGGCATACCGGGCGGGGGGTGAATCAACGAGGGCTAACCCGGAATGTTATCAGTCACACTACTTCACATGCTGTGCGATAACAAGAAGTTTACCCGAGTCTCCCATCGTGCGCATGAGAGAAGTTTCGAATACGCGCGACACTATCAATGCCTCAGCAACGAAGCGCTAGCCTTCATGCGCTATATCGACGATTTCGTGTATGCGGACCCTGATTCCGTCTTCAGGCGATTCGAATATATATTGCACACGAAGGCGCCTTGGGTCACTGTATGTATAACCCACCAGTAGTTTCGCCTAACCTCTTCTTTTCCTACTCTCCGTGCGCTAGTATCATTTTAATCGACTACCTCTATTACCCCTATTACTCCTTTTCCCCTTCTCTTCATCTAGGGTCTCTCATAACCACCAAACTCCAACTATCTCCCTTACTCTTTTCCATCTCTTATTCCACCTACATTCAAGTAATGAACAAATTGCCAAATTAACAACGAACCTCTTTCAAAGAACATTCTAAAGCATCTCTGCTGCGTCTTCTGCAGAGACCCCCTGCCGTCCCCCTCAGAGACCGACGATCCACGTATAGCGTATAGCCTGCGGCCTTTCGAGCTATTTTTCAAAGCCTTTCTTGCACTTGGCAGCCTAGCGTTTCTAATTATTCCCGTATCGCTACTCTACCTCGAAACAGGCGTATGTAATCTCGAGTCCCCCCCTCCTTACCCCCTACCCCCTCCCTCTCTCTTTAAAAACTTGCTTCGAGAATAATTATTTACTTGGGTTTATCACAGTGGACCCGTGGGCAATACTTCATCGTCGTCGCCGTCTCCTCGGCTGGCTTTGCCTTCGTCATGGCCGCGTTCGAGCCCCGCACTTCCCATCTGCTGGTCGGCCTCGCCGCCTTCTTCGCCGTGCTCGTGTCTTTCCTCTCTAATCTTCCAGGCTGCGGCGCGGCCTAAATGGAAACCCGATGCTGGGCGGCACTTTCTTAGCGGCTAAATGATAAGTGAAAGGATGTACGTGAATTATAGGGAGTTAGAGAATGAATAGGGGGCCCTCGGAAGAGTGCACATGATAATTTGGCCTAACGAGTGCACCAGGTCGACTGATTCAGGACAGAAGAGGCCGTGATCTGATAGAATTGTTTTTAATTCGCTTCTGTATAAGTTTTTGTCTTCCAATCTATTTCTATCTTAGCTAGAATCTCTTTAAACCACGCTACAGATTGAGATCATTCGACCTCTACCTATCTCATGTACAACCTTGCTAGATGACACCTCGAATATGAACTTTCGCTACATCTAAGTGTCTACTCGCTCTCATTTCGGGATAGGGTCGAATGTAACTTATGCTGTTTCATCAAGGAGACGCTGATCAGCCCTAGGATGGACAACCCCAGCATCGTGAACCAAACACTTCTAAAGGCTTCCATGAATGACGCGATGACGCCGTCGTGCCACCCCTCGGGTAGGTGCTTCAATTCGTCCAAGTCGTCCCTGATTCTACGAATCTCATCCGCGGCGCCGGGCAAGTCACCGAATCGTTCCCACAGTTGTGTCTTAAGCACATTCTGATAGATAGCTGACGCGACAGTAATGCCGACCGTTCCGCCCACAGATCGGAATGCGTATGTGGCGGATGTGACCGTTGCTTGGTGAGAGTGGTCCACAGCTGCTAGACAAGCTAGGAGTGTGGTAGTAAGCATTGCGCCTTGACCCGAACCGAGAAGCAGGAATGCAATCATTAGTGGCCATTCTGGAGAGTTCTCGTTGAGGGTTGTAAGGATGACGACAGAGGCAAGCTGAAGCGATACAGCTAAAATACCTAGAGCCAACTATTGCAAGTTAGTGTTATGCAGTGGTCTGCAGATGTGCTTACTATGAACATCTCGATTTGGAAGGGAGGCGGAGATAAGTTGGGTCGTTCAAGTTTTCGACATGCGTCTGCTCCCTAAAAGGGATTAATGCAGGTTAAGGCTGATTTTGGAAGGCGTTGGCTAGGTACTTACTGCCCCACGATTAGTATATGTACGTTATGAAGCGCTAGGCAAAAGACAGTAGTCGGGGAGAAAATTCCAGAAAGGGGCTTACCATAGCGTCCAGTTTTCTTCATAATAAGTCCGCTTCCAACCGAGCAGATACAAATACCAATAGGCGAGAATAGGATTACCAGGCCTGAATCCGTGGCTGAGCTCCCTCGAGACGACTGCATGAAGATTGGAGTGTAGAATAGAGCCATCATGTTCACCATGCAGCACAACAGATTCGTCATGCAAGCTGTGAAAACTGTTCGGTCCAGGAGAAGCCTGACGGGAATAACCGGTTGCTTAGCTCGAGCTTCCCAGAGAATAAAAGCAATGAACGCCACGAGTGATAGTGGCAATGTAGTCAGCGGTAAGGGATGGATCCACGGAACTAAATTACCGCCAGCATTCAAACCCAGCAATAGCAGAACAAGAAAGACGATAAGCGAGAAGGCGCCTGTAAAGTCGATACGAGCTAAGTACGATTTCTCCGAAACTTTTGGAGGTACTCGGACAAGATAGGCCACCAGACAAGCCGAAACCAAAACCGGAGGGACCTGGACTAGGAATGCTAGCCGCCACCCCCAAGCGGAGTTGTCATTGACTAGACCTCCGAAGACGCCGCCGAGCATTGCTCCGGCGCCGTAGCAGATATTCCCAATCCCTTGAATGACTCCTCGGTTACGGAGAGGGACGAGATCAGTACCAAGGAAAGTACTAATCGACATCAGTCCGCCACCTCCAATACCAGCGACGACGCGTCCAAGGATCATGACTTTTGCATCCTGCGCAAGACCACAGATGAGATTGCCAGCAGCAAAGAAGATATTGCTGAATACGAGACCGGGACCCCTCCCAAAGATATCCGTCAGCCTTCCAGAGATGGGCTGGCAGGCGGCATTCGATATAAGGTAAGCAGTGGCAAGCCAAGATAACAAACTCAAGGAGCGGAACTCGCTGGAGATGGGAGCTGATAGCGTGGCGATGATGGTGGAATCGATAGCGCCGAGGAATACGCCAAACCAACAAGTGCAGAGGATGAGCCATAGTTTGAATCCCTTCACCTCTTCAACGATGATAGTCTGTTCGTCGCCGTCTGTGATGGACGGGGGCTGCTCACCCGGGTTAACATTCTTGTTCTGATCACTCAGCAGCGGTGTCCTCTCATCACCCGGATTATGAGAGATTCCATTCGCCAGTACTGGCTGGATGTCCTCAGAAGAAATATCCGTAGTCCCCGTCATGTCAGCAATGTTATCTGAGACCAGAGCTCCACTTCCATTTAGGGAGCTCAATTCCTACACGAAAGTTGCCGAGAATTCTTCGATATGAAGAGCTACTGCTATAAGGAGGTTATGATGGAAAATAAAATTGAGGGGAGAGAAGCCCTTAGACGTTTATCAAGTCCTAAAATTGAAGAGGCGGAAACTGAGTCGGGTTTAATACCGTAACGGGAACATGTGGTATAAGAGAATGATTCTAAAAGGAGAGAATTATTCCGTGCATAAATATGATTTAAAATAGGAACAATAATTCTTAATAAAAGAATGATTCTTTAAAAAATAATTTTATTTATAAAATAATAACTTTTTATTTATTTAATTTTATTTCTTTAATTATTTATTTACTTATTTACTTTTATATTTATTACGTTTTTTATTTTTATTAGTTTTATTATTTACGTTTTTATTTTTATTTTTAAATTTAAATTTTTTTACTTTACGTGAGATTCGAACCTTAAATGCTTAAGTAATTTACGCACTTTATCATTACACTAAATTAAATTTATTAAAAATTAAGTTATTATTTACATATATAAGGTTATTTTTTAAAAAAATATTTATGTAAAATATTTAATATTTTAATAAATAAAAATCGTAAAATTATATAATTAACGATATTATAATTTAATTTTTATTCTTTATTATGTAATAAATTTATGTATTAATCCGACTTATATATATTAAGTTATTAAATTTTTTATAAAACTTTTTTTTAAAAATTTAAATAAAATTTTAAAATATTTAAAAAAAGTATTTTTAAATAAAAAAATATAAAGAATTATTTTATTTAAATAAAATAATTTTTAAACGAAGAATTATTCTTTAATAAAGAATAATTTTTTAATAAAGAATAATTCTTTAATAAAAATAATTTTTTAAAAAATAATTTTTTAAAAATAATTTATTTTTAAAAGCTTAAATATACTTTTAAAAAAATTATAAAAAATCTTATTTTAAATATAAATTTTTATTTAATATATAATTAAAATTAAAAAAATTTTAAAGAATTATTTCATTTAAAAACAATAATTCTTAAACGAAGAATTATTTTTTAAAATTTTAAACCATTTTTATAATAATTCTTTTTTTAAAAATTATTCTTAGTAAAATATATTCTTTCCTATGTACCTTACCACCAAATTTAGGTGAAAAGGTACTTCGAATAGTAAGAATCATTCTTTATATAAGAATTATTGTATATTTAAAATAATTCTTAAATATCGTATTTTCCCGCTACGGTAATTAAAATATGCTCCAGTTGGGTTTAGCTTGCTTAGAGCGATTGCGACACTGATTGACGGCCCCGATGATCGGCATCTAGCCTGTGGCTTCCCGAGACAGCGGCAGCCGTCCTAGCATCATTAAATGTGTATGTGACTTTTCGATTAGAGCTAACACTCTGTCGTTTGGGGAAAATAATCACCTAATATATCGTCTTTGTTACCTACCTAGGTTTTAAATCTAACCTGAGCCATGATATCTTGGAAGACTAAAGGCACGGTGACATCCGTGTGAGGTAGAGATAGGAGCGAATAATGGCATTAAAAAATGGTGTCTGGGGCAAAGGAGTAGATAATTTAAGGCTCAGTGACGCCGGGTGCCGTCCCGGCCACCGGGACTATTAATTTCGGGACGGCTCTTTCGCCGTAGAGTACCAGCAGGTTACACGAACTCGGCGCACTCAACGTAGGATGGTGGGACACTGACATCATATCCTACAGGGAGTAGATTGGCGTAGATTAGTGGCTGTACAAGAGGAGGTAGCCTAGTCATGATGCAAAGTGAGAATTTGTGGACATCTCTTATAAAAGCTATGGAATATGGAGGAATGTTCGATGAAACAATAGGACAGGACTTCGCTTGGAAGAGGCATGTACAAAGCTATGAGATAGGTGAGATAGGTTCAGGGTTTGGAGACGAGAATTGTAAATAAGACACTCCAGTGGAGATTGAAGTGAGACAAACCACGTATGATGGACCAATTATGTCCGAGAAATAAATCCGAAGGTCTTGTGTATTATCACCCTCTTGCTTCCTTCGTTTCTTTCGTTTCTTCCGTTTCTTGCGGTTGTTGCGGGATGAATAATTAAAATGACCAATATCATTTACCAGCTGACTTTGGAGTGCTCGAGTTTGATGCCAACAACAGCACAGCGTTTTCTGCAACATTTAAGTCGGTTTCTCGAGGTTCCGTCTTTGAAGCCGCCCAGCAAGAGCAGCGCTAGGTACCTAACAGTTGGCAGGGTGCGAATAGTGGCTCAGCGCTGAGTATTAGGTGGCGCTGATAGGCTGTGCCGCTCCGCCAATTGGTGTTGCAGATACACTACGAAAGGTAAACTGCCCCACTCAGTTGTGGCTGAGCTTAAAAATAGAACGGCCTCCTAGCAACCAAGACCCTCCTTATCACCTATTACGCGCAATCGATATTCATCAGCCTGGAGTCATTCATGTCAGCTAAATACGTAAACGTACCTAGTTTGGGCCAAAACACACAAAACATTCAGATATCATAGTAATAATAATCTACTACTGGACCACAATTGAATTTCTTAGTCTCTCGTTCCCCTTCGGATTGACTTTGGTCATTTTCGACATCTGCAAAACACGCAAAACAAGCAAAACAAGCTAAACATCCGTTGCGACACCTTGAGTCGACTAACGAACACGGATTATTCGAGTTGAAACTTTCCAAGCCCTAGTCGATTTACGTTTCGACATCATCAGCCGCAAAGCCGCCCCTAAAATACGACGCAGCCTGCTTGGCTGTTTCTGCAAGCGTAACTTTTAACTTTCAGGTAGAACTATTCTAGACGTTTTCTTCTCCAACGTCGCCGTATTAACGTTCAAGTCTTGCCAGAGCTTAGCCATCCAAAATGACATTATTCGAGAAGCTTGATATCAACCCCGATACGGTGCCCAACACCAAGCTCGGCCTCCACATCTTCCAGGCCGTGCTGGGTCTAGTAATATTCATCCTCGAGATCGTTCTGTTTCGAGCTGACGGCTCGGTAATCAACGGTAATAATGGCTGGCCATTTGGACTGGTACGAGGGTCTCCCTTTAATGTTTACATGCGACGATATACGGCTGCTTACACGACATGCTGCACTAGTGTTTCTTATCTATCCCGGCCTGGATTTATCTAGCCATGGCGCCGCGATTCGAGCGAACTCGGAAGGCTGCTCAACCACATGCGATGGTGGTCGTTGACACCATTTTTACCATTTTCTGGCTATCGGCTTTCGCCAGTCAGGCGGCATACAACACTGCTAATTCGTGCGGAACGGCTTGTGCCGTTAGCAAGGCCATCGTTGGAATGGCCTTCTTTGAGCTGTAAGGACTCATCTGGCGGAATAAACCTCCCCCTGAGCACATTTCGCTAACTAGTTGTATAGTCTTGCTTGGGTTGCGACGACAGCAGTCAGTGTATACACCCTGAGATACTACCAGCGCACCGACAGTCTTCCGGGCTACGAACGTCTCGGCCAGAGCCAGAACATCGACCCGGACAAGGCTGCCTTCTCGATGGCGCCCCACGACGAGGAAGCGTATGCGCCCGTGCAGATGGATGATCACCACGATGACCACGACCACCACGAGGGTCCTTATGACCCCGATTCATTTGGTGGACGATTTGACAGCGACACCTCTTACAGACCGCACAGCACATCCCCTGCCCCTCTCGAGAACCCCTTTGACAACGCCTACCGATCGCACAGCCACTCCCCGGCACACAGCGACCCTTACGGTGACCCCTATGGGTCGACGACATCCAGGACATCCAGGCCTCACATATACGCTCCTCCTGCAGCTGAGGACTACGATGACGACAGACCAGTGCAATTCCCTAGTGCAAACTACGACCGCACGTTGCATTAAGTGTTTTAAAAGTGTTGGCGTAATAGGATGATTTCCTGTTTTCGAGAATGAGGTAGCGGCCTGTGCCGAACTTAGGAGCAGTTACAAACTAGGATAAGTACGAGTCGTTGGGACAGAGTGGCGGGCCAGTATAAAAACTCACGACGGTGATTGGTGTTCCGGATACATATGCTCATTATGGCACTGAAAAGATACCAGGATAGTGCCTACGATTGCTGCGGTTATGTTTGTTTCGATAGGTATAGGTAGTTTCGGCTTGCGAATATATCCATTAAAGGCTCGGATTCGACCTAATGTGCAAGCTCCCTGGGCTTTGAAAAATCATAGACTTTCATACGAGGTGAGTGAGCGTTGTTAGGGATACCCATGCATGGTAAATAAGTTATTCATGGTGTATCATTTTCAGTACTTTTAAGGCACTGTTGTGCCCAATTCTGGGTTCTTGCCATATACTATGATCCCTAACGCCTTGCAATGCAGTCATCTTAAAACCCCACCAGATTAGAGCCATTATTCCCTAACCCTTATTCAAGCAGCGGTGCCCTTCCACTTTTTTATCCTCCTCGTAATATCCGCCTCTGTCTGCTGCATGGGATTCAGCTTGCGATCCCTCGCCATAGCCTTAGTATCATCGCCGTACTTGTCAACGAGTCTCTGCAGCCACTCTATCTCTCTCTTGGTCTGGGTCCGCACTTTCTTGACGACGGGTCGGCTGGCCTCGGTCACGAGCTGCGGGACGATGCCTGCATCTCCTTCTGTCTCCTCAATACCACCCCATTCCTCAGCTGCTTCTTCCTCGTCCTCGTCTGAATCTGACTCTAGGTCGTTGAGAGGGTCATTTAGAGGGTTGTCCCTCTTTGGCTTCGACCCGTCAAGAACACGAATGATCTTGCCGTTCTCGTCCCGCTCCACGCGCACCTCGCTAACTACGGCGTTCGTCGGCCGGGCGATGGCGAACGGGTCTATAGGTTTCGTGGATCGCCCCTCCGCTTTGCGTGATGCTGCATTAGGTTCCACACCTCCGGTTGGCGCCTTAAGACGTGATACAAGACCTAGGCGGCGGTAGTTCTGTGTCGTGGTCTCTTTCTTGTTCCTAAGTTACAGTTTCTATTAGTTTCAAGAGCCTCGATTCTCGGTAGGTGCTACAAGATAGAAGCGCACGTGAATACACGTCATGACCTACCAATTCCGTGCCACGATGTCATTTCCAAGCGGATTAAGTAGACGCTTCGTCCTCATCGTCGATGACGGCTGTCTGATGGTGGCGCGAGAAGAGCGCCGCTTGCGCTTTTGCAGATCACGGCCCATGGTATCGTTGTTGATCTTTCCCTTGTGATTTCTTGAAATACGAGGTGGTTTGCTTTCGTCTAGGAAATGCCGGTATATGAAATACAAACAATGCGCAAAGTGAATTTTAATGTAAGGTTGTTTGCTTGCTTGCTTCAATGCTGCTTTATCTACGGTAATACGTTTCACTGAGAATTAGAAGTCCCGCCAAAATTTCTTGCGACCGTGCGATAAGATAAAATTCCTTATCTTTTATCTGCACGTGCGTTATTGCCTTTTCAGTATTTCCAAATATTACGTAACCCTATCTTAATGTACTTGGAATTTCCATCTCCAATTCCCAAACGCGCCCATTGGAAGATCCACCAGCCTTCGTGCTCGTGCTCAACACGACAAGGTCGTTCATATTAGCTGGGGTGAGTCAATACGAGGGAGGACTTCGCACGGCAGCACATTGCCATATTGCCACATCGACGCATGTTGGCCGGGCTTGGCGTTTTCTAGATAGGATTCTAGTTCGTCCCTGTTTGCGAAAACGCTTCCAACATCTGCCGTCCAAGCTGGGGAAGTCTTACGCAAGTACCTATTTATCAATGAAAAATCTATGAGCTTGACGCGCCGCCCTCTAGGATGTTTGGCATCTTCTAGACTGCAAAGCTCCATCCAGGAGCGAAAGGGGCAGTGCAATCGCTGTCCAGTGAGACCTGATGTTGCATATTTCTACGAAGGGACTGTAACTGAATCCTTAAGTCCCGAGATGATTCCAAAGATTCCACAACCATACCAGGTATGTTACGATACCTGCATGACAGGTACTACTGCTCTTCCGTACGGATACGAATTCCCCCAACTCCTGTCGTCTCGTCAAGTAGCTTCGAGTCATTCAACTAGTTAATGCTGCCACCACCCCCAACCTTTGGATCGATCGCCGACTTCCCCCTTGTCCAGTAGGCTTTCGTGATCCGAGGAATGCTAGGGGGGCCCGGCCAGAACCAATCGGCAGCCAGGTGAGCTCTGGGAACCCGCCGATGCGGCCAAGCCCGCGATTTTGATACAATGGCCGGGCTTGCTGCGCGTAGAGTCGTATAATAGGGCGCACTTTAGTGTTAGATACGGAAAGGACCCCGAACTCTCGAGTTTCTCGACTTAGGTCTCGAATCACGGAGCCAATCCCCCAAAACGGTGCCCTGACTAGTAGATCCGGCGAGCTACTAGAACCTGCGAAGAAGAAGCTAAAATCCAATTTGGGGGGCACCATTTCATCTTTGTACGTGTTGCATACTACCTACGCGGGATGTTCATCGAGTTAGTCTGTGGGCCACATCTACCTAGCTACGGGGGACCCCTTTGCTCTAACGTTGATGTCGCGCTTTGGCGGAAGATCTCGGATCCCGGAGTAGGTCTCGGCCAATGAATAGGTCCTAGGTTCATGAATTGGTTGCTTGATTGATCGACCTAATGGACCGTCGCAATAGGTCTGGATCGGTTGACGTCTTGCTACGAGATGGAGACGTCTGTTCGCCATACGATCTGCATCTTATGAAAATCGCATCTAGATTTACCCGGCGCACGCCGGGGAGCTCCCCATCCCTTGCAGTTTCATACTGTCTGGTCTCAGCAGCAGGAGCTGAGTGCGAACCTGCCAACCAGCAGGCCCGGGTCACCGGGAAAGGCTGTTACCGGTGGTCAGACGACCTGTTAGCAAGCTCAGTTCTAAACCTTTGAAAGCCGACCGTTCGCGGGTAATCAATGGGCGAACCATGGGGATGTAAGCCTGCTGACGTGAACCCGGGTATCTACCGTAGCTAGCGTTATAGCTACAGTAGATCCATTGTCATCCAGTGGGTCTGCCATACCGAGCAAAGGTGACCAACGAAGGTGAGTATGCGCTACGTATCGTACAGCTTTCCCTGTGCAGCGACGATCATTCTAGGTGCTGGGTGTGATAGTGCTGGGCCCCCTGGGAGTAGTGGGATGCGCGATGATTTGAGGAACCAAACTTTCCTCTCATCAACTTGGGTCTATCGCGAAGGGCATCAAGCAGCTAAAGAGAAAATAGAAAGTAAAACGAAGCCGACAAGATAGTTACAGAGTACTATGCGCCTGTATGTACGGAAATAAGGTATTGCAACATCTTGGCTCAGGCTATCACTGACAGCTGCCTAGCTAGCTATAGCTGGATAGATTAGCTTGGGTACCTAGATAGGGCCACACAAGTCAGCTCTTGATAGGTATCCTGTCGGTACCCTTTTCCTCTTCGCTTCTCACTCAGCGCTTGGTCACTACTTCTCTTATCCCTCGTCATCTTGTCCTATTACGTACGTATTAGATTAATGTGTTGGAGCATTCAAATCGGTTTTGGAATGTTCTCGTTACGTGAGCAGCTCTTGGGGGCAACAAGGTGCGTCAAGTCTCGTTAGGCAGGCTGGAACTCGTTCTCAATAGCCTGCTTTTCTTCCTCCCTATTTGGGAAACGTGTGGGGGGTGGGGGGCCATGGACGTTAGCGAGGGAGAAGATAGTAAGAGACAGCTGTACGTTTCTTTTTTTGTTCCGACTTTTGCAACACATGCTTTGGGTAGCTCTGCAGGTAATGTAGGTAGCAGAAGTTCGAAAGTTCATCTTCTAGAAGCGTTTACGTCGCATTTCTGTGGTTATACCACAGAATTATGTTCGCTGCCTCGTTTTCATAGTGAAGAAGCTGCCCCCCGTTCTCATTCGCTTGGTGGTAGCCGCTAGTTCTAGCTACTGTAAGGTAAGGTATCTACCGGTCGATGAATGGTACTGTAAATGTGTGGCTGTGCCGAACTCCCTCCATTACGGAACGGTATTTACTAACGATGGAGGGCGGGAGGGAAGATTAGGGAGGGTGGGAATGTTCCTTCCCGCTCGGTTGCTGAAGGTGGTGTGGTCCAAAGTCTTAAGTCATGTATATACCCAGGTATGTATAATGGATCATTACTAAATATGCTAACCCACTACGTTCACAGATTGGGGGGGCATATGAGGCGCTATTGCGTGACGTCGGCCACCGGGAGATCTGCTTTGCGTGCTGACAGCTGCTCACATGGACCCCCAAACCCTTGAGAGGGTGTGATAGAAGAGAGACAACGCAAACGTGCGCTAGAAATCACGAGACCAAAGTGACGAACTGCATATCTCTTGGGAAATGTTCTCTCTTCTGCGTGTCTCTTCATCTTATGTATGTCTCTCTTCATACGTAGCGTGCAGTGTCATATGGTACCAAGTAGCTAATTTATACTACCACCACTCAGACACACACAAGTCTCATCCTCCTCCAATTCCTAGTTCCCTTCTAACTACAATAATCCCAGTAGACATACCCTCCTCATCTCATACAGAACATCCCAATGTTAAAAAAAAAGACAAAATGCCCGTATATCCAGATCTCGTTCATGTCCGCCATAAAACCATAAACCCGGGATATCAACATGCAGTGTAGATAATAGTACAATCGTGATAAAACGGAAGGGGTAAAATAAACAATAAGAAATAAAAGGGTACCTAGTTGAACAATATGTCATAGAAGAGAAAGCGCAAAGGGCGAAGAAGGGGATATAAACCTCTAAGTTCCTGTATATTCCAATTCCGTCACATTCAAGATTTTCCCCCTTTTATTAGAACAGGTTCGCGTGGCATCCGCATTAAAACATGATCCACTCCACCTCAACCCCTGGCCCGCCAATGCATTTTGTCCAGTTGAAGCAACCGCGCCTCATGCCCAGCTTGTTCCCAGGACTCGCAGGGGGTTCGTAGTACTCGCCAGCCCAGAGTCGCTCTAGCACCTCAATAGCTGCTAGGTTGTTCATGTAACCACTACGAGACATGATTTCGCGGCACTTGTTACGCACAATGTTCTGTTGCAGCTCGTTGACGCATTCGCTGCCAGCTACAAAGAGCGGCCAGAGCAAGAACTTCTCGGCACTGCTGCCAGCTTCGAGTGATGTCGCGTAGTAGACGACCTGGCTAACTAAATTGCGGAAGTTGTTGTTGCTTGAGGGCACGTTGGGTGAGGCGAGACGCTCAGTGTAAAGTAGAGCCGCGTATCGGAAAGCCTCGGAAAGTGAGTGTAGATCGCGAATCTGGGTCTGTGTTGCCGAGTTAGGGAGAGATGAGGCAACACGCTGAGGGTCGAACTCCCAGCTTTGAAGTGCCGTGCGCGCATCCTTCCACTCACGCCAAAAGCTTGACCGGTGCTCGTCATATTGCGGCGATGAGCAAAGACCCGTAGATAGAATTTCCTCATCATCGAGTTGAGACGCAAAACCATTGCCGTCATAGCGATGATGGTTTATACTGAAGAAGTCCCCGATCGATGGGGTTGGTTGTTTGAATGAGTGTCCCAAGGGAGAACCCAGGGGAGAAGAAATTGATGGCGTTCCAACACGACCAGTTGGTGTAGCTAGAACACTCTGGACTGGCAAGTGTTGTGATAGAAGGTTCAGGCGACCGAGTTTGCTAATAGTCTTGAAGAGTTCCCTATCACAGCCGACCAAGTTCTCAGCTCCCGGAGGTAACAGGTTCGCCTCAGCGGGCAGTCCATAGAAAGAATGGTTGAGTTGTGCCTCGCGATCATTGATGCTGGCAGATATTGAGTCGAAGTAGGTGAAAATAGCTTCCATCCACGAGGATTCGCTCGACCCTTGGTAAGGAGCAGAACCTCGCATACTTAGAATCTTCTTGACGCCCGCGAATTGCGTGTGGAATTTTGCAACACCGGACTCGACCATGCGGTAGTGACATAGAAGTAAGATAGTAGCCAAAACAGAGTCGTGGCATGATTTCGTTGGGTCGTTCAGTTGCTGGTTCAGGAGATGGACGGCCAAATTGCGGTGCTGGTGTTCTTCTGATAGAGAATGATGATCAGATTGCGTCTCAGAAAGACGCGGAGAGCTGCTTTCTGAGTCCCTGGCACGTTGACCAAGACTTAGCCTTCTCTTCATCCTGAGGTTGCAAGCGGATAGGGCACAGATGGCATGCTGGAGGCTTCGACTGCCCGATGCCAGCCGCAAAATGTGGTCTCGGAATGGGTTGTTCGGCCCATCTACAAGAACCATGGATGGACACATGATATTTTCGTAATAATCCATGAAGAACGGCATCTTAGCAATGAGATCAGGGCTAACCTGTATCGGTTGGCTCTCGTACGGGACAGCCAAGGTAGCCGACGTGGGTTCCACAGCATGGGGCGTCACATCATCATCCCTTGAAATCGAAGAGGCCCAGTGGGAACCGCCTGCGGAATGCGGGCTAGTGCTGTAGGACTCCATCTCAGGGACGCCTGCGAGGAGTTGTCAGTGATCCGAGGCGTAGGATTTCGGAACGCTTGATCCTTACTCAGAGAGTCGCTCTCCGCAACTAGTCTATGAGACATCTGCGGCTCGAAAGATTCAGGGTGTGAGCTGAGGCTCGAACTAGGCTCCGATGGGGCATAGACAAGGCTAGGACACGAAGTTGGAGCTCGTTGGTCGATTATAATCGCCGAAGCAGGGCTCTGAGGGACGGGTGAGTTCTGGCTCGTATAGTTCTCGTACAACAGGGTCGGGCTGTGCACAAAGGGGATCTCCTCTCTATGATACGAATGCCCTACAGGCGATATAGTATAGTCGACGTCGCTCAATGAGTCCACAGACGATGACAGTGATTCGCCAATTATGGGGAAGTGGCCCATTGATGAGCCGAGCTTCTGGTATCTGGGCTGTTCATGAGCGCTCACGTTACCAGCGTATGCTGGAAGGCCTCCCCAGGCCCTGTGGGATGGTGTTGGTTCCCCATGTGAGAACCTTGGGTATTCTGGGTAGGTCCCGTATGGCGTTGGAGGAACGGAAGAAGTGTGATCTCCGCTGATATCGACATCGTCTCGATGAACTCTGTGCGCCTCTTCTGGGTCACTCCACTGAGTTGAAGTTGCTGTGGAACTTGCCCGTGCTCGGCTCGTCGTCTTCTTGCTTACAGGCGCAACAGGTGGCGCCTTTGCTATAGGTAACGAAAGACCGCGAAGTTTACCTCGACTTGCCACGCCCACTCCCCAAGTCAGCTGAGTCTTGTAGCCGGAGCATTCATTCCCAATCTCGAGACATTGCGAACAATAAGGCCGCCGCCTGTCGCACTTGGTGTTCCTCTTAATGCAGGTGAAGCAGTCATCGGCAGCTCCTCCAGCGGGGGCCCGTCTCCGACGTTTGCGAGCCTGGGCGTCCTTTGACGAATTAGACGATGGGGGAAGTGAGACTGTCATGTTAAGTTATGCACTATATCGAATGAGCAACACTATATCGTTCTAGCAAGGACACATAAGGCAACTCGGGACGGCAGTGGTCTCGACTCTGGTCTCGAAGCAGTATAGAATCTCTTGTCTATTAAGGAAGAGGAAGTTGACTGGCGTGGGTAAATTGGCGTTAATATGGAAAAGATGGAGGGCCCAAGCAGGAGGTTATTGATATTGCATGGGAAAAAGTAGATGAGGTCAATGGGGGTGGAGCGAATGGGACGAGCAGATATAAGTCGAGATGCGGTCTTCTATATGAACAAGCACACTACTATGGTACCGTATCGAGTTGTACTCCCCACCCGCTCTAGGGCGGTACGGAATAGGTACAAAGATGCAATACCCTACCCTCCATGGCCCTACCCCTAGTCAGGTAGGGGAGGCGATAATGTGCATGTAGCAGTCGCAGGAAAGCCAAACCGCACAAGAGAAGCATGGGTGGACCCGGCCTGTGAGTTTGGGGGGCACCAGGCCAGCATTACAGCAGAGCGAGACGACGGGGGAATCTGTAGTCAACCCTATGCTACATAGCTAGGTACATAGGTCGAGATTGTGTGCGAGATCGAGGGGAACGAATGAAGACCAGGACAGGCTGAGTGGGTCTTCCACTTTCAAGATCAGCGGGATATACCTTCATTGTACCTCTAAGTTGAGGGGCGTTAGAGGAGAGAACGGCGACAGGGATGCATGGGTACCCTTGTAAGCATTTGCTGCATGCAAAGACGGGGATTAGGGAGCATCATGGCAGGTACTTCGTAGTTTGTGCGATTTTGTAGACTACTGTAGGAACAAGGGTCAGGACCGAACGGCGAGTCCTAACGACTTCAGGCTTAGCAGACTTCTGATGAGTCTGGGGGGAGGGTTCTGCCCTGGCTCTTTCGTATCGCGTCCTCCTGTTGTGATTTACATACTTCGGACGAAAAAGTCTTGAGCTTGTTGGAAGCAGCAAAAAAATAGGTTCGAGGTGAGATGGATAGTACGTGTAAGTTCTAGAATGGAGTAATGGTCAGCTCGGCTAGTAAAGGGCCTCGTTTACTTTCTGCAGCGTAGGAGGATGACGAGGGAGAGTGGCTGAAGTCTGCATACAACAGTCGCTACTTTGTGTTACTGAATCTACAGGGAGCTGGAGAGGGTAGACCTCGGTAGGCTTGCGGGATGACCTACGGATACTCCTGTAGGTATGTCAGTAATTCGTGGGATGGATGGGGATGAGAAAACCAGAAACGGGCACAGCTTAGCACGGAAATGCGCGAGAAGCTTGTTAACCAGAATCGTTCGATCCTGGTTCTTGGCTCATGGGTTAATTTTCCCTCTTTCTTTTTTTCTTTTTTTCTTTTTCCCGGATGTTGAATCCTGGACTTTTTGCGTGGTGGAAGTTATTATTAGTTTGATAGAAGGGGCTTCGTGCCGCTTGATTATGCATATAGATGATACATATTTCGTCCAGAGAGCAGACTTACATATTTACAAGGACGTCGAGCCACCTGGGCAGTTCCAACGCAATGGTCCGACATACCGTATCGTGGTGGGGGATACGTTACAGGTGCAGTTCTGCCTTGGGTTGACAATGGATCCATGAGGTTGTGGACAGTGGACGGTAATGCCGTGCAGTTTGTGCTAACATTAGAATTCCCTAAGTTATTGCGGAAGGATTTTTAATCGGTGCCTTTTTTACCCCCCAACTTTTTTTCTGGGGGACGCTGGGACGCTGTGGTAAGAGGACGTTCTTCTCGTACTATCAACGCAAGGTTTACTGTAGTAACCCACGAATAATACCGTTCGCTCCGGGACATTACCATCCTATCGATTTACTGTACTCTGTAAAGGTCGCGCGTCATCCCTGAAGGCCGGGAAAGTCTAAGGTTCAAGGTTGTGACCAAGTTCGAGGCGGGGAGTTTCAGGCGAGTGCGAAGCCACTATGAGGTCAGGTCGAGGGCACTCAGACACCCGCTGTAATCAATTATCCTAGGGTTGTCTTTTTGGTGCATCTACACTAAGACATGATCCACTAAATAACCCCTACAACCCCTACAACACCTCCAGTACCACCGTAAACCAGACCTATCCATTGGTTCACTGTATAAAACTGGATTTAACAAAACCTCGGGAGTCGTTCTGAGACCAATCCCGTCTCCTTCTCCCGCCTCCGTACTTAGACGGAGCTTTGAAATCATAGTTGACATTTATTATCATATTAGATCTTACTTTATCGACTGGTTATCTCGATTTGTTACAAAGGGCTACAAATGTTTCCGATACGCCAGAGTTATAGCCAACAAGCTTTACAAGTCTTGGCATGGTCATGGTTGCTTACTGTATGTAACCCATGGAGATGGGCGAGGTAATGTGACGACTCCAAATCCTCAGTAATTCGAGCTAATTATGCGACGTTCTGTCTCAGATGACAATGTTTAGAACTTTATTACCAAGCGGTGCCTTTACTTAACCTTCAACTAGGTTCATGAAGATCTGCCGGGGTCCACCCCTCGATCGCATACCCAAAGTGCCCCAGGCTACTTGTGTAAGCAAGCTCTTAATCCGGGGTTTAGTATCCCTACGTCCATGTAGGTTATGGAGGTTATGGAGGTTATGTAGCTTGTTACTATGGACGCCTACTGCTATGTTACGCTTGTAACGTCGAATCGCCTCGTCTTGCCTTAATTATACCATATTTCTCCTTTTTTAGGTAGTATAGGCATATGCATACCGCTTCGATCTCGGTATCGCGGACATTGGAGGAGCATGTTGGCGCGGGAGGAAGATCATGGTAGAAAGGGGGAGACCACACAGGAAAGTTATGTGGGTTGCCTTATAGTTGGATAGAATCAAATCCGAGCACTAAACGAGCGAACCAGAATTTTATTACTGTGACAAGTGGTTCCCCTCGCTCGTAACCGCTCTTTGGTTTGACGGCTTCTTCAGACTCTTGGGTGGACTCTTGGGTGGCATTACCAACCAAACTTGAGGGCTTTTCTTCGTAAGACATATCCTAAACTGTGGAAGATGTCATTTGCGTAGAGATTGTCTGGTAATTTGCATCTAGCTCTTCAGCTGACCTCTTAACTGGCCGAAATGACAGTGTGTGAACACGGCTTTACTATAAACATGTTTGCTGTTAATTTACGAGATAGTCTTTGAGATGTTCAGATTGGCTACTCGCTCTTATTGAGGTCAGACTAAGGATAAGGCTGCGGCGCTACTGCACATGATAGGTAGTAGACCGGTTCGGACATCGTCATGTAAGCTATAATATTAATCCGAGGTGTGTAGTTCATTTTCATATAGACTCAGATGAATGGCCGAATACTAATAACAATATAGCGATGTGCAACCCAAATGACGGGATGACGAGAGACAGGACAAGCCTTCAAGCACTAGACTCAACAATATGGTTGTAATTATATGGGTCTGTGGCTCTCGTACCACATAATTATACTATAACCTTGCAATATCTAAGACGTTCGTCATAGCAGACACTCATCACGAGATATCCTGATTTTCAAATTGCCTGGGGTAGCTTGCGGGAACTACCAACTTAGTGCTATCTCAATTCGGACTCGATTTCTCCAACGGTACGCCGTTCGGTTGGAGAAGACTACGTCAAGAAGACCGAGCTGCCGGACTGCCAATCTGACGGCGTCACGTAATAGGAAGTATGAGGCCAAGAAATCATGCCTCCAAAATTGTGCCTTTCCTGAAGTTATTTATCGTCGTGTTCTACCAGTCGGTACACTTGAGTACTACGGTTGCACTAAAGGCGGGAATAGACCATCTATGCGGTTAGGTAGTTGACTAGAGATGGGGAACTTTAACCTACCTACCTACCTACATACATACATACAGACGCCTACATTATGTAGGTATGTGGCTGCGGGTTGTGCTTGGGCTGGTTAGCCTCGACATCGGGCTATTGATTATTTGCTATAACTTAGTGGATCGTGTAACGGCGACCAATAACTTAGCAGGCTAAGACGGCGCCGAGACTTTAGCGACATGGGTCTATACTACCATAAGTCTGCTTCTCCTGTTTCTATTAAGCTTCTATCGTTATCTCGAACCCCCCGCCATTTTGTTCTTTGCAGCTCCCCGTTTCGGACCGCACCGATAGATTCTGTTGAGACGACTTCTGTAGCCGCTAGTTAAGAGCACATAAGCACACACGTCACTAGATCGAAATCAACCTCGGGAGAGAGAGGTTTGCTTTACTGTATGTAATATGCAACATATGATCGTATCTATAAGCAAATCGTGATCGTCATCGCTGCGTCGGACACCCCTCGTGAGCCGTACGAAGAATTGGAAGGTATCGGGCCTGAATGCCGATTTGCTAGTTCTAAGGGTCGCCGAATATTTGGGAATTCAGGGCAGAGAGGGTTACCCCTCCAATGATGAGAGACAGGGGATCAGGATCTCCAAGATCCTTGAAATCCACATTATATGGACTAAGTTTGTTTGTTCCTGGACATATCCCGAGGGCCAAGCACGAAGCATCGTAAAGGAACTTATTCAAACTTGCAATCCATCATTCTTGCGACCTCGAAAGCGCAATTTGTCCCATCACGAGCTTACTGTGGGCGTGTTTGCGCCGTTCTATCCAAACTCCCTGGCATGTGTGCATGCGCTAACAATTGGGACTGCATCTGCCCCACGGATGATGCTGGTACTTGTCTTCTTGGCACAAGACATCAATAGCTTGCTTATCAGTTACACACAGGAAGTTTTCGACCTTTGGGCATAATGGATGGAAGCGGATTTCTTGCCGAAGTGTTCCATTGAATCTTACTTGATAGTCGCTCTACTGGACAGCTCTTCTTTCGGGATTTGATATTGCCTCCCAGATCAAGCTGCTAACTGATCCAGATCCATAGCCCTCTAGACTTGGGGGATCATGTGGCGTACAAAGCAGCTAACCACTTACACGCTAGAGACTCTGGTTCTCTAAACCTTGATTCAAGTTCGAATGTAACCTGAAGGTCGAGACTAGTAGAAAAAATTACATATCTGACTTATTTATCTCTCACCTTACCTAATCCCATGCAACATGTGATACCAGGAGAGGTCACTACATGTAAAGCAGAGCGCCAGCTACAGTAGTTGCTATATTTTACTAATCAAACAGCGGATATCACGGTCCCCCGGCCAACCTTCAACTGCCAGTGCTCCATCGAAGAGCTTCGTCAGGTCTCTCTTGAGTATTCATCTCGGTACTGCACAACGCTACGCTACGACAGACGCGATGCCAATGCCAAGACAGACCGTTGCACAATTGGCACCAAGGTCTGCCGATGTAGTTGACAATTCACAAGAGATCAGTCTTGGCAGCTTTGTGCTCCGTGTTCTGCTTTGCTGTAGGGCGCGTGGATGCAGGTCAAGCAACACCTAAGCATCCACAATGGCTTTATAAGTGTCTCCTACATATATTGCACTAGCAGAGCGGGCTGCAGTGTGACTTCAGCATGCTACAACCCAATCATTCCGCTAAAGTTCTCGAAGCCTTCCAATTCGGGGCCGCTTCGCCGTTAAATCGACCATTCAACCAGCATTAGGACCTCTTTTCCTTCTCACGATGTTCATTGTTGTCCCGGAGAGTTGATGGATCCCGACTGCTGGAGAAAGTTGCAACCGCTCGAGACTATCCGTCCAGTACCTATGACACTTACAAGTGACATCATTTCAATATTCACAGATGCAATTGATTGGACACAGCTTTCCTGTTCGATAGCTACATGTACTGGCACACTCCCGGGAAATGTGCTCAGCACCGAGTAATGCTCCTAAGTGCGGCAGCGGCAGTTCCAAAGCCGAGCATCCATTCGCCTAAGACATCCCATTAACGTGATGATTATGGTGAGAGTGCTAGCGGGAACTATGACGGACGTAGTAGTACTGCCCGTTAATCGAATGCGCCTAACTGATTTCGACGTCGGTCTGTAGGGCAGTTAATTTCTCTTATCTTATTTAGGCCGCGTCTACATCTCATTGGTGGTTCTAAGTAATAATTATATTGAATTGCTTAGAAGACGCGAGCGGGGGAACGATTTGAGCTTAAAATGCTTGATTGAAGATTTAGAGCTGAGCGCTAGAAGGACCGAAGAACTATGCATAGAAGGTCACTAGGCGCTATTTGGCCTAGTCGGCAAGAACCTTAACCCTAAGTAGCCCATGGTTGAATCCGATGCGAGTACAGCATTTGTACGTACATCCCACATGTGCAACGCCAACAAAGTATACTACTTGAAATGTACCTAAGGTATTAAAGCTAATACCTTTTAAACTTTCAGAAGCCAAGCTGCCTAGGTGTACTGCAGCTGCCACATACAGCCTGTCCCGTCATACTTATGGAGCCCATGAATTTGATTAGATTAGTAAGAAACCAGAACTCACAGATACCCGTGGACCTCGCTTCTCTCCTTAACACATAATTTGGAAAAGAGCTTCAATAAGCCAGTTAAATTCGCACAAGACCATTTCTATGCTTAACCCTTTTAGTCACCGACTGCTACCATGGAGCTATCCTGGCTACCCCCACAGTTAACTTGACTGAGTTCTATCAGCGGGTCAGCGCATGATTGGTGCGCGCAATACCCTTACAAACACACAAAAAAAGCCCCGGCCTACTTCGGGTTGTTCAATAGCCGAAAATGTTACAGCGTAGGTCAAGACGCCGACCCAATCATCACCGAGTCAAGGCTTGTCATAACCTCAAGAAAGGCATGAATCGAAACATTTAATCTTATAAGACACCCATAGAGTGTCAAGCCAGCCGTGGCAAAGAAAGAATTGCTGGATAGCAGTGAACGATCGTTTAATAGAGGATCATCATTGCGTTTGGAAACCCAGTATTTGCCAGACGCCGGTGGTAGAAATTGCTCATATCGCCTCGGAGACACTTATTTTAGTCTCCAATACCTTTAGGTAACTTATCAATCACCTGGGTCATTCATTGATACCTACATACATGTGCGTATGTATGTTCCAAATGGCTGGGTCAGGATTAGGACCGTTAGTTGAACACCCGGACCCCCGTGGGATTGATAGACTAATGGATGTTCAACATGGTCAATTATTAGCGGTAGATACGTTGCTAATAAGGAACCTTGGTTGAACTTGTTATCAACCATGAAGGGGACCGCATATTTTCTGATAAAGAAAAAAAAGACGGCAGCCTCTTACCTCATGATTTCAGCATCCCTGGATACCTATTCACCCTAACAACCAAGGCCTTGTCCACCGGTGCCCCGGACTGTATTCGGAAATTTGAAGGGGTGCCGACTAGCCGCCGCCTTTTTGAGCCGCTGCCGGTCTATATGCTGCACTGGACTTAATGGTGTACACCTCAGTACATCTTATGACATCTCCTGATCTTGCAGGCATGGTTACGCGCTAGGGTTGCTTGACCTTGGACCCCTCCACCTAGTGGCTCGTTCTCGTGTTTACCGACACGTTATCTATCAACTTCGCGAGAACTTCGTGTTGAATTCATGCTGTGGCACAATCGCCTGGGAGATATTGTTCCGCTCCAACATGTTCAGCAGCAGAGCAAGGCCGAGATCACCAAGTAACCAAGCCCACGAGGCGGCCCCGTCTCAGCAGCAACTTTCTTTCCAGGTGCCTTCAAAACTACCCAGTCACCCTTCCATCTTGAAAGTCGCTTCTGATTGGTGGAGAACACGTCAAAGTTAATACGCAACGTTGCATCTCGCCCGTCCTCCAATCGCGTCTCTCCATTCCATCTTCCTGCTACCTAACTTGAGCTGCAGCTAGGTAGCGAGTGTGGAGGTTTATCCATTAATGCCGACCACGTACAGTATTTGCAAGCATTAAATCAAGATGTAGCTATTATATTAGCGGAATCTTGTTCTTGCACGGGATCTAAGCACGCCCAGAGCCACTACGCAAGCATTCACCTCGCAACACGGCACGTAAAACCACTGCATCAAGTGAGAAGGGATTCATTCCTAGACGTATTGTATTAGACGAAGCTGAGCTTAAAATGTCACCATCTCATCAATAATTGAAGGCACGAGAGTTTGTGCCTCACCTCATCTAAGGGAACTGATTGAGTTCTAGATGCGGCTCGATTCTATGTAGCACGTCCCTGTCGTGACTCTATTCATAGAATGCCATGGATCCTGGCAACCTGGTGTCGGTCGAATTTTAATCACAGACCATTATGCGGGTCATGATCACCAAGAATCCACCTAGCTCTCGAGTTGGCAACAATATGCGGATGACGGATCACATAGCAACACACTCCGGTTCAAGTTAGCACTCAGGAAGTCCTGTGCGCCCTCGCCTACGATTCATTTTCTGTCACTCTGATGAGCTGTGGTGTATGGTATGAACTGTCTAGTAGACAGGGAATCGATCAATATCGGGCTTAATAGGCCATCACCTGATAAATCCGACTGGTTCATCGTCATGCTACCATAGAATGCATAGTATCACCTCGATCTAGTGGACCAATCCTGCAACCATGTCGCTGTTGTCTGCAGGGCGGCTTGACCTCCCCTTCTGCAGGTAGCTAACTCTCTTCCAATCTTGTCCTTTCAGCGGCTCAGGTGTCAGGTTCGGCTACGCGCAAGTCACGGCTAGCAATAAGCACCTTGTCGCGTGCCGTCTCCCTGTCAAATGGGATTAAACAACTCGGGCATTTATGAAGTGACCCAGGTGCAAGATGTTCTGAGACAATGCCGATCCGCGAAGCAACTTGAACGAGCCAGCCAGTGTAAGGTCAGCCTGAGGCAAACGCGGGGGTAGCGCTGTCAAGCTGCAAATGACGATCCCAAACCCAGACGACCAGGGAGGATAATTGTACAGTAAAAGACAAAGTCCACGGCAGATAAAGTACTATGTAGATTGCCTGGGTCCTGGATAGATTTATTTTTATCATCTTTGAGGGCACCTACCGGCATTATTACATCGCCAATACCGCATGCGCCGTCTCCGGTGTTCCACTTCTAGACTTGCAGCAGAGACTCTTCACCGTCGCGACCTGCGTGTCTAACATGCGGTTTTCGTCTCGCGCGCGCAAGAGGATCATTAAGATCATGAGGAGTGCGCAACTCATGACATGCTAGGTCATCGCTTTGGCCGCCATCCTTTAACCCTATTCATCTCGGAAGGTCGGCGTGGCTGAACATGTCTTGCCAAACCACCTAAAATGCCTTGTCCTCCACACCACGATGCGTGGTGGCCAACAAGAGCCTGATTAATTCTCCTTAGACATGCAGGAACCTTTATCAGGCGTTGGCGAATTCCAAAGACCCGGAAAGGACCGAAGCGCAACCCGCCGAATCCTTTCTGTGCGCCGTCGCATATGATGGTGTTGTGGTGCAAAGTTGGTTTAAGGCGCGTTGCTTTGCTAACGCCAGCCGAGGCAAAGGAGCTGAGAGCTCTAACCTGGAGTCCGAAAGCCCGCCAATTTTCAGCGCTCAGCCTCACTACTATGCAACGAACCCTAGCTCAAATTCAGGGTGCTGACGATCTTTACTCCTATTAAGCACCGAGGGGTCCGTCTTGACCGCAAAACGGCCTGAACGGTTCTATCTCTACGATTACATGGAGCACTTAGGATTCCATTACGGAACCGCCGCCGCCTCTACTTTGGCCTAGCAGAAAACTCTGGAGATCCATCGAACCGGATGTTCTTGGCATCTATCGTTGTCGGCAAGCTGCGATATGAGCGATGTCTTCGCTATTTCTTACTAGTTCTTAAGCCCCTGGCCCACTCGCGCCTATAATGAGATGTTCCCATTCGGCCCGGCCTTCAATTCCTGGGGTAATACAGGGATTACCGTCTCGGCCAGAGTCTAATCGATAACTTTGATATTGGCAATATTACAACTAGTGAGGCATCGTGCATATCAAGGCGCGGGAGAAGCGCCCTGTGAGGATAAGGTCCCGTTTCAAGGGCGAGCTTAATTTAGTCGGCGTCACATGCTAGCTCGCGGCTGTTGGAGAGCCTCTACTAATTAGATATCGCGGGGCTCGATTAATTGTAACGTCTTCATTGCAGGTACAAGTAACCATATAGCCAATGTAGCCACGAGCGACCCCAAATTCTAGGTCATGGATCGGACGGATGAATTGTTTAGCGTACCTCCGCATAGGTTAGCTATGTCTCTGGCTAACGGGGTGCAACGACTAACTCATGTATAGGTTCATTCGGTCTAGCTTACGGGACGTAACCTTTACGTGGCTTGCCCGTCGATGCTGAAGATACTTGAAGATTTCGCAATGTTTCTTCATCTCGGTAGATTTGCTCCTCGCCTCTTCCTACCTGACACCACATCGTGGGGTTCGATCTGCAGGTACCCTGGCAGCGAGGTTCGTCTTGGCTGGGTACCTATGCTAGTACTTTTCAATGCTCTGAAGCCAGCGTGTATTCCCAGTTGGGCGCCGCACATCTGCCTAGCTAAGCTGTCAGGGTTGCAGGGGGCCCTGAGACATGGATTGGTGGCGGAGTACATGTCCTAGAAGCTATTCCAACCCCTGGCAGATATTTGGAGATATCGCCTCTATGTCTTCAACTTGAGATTCATTTGCACATGAGAAAGACCGATATTTGACCCCTCAAGTATTGCTGAAGTACCTCAAATCTGGTCTGGGCAAGCTTGTATATCCTATGTAGTCGTCGGGGACGCTACTAATTAGGATTTAGCCCAGCGGCTGCTGTCAAGGTTTCACCTCCTGAAGGACATAAGCTTGTTAGAAACCATCTCTTGAGATCCACCTTCAAGATGCCAACTGGCGAAATCGTTCGATCCAATATCCCGAATGTTAGGCATTGCCGCAGGGCTTGACGATGAGATAGGGGTGATCTCAAGATCTTCTCGACACGTTACTTCAGTCGGATTCAACATAGGACTCCCTACCTCCTAGTAACATGCAACGAAACTGCTAACGGCCTAAGCATTTTATAGTGAAGACGGGCTCGGAAAAGACGGCCTGTCTCCTCGACACCGTCTTTCCCCCTTAGACATCGCTTCTATACTGGAGGTCTCTCCATAGTGATGCCAATGTTTCATGTATTCGCCTATATCTTGTCATCTTGAAAAGAGATTCACAGTGTACTTGCCTAGACAACCATGCTCTAAGTGCCGAACTCAACCTTGACATAAGCTGTAGGATCGATCTACTTCAAGCTTGAAAAAAGCCAACGGTCAAAAGGGTCCTGCAGTCCCTAGTTCCTACCCAAGTAGCCTATTATCCCTTGGCTGATAACAGACTTCAATCCTAGTCCTCCGATAGAGTATACCGAGACGTTCCCCATCGCTCATCGCCGTAGTGGCTAAAGGCCCACAACAATCCTTAGCCGTTGAAGATTTACCGGGCGCTGAGGAGATTATTGGCTAGCCTACGAATATTCGAGGGTATTTAGCTAAGTGGCAATTCCCGCCGTAACTCGGGGATTGTAGAAGTCGGTGGCCAAGGGATGTATTCTGTGCCGTATGAGGCTTCTAAAACGAGGCCTGAAGTGGTAATGATATGGATATTTTGGGTTTATGGGTATATAGGTTACGTAGGCTAGGTACCCAGGATAGTGAGGATAGAGATACGGCGTAGCCATAATTCATTATGAAGACCCCGATCCTTCGCGCTTCCCACGCCATATCCGCTTATTGATCCTTCAAGCATGGTGACCACACATGGATAGTTTTAAAGAAGATCTCATTGCAAGGGAGCCAAAAATGGTCTTAGTACAATGGGAAGATTAGAGATAAACAACGACAAAATGGAACTACTCCATCGTCTCGATGCTTTATCCGCTAGGGGATCTCCGATGTGCTGGTAAAGGATAACTGCTGCACATCAGCGCGAAGTGGGTAGAATAGGATCAAACAATTGAGAGAGAGAAAAAAAAAAAGTCCCGTAGATCCATTTCTTTCGTAAACGTCTCGGCATACCTAGCATATCCTATTAGACCCCCACGAGCGACGATGTGAGGATGGAATCAGCGTGCCGGATAGAGGTGCTTTCTGTGTCCGATGCAAGGGCGACATTAAACGAGTCGCTTCCAACCGATGTTTTGAGATACGAGGAAATTAATTCCATTAGTTCCTCTCGTCGAGCTGGGTTGGGGTTGGGAGGATGAGGTTGAGGCTCATCAAGGTTTCGAATGTAGTCCAACTTGCATGCTGCAACCGTTGCATCTGTCGCGTGGTGATGGTTGGTTATTGATCCTAAAATAACTTTGTGGCTGCGATGGTCCTTTTCGATGTATCGTCTTACAGGGGATATGGCTACCGTCTGCCCTAACCTAGTTGTTTCGGTTCGGGTTCAGGGGAGAAAGCCAAAACGAGGGAAATTATCTGCAGTCGTCCCCGTCAGTGTCTCCTTTCGTCGACGCCGTTAGAACCGCCTAGACTGCACCTGAACCAAGCTTCGCTGACGTCGTCTGGGCAATCGATATACGGCGTTTAGGCCACGAATCCTTCTCGCATCTACTCAAGTCCGAGCCCGTTGATTGGTCAGATGTCGTCAGCGGCATACCATTTTCTCCTTTTGTTATTTTGGTTCTTTTTAACACCTCTTAGCATACCCTTCTTCTTCTTCTTGCGGTTATGTGTAATTAGTGCAGAATGGCAGGGGAAGGAATGCAACTTGGCTGGATTTTGTTGGAACGACGTTTACGAAAATTGACAACGGCCCAGATTCCGATCAATCGATCTCTTCGCGATCTCCAACTTCAAGCTTTCGGGGCTTTCGGAATCCGCTTGGCTTCGTCTGCATACCTCTCGGAACCGATCTGTTCTTCGGAATTTTGCGAAACTCAGTCTTTGGAATATTCCAGCATGACTTTGAGATGCCCATGTCCCCGACATGATGAAAGTGTTGGAGAAGGGGAGTTAGTTCGGACGATAATAGATGGCGAACTGGATGGAAACAGGCGATTTCTGGTCTTGCTATTGTGACGAGGGTGGTAGAGCCGATATAGCGTTGGACGAGGCGTACTCCGAATGCATCCTGAAAGTACCTTCACCTGTAAGAGTTGTGAATGGACAGTCTTATCGGAGACAGAAATTACGTGACGGCGTCCCTCAAAACACGCGTAGTATGGCAGCGGTGAGATTCCACACTACGGCGGGCTTGGTCCAGGAGATTGACGTCAAAATCTTGACCTAGCATGTCATGTCAATACCGGCAATGATGTCGCAAGCTGGCGACTGGTGACAGTAGAGAGACCGACATGATAATCTAATAGAAGCCCACCCTAATAAGACTAAAGCGACTGAAGTCTATCTGACCGTCCACTAAGGGGTGTTTTTCTTGAATATTTGTATGTCGCAATCTATTGGAGATAGCAGGTTCTCAACCGATTGACGAGATGATGATAGTAGGCGAGCTGAATCGTAAGCGAAGAGCCTTCTAAGGAACGGTCGCAGATATTCTAAGGGGCCTATGCCCGTCGAACTTCAGCCATACAACAAAACGTGAAGGTGGTGACCGGTCTGCATCTCCTGTGAAGATGTGTAATGACTGGTGACTTACGTCACGGTGTTTAACGACATTCGCCGTGATGAGGGTGCCCAAGTAGACTTTAGCTAGTTCGTCAGGGGCCCGGAATTAAGATAGTCATGGGCATGCTCGTTGATTCAATCCGGTTCGGTAATGCTCAGTATATGCAAGCAGTATCGACGCTAGGAGTATAATGTATAGGTTTAGTGACATTGAGATCGATAGGAACGAGCTCCTTAGCGCTAGACGAGGCAATTGGACCTGTTGATGGGTTCTGTTATAATCAAATAAGGTAAATGTGGCTCATAGATTCGGCCTGAACTGGATACCGAACAGATGAAACGAATGTGATCATATTGAACGACTCATACGCCATAATTCGGCCATCTAATGGTTGGTCCTGTCATCACTCTGGACTTCTATACCATCTAAATTCAGTGGAGAACTTACCAGCCTTCGTAGGTACTAGTGATGGAGAGCCTATATGCTCTTCGAATAATAGCGATGCGTTTTGCAAAGTGTCGTCTACCCCTTGCAATGATGTATTGACAACGCCTTCATCCAGGGAAGAGTAATTTCGTCAGCCTGTTGCAGGATACATACATAGCGCCAGAAGAACGAACTGTGATACATTAAATATGTTGCGACGAGAACCGCATCATCTCTTTCTGCCTTAGTGTAGGAGAAACCCGTGAAGGTATTCTGGGGTAGTGCTGAAGAAGGGTAGACTGCACCATAGATGAGGTTAGGTGGACTAGATATCTGAAATTGCATGGACTCAGATCTAGTATAGAGCCGAGCGAAGTCTAAACAAGACACAAGGACGTAATGGAAATGATCATGAAGGGAATAGTCGACCCAAGCCCCTTGAGGATGGTATTGTTGACTCGTGAACAACACGGAACACCTTTAAAATATGAACCAAAGTGATCTCACACATTAGAATGAAAACTTTTTTTTTCACGGGGACTAACCTGAAGACTCTTTGGACATCAAATGGTCAACACTAATATATTGAGATTGCTTTTTAGGGAGAACATGATCTCACAAAAGCTAAATCATGAAGCGAGGCTAAGAAACCAACGCGCAATAAGAGTTGATTATTATTCTCTCAATTGGATAGCAATGCTGAGAATAGATTCATATCTCGTCTCGTCTTATATCATGGCCACCCTATAGGTATTCGTCAACGCGTACCTACAAAGCGGCAGCAACACGGATGAAACTGCAGCCCCCCAGCACATACAGGGACTTACGCCTTCTTCTCCAGCTCGTCTAAGATGGGCTTCTCCAAGCTCTCCGGCTTAGTGGTGCTGGCCCACCGCTCCTTGACCTTGCCGTCCCTTCCGATCAGGAACTTCTCGAAGTTCCACTTCACGCGCTTCATGCCCAGGAGGCCGGGCTTTTCGGCCTTCATCCACTCGAACACCGGCTCGGCCTTGTCGCCGTTCACGTCCGTCTTGCCCATGATGGGGAAGGTCACGCCGTAGTTGACTTGGCAAAAGTTCTGGATGTCATCGTCGGTACCGGGTTCCTGGCCGCCGAACTGGTTGCAAGGGAAGCCCAGGATAACGAAATCATCGGGGTACTTCGCTGTGATGTCCTTGTATAGCTTTTCGAGTCCGGCGTATTGTGGTGTGAAGCCACACTTGGACGCTGTGTTGACGACTAGTACTACCTTGCCCTTGTAGTCGGCTAAGGACTTCTCGTTGCCCTTCTCTGTTGGGAGGAGCGGCTGTTAGCATGTGTATATGGGGTGGCATTGTTTACGTGCTACGTACTGTCCTTGACCTTGAAGTCGTAGAACGTCGTTGCTGAAGCCATAATGCGGTTTGCGTTGATGTTGTTGTTGGTGGTGGTGGTGAAGGAGATGTAATGTCTCGGACGTCGCGGGGTATTTGTATTTGTAGCTGAAGTTGAGCTTATAAAAGACGCGACAGTGCTCTCGTCAGCGGGGTACCTGAAACTCGCTAATCGACTTTTAGACGATAAAGCTCGTCTTCGTAGATTTAATGAGGTCACACTGCAGAAACGGTTGAAGATTGAATGCGTGGGATGCCAGCTCCTTATAACGACTTGTGGCATGAATAGTATATTTTCTTTCACTCTAATGATTCTTCTAGAAAGGAACGAGCTGAATTTAACCTAGTAGATACTGAAGAGTATAAGTGGCGAGATGGTAGGTGGGCTTGTACGATGTGTATCAAGCCTCGGCAAGCTCCCGATCCGGTTTCTCGAGCTCAATGCGGGAGGGTCTTCCGCGTCTTGTCCGCCAATGACGTGTGGATTACGAAGCAGAGCTCCCAGGAGCTTGGGCCCTTTACTCGGAGCCGCCATTGACCCGATTACCCGATTTGTTACCAGGCCCACCGTTTGATAAGATCTGATGTTGTACTATCATAAACCCGCAATCATTCAACACATATTAACACATGTTTGTTAAGAGTAAAACATTAGACTAACTGCAGTACATCACTTTCTATATAATCCCTGTCCTTCAATGTTTGTTAAGAATATCTGATTTATAATAAAATGTTAATGATTTCATCCTCAATAGTTTGAATGTGGGACTTCGAGTTAAATCGATGGGTAGATCCGAGGGAAGCTTCAAGGGTAACACTCCCGATTTCGAACCTACGTCCATTCCAGTTACAGTGCCTAGCATGTGAATCCCAGTCACCAAGAAAAAAAAACAGTCAATCCCACTCTTGATCAACCTTTCTAGGCCTTGATGATCATATGACCACTAGTTCGGTCATGTCAGATACATTAGCATGGACCGCCGTATACCCCAACCGCGACATATCGTGATCATAGGTAAATACATCTTCAATTCCGGATCCATGCCCCCGGGTCTTCCCATGCGCACTACCTACCCTCTTGGCTCAATTAGCCTAGGATCAACATGGGAGAAAGCACTTTACCACGTATAGTAGTATCTAGGGAGACAGAACAGATCCACTAATTCAGTCTTCACAGGGGGTGGTGTTATCGGCACAACAACGGCATACTACCTGACTCGACATCCCTCTTACATGACCTCGCTGCATCACATCACGCTCCTCGAGGCCACATCCATAGCAGCGGCTGCATCAGGCAAAGCAGGAGGCCTCCTTGGTCTATGGGCCTACCCGACATGCCTAGTCCCGCTCTCCTACCGGCTCCACGCCGAGCTAGCAGCTGAGCACGACGGCGCCGAGAGGTGGGGGTACAGACGACTCGAGTGCGGCCAGCTTACAGCATCGATTAGGAAGAAGAAGCCGAGCAATCCCACCAAGAGAAGAAAAAGGAGCAGCATTGACGCCGCGAAGCAGGAAGACGGACAAGAAGACAGTCTACTCTCCGATGGACAAGTAGAATGGCAGAAGCTCCCCAAGCAGGACGAGGCAGCAAGCGCCTTGCTCCACAAGTCCGTCCTACCCGCGGATCTCGACTGGATCAACGGCAGCTTAGTGCACGAGTACGCCGAGATGGGACTGCCCGGGTTCACCGAGACGGCGCAGGTGCACCCGTACCAATTCACGACTTCGATAGCGGCTCTGGCGCGCGAGGGCGGCGCTGAAATACGCGTCAATTCCAAGGTCACGAGTATCGGGCTGAACAAATCCGAGACGGCCGTCTCGAGCGTCGAATATCTCGACCGCGTCACGGGCGAGATGTTAACGCTGGAAGGAGTGACGGATGTCGTGGTAGCTGCAGGTCCGTGGACGGGAAGCCTCTGGCCACGGACCAAGGTGGAGGGCTTACGAGCGCATAGCGTCGTGTTCGCGGCGGACGTCAGCCCGTACGCCGTCTTCACCGACATCTCGTTGCCTCATGATTGGGTGCCAGAGCACCGAGCAGCGCGCGGGGAGAAACGCAAGCACAAGGGCAACGTTGACCCAGAGATCTATGCGCGACCGGGGGGTGAGGTGTACGCGTGCGGCGAGCCGGACTCGATGATACCGCTGCCCGAGACTGCCGATAAGGTCGAATGCGACGAGTCGCAGTGTGACGACTTGATTTCGTACATCGGCACAATAAGTCCCGTGCTAGGTGAGGCAGCAATCGCCGCCAAGCAGGCCTGCTACCTACCACGGCACATGCGCTTCGGCAAGGAGAGCGCGCCACTAATCGGCGGTACGTCGGTGAGCCGCCTCTGGATTGCGTCGGGCCACACATGTTGGGGCATCCAGAACGGGCCCGCGACGGGCAAGCTCATGAGTGAGTTTATCTTCGAGGGCGAGGCCAAGAGCGCCGACATCGCGGAGTTGGATCCGAGGAGGTTTAAGGTATGAAAGCGGGAAATAACGGAAATACCCAAAAAAAAGGTACAGGGAAAAGGTTTAAAATGCTATGACGCCAAAGTGCATGGGATGATGGCATTCAGGGTCCAGGGAGGAGGGGTCTGCATATCCGTATCCTCTAGCCCCTTGGCTTGTGCGTCGAAGTATAGGTGTGTACGGGACTCGGTAAGCAGTCAAAGGGGGGGAAGACGGGCTAGCATCGGTACTTACCGCACATGGATGCCACGTCGAATCTACATATACCTAAGAGGAGGCTGAACGGATCGGAGACGTACATCATACTTGCATGCGTGGGGGGTGTGTGTGTGGAGAGAGGGGAGGAATAACCTCCGGACCTACATATACTAAAGACGGAGTCTCGTGAGTATCGTTAGAATCCGCGCAGGTTACGCTTAGCACTGCAATATCAAAGACCTATTAAAGTTTCTCTTTACCGCCGTCGCCGCCAAGACGAAAAGCATATGGCAAATGATCGACCTTATCTTGACTATGCAGCGGGCCGGGCCGCGTAAGAGGCCAGCAAGGGCGGGGGAGAGGAGGGGAGGCACGACGTGTTAAAGGAGACCTCGTGGGGTGGCGTTCCAGGGACTAATACCTTAGGTACGGATCGCCGCGATTATATTGCCTGTACCAAAGATAGCTCTGCGGACCCTAGGCACATGAGCAAAATGGAGCCCAAGACATTCTTATGCTGGGTCATACGTCACCCGACTACTTCGATAATTTATACGATACGTGACAGCGCGTGTCATACGCCTTAACGAGAATGCAACTATTCTGTAGATTACATCCCAGAGGCTAATAGATAAGCGATCTCTTTCAGGCACCTGTGGTAAATAGAGATTACGAAGTGCGTGTAAGCTTCTTACGCCCAAAATGTCGTGAAATAGTTTTAAGCCTTGCCTTCTGTACTACACGGTAGATATAGATGACGATGAAGTAATCTTAATGGTGAATATGCTATGCTAACGAAGACATAGAAGAAGAGACGTCTTGCTGTTGCTGTGGCTCTATCGAGGCCGAGGTTTGAAGGCAATAACAGCAGTAGCAGACATAAAATAGAACCAACGAAGCTGGTGCGACCTGGCTCTCCCCCTCTTCCCCACTCGCGATGGTTGCTAAGTAGGTGCTAAACATTGGAGCCAGCAATCCTTCATCAAAACCTCAGGATCGCTCCGGCCAACGAAACGTTCCAAGATTTGCTCATTGTCCAAAAAGAAACGTAGGTAGGAGAGACGTTAAGTTCCGTGAAACATTGTGAGCGTCTATGTGTTCGTCTGTGTAACCACTTACGTCAAGTGGGTTTGGTTGGTTAAGAAATTGGTAACTGCGTGTTTCCACCCTCCAAGAGCCTCATCCGGTGCGACGGATCGACCCCGCACTTTCTAGGAATAGGGGACCAACGATCACGCGGCTAATATCGACGGCATATAGCCAGTCCCTGAGGGTTTCACAGAAAATTCCCGGTAACCCGTTTTCCTATACTCACAGTGATTTTTCGATTTCCATCACATCCCGTATTCCTTCTGCGATGGCCTCAACCTTGGCCTGGTCAAGGCGCTTGAGCGGGCGCCGAGGGTAGCCGCCGTAGCCGAAGTAGCTCTGGATTGCTTGCTTGGTACCCGCGATCGCCGCCTTGGTTAAGTACCAATCGCCTCGCGAGAGCGCCTTTTGCAATGCGATTGCTTCCTCCGTCTTCCCTTCAACGTATAGGTTCCATACCTTGACGCAAACCTTCGGCATAACGTTTGCTCCTCCCGCAATGATGCCGCTCCCTCCAGATACCAGTGTTTGGACCGTGAAGTCGCAAATGCCACCAAAAGCCATATAACCACTACCTTCCGAGGTGGGTGTTTTTGCGTTGGTAGCTAGTGCTACCCGAGTAAGTTTGCCAGTGCTGCCGCATGTGAACTTAGTTCCGATGATGTTCGGGTGTTTGGCGAGCTTTATAAGCAGATCCGAGTCCATATCGATACCGGCGACTGCACCGGGGTAGTTGTATAAGACTATTGGTAGTGGACTCTCATCTGCCACAGCGGTAAAATAACCAACAATGGCCTCTTCGTCTATCTGGGCACGGAAGTAGCTAGGGGGCAGTATCAACACATAATCCCCACCAGCCGCCGCAGACTGCTTGCAGAGTTCGATGGTCCCCTTCACGCTTCCCTCTGTAGCCCCAACTATGATGGGCATATTAATGAAACCTGCAGCATCCAGGGCTTCTCTAGTAGCACGGGTTACTGCTACCTTTTCCTCGCGTGTACAGTGAATAGCTTCTCCATTGGAGCCCATGGTGACCAGACCGGCGAGACCGTCTCTAGCTAGACGTTCGGCATGCTTCTTGATGGTGGGAATGTCTAGCTCTTCGGTTTCTGGGTCAAAAAATGTCATGGTGGGAGCGTAGATACCACAAGGCAGTGGCCGTCGTGTGGTCGTGTGACCGTTGGCCTCAGTAACGTGAGAGACAGTCATGATTTCTGCCTAGGTGGCGATAAGAAATATACAAGAGTAATGTGGATATCACTGTTCAACCCGTGGGCTGATATACACCGAGGTTGTGGATAGTTGGGAAAAGGAGACGAACGCGAAAAGGGGCGCCGAGAAAAAGAAATATGTAGCAAGGAAAAAGGGGTTGTAATAATATTTATAGGATTCAAAGCATAGTGCTCAGTGGATAGTAGTAGGATGTTTCCTTTCCATAACCTAATGACTTCTGTCGTCTAAGTTGCATGCAATGACTTGTGGGGTGTGGGTCAGCAGTGGACGACAACGAGTCTTACTAGTTCCTAGTGCTTTTCTCGCAGGGACATTGGTCCGAAGATGGCGACGCTGGTCGCCTCTTGGACCCGAAACGCCCCTAAAGAAAGCGAACTAACGGAAACGGACTGGATCGGAGGTGTAAGGGGTTCACATTCTACGGGATCAAAAAAGCTACGAAGCCCACTGTCGATGAGCCGAATTCATCAACGGCTCTAGGGCAGACGGACCATTTGTGCCTCGGATTTATATCGAGGCAATATGCTGTAAATAGACCAAAGAAGTCAGCAGACAACCATATCCTGAATTTACAAAACCGGGAACGAAAATCGTCGGGCTATTATAGGGATACCGGTACCGGTACCCAACTCGTTCGACCGCATGGCTAACGAACTGCAACTAAGAACATGAGCAAAGGCAAGGGCCCAGGAACGGTTGAATGCTTCCTTGTAGAAAGAGTGTGCCTTATTCGGCAGCTGCTCATGCAAAACCTACGTTGAGATACAGGTTGGTTCAAGGTTGACCTAGATTGGTTGTGGTAGCATCTACAATGGCATGGTGATTGGCTAGAGCTAAGCAGAGTCTCCGGGTGGGCTCAGCAACTAGGCTGATGAGAGTTGAGAGGATCTGCAATAGAGTTGATCATGAATCGGTTGAAATTGAGGGCAGTTGATGAGGGAACTCTTTCGTCACCAGAGCACATGGCATAGTTGAAGATAGCCAAGGCAACCATGCCTCACGCGCTGAAAAGCCCTATGGTGTTGAGTTGTCGAGGTGATTGTAGGCGTGCCGGGACGCTGGTCAAGCTAGCAAAGACGTCATTTGCGTTGATCGAGTCGTCTTGTGACCCTTCTAAGGAAACCACCGGGAAGGAGCTGTCTGTTTTTGGAGACAATTAGTGGAATACGGTTGAAGTATGCCGTCCACTTGGTAGGACTGAGAGAGGTGGGAGGGTGGCCTCTGGCGGGGCTAGGGCCGTAAGAACAGCAATTTGCCCTAGATCAAAGTGAGGTGCTTGACGATGGTGCCACGGTACTACGGTTGTTGCCGCAGTGTGGAGCAAGCGAAGTTTTCTCCAGATCCAGGACGAACGCGGGTCTGGATAAGTTCCTGAGACAGGGCACTTTCGCATAGGAGCAAAAGTACCTGTTCATGTTGGGTACCTCAGGTATATAGGTAAGTACCGATGTAGCTATTGGATGATCCCTCGGGCCAAGGGTCCATTGCCCTATTGGCCTATACCAACGTGTGGGATGAGGTTGGTGATACCTTTCGTTTGTCGGTGGGTGGTAGCAATTGAATAGCAGTAATCCACACTTGTTGGACGAACTAGTAGTACACACATAATAAACTGCTGGGCTTCTGGGGTAGCGACCTACATGTAGTCAGTCAGTCGATTTCGCTTCGCCTGCAGGCCAAGTCATATGAGGCATAGGCCTTACGGAAGAATCATATTACAAGTTTTTCCTCCAGTGAAGAGGCAGAAGAAAGCTTCGACGTAGCCAAGACCCGAGCTAGAAAAGTTCTGTCTCGCTCCCCATTATGTCTCCGTGGGGACCTCGGGCAATATTCCACGTTTACTGCCGTCGGTGATCTTTGTGTAATGCAACCCTGCGTACCTTACGGGGTCCAATAATCCCCCGGCCGTCGTATCTATACTTGTCGTCTGTTGAATTTGAAAATGTCTGTCTTGTTGTATTTAGCCGGGCAATGTTGCGGTAGTACCATTGTCTTCGACCTTCCTGTTCTAATGGTACCTGGCTTCGTCTTGCATTACATCTCAATAACGCGGGGCAATCAGTCTTCAAGCGTTCGTCAGCAGCGGTGGGCACATCGTTAAGTGGGGGGCGGGGTTCTTATGCTTCTAAATAGGTGGGGGCGGGGCGGTCTCTTCCCTTGCTGGGTGTCGAGGATGACCAACTTAAACCGAAGCCCAGGGCTTGCGGGGTTATATCGGTGACCTGTCCCTCTTCAACTTTCCCGCGTCTTGTTGAGTTGCACAAAAAAGTCACAGTTTAGCTGCTAAGAGGTATCTAGGTCAAAAGAATATGTATCTTGAAGGCACTTCGTTCAAGTTATCAATCCCTATATTGTCATTCTCTATTATCTTTCTGTGTATACTGAGTCATAAATTCTATACCATCCTATGGATACTACCCGAATGCGCGTCATTTCTTTAAAAAGCTCTGGTTATTTCTTTCAATCTTTATCGTGTGACCATATTTGTACTTTTCCAGGTCAAGATCCTTAGCGGACAGGCATCACTTCTAATATCGCTAGGTAGATATTCATTTCGGTTGGTAGACGTATCCAGACGTATCAATTCAAAATTACCTCATGTAGGTTGTGGCTGCTCACTCCATATAGTACTCGGTGAGAGGATTATGTACCTACTTTCAAACTGCCATGTCCCTGATTTCAATGTTTCCCCAACTACCCCTCAATTCTTCCGTCTATGAACGTCAAACCCCCTAGCTCATCCTAGGTACATACCTACCTATGTAGGTACAGAGTAGGTCGGGGTAGCTTAAGCTTAACAAAACATGCGTATCTGTATGCGTGTTCATGAGGCTAAAATATACAAGATTCCGTTTCCTCTGCTCTGCCTTTCCTCTTCGCCATCCTATTCTCCCCATACTTCCTAGTCGCTTGTGTAGAATTACGTCCTTCCCTCAATCTATGTTCACAAGAATTTTTATAGCAGAATGGCGGCAGAAGCAATCAAGTCGGCCATTGTCCCGGCGAACTCCCCCGCACCACTGAATGTGTTGATGGTACGTATCACCAGGACACGTATTTAACCATCAGCCTCAGAAACTAACGTCACTTACGCAGGTTGGGACAGGCGAATATACTACCGGCTTTGTTGGGGGTGGCGCCTCAGGTTCAGACAAGAAAGTAGGAGTTGTTGGCCTGACTCTGTTCGACCTCCGGAGAAGGGGAAAAGTCGCCAAACTGGGCATGGTCGGCGTAAATGGAACTAAGTTCCCAGCTATAAGTGAGCCTACACCTCGATTCTAGATTAGAAACAAAGCTGCGGATGAGTTGAATGAGTATTGACATGAGTAGGGCAACATCTCGAGACCAACATCTCTAAAGTTTATAATGGCTTGGATTGTTCATTCGATTCCTACCCGGCAAATGATGTGAAGGACCCTGATGCCTACAAAACAGCCATTGACGCCTTAAAACCTGGCGACGCCATCACCATCTTCACTCCAGACACGACCCACTACCCAATAGCTCTCTACGCAATTGAACGTGGGATACATGTTTTGATCACTAAGCCTGCCGTGAAAACCCTGGAACATCACCAAGCACTTATGGAAGCCGCCAAGAAGCACAACGTTTATGTGTACATTGAGCACCACAAGCGTTTTGATCCTGCGTACTCGGACGCCAGGTACAAGGCGCAGAAATTGGGCGATTTTAACTACTTCTACAGCTACATGTCCCAGCCAAAGTCCCAGTTAGAAACCTTCAAGGCTTGGGCTGGAGTCGACTCCGACATCTCATACTATTTAAACAGTCACCATGTAGATATTTGTGATTCCATGGTTTCGCAGTTGGGTTTCGTTCCGGTAAAGGTCTCGGCCTCGGCAGCGAAAGGAATTGCTACCAGTCTTGGATGCAACGAGGCAACCGAGGACACCATCACGGTGATGGTTACCTGGCAGAAACGAGGTGACCCTAGTAAAGTGGCTACTGGTGTATATACAGCATCATGGACGGCTCCGCAAAATGCTGGTGTCCATTCTAACCAGTATTTCCATTACATGGCATCGAGGGGTGAAATCCGTATCAACCAGGCTAAACGTGGATACGACGTTGCGGACGATGCTGTCGGCCAACTCGTGTGGTACAACCCATTCTACATGAAATATGCGCCCGATGAAGAAGGAAACTTTGGCGGTCAAACCGGCTATGGCTATATCTCCTTTGAGAAGTTCGTAGATGGATGTCGCGCAGTCAACTCAGGAGCGCTCAAGCCTGCTGATCTGGATGCGAGAGGGTTGCCCACGCTGAACAACACCATCGCGACAACGGCTATTCTCGAGGCTGGTCGACGAAGCATAGATGAGGCGAGGGAGATCAAAATCGAAATTACTGATGGGTCTTGGAGGTTGGTATGAATCATTAAACGCGGAAGACTCACCACTCCAGGCCATGGCCTGGAGAATGAAGGCCTGGACAGTATGGTGTTGATTTCGTGTCTTTGAATATAATGCTTCTCAAGCATTTCTAGGAGAGGTGGGCTATATGTTGGAAGGCACATTTCACCCTTTTCGGACATTTATTTAGCATCCTGTCTTAAATATGCTTAAAAGTTACCATGGTCAAAACAGTGTGGGAAATCTGCAATTAGCGGCAGACAGGATGAGTCGGGATACTCTGTCTACGAGCTTTTTATTTTATTTCTTGAAGAGCTTCATGTAAGAGGTGTTTCTTTCCCCTGCCGAGTTTGGTTTGCTCAGCACGTAAGCAGGTAGCTACCTGGAAAGGGGACAATCCTAAGTTATATTACCATCCTAACAATCTGACTTCGCATAATTCCTTTATATTTACAAGATCAGGATACTCGATAATTGAGTTCTCCCATGGAGTGTCTTTCTCATTAATTTGACATATGATGCACTTAAACATGTCTTTTGAGATCCTTGGTTACCTAAGGTATGGAACACCCGAGACGTTGCCGTCTACAGGATCACGTTACTGATCTGTGCCAACTCTAGCATCACTGATGCTAGTATACCGCCAACAAACAAAATAAGTAACATATGTTGGACCTGAATAAGATTAGGACAAGCCCTGATTATATGAGAAAGCGGTAAAAATATCATGTGAGTTAACAGACAGTAGCTCTGAGAATATTCGCCATGTCGATCTATTGGCTAATATAATCCTTCGTATCACATACAGCGGTTATATTGTACGATGCCTTTTTACGTAACATCCCCAAGCTCTGTCTAGAGCCTCAATTTGCTCATGTCGACTTCAATCCGAGATGGACTTGGTGTTTTCGATAATTGGTTGGCAAACCATGCTTTACCGACCTGATACCTTTTCTTGCCCTCCGTCTCAGTTCTGCTTGGCTCATCAGCTTTGAAAACGCACCTCTTGACAACAATTGGAGGCATCACCGTGAGTTGGTCTGATTGCTTAGCATGCCACCTCGAGCTCGATAAAAACTCGCGCACGTTATACATGTTTCACTATCCATCTGTGAAGCCGAAGAGGGCCAGGAGTTCTGGATCATCCATAAGAAGGTAAGCACCCACTAGCTCAGCCCTGCACTCATCTAGGGTCGTCGCCAAATCGCCAAATTTACCAGTCCATGCCTGGCCTGGCTGGCTTGTATCACGTCTTTATGGGAAGCCCATCAAGGAGGTTGATGGGCGGCTCCGCAGGGTTGAAGTTGAACTGGTTGACAGGCTCTTCGATCATCATCTTGCCTGTACCGTGACCTAGAAGTTCATGAAGGACAACGTACCAATAGTAGGCAGGATACTTATGCTTTTGAAACAACTCCATCTCGGAATCGGTTATGAATGGCCATTGTATTGCATTACTTTCCGCTATCATACGATTCGCGATGATGACGTTCTTGAACCAGCTTTCTTGACGAATATCGTTATACTAAGCACGACAGAGGAGCTCGGAGGGAATGTGACCAACGGATAGTTCGCTAGACATTTACATTTGTGAGATTTACTCCAGAAAATATTATACTAGAGAGTCGCGATCCACGTCGAGACTACCAGTCTGAAAGCTCTCGATGTATCGGGCTAAAAATTCCCGTTGGCCATCGTTTGCAGCATACTCAGCTGCTTTTGACAGGTTGTCGCAGACTTTCTTCAAGTCCTCGGCATGATCACCACGGACCAAACTTACACTAACGGACGAACCTGGGATGCTTAAAGACTCAGCTAGCTCTGCCGACTTAACTGAGGCTTAGAGCACTTCGAACGTGTTGTCCGCGACTTTCCGAATCCTGGTGTTTTCAGGGAGTATAGAATGGGCATCCATATACTTAGAAACGAGAGCAACTTCTTCCTTTCCAATCGGTTCCCCGATATAGTAAGAGCTCTGAGCTAGTGCACTGGGATATCCTAGTGTGAAAGGTGGGATGGCCATAATGGAATTTTGGATTTCCGTGTAGAGGCTTGATAGCTTCGGGGACCGAGCAGCAAGCTTTTCCAGTGCGCTAGGACTAGTCCGTGGAATAAACTTCTGGTCGCCTGATCCCTTCAAGGTGTTAGGTTTTCATTCGGGGGCTATAGATAGGTAACCACGCCCATAATAATTCCCGATATTGGAGGGAAAAGTACCTGCATACTCGAGAAATGCTCCAAGGTCTTCTTCGGTGACTCCATTAACCTCGGAAAGCTGGTGCCAATCACCACGCAAGAACTATGCAACTCAAGTATGAAATCAAAAATAGCCAGAGACTCCGGGGAAACCTGACGAAGGATAATCTCGTGTACTAGACCAAGCGGCTCTGATATTGCTCGTCAGCGGCAAATTGAAGAGGCTGGCATCGAGACGACTTAACTACCTAACCTTGAGAGATAATGCCCGTATCGTTTCTCTCGCTCAGAGAGACGGTCAAGCAATGGCGCAATACCTAGCTTGTAGATCTGGACAGAGCCACTCATTGTGTCTCGTGTCTTAGGTACATATAATCCCTAGGATATCTCTATGTTTTAAGTCGCAGACTATCAAATATCTAGGGAAAAGCCCTTAGCGGCTTAGGAAGAGAAGGGCGGGGTTAGTCCTTGTTGAGACTATAAGCACTCGTATTTACTTTCCCATGCCCTTAAGGGGATATTGTTGGTTATTCCGTCATTGGGGTAGATGATCTCAGCTTACTTTGAAAGCGGGTAGTTTTGTTCACCTCTTAATCAACTCGAGTGCTCAAGTTCGTAGAGACGTCAAATAACCAGTCTGTTGCCACATATCAATGTGCGTTTTGATATAATGGTAGTATTTATTGAATACCTAAGGTACCTAGGTAGTTGAGACGCAAAAGAAGGTGTATGTCTATCGACGCGCGACAGCACGGCTCCAATACGACTCTACCCAAGTTACGTATTCGTGGTAAAGGAGGTGTGTCTACTAAATTGATAGGCCGTAATAAGCTTTCCAAATCGTACCACCTTGGCCTCAACCCCCTCTCCTATGTATTAGCAACCTTTTATCGCTCATAGGTTAGTTTGACAGAACCGAGAGGTTTATGAAGGACGGTTTGCATATTCACACCGCGTGGTCCAATTAATGGTAATGTTCCATCAGTACGCGCCATCGTGTAGCTATATATTGGTTTTTTTATATCCTGCGCCGAGATTTAGTCCGACCTACATACCTCCAGCAACTTGCGGATCGTATGCACATCATGCGCAGCATGCATGTTTTGTAAAAGCCAGGGGTGGCAGATTGCTGTATTTTACCGAGGACATTCGGAAACACCCGCCAAGAGTCGCTTTGGATGGGCAACTCGGAGGGACTTGATATATGAGCTGGTCGCATAATGCCGTAAACTGACAGTTCTTTCAAAATATAATCTGGGAAATTTCGCCAACTCTTGGTAGGTCCTTGGGGTTGGTGCTCTGGCTGGTTCGGCTCCTATCTGGCGCCTTTTGTGCGTTAGGAAAAAGAACAGTCGGACATCCGATCGCATGCCTGACCATTTTCTCCATCGGGGCGAGCATTTATAATGATGGATATGGTCATCTTCATTTCCCAAAATGACACATGGGGATTCTTAAATGGCTTACCTCAAAGGAAGCATGGCTCTCCTCCCTTCTCTTCTCCTCTTTGTGTTCATTGAATGATCAAGTTTCCAATGATCACGTTGGCGACATGTATAACTCACTCAGGGGGTCCCCCTCTGGCTTCTGACACTTGACAGATCCCTATGACGTTAGACATCAAATCCAGAATTAGCCTCAATGATTCACCATGGCACCGGAGCCATCAGGAGGCGCAAGCGTGCCGTTCACGTGGATCAACGGCGTGATTGAAGATTCTGGGGAAGTAGGGGAGCTAGGGAACTAGGGATGATCGTCAGGTACAAAACTCTGTCATGGGTAGTGAATTCTGGGGGGATTTTCCTGGGGCAGCTGCTAGATTAGCAGGGTCGACGCTGTCTAACAAAGCCTAACTGAGCTTAGCGCATCGCTACAGGTAAAAATATTAACGGAGATGTCACGATAAGCGATACGCGAGACTTGATAACGATCGGATGAACGATGACGCGAATAAATATACCAACATGGGAAAGCCGAACCGGTCCAGGAACACACGCCGCATTGAGTTTGGAAGGCATGCGAGTCATGCTTACCGTCTTGGTAACCTGGTACCTTAGTAAATTTTGAGCGCTGGTTAGAAAATTTAAATCACTCTGCGAGTTTTTTTTTCCGGCGGCATCACAACGACAACATCTTTGCGGTAGAACGCTCCTCCTCATAATCGCCGATCGGCCTTTTTTTCTTCTTGTCGTCAATGTCAACATTTCCCTTCGTTGTGTCTTTCACATTTCCCATTTTCTTCTAGCACCCTGGTAGGCACGAACCCGAGGTCCCCCGAGTCTACGCGCCGTTTCTCCTGCATCGGCGATCCACAACCCGACCATCGTGAATATTACTCAAACTTGGTCAATTCGGCGCACTAATCGATAAGCCGTCCTTCTCCCTACTCAATTCCCTTAGTCACTGCCTTATTACCGCCGAGACGTGCAACCTAACGTCGCAAACCGACAACCGCTGCAATGTCGACCTCTACAACTGTGAAGGAGGCGGTTAAAGAGAGCCTTCTCGGCTCAGAGGAACCGTCTAACTTATCGGCCTCGCACCGCGCGTCTTTTTTGAAGAATGCGAAGAAGGATGAGCAGACAGGAGAGTTATACATGGGACCAGAGGAGTTCATCGACGCTATTGCGCCTCCCAATGAAGACTACGTATGTTGATATCTTCAGTGAATAACTGATGTGTCGTTGCTAATATCCTGACCCTTTCCAGCACAAGATCAGCCGTGACCAGTACGGCCTCCTCTTTCGTGTAGCCGACCGCAAGGGTACTGGTAAGGTGACCATTAGAGATTGGGCCGCTTTCGAGAACCTTTTGATGAAGCCCGACGCTGAATACGAAATCGCGTTCCGCCTCTTCGACGTCAGTCGCACTGGAAGCGTTAAGTACGAAGACTTCAGACGTCTTTATGAGCGCAACAAGGGTCCTGACAGTATTCCCTTTGACTGGGATTGTGAGTGGGCGAAGCTCTATATCGGTGACAAGTCCAAGCGACACAATCTTTCATACCCCGAATTCTCGCAGATGCTCCGTGGTCTCCAGGGCGAGAGAATCCGACAAGCTTTCCAGCTCTTCGACAAGGATAGAGATGGATACATTGAGCCTGAGGAATTCGCAAGAATTATTCTCGAGACCGCCAAACACAAACTTTCCGACCATCTCTTAGAGAATCTGACCTCGCTATGTAACATCTCTACTAGTAGCAGGATCTCGTATGCCAACGTCCGAGCGTTCCAAAACATGATCAAAGAGATGGATTTGGTGGAGCTTATCATCCGCCAAGCTTGCAAGAAGAGCTCTGATGGAAAGATTACGAGAGCGGAGTTCTTGAATGAGGCGGCTAAGGTCACGAGATTCTCTCTCTTTACGCCCATGGAAGCGGACATTCTCTTCCATTTTGCCAGCTTGGATGAACCATCCGGCCGCCTAAGTTTGGCGGACTTTGCGAAGGTGCTTGACCCCTCATGGAGACATCGTGGCGTTTCCCAAGAGTCTCAACGTCAGACTCTTCAAAAAGCCAAGACCACCACCCAGAGCGTCGTCCTTCAAGTCGCCGAATCTGCCTATAGCTTTCTTCTGGGAAGTTTGGCTGGCGCTTTCGGTGCCTTTATGGTTTACCCCATTGATCTGGTGAAAACCCGAATGCAGAATCAGCGGGGTGCCGATCCGGGACAGCGACTTTACAAGAACTCAGTCGACTGTTTTAAGAAAGTCATCGCGAATGAGGGCTTTCGCGGTCTGTACTCCGGAGTCTTGCCTCAGCTGGTTGGCGTTGCTCCGGAAAAGGCCATTAAGTTGACAGTCAATGATCTTGTCCGCGGCTTCTTCACAGATCCCAAGACGGGCCACATTAAGTGGGAATATGAAGTCTTAGCTGGTGGTAGTGCTGGTGCTTGCCAAGTCGTAAGTCTACCTACCATTGCTACTTTCGCCTCGTGACAGTGTGTGTTGTGTTACTAACTTTGTGCCGTAGGTCTTTACCAATCCTCTTGAGATTGTCAAGATCCGATTGCAAGTTCAAGGAGAAGTCGCGAAGGCCACTGAAGGCGCCCAGAAGCGTTCTGCGATGTGGATTGTGAAGAACCTGGGTCTCGCAGGCCTCTATAAGGGCGCTTCGGCGTGTCTACTCCGTGATGTGCCCTTTTCGGCCATTTACTTCCCAACATACAGCCACCTCAAGAAGGATGTGTTTGGAGAGTCGCAAACTAAGAAGTTAGGAATCCTTCAGCTTCTTACGGCCGGTGCTATAGCTGGCATGCCTGCAGCATACTTAACCACGCCATGCGACGTGATTAAGACACGATTACAGGTTGAAGCACGTAAGGGTGACACCAACTACACCGGCCTGAGGCACGCAGCAACGACGATTATGAAGGAAGAAGGCTTCCGAGCCTTCTTTAAGGGCGGTCCTGCCCGTATCCTTCGATCTTCTCCGCAATTTGGATTCACGCTTGCAGCGTATGAGGTGCTCCAGAGCGTCCTGCCATTCCCTGGCAAGTCCAAGCCAGAACAGGTCCACACTGGCGTGGCGGATGTCGTTGGTACAATCAAGGAAAAAGACCTTGCATCGCCTCACGCCCGAAGCCGTAACGCACTAAAGATGATCCTTGACCTCGACGAGAATTTCGGCCGTGTCAGACTCCCAGAGCACCAAACTTGGAAAACGCTTCCCAAGTTCCTCGGCGGTGGAAAGTCATAGCCGTCATTATGATATACTTAGAGAGGACACTACATGTACTCAGTCCTCATACTCACTCATCTCCTATGTTCCTGTGAAACCATTGCATGAAATGGCGTTTGCGACCCATGGCTTGGGATTTTTTTTTCTTTTTTTTTGCTTGCGTTTTGCTTTTCTCTAAGACGATCAGAAATGACAATTGGTCGCGGCCAGATTTGGCATCTTGTGTAACTAGCTATGATCAGAGCATCACGATTTAATGATCTGCGAAGGGTCATATTGAAGAGAGCTGGAAGAGAAGGGATAGAGCCCCCGGGTTTTTGAACTTCGTTCATACCCCTTAGACCGTGAATAAACGAGTCTTGCGTTGAGCAAAATTCAACATTATACGTACGTACCTAATCTAGGTAGCCATCGCTTAGGTTCATTCTACCAGACTTTAGGGTGAGCACCATGATCCATTCATAACTTACATATCCTCGTATATATCCCCTCTCGCCTTCTCGCGCCAGTTTTAGTTCGGCAGAATAACACGGCTGCCCAATACTGCAGCACTTCCCGAGACGTCAATATATCCGACACTCAGTTCAAGCCAACCCTCACCAACTCGGATCAAACTCCGATCCAGCACTCCAGTAGAAGGGCTCGACCTTCGCGCCCACCTCGCGCATCATCGCCTTCTCCAACCACTTCGCGTAGTCCTCGAACCCACCAATGCTCCCCATTATCCTAGCCCTCCGCACCCCGCGCACCCCCTCAAACAGCCGCAGCACATCCGGCCCCGAGCCCCGCCACATCGCCTGCCACGCCTCCAGCACAACCTCCTCCTTGCCGCTCAGCTGCGCCGTCGCCTTCGCCCGGTCGTACCCGGGCTCCGCGTCCAGCCGCACGCATAGATGGAACCGCGTGATGAGCCGCGACAGGCGCTCCGAGACCACCGGGTCGTACGCCCGCCGCAGTCGGCGAAGGCTCGTAAGAAGGCTATTATGCGCCAGGAAGATGTTCAGCCGGTACAGGAGCGGCAGCCCTTCGTAGTATAGTTGCTGGTTGCAGCGCAGGATGGCGGGGTGTAGGAGACAGAGCGCGGGCGGAGGCGGGCTGTGGTAGTAGGCGTTTTCTGAAGGGGAGGGAGCATCTGGAGGAAGGACTAGGAGGTGCTTGAGGATCTCGAGGCGGATTTCTACGGGGAGACTTAGGAGTGAGGGCACGGTTGTGGGAGTGTCTGAAGGATGGGTCCCTGGGGCTGTGCTGATAGGGAAGTTGTCTCCCTTTTCGGAGCTGTTTCTATTGTCTCTTTCTACTTCCGAGTAATTGGTATTAGACGATGGCGTGAAACAAAGTTCTGATTCATCCAAAACATGGTGTACTAATTCCATGGTGGCCGTCTGCTGATACCCCGACACTTATTTCACGCAGATCAGGAAGTAGATTGTGTGAGGATAACAGCACTTTATAGATCTTAATCTCCAGAGCCTAGCTTTACGCCGAGTGCCGATTGAAAAGCGAGAAGATGAAATTTTTAAGAGGTACAGGCCGTTCCTCTTTCATATCCAACATATAAAGGACGGCTCTTTCAACCAAATTATGAGTCGGTGTTGACGGGAAAGCGAATGGAAATAAGACGGGATGATCTCCGCATATCATTGTAACCCGCCCCTTACGTCAAGCTTTAGTAGGGCAGCCACTATCACGTAGGTGGCTGCTAGGTACCTAAAGCACCTGATTGGGCCACATGTAAGACCTAAATGGGTACCACGGTTCGAACATACCTAGCTCAGCACAGCTACGAAAAGAGCAATTAAAACTAGTCCTGGTAGTGCTCATGCCATAGCCATTTTATAGTCTCCAGAACCCCCTCAAGTTCATCAATTTCGTTTATGATCATAAAATTCCTTCATATCTGAATTTCCATGATGTTGAAACCATGCCTGTTTCTCAGCGCTATAGTCATACATAGTATTTCGAGTATTATTCACACGTAAATAACGCCCAAATGTCAACATTGGCGTAACATATACTGTTTGAAAAGATCTATAGACACGATTATTCTTGCAAGTCTGTGTGTCGAACGACTATCTCGAATTGAAAGTAATCAGGAATAATTTGCCAAAAGATGTCCTAGGTTTCCTAGAGAATGTCTACAACGCTACTACTTACATCCAGCTTAGTAATATAACATTAGGTAAGCAACCATAAGTCATCATTCGGGCTCCCGCTGCTTACCTAAGGATGCGTTTCCCCAGGCATTGATCAAAGGCTGTTATTCCTATCTACAAAGATGAAATGCACAATTATACGAATACCTAATTGATGTTCATTCCTAGTAAGTTAAGAAGGTAAATAAAAGTACCTAGGTATCTTAGTATTTCATGAAAATGGAAAAGGTAGGGCAGGAAGTGGGTACGAGAGGAAAGGAGAAAGGGAAAAAAAGATGAGTTGGCCACTCGGGGAATCGAACCCCAGGGCCTAACGATACTTGATAAGAATACTCATATTGATATAGTTAATTATACAAATTTCGCTAGGCCGAACCAACGCGGCCTTCTTGTTGTTTCAGTTGGGTGGTGTAAGGTTGTTTTGGTTTAAATATCTTTCCTACACCAGATTATTTAGGTTGGACGCCGGAATGTGGGATAGAGATAGCCTCGTTAAGATTCCGCCGCCAGGGAATTGGTGAACTTTATCTACTCGGTAGGCTCGCGTTAAAATTGTGGTGCCGCGAAACATGTTGGCCAACAAGAACGGACATATCGCAGACATCATGGCTGAATACATACGATATACTATGAGCATGCGATAGGAAATGAAAGTGAAATACATCACATACATTTTAGAACATTCTCCATTATCCCGAGCCTAAAATACAGCTTTGGCCTTGACAGTTAAGGGATGCAATGCTAGATCCAACCCATCCTTCGTCTTTGACTCTCAGGATCGTCGTTATCGGAGTCTAATGCCCAGTAGTGCTTACTCGTCCGTTGAGAAATTGTGTCTGGACTGCCTAGTAATAAGTAGAGGTGGATTGAAGTTTGGTGATTCTTCACAAGAACAAATATCCCTACTCGCTTTGTTGAGGGCTAATTGGACCGACTTCGAGACAAGTCAGAATCGTAAGAAGGGTGGATAGATGGAGCAGGCACAGCATCGAGCCCTATCTCTTCACGGCAACAAAAAAAATGGGCATATAATGGATGATTCGACGAAGCTTAATGGTTTCAAAAAATAAAATACGAACTAACTAGAGAACCTATGTGGGCTGGCATAGTTCAAAGAGAAGATGAGGGATTGATATTGTCTAGACGAGTATTTCAGCTAATCCTCCAAGAGAATCCTTTAAATACAATATGACAGTTTCGAATTCTTATATACACCTCCTTATACCTTTCCAACTTAAAAGGCTATGGTGAGAATAGAATAAACGGAGATACATGGGATGTGAATATGTCCAATACTAAAAAAGCTCCGTCAAAACTTAGGCATCGTTCTTGCCACCGCTTCCACAACGCGTCCACTGGTCTGATTTGCCGCATTCGAATTGAGTAGGATCGAAACCTTCAGCAGCAATTGTAACATAGCCTTCCCATGTTCCTCCATGACTGAGCTTGATGCAATCCACTCCGCATAGGGTCTCGTGGATGTTTTCAATGAAGTTCTGGATGGCACCCTGGATTGTATTCTGCTGAGCTGTGGTATCGCAATTGCGGCCCTCAGCTCGGAATCTGAAGCTAATACCGTCCAATGAGGCCACGTGGGATTGGCAGTCGTGGGCATTCGACGAGCCCTTGACGAGACTTGCGATTCCCGCGCCGAGGCCTGCTCCGGTTAGGAGAAGGCTACTGCAACCGACTATATCCGAATCTTGTCAGCTCACTGCTTTTGGTATAACTTGACGTTTTAGCTTGTGGTATAGCTTACTGGCTCCGTGGACGCTCTTCCAGCAGTAGTCTACATTTCGTCGCTTCTCCAAGTCGGAGGCGTTTAACTCGCCTCGCTCGACTAGCTCGTAGTCTCCCAGATCGATATGGGTCATTCGACTCGGTAGAAACTTGCCCGAGGGACCACGAATCTCAGCCGGCAGACCCTGGGGACCTGCGAAAACGCAGTAACCCATGGTGGAAGAAAGGAGGATAGATCGCAGAGAGACCATTTTTGCTGTTGCTTGTAGTAGTAGTTGTTGAAGAGAGCTTAGAAATATGTTCACAAGTATCAAAGCGTATTTTTTACTCGTTGTAATGAAGTTAGGACTGAGGAATCTCGATGTGATGCTCATGAGGTCGTTTCACAATTTTCTGCACGGAAACGAACTCGATTTTATATTCAGACTGATTCTATTAAGTACCTAGAGACATGATGCTTCCCGATTATCCGGTTGATGTTTGATACTCAGCCTCCCCATAATTGTTGATGTGAAGGTTCATGAGCTCTGAATGTCAAATTTAGATATTCCTTCCTTCCGCCAAGAGTGGCATAGTTCAAAATCGCCTCATGAAGCGGCGAGGAAAGGCCACTAATGCAGCCGCTGCTAGCCTTACCCATTTTCTGGCCAACCACCTACGTAAACTTGTAGAAATGTTACTCTAGATGCCCTGTAACTCCTGAGAGAGTGTCATTGGTCTGGTGCACATAGCTGGACTGTGCCACTTCGAAACTAGTTTATATATAAGTCCTTTAGGTAAGACTTTCATAGCTGGGTATTTGCTGTTAATCCTATAAAAGCCCAGCAATCTTGGCTCGAACTAAATCTAACCAGCTTAAAGATGATTATCGAATGTCCTGTATAAACTTAGTAGCGCCATTATTGTTGCGCCGTTGAAGCGCATTATAGAAACCTGCTCTCCTCGTAGCGATTTACTCTTCTTGACTTAGACTAGGCGTGGACAAGGCCACAAGAACAAATCCCTCGCGAGAGTGAGAAATTAGTCTAAATACCCCTGCATAGGTAACCGGGGTAGCAGTTCGGGATCTTTCCGCTCTCTACTATATAATATCTATTTGCTCTGAAGTCAGTCGCTTAATAGAAAATTCATAAGAACCTTGGTACTATAAAGTGGCAAGGACTAAAAATAGATAAAATATGAAACAAAGTGTCATTGGAGAAAAGAAACAAAGAAATGTGCCGGAAAAGGGTAGTGCGATTACATAATGTAAGAAAAGAATGAGCCTAATACGGAAGGCGGTAAATGAGAAAGTAGTCTATGGCTTTAACCCCACGTTGAAATTCTGCCGTTTAAAGTGGGGTAGTGGGGTGGGTAAGACTCGTCGAGGACTGGTGAATAGTGAATCGTGAATCGTAACTTCTTCATTGTTCGAGATCAATCATATATCAAGCTTGGGCTTTATCAGTCTATCAATCCATACTTTGTCGTTCCTTGGATCCCGCGATACAACTTTAGAATATCGGTGCGCCGTTTCGAAACTTAACGTCGTCAGCACACGACTGCGATATTTCGCACTACGAAGTGCGCCCACCGACGACAAAGAAGCTTGATATTTAAGTCGTCAAAATGGTGAATATCACGGAAAAGATTAAGGAGTGAGTTCATTAGCACGTACTAAGAAAAATCTTTCCAAATGCTAAGTATATTTAGGATTGAGGATGAGATGAAAAGGACGCAGAGTAAGGACACGAACCAGTCTTATGAATATATCAAAATTCTGACTTCTTGGCCGGTTAACAGAGAACAAGGCGACTGGTAAGACCGTCACCATCACACTTATCCATGCTGTAAGCTGATATAAATCACAGAATATCACCTTGGACTTCTGAAGGGGTAGGTCGCACCTTCAAGGACACTGAAAAACCTGTCTAGCTAAATATCTACACAGAAAACTTGCACGCTTACGAGCGCAACTTCTCGAGCCGGGTCCGGGGGCGGGCGGAGGAGGTGGTGCTGGATTTGACGTCAGCAAGAGTGGTGACGCCCGGATAGCCCTTGTCGGATTCCCGTCCGTAGGAAAATCGACATTCTTATCTAAGGTGACCAAGACGAAATCTGAAGTAGCCTCTTATGCCTTCACAACATTAACTGCTATTCCTGGTGTGCTCGAGTACGGTGGTGCAGAAATCCAATTGCTCGATTTACCTGGTATCATCGAGGGCGCCGCTGAAGGCAAAGGAAGAGGACGGCAGGTCATCTCAGCTGCCAAGACGAGCGATCTCATCCTTATGGTTCTCGATGCGACAAAGAGGGCAGAACAGAGGGCCCTGCTAGAGGCCGAGTTGGAAGCCGTTGGGATCCGCTTGAATAGAGAGCCCCCGTAAGTGAAACCCCATTTTGCACCCAATATTTGACTTGGCAGGCTAACTGGAGCTAGAAATATCTATCTGAAGGTCAAAAAGGCAGGTGGCATGAAGATCACCTTCCAGTCGCCACCGAAGAACCTGGATGAGAAGATGGTGTTCAACATCCTGCGTGACTACAAGATGCTAAACTGCGAGGTTCTAATACGAGATGACGAGGCGACAGTTGATGACTTGATCGATGTCATCATGAAGGACCACCGCAAATATATCAAGTGTCTCTACGTATACAACAAGATCGACAGCGTTTCACTAGACTTTCTGGACAAGTTAGCGCGCGAGCCGCAGACAGTCGTCATGAGTTGCGAGTTAGATTTGGGAATTCAAGATGTGGTAGACCGATGCTGGAAAGAGCTACAGCTGATTAGAATTTACACGAAGCGAAAGGGCGTAGATCCTGATTTCAGCGAGGCGTTAATTGTGCGGAACAATGCTACTATCGAAGATGTCTGCGACCGAATCCACCGGAGTCTAAAAGACACTTTCAAATATGCCCTGGTATGGGGTGCAAGTGCCAGGCACATCCCGCAGAGGGTTGGCCTAGGACATGCGGTGGCAGACGAAGACGTCGTCTACATAGTTAGCGGGTACAAAGCATAGAGGAATCAATCAAGCATATCACTCAGTTGTTCGGGAAGAGTTCATTAAAAAGTCAAAGCAAGTTTATTCTCGTGAATCATCCATGATGCATGTTAGTCGAAGCATGCAACATGTCATGCTTTTCATCCAGAGAAGGGTAGCCCTAATTCATTACCCTAAAGTTCCATACCACCAACGCCATCGCGCAGTCCCTGTACCATCGTAAAGCAGAAGTAAAAGCAAACCCGTCTGCCAGAGAAGAAGTCATAACGCCGTCCAGTGAACCGAGGGTACCAGGGTAGCAGTAGCATGCAGCTAAGTGCTAGGCTTGGAATCATCCTTCTGGGAAGAAGCGTTCTTAGCACCGAAGACATTCTCGCCATCAAACTTCTTAGCTGAGGTCTGAGCAAAGAGCGACTTGGGCTTGGCGCTTTGTAGAGATGTGAATATTAGTATAAAGTGACTACCAAGATGATGAGGGAAGAATAAAGTGGGGCTGTGAACTTACCGACCAGCAATTCGACCCTTGAAGGCGTTCAGCTTGGCGGTGCAAGGGCTCATGATGTTGTCCGACGGGGAGATGTACTGTTGTTGTCTACCATTGGCAGCATCGACGTTAGCAAGGAGGCGACTCTGAGGGTTCTTGGCAGGAGGAAGAGCCGCTTCGGTGCTAGCGGTGCTGGGGAAGCTGATGGTGCTGGTCTTAGTGATGACATTGGCGCCGTACTTCTCTTCTGCCATCTTCGACTGCAAGACCTGGCGATGGTACTCCAGGCTCTGAGCGCCAGTAGGTTTGCCATCCTTGACTACATCCTTGGTCGCGGTGGTGTCCTGGATCTGGACCGGGGCATTAACGTCCTTGTCAGACAAAACGGAACTCATTGTGTCGAGGTGTCCAGTTGTCGAATGTCTAGGTAGGTTTATTCGTTGCAGACTGGAAGAAGATCGTAAGGTGGGGACCGTGTTTAGATGTATGCCGGGGAATGCGCAGCAAGAATGCAGAACAAGTCGAAGATGGTTGATGATGCTGACGAGAGTGGTAAAGGTATTCGACAGCAACGTGGTAGTTGTGGTTGTAGACGTAGGGATTGGACACAGCAATTGCAATTGGGGATGATGTATGAGAAATGCAAGCTGTGGCGTACTCGATGATTGCGACGAAAGGTCTTTTATCAAGAAAATGTATCCATGTGAAGAGATCAACCAATTTGCGGTTTGTGGAGCCCTTTGGAAGTTGAGCTGTGGACCCGAAAAGAAAATACAAAATAGCTTAGGCTTGGTTGACCCGGTGACGAATTAAATTTTGAAGGTTGTTTTGGCCCGTTAGCGGCAGTTGCTATTGCGCTAAGTACCTAATTAGGTAGCATCCGATAGTGGTTGCAGTTGCGTATCGGGTGTCCCAGCATCGAGATAGGCCCCCACATCCACGTTTAAAACTTCCCTAGTGCGGCTGCGACTCTGTAAACATTCTCCACAACTACATGTACCTAGGTCCTGGATGCAACTACGTCAAACAATTGTCCCATCAACAATGATTCACGCCAAATCGTTTGGGCTTGTCATCCCAGCAACGAAGCATTCCACTAGGATCACGATTATGACTCACCCTCTTAGCTTCATGGGTATTTCAGATCGATAATTGTCTGCATATAAGCTGGGCATGTATCTATATACATGAACATACACATGTGTCCCTAGGCACATAGGTAATGGGACATTGTTGCTATATTGGATCAAATATAGGTGACACAACCCAAATCTTTAGGTGAAGCGTCATCTTGGAACAACCTTCACCAACCAGACTTGAACAGGTGCTGAGATATCTTACTTCCATGGCGCACGTACGCTTCATCTGCAGTGGAAATCACCGTGACAATTCTCGAATGGCAAATAATATCAACGAGCTACACTAGGAAAATACGAATTATGGCACGATGAATGGGGATTCATATTCCGGACCTAAGCAACTATCCTGTTTATGAAAATAATACCGACCGAGAGCCGGTTTCCGTGTAGAATCTTTTTTACAAAATCAGTCGTAGATGAACAACTCGCTATTGATACATCAGAATAAGTCGAAGGTACGAATGAAGTGAGCCTCTCCTAGTTTCTGAAATACTGGTTATCTCTATCTGGGCAGCTAGCATTGGGAGGATGCAACAGCCAGGTCGCTCATAACGATAGTGCGACTTTTGCCACGGATAAGGCCACTAGCATTAGACATCGATCAGCTCCTTTCAACAATAATTTTGTCGTATGAGGAATGACTAGACGACACAGATCGATATCTATTGATGATCAACTACATGTATCTAAAAAAAAAAAAAGGGGGGGGGGGGGGTGATGCATGTTACATAATATGCTGCACCGGACTTATTGCAAAGCCTACTTCCCTCCCCACACCTCCTTGATGAAGTCATCGACTTGAGTGAACTCATAGTCTGGTAGGATCTTGTTCCACTCGTCCGTAACATCATAGGCACCACGACTGATACCAGCCAAGATTCTTCTGATGGCGGATTTCAAGAACGCCTCCGTTTCCTCCTGCGTAGCGGAGCGAAGATTTACACCATTTATCAGATCCCCAGACTCAATGTCTTCCTTCTTGAGCCAATCGACAGTGAATGGCTTGGCTGTGAAGATTATCAGGAGTAATTCAAATAGGCGGGACTGTTTAATCCGGCGCGCTGTTTAATCAGAGTGAAGACTTACCAATAGCCTCTCCCAGTTGAAGCATTTCCCCGTTGGTGACTCTACTTCCATAAATACCACCAATGGCTGGCCATTCACCCTTGTACTCCACGGCTCGAGCAACCACGCCAGCGATATCCTGAACTGTCGTCCACACGACAACGTCGTCGAGGGAGCCTTCAATTAAGGTAGCACGTTGCTTCCCGAAGTCAAATTGTAACGGAAGCGTGGTGACGTACTTCGACGTTTGGTGCGGATGGCCAAGATAGTTCATGAAAGCGCCGACCTGAAATCTGCTGTACTCGATGACCTTGAAGGGGTCATTAGTCAGGAGGCTTTTGCAGGTAGAGGTATAGCGGAGGGAAATACCTTCTTCTCCTTATTGAGATTCTCTAAATAGTGAGCGATCTCAACCTTGCCAGCATACCAGGGAATGTATTCGAGTGCAGACTCCAACTTGACACCACTGGGCTTTTGTTAGCAGTGCGTCCAGGATATCATGGCTTCGTGATTTACGATGCGAGGAAACTACATACGTTGCCCACTCGGACGGGGCGAAGCGCTTAACACCGGCTTCAACAGCAGCATCAATAAGTCGCTTCTGGGTTTCATTGCCTGCGTCGAGGTGAACAGGGAAGAGGCTGAGCACCGTTTCCACCCCCTTGAACAAGCAGACTAGTTCTAATTTGTCTTCGTACGTTGTCTGCACCCATTTGACGCCGGGAAGAGTCGGGAATTGGGCAGGATCCTACAACCCCCAAGTTAGTTCGATTTTTAAGACATCGCAAAGTTTGAGTTGTACCTTTCGGACCAAGGCGACTATTTCATGTTTCTTGGCTTCTATCAACTTGTCCATGATTTCTCTGGCCAGCTCTGTAATGATATATTAGCTCGGAAAGCGAATTCAGCTTCAGAGCTTGTCGCAATACAAGCCACTTACGACTTGAAGCTGCCGCAATCGCGATCTTGACCATGTTGCCAATAGTTTTCGTAGATGACTATAAAAATATAGTTTTAACTTCTTCCTCAAGAAATTGTCGCGATTGCGCTCAAGTTATCGAGACAGTTGTCGCGCAAGAAAATTGTCTCTTCTGCCTCCAAGAACCTCCATACTTATAGACTCTTCTGTTACATTCGTGGGTGAAGCACGTTGACAGCTCAATGCTAACATGATGCGATAGAGATTATTTCTCAGCTTAGTTCACGTAACTGTCGCGTCGCCCCAAAATCGTGTCGGGATCTGTGAAGATCGGATATCCGACTCTCCCAGCTCTGGCGGTTACGTGATCGGGCGGAATTGCGCCGTGCCAAGCCGCAGAAGTAGTCCCATCTTTCAGCACCAGACCACCAGCGGAGTAAAAATAGAGTCAGGATCCAGATCTGACAAATCCAATACGGGGCCGAGAATCGTTTGTATAGCGGTTACATAACCGTCTAATCGCCGCAGTCTTGTATGAACAATATCCCAGCCCCCTTTGATACTCACCACCCGGAGATGACTACAGAAGCAGACGACGCACTCCGGGTAAGTCCACACTCAGGTTCTCCACCAGTCACCACGCTAACCAACCCGCAGCGTCGACGTGAACGGGGCCGGCGATCTCAAGCTGGGTTCCGAAAACGCCAGGCCGAGGCCAATGAACAAATAAGAGATCAAAATCGCCGGCTCAAGAGTGCGATTGAGAAATTACTCAATACCGCTCGTGGTGATGAGCATCCGGAGTTGCTCAATTCAATATTTGAAGTTGCCGAGGTGGCTGGTATAGACATTCAAAGACCTACGCAAAAAAACACCCCCCAACCCAGGCGAAAACACGCCAATGGAAACCACCAAATCCTCTCATATCCTCCTGATAGTGAAGAAGATATAACCGTAAGTGCCGCAACGGGAGATTTTGTCAGGAACCCGGATGACCAAGTAAGCCTGGGCTCAAGCCAATTACCTCCATCCTTGGCATCCTCACAACGACTTAGATGTGGCATATGGCTAGATCACCAACATTATATGCGAGTCTCCATACCACCGGATGACATATTGCCGTATGTTGGAAAAGGCGCCAAGACTTTTGCCGGAATTCTTTTCTGGTCCATGATGGATCACAGCCAAAATAAATGCACACGGGAACATACTGAGATTACTACTCTTATCCGAAGGGGGTTACGCCACTCCAAGGTTACGGAGGGTTGGGCGATTACGTACATACAAGCGATGGTCGAGGCAAGGCAGGAATACAGACAGACGGGATCGATAAGCCCGCAATACGCATCGGCTGCAGAGCCAGACTTAGGAACGGTCATGCACGAACGAATCAAGGCGGAGTACCACGCTCAAGGGAAGGACCCAGATCAATGGTTATCTGCAATGGGGATCGAGAAGCGCATCAGGAGCATAGTTGACAATGATGCATTCGCGATTTTAGAAACGGTCGCAAGGGGAGGAGGCAATCCTTTCTTACGACACCTATTTGAGATGACCAAGTGCAAGCTCTCGGAGTCTTGTATCTGCTTTGGAGATGGTCCTAGGTGGAGTGTTGATGTTGTGGATAGGCTATTCCTCAACTGGGTTCACACAACCTTTGGTCTGCTTCGTAGTGAGGATTGAGCAGGGGATGAGATAAACATTGATTCCGTGTAATATATTGGTAGATAGTGGGCGGGCCGTCAATATTTACGATGAAAACGATCATGGGAGCAGTCTGGGCCGAGAAAAGCGTTACAATGAACCTGAAGAGAGCTACTCAGCTACTTGGTTATGAAGAAACCTACCTGTCTGTAGATATGAAAGAATATGCACACTCAAAACTCTTCAGAACATACTCATTTATGAGTGACACAACGGCTGTGAATATATGTTAAAATGCGAAAATAACCGAAGAATGAGAGGAATGGAAGTAGTACTGTTCACGGTGTAGACGAACTTCACTCTGTATAAGGTTTACGGCAAGACTTAAATCAACGTAATTTATTGTGCAATCAAAACGCCTCCCAAGCAAGTCTAGGTCTAGGTATCTCGACGTTGCACTACACTCAGTGCTGTTCAGCCATCATCAGATACCTAACCTACATATGTACAATATGTACATCCAACTACGACCAAAGCGCGACTAGTATTCCACGTAACCTAGAATACATCCCAACCACCAAAGGAGGACCACACCTACGACAAATGGCCACTTCGGGGTACTCTGAATGAGCCCGGAGACATTCTACATCTTCGGCTTGATATTTGATCCAGGTTGGATGCGCTTTACGCCATGCTTCTTCAACAACCGTTCCGTCTCCTCCTTCTGCCAGTTAATCTTCGCCGTCGTCTCCTGACCCTTTCTGTTCTCATTCCGACCCATCTGCTGTAGATGAACCTCGTCTGGGCCGTCGGCGATGCGTAGGGTTCGGACTTGTGCCCACATATTTGCGAGCGGTGTGTCCTGGCTCACACCAGCTCCACCAAAAACCTGGATAGCTCGGTCGATAACGGTTAGAGCTGTCTGGGGGACAAGAACCTTTGCCTGTGCGATCTCCTTCATTGCTGCCTTCGGGCCTAGGTCGTCCATCTTGATAGCAGCGTTGAGAACAATTAGTCGCGCTGCGTCGATTTCCATTCGCGACTTAGCAATCCACTCAAGGATCACACCGTGCTCTCTCAGCTGCTTTCCGAAGGGCGTCTTCTTGGGGTCGTTGATTCGCATCAACATCCATTCAAGTGCACGCTCAGCAGCACCAATGCAGCGCATAGCGTGGTGAATGCGACCCGGTCCAAGTCGTCCTTGGATGACCTCGAAGCCGCGACCTTCGCCAAGAACCAGATTGCTAGCTGGAACGCGAACATTCTTGAATGAGATGTGGCCATGACCGTGCGGTGCATCGTCATATCCGTAGACCTTAAGCATACGGTGAATTGTGATGCCTGCTGTGTTCGCTGGAACAAGAATGACGGATTGCTGTTTGTAAGGATCCGGATTGTTCGGGCTCGATTTACCCATGACGATGTAGATCTTGCATCGAGGATCGCCCGCACCACTTGACCACCATTTCTAGAAGTTATTAGTATGATATACAATGTGATGTGAGTATTGAGGGGTGAGACCAACGGAGCCATTCAAGACGTAGTCGTTGCCGACCTTTCGCATGGTGAGTTCGATGTTTGTTGCATCCGACGACGCAACATCCGGCTCAGTCATGAGAAAGGCTGATCTAATCTCGCCATCCATCAATGGTTTTAGCCATTTTGCCTTCTGCGCCTCGGTGCCGTACTTGGCAAGGACTTCCATGTTTCCCGTGTCTGGCGCCGCGCAATTGGTAGCTTCGGAAGCAGCTCTCGACTTGCCTAGCAATTCGGCCATCAGACCGTACTCTACGTTCGTGTAACCCGGCGATTCCTTGTAGTGGCCTTTCGGCAGGAACAGGTTCCACAGATGTAGACGCTTAGCCTCCTTCTTCAGCTCGTCGATAATAGGAGGGTAGTGGTCCCATCGTGAGTCGCCCTCACCAATCTGGGCCTCAAGGACAGGGTCGGCTCTGTTCAATATAAGTACTCATAATTCTCATAGTTATAGGGATGTGTGTTACTTACGGTATGCATTGCCACTCCACGAACTTGAAGATGCTGTCCAAGGTCTTCTTGCCCTGCTCGCTAACGCGATGTTTTACCTAGATGCTTGGTCAGCCGAGGCACAGGATCGAATGAAGGTAATGAGTCGTCTTACGATGTCAGGTATGTTGGCCGACATGTTGAAGAATTCACTTCAATCTCAATGAATTGGAGAGTTTGATTGAGGATCTTGGTACCAGTGAAGATTAAAGTGAATTAAACTGTAATGCCAACCGAGGTCAAGATTGGGATGGTGAAAGGAATAGCATTCAATGTTCTGTCTCAAGTCGATTCTACCTCGGTATATATATGAATCTTGCGTGCACCTACCGGCGGGGTGCACAATGTGCACAGTACCCTAGTCACACGCTAGTCACACAGTACGCCGAAGCACCTGCACCTAACACGGCCGGAAGCTCTACGTGGAAGCTGAAGCTAGGAAAGAGCTAGGGGTCAAGCTCGGTACCTACAGGACGTGGGTAGCTGAAGGAGACGCTAGAAAGACCCACAAGTGACAAGAACCTGGGGAAAAGCAAGTCAAATCCCTTTATCCAATAAATGCTGGTATGCGCATGTGAGTGGCAATCGATTATCTAATATGCCATTAACAAAAATCGATCCTTTCTTAGAAACATTTCAGAAGATTTACAGCCTCGCATCGTATATTTTCAGCCTGACTTCCATCTATTCAACAAATCATACCGCCCACCATGTCCGAAGAAAGAGAAACTGAGCCGACACAATCCACTGAGGTTGCCGCCCCGGCACCCAAAAAGGTCAAAAAGATTATCCGCAAGAAACGTCCTGCGCGACCGCAAGTCGATCCCTCCTTCATAACATCCGAACCACCGCCTCAGACTGGTACCATCTTCAACATCTGGTACAACAAATGGTCCGGCGGCGACCGAGAAGACAAATACCTATCCAAGACCCATGCTAAGGGCCGCTGCAATATCGCCAGGGATAGCGGCTACACACGCGCCGACAAAGTCCCTGGTTCCTACTTTTGCCTCTTCTTCGCGCGCGGCATCTGCCCCAAGGGCCAAGACTGCGAGTACCTACACCGACTTCCGGGCATCCACGACCTGTTCAACCCGAATGTCGACTGCTTCGGCCGCGACAAGCACTCGGACTACCGCGATGACATGGGTGGCGTCGGTAGCTTCATGCGGCAGAACCGGACCATCTACGTCGGAAGGATACACGTCACAGACGACATCGAAGAGATCGTAGCGCGACACTTTGCGGAATGGGGCCAGGTCGAGCGAATACGCGTGCTTAATACGAGGGGAGTGGCTTTTATCACGTACACCAATGAAGCCAATGCCCAGTTCGCCAAGGAGGCAATGGCCCACCAGAGTCTGGATCATAACGAGATCTTGAACGTAAGATGGGCGACTGCAGACCCGAACCCCATGGCTCAGGCACGGGAGGCGAGACGTATTGAGGAGCAGGCCGCGGAAGCCATCAGGAGAGCTCTACCGGAAGCGTTCGTGGCCGAGATCGAGGGCCGAGATCCGGAGGCGAGAAAGCGGCGGAAGATTGAGAGTAGCTTCGGTCTGGAGGGATACGAGGCACCGGATGACATTTACTTTGCGCGTGGTGCGCAGGCGGTTAATCCAGCGGGGAGACAAGGTTACCAGTTGGAGCAAGAGCAGCGGTTGATGGCTGAGAATGGCGATACAGGAGGTAGAGATGGGTCTGCGTCTGCTCAAGCAGCAATTGAGGCGCCACCACAATCTACAGAGCAGGACGGAGGAATATTCTCGAACAGCACGTTAGCAGCATTAAAGACGGCGAAAGTCTCGACAGCTCCCAAAGCCAAGGCGGCAGCGTCGTCTGGACCCTTGGTGGCGTATGGTAGCGATAGTGAAGATGACGAGTAAGGGCTTGAACAGATAAACAGGCTACGTCGTCTTCTAAAATTGTATATATACGAACTAATAGATACCACTGCTCGGCGCTTCAAATTGACTGGATTCAAAATTGCAGCAAATCATTTCTCTTTAGCTTAACTATTAAAGATCCTAGAATACAACAACTCATGCCTCCCAATCCAAAGATCCATAACCGACACGCTCTGTCCCGCCTCCTCAACCGGCGTATCCCACTCGCGCTCGATAGTAGACCTGAGGTAAGTCTGCACCTCGGAGCCGGCTAGAATGCGCTGCGCATGGTACGGCCCGAACAGTCCAGCTCTCACCGCGGCCGAGACCAGCGCCTTGACATGGTTCAGCATGAACACGTAGCTCGTCTGCCTCAAACTCAACCCGCACAGCGCCGCTACGGCGCCAAACAACGGAGCCAAGTGCGCTGATACGGGCGGTGGTTCCCTCTCACCATCTCCGTCCTTATCTCTCCCACTCCCACCCGCAGACGAAAACGTAGAAGTGGAAGAAGAACGCAATAGATCCGCGTAGGGTTTCAGGGAAGAAGAAGGGTCGACGGAAGTCGCAATGCTCTTCTCCCAAATAGATAGCAAAGCCCGGCCCTGCGCGACGGAGGCCCGCCGCCCGACTGTGCAGATGATGGCTGCGTCGAGGGTGTCGTCGAGGTAGGCCACGTTGTCCGGGGATGGATCCCGGTGTGCGGCGAGGACGAAGGGCAGGGTTGTGCTGGCGTATGAGGATAAGGACAAGGGGAGGAAAGATGAAAATGAAGATGTGGAGGCGGCGGAAGTGGAAGGACCGGCGGATCGGCTCCGCCGCGTGTGGGCGAGATACGACTCTAGGCCGGAGCTGAAGGCGAAGGATCCTAAGGGTAAAGCAGAGTCCGAGAGTAGGAGGAGGTAGTGGTGTGCGGATTGCGCTGATGGAGGGCCAGATAGGGATTGGGATGGACTGCTGGTATTTGCGGGTTTGGATCTTGCTAATTGTTCTCTAGCTCTTTGCAGACGAGATTCGAGGTCTGCGATTTCATCTACGAGCGCCGTTTGAGCCTCATCTATTGCGGAATCCATCGCATCACTATTAATGTTGTGTTTATTTCAGCAAATAGCGAACGAGGATTATATGCATTAAGTAGTTCACTGATTCATTCACGGCTAGTTTGCATGATCAGCGAAGTATGTAGCGACAACTTAACAATGTTTAGTTAGCTCTGTAAGCGGTTATCAGGGAAAGCATCCATGCATCTCCACACAACGCCCCGACCTATACCCTTAAAACCTTCAATACCGAAGCTTCGGGATGCCAATCGGAAAATAACCTGGAAACAATTGAAAACTCCTGTTCAATGCAATGTCATATCATGCCAATTTCCAGCCTGAGTTATGCTTTCCATCCATTCCATCCTTAACAGTAAGAAATAACCTTACAACCTCACATTCTAACATTCTCCTTGTCACGGCCTCGACCACCACCGTTCTTCTGCCTCTCAAGCTTCTTCTGTTCCAATCGAGCGCGGGCCGCTGCCTGTCGGTCTGGAGGTAAGGTACATCGGGAAGTATTCATAGCGCTACTGCGTTCGGGCTCGGGATTGCCAAGACGTGCGAATCGATCTTGCACAAGGTCAAAGCCACGTGTTTCGCCTCCAGAGGACGAGGGACGGCCAGCATAGGATCGGGGTCGTTCTCGTCGTACTGTTGATCTCTCCGAAGCTCCGTGCATCTCAGTGCCGTCATTTTCGCGAGCTACGGCACGCTTTTCAGGCTCCTCTTTAGTCTTCTGTTGGAGTAGCTCTTTTCCACGGGTTCCCGACGGCTTGTTAAGTTCGTTCGAGAGAATCTGAGACATGACTCTACCAGTGTCATGTGACAAGAGCGAACCCCCCTCCTTCTTCTTTAAGGCCTTCTCCCTCTCCCGTTCCCCAAGCTTCTCCTTGTTGTAGGAGCGTTGTGGATCGAAGTCGATACCCTCCATGATTGACTCCATCTCCCATCTGTTGGCCTCCATCTGGTCTTCCTTAGCCTTCTCAAGTTGGTTCTTCATGCCCTTAAAACTAACAGACCAATCTAGGAAGGTCTCGGATGTCAATTTCTCGAGGTCATTCTCCACCTTCCGTTCTTCTTTATTTCCAAGCAGAGACTTCTGGGTCATGTCGAGGGTGATATCCTCAACCGAGGCTGAACGACGAACACGTAGAGGTCTAGCTTGATCAAATCTAGAGGGCTTGCCGAGGGCCTCAATACTTGACTTGAGTTCCCGGGTTGCCTTGATTGAAGGATGTGCCACTTCGAATGCCTTGATGGTCTTCTCTAACTCGGCAATCTTGTTATTCTTCTCTTGTAGCACTTGCATGGCCTCGGCAGTTCGCGATTTCGCATCATTCTTCAGAGATTCGTAATCTTTCCGCAGTTTCCGGAGTTCAGCGTCCTTCTGTTGCACTTTTTCGTTGGCCCTGTGCACTAAGTCCATATGCTCCGACTGGCGACTGTTTCTTCTTGAGCGCTCCTCTTCCTCTATTGCACTCAGCTTGGCCTGGAGCTTTTCAACTTCCTTGCGAAGCTTGTCCATCTCCCTCAACTCGGATCGGGCTCGTCTAAGTTCTCGGTTAACCTCGTGAAGAGTACGCTCAGTTCCAGGAGAGGTATCGACACGACGACGATCAGAGCGGCTAGACCTCGATTCACCTTGGTATTCCTTCAGGAGAGCACTAAGTTCTCTCACTTGGTCTCGGTAGTGTGTAGCAAGGGCAGTCTGCTTGTCTAGATCTTTTAGGAGAGTATCGCGGTCCTCATTATCACTGTTGCGTCTCCTCTTGCTTCCAGTCTGAGTAGTCATGCTGTTGATCTTCTCTTCCAACTTGGCTACTTTTTCTTGCTCCTCCTTCAACTTCTGAGCTAACTCGAGGGCCTCGGCATCCTTCTTCTTAGCGTAGGATTTAGCTAAAGCTTTGTATTTTACCATGTTCTCGATGTCGGCCATTGCTTCGTCGCGGTATCTGTTAAATTCCGCTTTCCAATACTTGCCCGACTCAGATTGAGGTTCGTTAAGGTCTACCGTCATTTCTTGATTCATGTCTTGGTTGCAAATGTCGTCCTCCCATTCACCTTCGGATTCGTCATCAGCAGGCTTTGGAGGGGTCTCCTCTTCTATCGTCTCGGGATCCTTCCTAGACTTCGCTGAGCGGGAATTCTCTAGAGCCCGTTGTAAGGTTGTTCTCTTGCGTTGTCGAGCTGATGCTAAGGGACTGGAGTCCACACCGCTACCACCACTACCAGCCTTGACGTCATGGTTAAACGACACACGTTTGCGGCGCGCAGTCCCAGTTCCTGGAGTTAATAGGATGCTGGTCGGTTGCTTGCTCGGAGACTGCTTGCTAGGGGAGTTCAAGTTGTTGGGGATAGTGGTAGCATTCTTTTGCTTCGCAGGTTGGGCGCGTTTCTGTGTGGTGGTTGCGGTTGCTTCCGACGCGTTACGTGCTCCAAAAAGGGCATTCTTGAATGCTCGAGCGGCGAATATGGGCGCCGGGGTATCAGGTGCATCGATTTGCGTTGTGTCCCCTATAAAATGTCAGCCGATGTTCATTGAACCATACCTGTACAATTGTCTTACCATCCGCACCAGACGCGTCGGTATGGCCGGTCGCGCCTTGAACACCTCTCTTAAAGGCCCAACTGAGCATTGTGCCCGACGGGAACGAATTGGCTTTATTGGCGTCACAGATTTGAAACGAGGATGCGTACGTGAGGAGAAAAGGTGGAAGTCAGAAAGGGAAAGGCGGCGTGAATCGGCGATTGGTGAATTGATGAATACCTAGTTGGGTGGATGTTTACTTTGCCAGTCAAAATTCCACAGGGCAACGTAAATCCGCCGCAATGCATCTTATCGATAGGTACCCTTGATGGTGGGGCTGCTACGTAAATAGCACCATAATCACCTAGGTACACACTAAAGCTACTTTCCATAGCTCTTATTTACATTAGGCAGGTATCTAGCCTAATTACATATGATATTTACACTTACCACCAAAAGTTTAATCTCTCTAATCAATAGATTTCAATTTATACCTTCAAGGAAATGTGCTGTCAAAATACAACTTTCAAAGTTGGACCTGGTGACAAAGAGGCCTTTCATGGCTGCTAGTGCACTAAATGATGCACTAAATGATGTAGCTACGTAGCTGCGTAGTGAGGGGTGGGGCGCTGAGGCCGACCCAATACACGTGTGAATTCACCCCACCATCAATGAATCAGAGCTGCTTCACTTCGACCAGTTTCACCGCTACCCAACATCGATATAGAAAATTTGCATGTTACTATTGCTGTAAAATGGCCACAGCTCAGTAGACTACATACAGCTCCGGCTGTGTGAGTCTCTTTTCGTTCGCTTTTCTTCATCGAACGATATACTGAAACACCAAAATGGCTTGGAAGCCAACTGGACCATGGAAAGGGCCGAGGCAGCTCAACACCAAAACCGATGACTCAAGTTATCCCGGGCTGATGCCCGCCAGCCCGGACACAGCTCCCAAAACACAGTATACTGAAGTCCAGAATGAAGAGATTATGGTCCTCCAAGCCATTTACGGTGACGATTATATTGAGCATAAAGCTGCCAATACAGCATGGAAGAAATCCGAGCCATCTTTCGATATCCGTGTTAAGGCTCTATCGGACGAAGATGTGGCCGTTATCCTTAGTGTCGTCTTTACTGCTACATATCCCAAGTCTGCACCCTTACTTAGTCTGAAGCATGAGGGAAACCTCAAGGAATCAACAGTATTCAAACTACAAAAATTCATCGAGACAAAACCTAAGGCTTTGGCTGCATCCGAACAGGCGGAGCCTATGATCCATGAACTGGCGCAAGGCCTCCAAGATATCCTTGAAGATGCTGCCCAAGCCAAGGCCCAGGGACTTGAACTACCTTCGTTAGAGGAAGAGAGAGCGGCTCATGAGGCCGAGTTAGCCAGGCAAGCTCGAGAACAACAAGAAGAAGAGGAGCGTAAAAGACAAGACGCGATGAAAGAAGAAGAAAGAATGATGCAAGATATGATACAGAAAGAAGTCGACAGGCAACGAACAAGGATCAAGGAATCGAAGAAGAGAAATAAGACTCTAACGACTTCGAACGGCCACTCCAATGACTCCCGTGTCTTAGAAGCAGGAAAAGTCGAGTTTGATCAGGCGTGCCAGGTAATCGATTTAGCCGGCGATGTCTTCATATTCAATATCGTCACGGGGAAGAGCGAGTTTCGCAAGGGGCAAGTAGCGACCACGTATTGCGTTTGGCCAGAGATATCTGGTGAGCGAAACGGGCCGAACCTAGCCCTCAAGGAATTCGAAATACGATCGACTTCTAAAGAATCCTCTCAATTCAAAAAGCAATTGCAAGCTTTGGAAATGCAGTTGGAGTCTGTTAAGAAGATATCGCATCGCAACATCCTTGAACTCTTAAACTTCCGTATTGATCGAGATCAAGAAGAGACCGAGTCTACTTCGATGACTTGGACCGCGCGACTTTTGACTCCGCTAGCAGACAAGGGTCCGCTCGAGGAGTTGTTGGATCTTGCAGGACGGCTTGATGTTGGGAAAGTCCGTTCATGGACAGCAGACCTCCTCAACGCTTTAGGTCATTTGCATAGTCATGGTATTATTCATCAAGATATCCATCCTGGTAACGTACTTCTCTTCAGAGAATCAACTGGCGATGTCATTCCGAAGCTTTCGGATGTGGCATACCAAAGAGAATTGCATAATCTCTGCCGAAGGTCTGAGAAAGTTTCCTCGGCCAATTCTGCAAAATCTACGTACTGGTTACCACCAGAAATTGCGGGAAGCTCACGTCCACAGTATTCCCAAAAAACCGATGTTTGGGATCTTGGGGTCGTTTTCCTACAAATGATATTTGGTCTAGATGTCTTTCAGAGATACCAGTCTCCTGCTGCTCTGATGGACTCCCTCTCTCTGTCTAAACCATTACACGAACTAGTAGCAAGGTTTTTCAAACTTGATCCTAAGAAGCGCCCTCGGGCCTTTGAGTTAAGCTCTAGTGAGTTTCTAGCTACGGACGCTCCTGTCATCGTTGATGACACCCCTGCCGTCTTCTCTCCCTCTCAGTCTCTCGGCTCCTTGACACAAGCGTTCCCTATGCGGCTAAGGCGCGAATCTTCTACGCGCGGCCCAGTTTTCTCCAGGTATAAAGAGGACTTTGTCGAAGAGGCGCGGTTGGGCAAGGGCGGCTTTGGCGAAGTTGTCAAGGCGCGAAAAAAGCTCGATGGCCAAATTTATGCAATCAAGAAGATCACTCAGCGCTCTCAGACAAGCCTTACCGAGATATTGAAAGAGGTGAGGCTGCTTTCTCAATTAAGTCACCCCGCCGTCGTGAGATATTACAATACTTGGTTGGAGGAAATACCCGATGTGTCGGACTCGGAAGATGAGGAGTCAACTGAAGATTTTAACAATGAATCTAAAGGCACCGCTTCTGAAGAAATTGATGTCCAATTCGCTACTAGTACTGGAGGGTTGGACTTCATCTCTTCGAGCCACCCAAATATAGAATTCGGTTATGATGAATCAGATGCAGAAGAGGAAGGCGAATCGGAGGAGGATGAAGATGATGATGACGACTCAGATATCGAGTCTGTCGCGAGCGATTCCATGCCTTCTCCTACAAGAGTCAGGAGCAACCAAAGACAGTATAAAACTGTAATGTATATCTCCATGGAGTATTGCGAGAAGAGGGTAAGCGATTACATATCTTCAATCTCTCTTTAATGTGCCTGCAGAAACGCTAATTCTCGGCTAAGACACTACGAGATCTAATTCAAAGGCAGCTTTGGAAAGAAACAGAGGAGGTTTGGCGTTTATTCCGCCAGATCTTGGAGGGCCTAGTTCATATACATGGGCTGAACATAGTTCATCGCGACCTCAAACCAGAAAACATTTTCATCGGTCTCGGTCCTGATGGGGTGAATAATGTTAAGATTGGTGACTTCGGATTGGCTACCACTGGTCACTTCGCCGTCGATAAATCTGTCACAACTAACTTGGATACAAGTGATTTGACTAGAAGCATTGGAACGTCGTATTATGTTGCCCCCGAAGTCCGACGGACTGGTGGGGGTTCATATACGTCGAAAGTCGATGTAAGCTATTCCGTTTTCTTGCGACTCATAGTTCCCAGCTGACTAAATCTAAGATGTATTCCCTTGGCATCATTTTCTTCGAAATGTGTTACCATCCCATTATAGGCATGGAGAGAGCGGATAAGCTAGGAAAGCTGGGGAATTCTTCTATTCTTCCTGATGATTTTCAGCCTGGTGACAAGGTAAAATCGGATATCGTGCTGTCTTTAGTCACACACGATGTGAAAGCACGTCCAAGCAGTATTGAATTACTACGAAGTGGGAAGCTACCTATCCAGATGGAAACCGAGACGACACGCAGAGCACTTGCAAGTCTTACCAGCACTGCTTCGCCGTATTACCCAAAGGTCGTCTCGGCTTTATTCTCAGCACCTGTAGAGCCGACAAAAGATTATGCCTGGGACATAGCTGCACCTAATCCTACCGCCACGGAATTGTTATATCAAAGCGCAGTCAAAGAAGAATTGATATCAGTTTTTCGTCGTCACGGCGCAGTCGAGTCGCCTCGCAGTTCTCTCTATCCACGCTCTTCTCATTATTCTCCAAATCAAGATATCGTTCAGTTACTAGATCAGAACGGCACCGTGGTTCAGCTACCATTCGACCTAATGCTCGGAAACGCAAGAGTTCTGGCAAAACATACCAATTTTTCAACAGTTCGAAAATCTTTCACTTTCGGAAGTGTTTACCGCGACAGACGAAATGGCGGGCAACCACTCACCATTGGTGAGGTTGATTTCGATATTGTCTCTACGGATACCCTGGACCTAGCTCTGAAGGAAGCTGAGGTCATCAAAGTGCTGGACGAGATCATAGACGCATTTCCCTTGACTTCACCAATGTGTTTCCATTTAGGTCACTCCGATCTATTGCAGCTCATATTCGATTTCTGTAACGTGGACTTAAGCGCAAGACGACAAACCGCCGAGTCTCTCAGCAAGCTCAACATCCATTCCTATACTTTCCAAAAGATCCGAGCAGAACTTCGGTCACCAATGATCGGAATATCAGCTACGAGTATCGAAGACCTCCGTCGGTTTGATTTCCGAGGTAAGCATTTGGCTTCTCATTTAATAAGTATATTTACCAGGACTGACTAAATATTAGATACCCCGGCGAAAGCGTTTGCCAAACTTAAATCTATTTTCGAAGGAAGCCGGATGTATGAAAAATTGCAGCCGACTCTAGCTCATTTAAAAGACGTAGTCGAGTATACGAAGCGTCTAGGCGTCCATGCGAAGATTTACATCAACCCCCTGAGCAGCATTAAGGAGAACTTCTTCTCAGGTGGAATGCTATTTCAATGCCTTTATGATAAGAAGTTCAAGGATGTTTTCGCTGCTGGTGGTCGCTACGATAGTTTAATCAAGGCTCACCGTCCGAAAGTAGGTCAAGGACCTCATGCAGTTGGTTTTAGCTTGGCATGGGAGAAATTAGCACGGATGCCAAAGGCAGGGGGGAAGGCGTTTTTGAAGAAGTCTGAGGAAGAGACACCGGGAATATTTAACACGAAACGGGTAAGCCAGGCATAATTTCTTCTATATCTTATCACGAGTTCTAACTATCATCAGTGCGATGTACTAGTCGCTAGTTTTGATGCGCATACTCTGCGTACTGCCGGCATTGAAATTCTTTCGATGTTGTGGTCTCACGATATTAGTGCCGAATTAGCTCGGGACTCGCGGTCTCCGGAAGAACTCACGTCAAGAAATCGTGACGAGACGTATTCATGGATCGTAATTATAAAGCAGGAAAATGTGCTGAAGATCCGGACGATGGACCGCAAGGAAGTCCCCGATGCAGAAATCTCCACTTCTCAATTACTTCCTTGGTTGCGCGCGGCATTACGCGAGCGCGGGACTATGAAGCAATCCGAACTTGCTAGCAGTATGGCTCCAATTGCCCAAGGTGGAGGAGTTACCCCGAATCCGGACCAAGAAGTGCGCGTCCTGGTGGCGGGGACACGGTCGAAGAAATTCAACCGCCTCGTCGTCATTGAGCAAGCCCAAGCCAATGCAGCGGGGCTCCTGCAGACATTCTTAGACGGACCGATCGCTGCTGTTGAGACCTCGGACCTTGTCCTCGACTTGATACAAGAAACGGCCCTTTCTGAACCCGAGACCTGGCGCAAGGCAGAGCAGTCTGTAGAGAAGAATGAGAGAAGGTACTTCCGCGAGATCCACGAGATGCTGCAGGCGTGGAGGTCGGAGTGGGAGAACAAGGACGGTAGCCGCCACGCTTTCGTCTACAATTTCAGGACCACGAAATGCATTTACTACGACCTCGGAGCTTAGGTGTACTGGATAGGCTCGGTGTAACTAGGAACAGGCGAGTACATACAGTTACGGAGAGGGATGGCTCCTTGATGTTGGGAAATGTGCATATTTGATCGCGCGTAGGTAGGAGGTAGATACCCTAAATGATCATTTCCGCTCTGAAAGTTCTACAATCTCGAATCCCGTTGCTGCTAGTTCAGGAATATAGTAGGGCACTATCTGGGCCCTTTCGTTTTTATGTTTTACAGAATAGTGCTGTGCCTCAGATCGTTTAAATCCTTCCGTGAGACTTCTAGCGAAATATGTAATCCCGCCCTCAATTTTAGGTAGGATTGCTTACCGTCTGCCCTACTTTCATGAATGAGAGTCGTTTATCAATCACCTTTACATAAGGTTCTAGCAGTAGTGTTTAAAGAGCGACATTCTAATTTGATCCCCAGTAAAAACGTCAACTCACGTATGATAATACCTACCTACACAGAGGTAGGTACCTAAGATGTGTAACAAGTACCTCAAGACACTGAGATGAATACACCATCCAGATATATAATAACTTCAGAACCCCTTTTTTTGTAGAAAGTTGGATCGTATATACAGCGTTAAGTGACGGAGTCGAGACAGCCCATTTTTTTGTGCAGCATCGCAGGACCGACCACGACTTGAGTTAGCACATATTTTCCCAGACCTTCCACATTAATCTAAATCGTTACGTCTAACCGCCTACCACGGTCGAGATAATACAGTGAAATGATATACAAGAGCTAAATTACTGGTGGGCGGTTAAAGGTGGCAACCTTCCCTTTCGGAATTACCATCCACATCCTCTTTATCCTCGTCCAGTGGCTCCGACTTCCCCTGGTCCTTCCCGAACACATCCTCCCACTGTAAGGGCTGCTGGCCGATGATATGGACAGGGTGTTTCTTCGCCTTCTCGTTTTCGGCGGCTCTAAATTCCCGGCCGGATTTGGTGTGCTTCTCGAGATCGCCCCGGAACATCTTGTACCACTCGGTCTCCTTGTCACCCGTGTCCTCGAATACCTTCTGGCGTCTGGATTTGCACTGTTGGTAGATGGTCTGGGCCCGCGTGCCAGAGATCTCTTCGATGTTGTACTCCACAACCCAGTTGTCGTGTTTGGTCAGGTCCTCAGGCCTAGTTACGTATTTGCCATTGACTTTGTTCCTAATAGTTAGAACCATGCCTAGTAGTTCCTCCTCAGGTTCCTTCTCAGTTGGCTTTGAATCTTCCTGAGATGCTTCTGAGGACGCCTGTTCAGTAGAGCTCTGCGTATTGCTAACGTCCACTACCTTAGACTCGATTGTCTCTGCCTGGCTCTGGTCTTCTGATTCCGGCTGATTGTCTGTGGCAGAGCTGCCGTTATCTTTTTGTTTAAGTTGCTCGTCCTTGGAACGAGCAATAAGCTCGCTAAGAATTCGTTCAAATTCCTTAAGCTTGGACGAATCGTCTAGGGAGCTCTCAACTTGATCTGACGCAGCTCTTTCGTCAATCCTCTGGGCCATTTCTAGTATCAGATTTTTTAACGACGACATGCTTGAAGCAGACTTGCTCTCTACTGCTTCTATTTCGTCATCCAAATCTTCAGCTTCTTCATCCTCATCTTCGTTCTCTTCCTCTTCTATTATACTCTCTTCTTCTGGCGCAGATTCTGCTGTCAGCTTAGTAGATTCGCCAGGGCTCTCTTCAATCTGTGCCTCTGTGGTAGGTGCTTGCTCCGGTACATCATTATCGAGCGGCTCTTCGGTCTTTCTCACTTGGTCTTCTATGGGGTATGTGGTAGCAGAGGGTTGTCCATCTTGCTCAATTGTGGGTTTCGATTCTGTTGATTGCTTGTCGTCGACCTGCCCGTCAGTTTCTTCTAGCTGTTCTACAGGCCCGTCGTGGACTTGGGTGTGGTCGGCATCAAGCACGTCGCCGAATGCTGGCTGCTCAGCTGCGGATGTTTCTGGCTCTGAAGTCGGAGGCGATAGATTATCCTCGTGGGTTATCGTATCATCCAGTGGGATATCCGCTGGTGGCTCAGCATGCTGAGGTTTACTGCTGGTAATGGCTCCGAGCAAGGCATCCACGTACCCTCGTGCTTCGATAGAGGACTTAGCGTGAAGGAGTCCACTTTGTTCCAGGGCATCTTCGATGGCCTCTCTCACGGCACCTACACCGATTTCATCGTCATCCACGGCGTCCTCAACCATCTGACGTACTTCGTTCCAAGCAGAGAGACTCGATGACTCCTGTGCAGGAGATGATTCTTCAACGTCATATTCATCTTCGGCCACATCATCATTCTCTACGACAGGTTCATATTCAGCTTCAGCCTCGTTTTTAGCCATGCCAAGTATGTCTTTCTCGAACGCTTCAATAGATGCCTTGCTAGCATTTTGAACGTCTTCTATGTCCTTGGCGGTGACAGGCTTCGCGAAGATATACATAAACGGTGCCCCTATCGATGTTCGGGTCTCAAAATGCATCCGTAGCGATCGTTCAGGAAACTTCTTGGTAGCCCGATCCAGAATATCATTGAGCAGCGTAAGACTAGACTTATACTCCAAATGACCAAGAGTAGTATTAGTCGTTCCGTGTAGAGCAAGATCCATCTCAGATAGTGGAATATATTGAAAGCCAAATATTCGTTGCGTGTTGTGAAATGCGACAAATATGCCATCCATCCTACCCATGCGGACTTGCAGAGAGTATTTTAAGAATGCAGAGCGGATCATGTCGTAGTATTCTCGTTCGAAGGATTCCCACTGGCCAAAGCGGCTGCGAATTTCATAGCCAAGACCCTTGTGAAAGCCCTTTGCATCCATGCGAATCGATACAACTGCACGCGTTTTTAAGTCGAACATACCAGAACCGGGCACCCTTGGATCATGGGCATCCAACTGTGAACGCATCATAAAATCACGGAAGCCGGTATAGTGAAAGGCTTCTTCGGCATTTCGTTCTTCCTCGGTAATTTGGGCCGAGTTGACATGTCTGTATCTTTCGTACTCCTCCTTAGTGAGAGTAAGAAGTTTCTCCATGGACTTCCCTAACATGCTCAAAATGTTCGCTGTATCGTATTCCTTGTCGGCGTCGATAGCGTAAGTACCATCTTTCCAATGCAGGAATATTGCTGCAGGACCTCTCATAATTCTTGTAAATTGGACAGACTCCGGAACAAACGACCTTGACAACATGCCTGTATTGATTTCTCTCCAAGATGACAAGAGATAATGGAAATGTGAAAGCATGGATGTCATACTTGAAGTGGAGCCCGTGTATTTTTTCCCGTTCTCCTTCGCAATCCGAATTAAGGTGGAATCTTTAGATGATGTTACGTATTGCTTCAGGGCGTTGAAATCGAATTCTTGAATTGGCATGATTTCTGAGAGATATGGATCGAAGTTGTAAACCCGCGATCGAGGGTCTTGGAGGAAATACACGCCGGGATTGAACAAAACCCTCTCAAGCCCGTAAGACAATGACGGAACCGGAGGGTGTTCCGCATCGATAGGGACCATATTAAGTTCTTTGGTATTGATCTTGCTGATGGCTAAGGGGGGGCGCTTCCGAGACTTTGGTGCCTTTTTCGATGGTACTCCGGCCTCAGGCAGAGATTCACCTGTGGGCTGTTGGCCAATGATTGTGTAGTCGCCATGAAGATCTTCCTGGACGGCATGAACTATTGGCTTTTGGCCATCGGTAGCACTCTCGCCGAGGATTCGCAATGACTCCCGAACAGCCGCATGAGGACTCGGGGGTTTTGACGGGGACGAGGCTTTATCTCCACGCCTAGCTGGTTTATTTTGAGCCTTCACAGTTGACTTGTTCGAAGCAGCTTTTCCTTGTGATTTAGCCCGTTTTGATGATTTCTTCAACACAGCCCTTCTAGACCGGCCAACGAGGGCCGGCGTGGAACTTGAATCGGCGGGTTCGCCGTTCGGTGTTGGCGTAGGCTCTGGCGTAACATCTTGAGGTGCCTGGGCCTTTTTCTTGCTCGACTTGTCAGGTTTGGTACTGGGCTTAGCCTTAACCTTAGGCTTGGTTTTGGACTCTAAGCCTTTGTGGCCAGTCTGGCTGGCAGACTTGACGATCTGGTCTACGTCGATGTTCTGCGCGGTGAGGACTTTTTTCAGTGCCTGGAGTGCGCCTTGCAAAACTTGTAGTTGGCGTGCACTTTCATTTTCGGCAATGGTTTTCTTCGAGGGGGTGGGAGGGTTCGGCTGCGCGTTCGCTCTTTTTGGCTTCTTCTTATTCTTCTTCTTTTTAGGCGCTTCCTGTTCTAGGGGTTTTATATTTTCGACCCCATCTCCGTGTGTTGTCGAGGTCTCGACCGCTGGCGCAGGCCGGTGGCATGTGCTTGAAAGAGGTCGGCCATGATAGCTACTGAGAATCAAGGTGGGACGACGAAGCGTCAAGGGTCTTGTCGACCGAGAAGCGGCAAGACAAGATGCGCATACATAAGACGTTCCAATACGTTGTGCGCCCCGGCCGCTCAATCGAAGCATTGCAAACTCTATGCATAGAGAACTCGTCTAGTTCTTCTATCCTCTCAATAATGATAAAAGTGAGACTAGTAACTTCTTGGAGCTTCAGAAATTTTTAGATCTTGGAGCGCAAAGAAAAAAGATGGGCGCTATCGATAGCCGGGTCCTGATAAGATAAGAACTAGACGCCACATCGAAACCATTAGATACATGTACATATATGTATGTGCATTACGTTAGGTACCTAAGGTACATACATGAAGTCTACGAAGTCTCTTTCAAGTTCACTATAAATTCCAATAATAATGAATTATCCAATTCCAAACTATTCTTGAGCTAACTATAAGTCCATGTCACTAATATTCATATGGCCTCAGCGACCCTTGAGTTAAGGGCAAGAAGTTAGACTAGTTACTGGACAATTCCTGCGATGCTGAGGTGACACATCTCAATCTTCTACCCATAAGTAGTTTCGAGCCTCCGGGCCATGGATACGGATGTGATATTAGAAAATGGCTTTTCCCAACAAGCCAATTTCCTACCTATTAGGTTCTAATGGTAAGCTCCTCCATCTTCCGAGTTTTCCCTAGTCGTACTTTACTTACTGAATACCCATAGGCCCCGTCCACGCACTTACATACTCGGCATCGCCGGGGACGTACATCCTCGCCGGCTCGGCAGACCGGTCCATAAGGCTGTACAATCCGCAACCCAGCACATCCATCCACCCAGCCTCCTCCCACATAACCAAGAAAAACAGCGCCAACCCTCCAGCAGTCCCGGAGGGCCGCCTGATCCAGACGTACTCCGCGCACGGGTACGAAGTGCTCTCGCTAAGCGTCGCGTCCGACAACGCGCGCTTCGCGTCGTCTGGCGGCGACCGCTCCGTCTTCCTCTGGGACGTGGCCTCGGCGCAGACGCTGCGGCGCTTCGGCGGCACGCAGCAGAGCCACACGGCGCGCATCAACTGCGTAAGCTTTGCCGGCGAGGACGATTCATTACTTATCAGCGGCAGTCTCGACACCAGCGTGCGTATCTGGGATGTCAAAAGTAATTCTCTGAAGCCGGTCCAGGTATTGACGGAGGCGCGTGACTCTGTTAGTGCGGTCGCCGTACGCGGGCCCGAGATCGTGAGCGGTAGTGTGGATGGACGTGTTAGGACGTACGATGTGCGTATGGGACGGTGCGTGACGGATGTCATTGGGCCGAGCGTCACGAGCTTATGCCTGACGCGGGATGGGAAGGCTGTTCTTGTTGGCAGTCTCGATAGCAAGGTGCGGTTGATGGATAGGGAGAGTGGAGGGTGTCTGAAGACTTACTCTGATCCGGAATGGGAAAACGAGGACCTACGTGTGCAGTCTATTTTAGGCGGGAAGGAACAATATGTCCTAGTGGGAGACGAAATGACAGGCACACCCGGTCGGAATGGAGAGGGGAGGATATGGGCTTGGGATGTTCTGTCGGGAGAGTTGAAGGCCAAGGTAACAGTCCCTTGGGGACCTCCTGGCCACGAACCAAAAAGGTCTATCGGCAAAGACGGAAAACTTAAGGAACGGAGTAATGTTCTAAGTTGCTTTGCTTGGAGGGATAATGGCTTTGGGGACCAATACTGCGTTAGTGGCACATCTGGCATCGTCACTGTATTTGGGTATCATTGATGGATAGATTCCTCTTTAGATTCAATTCAGATGAGTCTTCAAGTATCTCACCAAAGAAATCAAAAGGATATTCAAATATGCTAGATGCCGAATTTGACAACAAATACGTACGATCCTTTACCTTGGATCTGTGTGATCAGAATTGGTTAATCATACCGTGCCGGGTTTGGAAAACAACCCCCCTTTCTATCATTAACCCCTTTCTACGCCAAAAACACCGCATGCCACATGCTAACCTTTATCCATTATGGGTTTTCCCAGACATTAGTACAGCATAGGTCGATAATCATGCAGCCATTCCATTTCACCGCCACAGCATCCCACGCCAAGAGCAAGTTCAGTACATTCCCGCATATTTAAACCAGTTAGGTCGGCAGTCCTCCTTATTTAACCAAGCCTCGCCATCGGTGAAACGACCCGTGACGCAACCCCTACATTTTGGCGAGTTGGGGCAGTTAAAGAAAGGTATGTGCTGGTATCCGATATCGCGGAACCTAGTAAAGAGATTAGTATGTGAAAGTATCGCTATGAAACGAATTTACGAACCAGTGGATCTTGGTTTTGTCCTCAAACAGACCTAGCGCTATGCTGTGGACAGGTGCATCACCCCATCGTTCATAGAAGAAACCCCCAGCGCGGTCTAGATGGTTGAAATAATCTTCATATGCCTGACTTCTCCAGAAATTCATATCGGCGATTTCAAAATTGGTCCAGAAATGGCACGTCGAGTAACCATTCGCCTCTTCCCAGTGAACAGGTCGGCGTTCCTTGTCAGTCAACCAAGCCTCGGCTCTGTTCTCGTGTAAATACTCGGGATGCTGAGCAATAAATTTGTTCGTCTCGGGCCACAAAGTCGGGATCGATTTAGGGGCATCGTAGAGGGTTATAGTGAAGCCGTAGGTCTTGTTGTTGTCTTGCATATAACGGAATACGTCGTAGTCGACGTCACAGAAGAAGTGAACCTTGGGCTCGACACGCCAGTAGTATTGTATATCGGCAAGTGCGGGGTGCTTGTAGAAGAGCCCGCTGTTCCATCGACACATCTTGTGATATGAAATCATATTAGCATATTGGATCTCGTTCTCCTCCAATATCTTGACGGATTCCTTGTATAAGTCGTCGTTGATCCAGGATGGGACATCCCAGTGCTCCTTCGGAATAACCTCTATGGCACAGAATCAGTATAGTGATCGAATGGAAGACCCATGTTTCAGCTTACCATATCGGGTTTCCGCCTTGGTCGCCGCTCGAGTTCGTCGTTTGAATTCTTCGCTAAAGGGGACGTCGTTAAAGAAGGTCCACGGATAGTTGAATTTCGAGTTCCATGTTCGCTCCAAGTCCTGCATCGACTGTAACATTCCATCTAACTCCTCGTTTCGCACCAACGCTAGAATTGTCGCATTTATTCTGGCAGTGCCAGCGATACCGGGAGCGTACCCCTCACCCGCGCGCACGAGTTTGCCCTCGGGTTCTCCTGTGGCTATTCGAATGTTAGACACATCTAACGGAGGTTATGAAATCATAGAAAACACCCACGATCTAAGTTAGGGTCCCTTTCGATGGTGCCGTGGAAATCGGCAGAGGTCTTTATGCTATTATCAGGGCGCCATATTGTGTATAAAAAGAAGCAGCAGACTAGAAAAATAGCGAGCGCAAGAGCGCGGACGGGCCTCGCGATGGCCATCGTGCTAGTTATCGTTGTCTGCTCATTAACTTGTTGGCGTCTTCAATCACTAAGGTTTCCTTTAAATCCGGGGAGGCGATATCTTGGGCTGTGGCAATTTGTCGCTGCGGTAGTTGCGGTAGAAGTGCAATGAGAAATTAAAGGAAGTCGTCGAAATGTACAGATGAATAGAAAGAAAGCTCGTTGCGAATATCCGTGGTCAAGCGAGCGATAGGACCAATTTGACAGATTGAACATCAAATCTCGAATTGTTTCATTGGAAGGACAGGAGGCATCGGAAAATCTTAACGCAATACCTGTTTTACCCACTACTTGGAGGTACCTACGTAAAAAACAGGGGCGGATAAGCAGGTGGAAAGGGGGAATCACAGTGTTGGAATCACGTAATACGTGCAGGATAACAGTACGAAGACTGTACGACAGGCTTTATCCCTGCAATCTGAGGACGCGTTGACGCGTATCAACTGCCAATCTTTAGAATTAGACTCTGATAAGGTTTTAATGAGATAAGCTATCTTGGATATGAGCATAAACGATTCGTTGAATGCATAAAATTAAGACAACCCCAGATTTCGATGAATGCAGATAGACCCAGATAGCATCCACGTATAATCACTACATAATTAATTAAATCCATAGCAATCTCGTTGTATCTTGCCACGGATTGCCGGTTTTATGCTGGCAAGACAACGACCTTAGAAGAATGGCATTCGCCGCAACATTGACCGCGTTAACTGAGGAGCTAGTTGAGGTTATCACCTCTACGTCCAGTCAGGTAGCTACACCATACAAGTCAGAGGCATAGTCAAAAAAAACTTACACATGACAACAGTCGGATCCCAGCCGATTCAATATTCTTAAGGAGTCAAGTTTACGAAGACTTCGTAATCACAGTTTTCTACGAACCAATCAATTCGAGGTCCAGGAGAAACTAAACGGCTTCGAAGAGCATTTTCGTATTGTCAATCGGGATGGATTAGCTGATGCACTAAGAGAGCGTTTAGATGCCCTTGAACGCATCTCTAACAAATGGACGCCCGAAGCTCTTGATTTCTTACTACGGCTTGAGGATCAACCTGTTCAGAAATCTAAACTCAGTGACCTCAAGTTGCTCAAAGAGCCAGAAGAGAGTCCCGGTCCTCCCCTTAAGTGGGAGGACATTGCGAGAGAAGAAGGCTGGGAGCAAGATGATGACATCTGGAAGAATGTCAACTTCGACAGGGATAGCTCCGATGATGAATATTTCGAAAGGACATCCGACTTATCATCCGAAGCTGAGGTTACCTCACCATCAACTGTTGATGCACAGTACCAGAAGTCTCCTGCGGATTTCCTTGTTGATTCTCAGGATGAACATTCCCTAGACCAAGTTCGAGAAACTCAGCTATGGAGGAACACTTCGCCGTCAAAAGATGCAACAGGTAGACCCCAGAAGATTACTATATCTGAATTCCATGTGGTCCGTGAGGTGCTTTTCATGCTAAATGGCCTAGAAAATACCCTGTTCGACCCTAAAGGGAACCCATCATTGCGATTTCAAATGAAACATGCTTCTTGGGAGGTTTACAAAGCCCTTTTGGGTTCTTTCAGCGAAGCCGGCCGGCAATTATTCGTGTTGCGCGAATTCACGAAGCAACCCCAAAATGTTCCGTTGTTGCAGGTATTTCGGGAGGCAGTCGAGAAACGCTTGAGATCATTTGACATCAGCATATCAAAGTTGCAATCCCGATACGTAGATATTCAACAAGACGTTGTTGTTAGTCTAACAAGAATTATAGACGACATAAAACCTCATTTACAACCTCTCGCTTGCCTTTCAGATATCATTCAACAGCTTCAACGATCAAAGTACCCCCGCCCATTTCATTATCTGGAACTTCTTTTTGATGCTTCAGGGGTTGCGCAGCTAGAAGGTAGCGATGCGGTATATGAGTTCCTCGCCACGCTATTCTTTGAATGCTTTCAAGTTTATCTTCGATCCATTCGTCGGTGGATGGAAACTGGGGAGCTTATCGATGTAGATAAAGCTTTCTTCATTTCCAGTTCATCGAGCCAGGTTCCGATGAGTCAAGTCTGGACGGATCAGTTTACCTTACGAAAGACTACCGACGGCACGTTATATGTTCCACGATTCTTGCAACCGGCAGCTTCTAAGATCCTCACCACCGGCAAGAGCGTCGTTGTCCTCAAACTCCTTGGAAAATACCAACCACCTAGTGTGCGGCTACAGGAGCCGCCTCTACAACTCAACGGGAATTTTGCATCTACACATGGCGTTTTTGCGCCATTCTCCGAAGTATTTAACGATATATTTGAGAAATGGATGGCGAGCAAGCATCACGCTGCTTCTGTGACTCTCCAGCGAACTCTCTTCGAGTCTTGCAGTCTCTACTCAGTGCTGGATGCTCTTCAGCATGTATATCTTATGTCCGACGGGTCACGATCTGAGACGTTTACGTTTGCAATATTCAATAACATTGACCTTCTTAACGCAAATTGGCACGATCGGTTTAACTTGACTGCTTTGGCACATGAGGCTTTTGGTACCCTTGCCAATGCTCACCGGATAGCAGTCAATGTCCACCCAGACGGCCTTACGGATGATGTAAAAGACGTTCGAAGATCAGTTCGCAAGGGTCTACCCTTTGTCAGAGTAATCTACCGCCTTTCTTGGCCAATTCGAATTGTTCTAACGGACGAGAGTCTCGCCCAGTACCAAGCAGCCTTCACTTTCCTACTCCAGCTCCGCCGAGCCATGTACGTCCTTCACAAATATCGCTTAGTATCTGACAATAGTGCGGGTACAACAAATACGTCATCGGACCAAGCTATCTACTATGGACTGAGAACAAGGTTCCTTTGGTTCTGTAATACGCTGCATTCCTATCTTAGCACATTAGTTCTAGGACCACTTACGGCGCAGCTTCACAAAACCCTCCAACAAGCGGAAGACGTATCCACCATGATTGCATCCCACAGTGCATTTGCGAAACAGATGATTGGTGAAATGTGCCTTGGTGGCAAACTTGACCCTATCCGACAATGCATTCTAGACATGTTCGATCTTACCATCAGGCTTCAAGATGCCCGCCAGCTAGAGGCCGAAAGGGAACAAGAAGAAGCCCAAGAGCTATCGCGATTGTCGGTAATGTCCTCTCCCATGAAGCACAAGAGATACGTCAAAAGTGGCGAGGAGGAAGATGAAACGTTTCTCTTCGACCAAGACAGAAGCTCGATGATGCAAGACACAGAAAGAACATTCGCCGAGGTCCTCAGCGAGATTCGAGCCGAGTTCGATCGTAATTTGAAGTTCATTTCTAGCGGGTTGAGGGGAGTTGCGAGGGCCAGTGGCGATACCGCCGCAGGAAAATGGGACACGCTGGCGGAAATGCTCGAAGTTGGTATTCAAGAGCGGAGATAGACTCCAATTACGTAGCAAGCAGTTGCGATGTCGTCTACAACCTAAGGATCATACAACTTAAGCAGTGTATAACATTCACAATGCGTTCGTCTTCGTTGAGAGACTGATTACTACATCAAGCTCCATCCCAAGGTAACGATAAACTTGGCAGAATAGCGTCAGATTAAGTGACCCATGTACGAATAGTACTGTGATATACAGTACGTGATACTGCATAGTATTTTACAGTATTACTCGCACATGGGCCATTTAATCTGACGCCAGTCTGCTTGGGTAGATCCAAGCCTCACCCACCAATGTCATTCCGCTGTGTTATGTTACTTGGTTCGTCCAATAATATCAGCCAATAGTTTAGAGAAGCTACCTAGGTAAGCATTCAATGACCAAAAGAATTAAAATGATCCCGCATTTAATCGACGCCTCTGCATTTAACATCGATGGCACAGCACTTGTTCAGATCTGCTCCATAGCCTATGACCTAGGTAGTATGACGAGGGCACCCCTAGTTAGATCATTCTACCAAGTCATATTTGGTCTAGAACAGACGGAGGCTAGACTCCAACCTAGGACTCTTGCAGGCCCCCCCAAGGAAATACACGTGTGAGTAAGGACAAGGGGACAGAATCGATGAATTTTCCCGACGATGAGATTTTGAGCAGAGTAGCTCCACTATCTATTTCTTGGCACGCATCATGTTGTGACATCTATCGATGGGGAAGTGGGTCCCTTAAAGAATTAGATTTAGTACGTACCGAGCCGGAATGCTCCAATTTCAGCCGCAGTTCATTAAGCTAAGCCTCATTTATGAATAATACAAGTGAGGCTGAGTCTTCTATACACACGTGACTTGAGCCACATCCCCAGTTTTCCGTACAGTACAGTCACCTACTACGAGCATCGAGCATTCGAAGGCAAACACCTTATCACATCACGATAATTCACATATGCGACGCATCGCGACAGAACGTTACATATAAAAGTACAGGCGATTATAAACAAGACTCGGATACATTCGATTTATCATTGTTTTTATAGAATAACGAGCCATGTCTGAACGAAAAGTCCTCAGTAAGTTATCTCCGAATGATAGCTCTATCACGTGTAGAGCTCCTTGACGACAGTCATCCCGATACTAACTGCGCATAGCCAAATACTATCCCCCGGACTTTGATCCGAGTCAGATCAAGAGGGTAAAAGGACCCAAAACTGCCGGTCCAAAGGTGCAGACCGTCCGTCTCGCGGCTCCATTGGTATGTGAAGCGCGTCCGCTACTTCATCCCCTTCTCATCCCCTGAACTATTGTGTGGAAGCTAACTTGGTTGTAGTATGTTGCGCCCCTCTTATATCATTCTTGTAAGTCGGTTGGATATTAATAGATAGCAGCTCGATGAAATGCACGACGTGCGGAGGTAAGTTACTACTTGTTAAGCATCCTTTGATATGCCCATGCTAACGATTTAAATAGAATACATCTACAAGGGCAGAAAGGTACAATCCTGGCACTTGATTTCTCGTTATCCCAGGAGTAGTCCATGCTGATTCTGAGAATTAGTTCAACGCCCGAAAAGAGACCCCACTAGATGAGAAATACTTAGGGATTCAGATCTTCAGATTCTATATCCGCTGTACAAGATGTAGCGGACAAATCACGTTCAAGACAGACCCTAAGAACCAAGACTACGTATGTTCTATCCCCCTCCCCCACCAACTCACCGCTTTAATGCTACTAGTTCTCTAACATCAACCTAGGCTTGTGAGAGCGGGGCAAAGCGTAGCACAGAGCCGTGGCGTGTAGGCCGTGATGAGACGGACGAGGAACGGTTAGATCGCCTAGAGCGAGAAGAAGAGGAGCGCAACGCCATGGTTGAGCTCGAGGCCAAGACGGTGGATGCAAAGCGCGAGATGGCGGTGGCCGACGCGCTCGACGAGATCCGCACGCGGAACGCCAGACTTGAGCGTGCGAATCAGGAGGGTGTGGAAGTGAGCGTAGCCTTACCTGTGGACGATGAAGCTGAGAGGCAGGAGAGAGAGGATGCGGAGGCAGCGAGAAGGGCTTTCGAGTTTGCGAGGCAGGTCGATCGCATGACGGAAGAGGTCCTGGATGATGGTTTTGATGATACGGTGGCTTCCGCTTCGAGCTCCACATCGGCGCTCACACCCGAGCCTAATGGTGGCGCCACTTCCAAGCCAGGATCGGCTGCAACAGCATCGGCAGCGAGCGCATCGTCCAAGGACATGCCACCTCCGTCATTCAAGAGGGTGGTCAAGAAGAAAAAGGATCATTCGGCAGCGCTCGGTATCAAGAAGAAGCCGTCCCTTGTATAGGCCGGTTGAAGTTCCGATGATTCCCGATTAGGACTAGGATTTATAGCATAGCGAATGGTATTGGGCTGGCGTATGGATGGCGGCACAGAATGCGGTTCTACCAGTAATAAACAACTGCCAATTTTACAAGTTTTCACTTTTGGTTTGAAGGTGTACTAAGGCTACGGCTTAGACGTCGACGCATTTTGAAATCTTATTGATGACGTCCAACCCGGACCGCTGCCATGTATGTATTGCGGCGAAGGCTGACATGACGAATACCTACCTATATTTAGAACCCCATACTCTGCGCATTTGCCTACAACTCGGATGGGAGTCGGTCGATATCCTTCGATGGTCAAAGACAAGATTACCTTCGTTCGGCATAGTAACCCGCATATCTCCGGTTTCCGTGAATCATTAGCATCTCCACATTCCGATACGGCGGGAAGCGACCGGGAGCATGAGAATTTCTAATACTATTTTCTACGGAGAGTGTAGGATGGGCCCTGGGAACATCTCCCGAAATGGGATGACAGGGAAGTAGCCAATCAAAATTTGACGGTCATCGCTCCTTTGGGGAGCGATTGGCTGTTGTCGGGGTTGGGGGGTTACGTGAAGGCCTCCTCACAATCTGTTGGAGGCGTATTTACCGGATGAGATCTAAAGACTCGGAACAGGCCGTACTACACTACTGATTGAGATGGCATGATGAGTAATGAAATACCATACGACATTACTGGAGGAGTTGGCATTCACAACAGCGAAGATACTATCACAAGATGAGAAAAACAAGATGAGATGGTTGTTCAAGATCGTCCCACGTACGTGGGATCATCGTCAGATTCGTATTCTCGTACGACTTGCTCAGTGCTAGTCGTTTAACTAAGCCTTACTTGTTACTTAGATTATTGCTTCCGCTGTGTTGCCTGACGACCCCCCCTTGCATTGTTGCTAATTTTCAAGATCGCTTTCGCTCTAAACGCCAAATGATCCGACTCCAACTCGCTAAAACGTGGATGACCGGCCATATACCCTTCATAACGTGGTGTAGAGATCCCTCTCGTACGTGTATATCGCTGTCCTCGGGATACCGGAATGCCCTCGCGGGATTGTTAGGTGGCTACGAAGCTCGTCCGAGCTGAGCCGTTGATTTTAGGTTTCTCGGCCGATAATTCGGCGTAACTGTGTGCGAGTGTAGGTATGTATATGTATAAAACGTATTTGTGTGCGTATAATTGATTCGTTCATCTCGTCAGATATAAGTCAGGCTTATTAATCATGATATTCGACTTCGTTAGGACTCCTTGACGTCGAGCTAGTTGAGGTGCCGTTCGGTAAGCTGGGAGCTTCGGACCGTGTTGATCGACCACTCCGCCGACTCGTGGGCATGTTTGCTGCTTCCATCTGCCTCTTGGTATGTTGGTGCATTGATCGAGAGTAGCTTGCCAGGTCCACCGGCGGGGGAAGAGACGCAGGCATGGCGATGGTGTAGCTATTTCGAGAAGACATTGCCGAATGACTGGTAGTAGGCTATCTAGTAGAAGGATACGATGTTAAGTCGGCTTGAATGGTAAGTCAACAGTTTTTAATTATCTGATGAAGAGTAGACAGAAATAATATATCACGATTGATATCCTATAAGCATCACAATTGCCCGAAATGAACGCAAGATCTCGAGGTTTTATAGTTGAGGAAGAAGAAGTGAAAAGAGGGGACCGGGAGATTTGAGCTAGAAACGGACTCTGACTTCAGAGGGTCTCCCGCCTACACTTGCAAAGAACGTGTGTTAGGTACAGGGTGGCTTTGATAGACTAGCCTGAGGGTCTCGCTAGTGCCGCACAGGAGTGCCTTCGAAGTGAGATATGCGTTGATCGACACGTAGGGACGCCGTTTTAGTGCCGGGATGGGAAACCAAGCCTGCAGGCTATGGCGTAAGTGAGAGGCGACAAGCCAATGACCATGCTAGGGCCATTAGACTTTCGCCACGAGCAAGGCTGATGATGCATTGTGCTCCAGAGCTTGCAGAGATTCACTACTACGTACTTGGTTGGCTATACTACCACACCATCAAATTGGAAGGGCGGAAAGGGGTAGTGCTTAGAACTGGCATGTCATGCTGCATTCGGGACGCTACTAGCGGGTGAGGACATGAACAAAGCGGAGGGTTGGGGGTACTCATCCCATGAAGAACTCCACTTCGGACGATTGGGAAAGACCCTGGCGATCTTGTCGAGACCTCTGGACCTTTTGAAGTCATCGCATATTTCATTCTATTGGCCACAGTTTGTCTCTTATACCGAGATAGAGTGGAGGCCAGGCGGGACGACCTTGCACTAGCACCGCAGTTCGTGAAGTACTGTACCTCATCACGATCTTAGATTTGGTGTTTCGAGCGCCGATGGTCGATTTCAGCTTCCATTAGACATGTTTGTATAGCTGGAAATTCAATAAAATGAATCGACAACGATAATAGCGAATAAGTCAAGTTGTCTTTTCGCGTAACCAAGAAATACGCATGTGACGTCACAGGACCGCTGTAATGAAATTCAATTTCGGCGAAAGTACCAAGTAATAAGCACGTGCAGGGGTAAAGAGGGTAAAGAGGGTAACCGTGGTCCGCACTTTGAAGTTTTCCAAGAACAACTCATACCTACATACATGCCTACATGCCTACACTACTACATTATCTACGTACAAACATGTACGGAATACGAAGTATTCTCTCCAATTCCGGCATTTTACACATATCTTATTAATGGGGAAGCGGAACCCTTGTGGGAGTCACAAACATCAATGTTTTGTTTGGTCCCTCGAGTGGTTAAGACAGAGGCTTGCCCTTTGTCTCAAAAATGAATTGTGCCATCTTTATTTTCCCATAAGGGTCATGCGACAAGCAGGTACCAAGTGGCCTTAGAGACACAAAAAGAAAAAACTTCGAGGACCCCTAAACTCTGAACAATCTAAATCCGAGATTCTCAGTTCTAGGTATCTATTTGTTGGCTCGATGCCAACATTTACCGCTACTAGCGCGAATCGACGACGAGCTCATGCGACCCTATCTCATGGCATTCCTCTCGGTTTGCCATCCTTGGAAGCATCCGCTTCTCAGAACTTGACGATGCATGTTTCACGTATGTCTGCTGCTCGAAATTCTGCGTGTGGGCTCGAGTTTGTCCCCATTGTAGGTACACGCAGGTGAGGCGGTACGTGAGAAGGATCGAAATGTACCTGCCTGTTACACTGTGCGCCCGCACTCGCAAATCGGGGTGCACTTCAGCATGCATTGTAATGCTGGGACTGGATCCGACTCAGGCGCGATGCACGTCAGTCGAGAACGAGCAAGCGAGCCTGTAGGTGTGCAAAGTCTAATAGCCGCAAGCAAAAAAATAGGGGTCCAAGGGGTACAGCAGATCTGCTTACCGGACCCGATACTAATTAAGGTATGGTTGGAAGCAGAAGACCCTTGAGCGGACACGTCTAGACGCCATGGACAACTTGGTAGGTTGCGGATGTTTGCTGTGCAGGTCCCTGTTGGGCAATCTGGCAATACGAACAAATTAGGTAGGTACCTCACGTACCTATAGGTCAGGATATTGTATCGGACGTACCTTTAATACTGACAGGTGTCAAGGGTGGCTGTCAACTGTTCTTAAGATCTAGCCAATTCTTGTTTATCGAGGGTGAGGTCAGAGTTGGCCCGTGCTTCAATATACCTATGAACGCCAGCTCTTATGATGTCAGCTACAAGCTGAACTCAACTTCTCATCGATTCCTGCCAAGGGTCTGTCTCTCGTTCGAATTAGGTACGCACATAGTTCTCTCATTACTAGGACTAGTGTTCTTAGAAGAGGCTCTGTCTAATACACAACCATCTCCACAAATTCTACTAGATTAACGCCGGGAAGAACAGGGAAGACTGCATCTGCCTGATGGTGGTAAGAGTCTCGATTCGAGCTGTCGCCACTGAGTTAAGCCATTCCGAACCTTCGCTGTGAAAGCTGACCTCACCCTGTCCCCAGCGATCCCACGTGATGACGAAACGCGAGGCAAATCATAACGTAGATGGCAGATGCGTCCCTAAGCATTCCGGAATCAGTCCTTCGTATGCACCCCCTCTAGCACGCTTCAGCTCATAGGTGACTGTATTTCTACTTGTATTCACCCTCAACTATGACATATGAGTCTGACATCAGACCACCTATTTGCATCGCTTCGTGGGCCGTATTGGATCGCTGGGTTTTTAGATCGATATCGGCATCGAGCGATTCATCGGCATATTTGCTTCAATCGACTAACAACCTTCCTTTCAACCACAAAACGGAGATGCCGACAATTAAGGATCGCGATGGTCCGTTTGGGCGCTATGATCCGACATAGAAATCCTACGTCACGGGATAAGCTAATAAAGCTCTTGCGATAGGGGTGACCTCATATCGTTCCTGCATTCAACCGTTCTGTGAATCAAACTGTCGAAGCGCCGCTGATTCATATGACATGTAGAATCTGATGGATGGTGGACCTTTGGCGAGCTCAATAGTAGAGATGTGGATGCCTGCTCCCACAGGCGTTACCGATCCCCTGCCCCCGAACAGTCCAAGGTTACCGGAACATAGGGTATCCGAATCTTCTTATGACGTGTACCGGGTTTTTTGCCGTAACACGAGCCCAACTGCTTATAGCTTGTCCCTTTTAGCTAAATCCAACCCTTAGGATGAAGTGAGCCTCGCCTGATTGCAATTGGTGAGTCATCGCTGTGTTTCTAGGTAGGTATTCTTCTCAAATAGGCGGCGCAAGCCTCACATAACTGTCTAGGCTTTGAGGATAGCCATACCACAAACTATGATTCATTTCCATGTGAGTCAAGAAGACACGCTTGAGTACATTTCGATTTGGGGAAATTAAATATCTAGTAGTGAGCTTGATTATGATAAATTCGGTACTGCCGCTCAAATGATCCCCTAAATGGTACGATAAGGTCGGGGTCTTGTGATGCTTCGGTGGTGTGCGACCCGTACTCCACCTCTCAACAACGTATGGCAATGCTAAGCCGATCATCCCTCCAATGCCGATCGCTTAGGTCCGGTCCCTCCATAGAACACCCTTTACTACCTGAGATTAGCTAGAACGAAGAGTATTTGTTTCTATTGGTAGTATGATCTACGACGTGATGTTCAACTAGGGGTAATATTTCTGTCACTATCTGCCTCCTTCTTGGTAGAGACTATATAAATATAGAGACGCGGCTTTGTTAAATGTTATTCTCCCTATATATTATGTTATTTATATATGTGAGTGCTGTAATGCCTAAAGTTTCCATAGGCAATAGTACGAGATTACACGTGATATCTATTCGTACCTAGATATCAAACATGCGGTGTAACGGAGTGTTCCCTCACAACCACCCTATCTTCTTGGTTCGATTCCACCCGCCCGGCAGCCCTCCGCACCGGAGCCGATCCGGCACCGGAATATCTAAACGCATTGTTCCGGACAATCCCGTACCTTATGGGTAGGTAATTAGGTACCTAGGTAGTTCTTTCTCATTTCTTCTCTTATTGCTTCTACTTATTACTATCGCCTTAAGGCAAACAGCCAATGGTAATGATTATCGTCAATAGGGTCGCAACGGAGACAACGTAAACATTATCAGTAACGATGTGAGATATATAGTCGAAAAGATACTTGTAACATAAAATATTAGTTGTGTATCGCAAAGCTTATCGACGAGCAGAGCCTCTATTTATTAGCTCCTGTTGAACATGCGAATGTAAACTGCAAATCACCTGTCGAATCAAATCAACTCAGCCTCAATAACACCGTCAATAGCCGTTAACAATTTCCAATTTTTCACTACTTTTAGTCCGGCTGCAGCAACAAGGTCATTCCATTCCTTTACGGTCCTTTCTGCTGCTGTTACACATGCTAACGTAGTTAAATCCGACGTGGTGGTACGTGGTGATAGCTTTATATTGTCGATCATACTTTCGTAGATCAGTAGTTTAGAATATCCTTTCTCCATGGCGTCTGCAATGTTCTTCAGGATCGCTATAGCTTGTTCGTCCTGCCAGTCGTACAGGACTTTATGCAGAAGGTAAGCGCGGGCGCCCATTATAGGTTGTGGCGCGAAGAAGTCGTATGGATCTTTCGTAACGGACTTATCGGTTATCTGGACGCTTCGTAGAACACCTGGGAGATCCTGTAGTACAAGGCTCCCGTCTGGAATCTCAGGATGTCTAAGCCGGAATTCCTCTAGATCGTGGCCTTTGCTGCCGCCGACATCAACAACCAGGGGTCGATCCAGCTTAGCATCTTGCAGTAGCGTATCTGTTGGAAAGACATCCAGCCATGCTGTCGTGTTCCTTTTCGAATAAGATCCCATCGCGTCCGCAAATTCTTTATTGCGAATAGAATCGGATACGATGTACTGAAAGAAGGACGTACCAGAACCTTGCAGATGTTGAATAACGCCATTTGTAGCATCGGTGGGATTTTTGTACCCCGTTTTCTTTACTGTAATATGGGAGTTAGCAAGTAAACTTATAAATGGCCCTTAGTATCACCATAATGCACCGTACGTTCGCGCCGTAGTTCGTCACGAACATGTAGGTGCGGCCGCCTAGCAGTAGACTTGTGAGTTACCTACGGAAAGATGGCATTCCGCCAAAAACCACTGTGGCAACATCGTGATAGAAACTCCCGTAAAGGGCCGGAAAAGCAGGGTCAGTCCCTAACGTTGTTGCCCACGAGGTAGGCTCATACGTATCCTCTGCTGTCTCTATGAGAAGATGCTGCGCAGAAAGGTGTCTCATGAGGCGCCCTGCCCATCGTTTTAATCAGTAAATGTAGATTAATATCCGGAGAGCACCAAGTATACTGACTGATAAGCGCAGGATCCGTCTCCGTAAGTTTAGCCAACTCAATGCTTGTTTGCGGTCTACTTCCGTGCTCTGTCCATTTCGTAAAGATACCGGCATCTATAAGAGTCTTGATAGCACCATTAGTGGCTAGATTTACCCAATTGTGATTCCACGCGATATCCCAAGGTGCTCGGACCCTAGTCAAGGCTTCAAGAAGTAGGCTCTCTACGTGCACCCGGTCGTCCTCGTTTTCGAAAGATTCAGAATCGAGGTCTTTAAGAGCAGTAGATAGGCGGTTTAGAGCAGACATCGCTCTGACAAGGAGAGGTATTCGAGGAACACAACAGCTGAATAGAACCTTCCTAAGATAACAGTGAATCTGTATCTCGAGATAGCGAGGCATAAGGTGTAATAATGGGATGGCGGTCAGAGGGGAAAGAATTCGAGCTGGAAGTTTGAATTCGTTGCCCTTGGAAAGAGAAAAAAAAATCGTTGGTGGGTTGGGGTGTTTTACCTGCGAAATCGACGCTCACAAGGAATGTGTGTAGGTAGCTTCTTATTTCGCTAATTTTTATTAGATCCTTCTCTCCAGTAAATCTCAGGGCCCTAAATAAGGCACACCGTTGCTGTAGGAATCATACCTCCAAGGCTGTAACGGAGGACTATGAGATGTAGTAGCTTCGTCCCAGCACAACCGATTGGCTGTAATCCTAATTTCCAGACAGCGCGCGTCCAATTATGTTAGAGTACAATTGTTGTTGGGTTTGAAAAATGGGATCTTATTGAAGAGGATGTAGCGTAACATTGTAGGAAGTGAGTTCTTGAGTCCTTGCACTAACACACATCAGCTCCCTTGAAGAGGCGGAAGAGGCTCGCAGGAAATCGTCAACAGTCGTGCGCAAAAGCAACGGAAAGCGCTGTCCTTTAGAGGTTGTTATGAGTATTTGATGTACCAATATGTAGGAGATATTAACCGTATGTTCACCTCTAGATCTTCTATTAGTTTAGAGGCGAAAGGGGTTTTATTGTCGTTAGATGGCCTTGTGCTTGATATGCGTCTTCGTGGCAACGAACAGTTACTGTTCGCATTTAATTAATCTCTTCGCTATCGGGATACCACGGTTAAGTGAGACTTAGCATTTGAAACCCTTCGTATTAAATTCTCTAACGGGCTTTGTGGGAGGAAGAAGACCATGACAGGTTGTTACACAATGATCCTCCTTAGATATATCTTGACGCAACCTAGCATACGAACCTATCCATTATTCATATAAACCTGCCTCTGGTATAATTGATCGGCTAATGGTTACGAACTCGCTGTTACGGGTTTATATTCAGTGAAGAATACTGCATTGGTGTCGTTAATGTGTTCGTATTATGAACGATCTCAGATACGTCTGACTGGTTGATGTTCTGAGTTATAGTTGTGGCAACAGTCCAATGTAGTGCCAACGAAGACTGCTATGCAGTACTGAACAAAACGCCAATGTCCTCCTTTCCTAACTTTCCATAGGGTCTTCTTTCGCCCTTTAGTCATCCAGTCCTTTCCAGTCCAATTCAGTCCAATCAACCCTAATAAAGTCCAATCCGGTCCAATCCAACCCAAACAAGTTTCTCAAATCCGATGACCAAAGTTAGACTGAGTCTCAGTGATTCCGATCTTGAGTCTAGTGAACTTGGCCTTCACAAGATCAACTGTAGGGTCGAGGTTGTCGTCCTCGCGTCGCTCGCAGGTCGAGATTAGGTCGAGCAAGTCTCCTGTGTACTGTTCGTGATTGGTTTGCTGAGAGTAAGTGTCCGTAGAAGCAGCTGCAGCCCGGCAACGAACTATGAGCTTCTTCAGGCGTCGATGGGCGAGTACTCGAGAGATCTTTGGTATAGCGCGCGGGATGGATCCATTGGTGGCCTCGGACTTCGGGAAAGCATCGAAGATTTGATTCTGCATCTCCAGCATGTAGCTCCCATTTTGGGTTGGCGGCTTGCTCATGCGTGGTAGAACTAGAGCGAATCGATGTTTCTTGGTGCCGTTGACAGGAACCTTATCGTCTTCAAAAGCCGAGTTGTTGCTTCTCTTGGAAGCGCCATTCAATATGGCCTAAGTATAGCGGCTCTGATTAGAGCCTGGGATATGGGACATGGTGGCCGCGATACTTACTTGATTGAGACCACCTTTAGTAGATGACGTCGACATCTTAGCGATTCTTATGAATAGCCGTGCGAATGTAGCCGATTGCGTAGATGAAGGTGTGTGAGGGTACAAATGAGCGATCGCAGGTGTCGTCTAGTACGAAACGCAAGTCGAATGAATAGAGTGTCGTGTGACAGAGTGTTTTGGTTTTGGTGAGAGATTTGATGTTGTGTGTTGTGTTTTGTGTGGAAGAAAGTGAGACACGAAGACCAGATGTGCGAGAGATTGGTGTTTTGGTGAGGTTCGCAACTGGGAAGAGTGAAGAAGAGTCAGAAGAAGTATAGAGAGAGGGGTTTTATAGCAGACAAGCAGTAGACCTCGTAACCGGGGAAGCAGAAGTCGTACCGGGCTACGTAGAGTTGCTACGGGCGTTTAGGAAGGATTATATAGGACTCAAAGGATCACTGTGTCAGGTGTACAAGTATTCGGGGCTATCTCGTAGCTTGTTCTTATAGGGATTCATGGATGGCACTATTACCCGGGTTACAATAGGCATCCAGGTACAGATATTCACACGACCACATAATCAGCCCAATTAAGATCCATTCATGCCCCTTTCTTTTCTGTACCCGGCCATTACGGTTAAGTCTCGAGTGGTCATTGCACATAAAGTTGGCAGCACAGACTGTGATTTAGGGATATTTACGCGTAGCTCCTGCTGGAATCTGGGGCTCGGTGGCGGCTTGACACTGTATGCATAGTGGAATGGCCTACCCAGTACGCCTCACTGCTGGTTCTACACCTGATGTATCCGCTAGTTATAGCTGTTGGCGCTGTGTGACTCACTATGCACCTACCTCCTTAACATAGCAACCGAGGGACTCTAGTTGGCAATCACCCCTCGATGTAGATCACCAAGTGAATCTAAAAGGGCCGAGGCGATATGGAATTCCAGAGAGATTCATACCTAAGATACCTAGGTACTTCCCCTTCCTACGGGAGTTGTAAGTACCTTAGGTAGGCACACACTAATTAAGTCGAGTGAGCGAAGACAACGCCATGGACATTAAAGAAGAGGAGGAACTTAAGGACGATTAGAACGTTTATACTTTAGCGAGATAGCTTAGGTGTTCGAAAAATTAAAATCCCTAAGGCACCACCTTGACTTGTCTATTTCAATATTTTAAATTAGCTGATTCGGCCTTTCATTAGAGTCTGTGTCTTCGTTCTTAAGAAACCTTGCAAGTGCCAATATCTTCATATGGACTTTTAGTAATTGGTATACTACGGGTGAAATCCAGAAGTACTCATAAGAAGGATTAATTATAACGGACATATCTACATATCAAAGGCATCGATGAATACCTAGGTACCTAGATATGTGTCAAACTTGATATTAACCATCCACCGCCCTACATATATCTTATATATGGTAAAAGAAACGAGAATAGACGGGTTCCTGGATTAATCATAAAACACGAGGCACCGTACCTCTATGCTCTGTCTTCCCGGTGCGTCCGCAGGCGTCTGGGGATCAATAAAAGCTGTATGCGGAGTCCTCACTGCGATCCCATCCTTCCCCTGTGGCTGACCCTCTCCCCAGGAGTCGTAGCACTTCAACAGTAACACCTCGTCCGGCGTCATGTCTTTCTGATAATAGAACTTGTGCGCCTCATTTGGCGCAACTGACATGGTTTCTCCTCGAACTTCGTATCCCTCCGTTGAATACCATTTCGATTCGTCAGGACGGACCTCTTTACCCCGATCATCATTGTCCTTCGCGAAATCTTCGCGCTTGGGATAGAGTAGATCTACAGGGATGAAGTCATCTGGTTTCGTTGTGCGCCAGTCGATGACGGCCAGGGGAAAATCACTTGCTGGATTTTCGATTGGCCTCCATACATTAATGATCTGAAATCGACCTTTCAGCAGCTCCTCGGCTTCGTCCTTTGGAAGATGTCGCCGCACGCGTGCTTCTGCCGCAGCAGGTGTCTGGTCGACGTGAACTCGCTGAACAGGGGTTCTTGCGGCGTCAGGGGTGCGCCTTCGGATAGTGTGGTCGAATATGACCACCTTTTTGATGCCGGGTATTCGCTTCCTCAACAAGTTCTCAATTTCCTGATAGTACCCAGTGCGTATAGCGCTGTCGTCTGTAAAGGCCTTCTCATTAGAAGGTTCTTTATAGACTGCGAATCCAGAGTTGTCTGTGGAAAATTCGCTTTCCCGGCCCCTGAGGTTGTTCACCGACCTCTTGTGCTCAGCTAACTTGAATGATGCGGCGTCGGCATCAACCTTCACCCATGGTTTTGTACCCTGTGGGATTGCAGTTGTGTCGATATGCTTAAAAATTGCAGTTGTCATGTTGGCTTTATGGAAAAGTATTGGCGCCGCTAGTGGCTTAGAATTGTGATGTGATGCTTGTGTGAAAGTCCGTCGACCGACAGCTAATATTAAGGACATAGACAAGTGTGTTCTGGTGATCGATGCTATTACAAGATACTGATCATGGTATTTAAGCTTTAAATACTCACGGCGGAGATATTTTGGATTTTATACTCTCATAGGATTGATCTTATTAGCCCATTTCATATGCGCATGTCATAGTAGGGCGTAGTGGCAATCGATAAAAGCCGAAATAGCATCATTGGAACGAATTAGAAGATTACTAATACGCATTGCGTGCTTGGAATAGACATTTGGGGTTTGAATGGAGTCGCAATCCCGATCGTCTTCCGAGGTTTATTTCTAAGCGGGGTGAAATATAGCCCCAGACTAAATTAACAATAGCGATGATTGATGGGCTAAATTGTACGTATATAATATACATACTTGTCCTATTAGTATAAAGCTCAGTAGCTTTCTTGAAGTAATGGTTCCTCCGACCGCCACGGCTGTTAGTAGTTAAGATAACTTCAGCTTAAGTTTTTCGAAGGTACCTATCTATGGCTATCCTCACACGAGAAATCCGCCATGCGAGCTAGATCTTCGACGGAGGTGAAACTACAAAGTAAAAGACCGATATGTGGGCTACCTCCTTTCTGATTAGGCCACTTAGCTCTGTAGCTCTATTGTAGATGTTTATGAGTGACTTTTTCTACATGCTTACCTCTCTTCCATGTCGACTCGTATAAATTACGAAATGAGCCTCTGCTGCTGAAGCAGGTGGAATCTGGATTCATAAGATTGCCAAGATAATAGGAAATCTACATCATATTAATATTCTTGCTTCATGCCTTGAACTGCCTCTATTTCTCCTTCCAATCGCCGGGGTAAATCAGCGGTGACATCTTACGCCCTGCGTACTTCGCCGGGAAAGCAACGTGCCAACCATATTGGCTACACTGTGTTCTAGATTTCGCACCAACACCGAGAAAGCCCATAAAAATCGCCAATAACCTCTTTAACATCACCTGTTCATCAGCCAAAATCACAATTCGCCCTCTTTGTCATATTATAGTTCGACATTTTCGAGAATAAATAGAATTTCCTAACATGGCGCCCCCGGAAATCACCGTCAAGGACTTGACGTACACCTTCCCCGACTACAGAACAGGCATCCGCGGCGTATCGCTAAGCGTGCCGCCGCGCAGTCGCACGCTCCTCATCGGCGCCAACGGCGCGGGCAAGACGACGCTCCTGCGCCTCCTAGCGGGCAAGCGCCTGGCGCCTGGCGGCAGCATCAGCGTGTCGGGGGTTGACCCGTTCAAGGAAGGGCTGGAGGGCGTGACGTACCTGGGGCTGGAATGGGTGCTGAACCCGATCGTGCGCACCGACATCGGGGTGGCGGAGCTACTGCGCTCGGTGGGCGGCGACGCGTACCCGGAGCGGCGCGACGAGCTGATCGCCGTGCTGGACATCGACGTCAACTGGCGCATGCACGCGGTGAGCGACGGCGAGCGGCGGCGCGTGCAGCTGGCGATGGGGCTGGTGCGGCCGTGGACCGTGCTGCTGCTCGACGAGATCACGGTCGACTTGGATGTGCTGAGCCGGGCCGAGTTCCTGGGCTGGCTGAAGCGCGAGACGGAGATCCGCGAGTGCACCATCGTCTACGCCACCCACATCCTGGATAACCTAGCTGGCTGGCCCACGCACCTGGTCCACATGCACCTGGGTACTGTGCGGGAGTGGGGACCTGCCGAGCAGTTCCTGGGCCAGACCGCGGAGCAGAATACGGGGAATAGTAGACTGGGAGAGCTGGTGCTGGGATGGCTGAGGGCGGATTTGAAGGAGCGGGGTCCGAGGAACCAGATGAAGATGGGGACGGAGGGGCTGACGTATTCGCAAGGAGGTCTCGGGGGTTACGGGCTTGAGAGTAGCGAGTCGAAACACCAAATTACCTTCGGAGGGTCGTAGCTTTGCCTGCCTAGTTGTTCTTACTAGGGAATGCGTGTGACACGGGGTGGGTGCACTTGGTCTGCATAGTATGGCGCTATTTCAACATTAAGACGAGGGAAACGATTCAACGGCCATTTATTTTCTAACAGGGGCGTTTCGGAATGGGATGAAACGGGGAAGTGGCATCAGGAGCGAAGACCCTTCTGGCTGGTTTGAGGAGTGGCATGATATTTAGATACCCTTTCAACAAGATAGACCTAGGACGTGGGTAGGGATTGAAGGGAGACGAACGAAGCATAAGATTAGTAGGACTGTCTTGACTTTCTCGTCGTATTCATTTCATCGCAATGTGACATGTTGGCGTGGAGGTTGATGAGCAAAAGGGGGACTTTGCCGGACGATTTCGAATGAGAATGCCAGCTAAATCCTGTTAAACTGCGTTTCTTAAATTTATTTCTCGCGGAGTGTCTGCAGCTATTATCGAGGTACCATTGTGGATCTCCTCTTCATTACATTTGTCATCGTGTTGTACATCAACTGCCCAATGCCAGCCATGCCCTTCCCTTCCAAATAGCTTAGCACGCCAAGGCGATAGTCGTCCCAACCTACCCGCAGACCACCGCTGTTAGCTAGTGTACTGAGACTGGTACGAGTTACGGGGCCAGCGTGTCTAGTGCTGAGCTCCTCGGCGTTTCGTTGCAGTTCCTCGTCCTCTAACTCGCGGAAGTACGAAATTGCTAAGAGACATAACACTGGCGAATAGGAGAGAGAGAATAGCGTTGATAGGGTAGCACCCATACGAAGGCTATTGACGTAGGATGTGAGATCTTCGGTGAGCGCCATAGGTACCAAACAGCCGTGAGAGTTAACATCGCTACTATTGAAGGCGCGTGATCGCCAAAGACAGTTGCAGATATCCATTAGGAAGCCGTTGAATTCGTTGATGTATTCTGAAGTGTATTCGGAACGGGACGTTGTCATGGCCTTCTGAAATCCCGCCTTATAATTTGACAGGATGGAGCAGAGTCGAGATAATGTACTTGGCGAGAAGCTGAAGTGTAAGATATATACTAGAGGGGAAGGCGGTATCATTATTCGAGTATGAAGCAATAACTTCGGATCCGAAGCGAGGACTGCGGTCTGCTCGTAGAAATCTAGGATCACTGAATGCGTGGAAGCAGTAGGAGACGTCTGAATGAGAGCGAGACAGAGGTTGTTAACATGTGTTACTAGATCGGCGATGGTAGTCGACGCTTGCGCCAATTTCTGGTCAAGTGAAGCCAGAGAAATGGTCCAACGCTGAAGGAGAATGGTGTAAAATTCAAGCAACTGTAACTGGGAATCTGCAGTGTTGTTGAGTATCTTGGCTTCAAGCGGCTGGAAAATGCGAGCAGAGAGTTCTGGGCCGGATTAGTCTTCAGTATCTCCGTTTCGGATTGCATTTCTGACCTGGAAAAGGGAGTATTGGTACGTATGATAATATAGTTAAAACCGAGTCTCGTCCGTCATGACCATTCCATATCTTGAGATACTCGCTAAAGAACGCCAAAAATATAGGGGGAAACGTCTAGGGTCGAAGTCAATCACAACTAGGTTCACTCCGAGACTATTCTCTCACGTACCTTCGTATTTGAGACGTAAGTCTTCAGCATCTCCAAGCAATCTTCGGGGTCTACACCAGGCTCTCCACTCATGAGGTCTTGTCCGTACGAAGCCAACCAGCTGCCAACCCTCTGGTGAGCCTCGATGTCCGGTTTCAAAATTAGCAGCTTCTGTAATAATGGGTCTCCTAGGACCGCTATCAACTGGTTTGGTAACTCTATTTTTTCTAGATTGTTCACGAAGCCGTCGACGTTTTCAATTTCTTCGAGCGTGATAGAATTCTGGTGATTGGTCAGCTTATCAGCTCATCATTGTCCTTCGCGAGACACTGGTGTTTCAGACCTCTGTGGCGTTCGAAGTATGCACCTCCGGAACTATAGTAGAGCCTTTGCCATTTACTCTGTTTCGAGCTACTCTGAATGCATCTAGCGGTCGGTCCGCTCTGTCCGCATGTCGTGCTGCGTGAGCCTGCTGTATTTCATCTAGTCTCTCACGCCATTGCAGATCTGGGTGCTACGAAAAGAATAAGCAATTCCATCCTCTAATCAAAACGGTATACCAGACTTGCCTTGAAGGCAGAAGCTTTCGCACGAGTTACTTCCCCCACAATGATCTCCGGGTAATAGTCCTTGAACACTCGCAGCAGTCCAGTTACGGCAGGATCATTCCCTGTTTGTCTAGATAGGGATAGACTTGAAGAGAGTAAGCACTGAGAATGTGAGTCCCGCTGTTTATAGAAATAACTCACAGGCTCTGGATTCGGTAAGGCCGCACATGCCGACGTCGGGTAATAAGAGCTAGTAGATGACAAAGTTGCTTTCTGGGGCCGTTAGTAAGATACGCTGAAATAGATTATAGGTTGCGAACCTGATTGCGGCGGTATCCAGCAGATTGAATAGAACCGAGTAGGCCCGCGATAGAATTGTCTGATTATCTAGGACATGGTAAATCATGATAAGCCATCTCAAGAGCGCCCCTTGAATGGCGAGAGATGGTTTCAGCTTTCCGTGACCTAGAGAACTGATTACCTTAGTGACAAGGTCGTCGCTCACTTTGGTCGCTGGATATAGGTTCCTGATAATATTTCCAAGACTCGCTTGATCAAGAAAATTCGGAGTCGTGACCAGATCTATCAGTTGACCCAGATCTTCCGGGAGGAGACCTTGATCATATGACAGGGAAGCCAACCTTTCGACAGTTGGTTTCACATTGTACCCACGTTGCTTTGCCGTTAACTTAGAAGCTGTAAAATTGGTCAATTGGTATGGATACGGTGATAGCTAACGTTTGTGGTGAATACATACCCTGGACCACATCTGAGAGTACTTCCCGAAGATCTGGCGTGTCCTCAATCTCGGCATCTTCTTGGTTCCCTGACATGATAGCTCACTTCCGCTTTGAACTATTATTGGTTATTTGGATAAGAGTGAGATTGACACGAATTGGCATGAAAGTCTTGATTCCCATAGGTTATACGGTAGCCTTACGCGGCTTCACAGATTCTGTGATAATTGACGCGTTGTTGGAAGGCTCAGGCGCGTTGAATAGAAAGTGGTAATGATTGGACAGTGCTACAAAGTGTGGGGTTAGCTAAACTCTACAGGGGCTTCCGAGCCTGTGACACCCCGCCTGCCCTACAACGCTAACGCTAACGGGCGCTAAGACTTTGAAAGTTAAAAGCAAAGACCGAAATGTTCCAAGTTTCCAATTTTCCAATTCGGAAACGTTACAGCTGGTCTGAGCGTCAACCTTGGAACGCGTCGCGTGTCCAACGACGACTTATCTTGGTTGTTATACGCCGTTATACGAGATTTGCTAAATCGGGACTTTTGATAGCCATGATTGGATGGTCTGCCTTACCGGCACCGGGGTTCTGACATGCCACCCGTAATTATACTCATTGTGGTTCTTGTATGGGAGATGAAATTACGTCAAGATGGATCCCTTCGGGGCAGGTGTCGTAAAAGAGAAACTAATGACAATATCTGTATTATCTCGACAACCTGAAAGTCTACATGTAGATTACGCCTTTGGGCCGAATAGGGCTTTGATCTTCGGTTACCTGTAAGAATATGACCCATACTTTGGCGTGTGCCACCTCTATAGACGTTGCTAGGCGCATAACAGTTACAAGTTTCGAAATAATCACCTAGCTTCTACTCCGTCTTATGGTATGTGTATCGTCAGTAGCACACGCTATGACTTGATGACTTGCATACCTCTCACATTGCAAGTGGGGTCTATGAGAGACGTCAACGCTGTTTGGCTTAAGTGCAGTCCGTGGGATTTCCACGACACCGATAATAAACTAGCATACTCTTCATTATATTGGGCAAGTATTTGCTTGGCATACCTTACCCATATGTAGACACAAAGATCTATGTATGCCTACCTGTAAGTACTTTTGAGAACTACATTGTAGATTTAGCATACGAATTGGTACTGGTGGGTCCAAAGTATAGCGAATAGGGAGAATTCCGGTCTCTTTTGATACCAACTGCATACATCACTTGCTTATTTCGTAGGAGCCTCAAGGGACTTCATTCGGTCAATTTAACAATAATAGCCTACCGAGGTCGTGATCAAAACGGTTGTGTAACACAAGAGCATACGAAGCCCCCAACATAAGTAGTTAAAAGGGAAAAGAGATCCTTCCGACACAACAAATGGCTCACGGCATGAAGCCGTTATAAGCTGTCCAAGTCTTGGTATTACACCGGTCACGGAAGTGGACATTGTGATGCGTAAACAAATCCAACTACACACCGTTCTCAGATAAGAGCCCCGGTTGTTGTTTTCCAACTGCTACCCAAGAAAGGCTCCAAAGAGGTATAATGGCAACGCTCACTCTCTATCATAAGATAGTTTAACTAGACGACTTGCCAGACAAGGTCTTTTCGACTTTCCTAGGTGGTATATGTATGGATAATGGAATGGCGTCGGGGCCGAAAGGCATTTATACCTAAGTAAGGAAGGATCAAGAATATTTGAGGTTGGACATGCACTAAAGATTAAGTAGTAACACAAGCGAAAGTCAGGAAATACGCGGTTTCTTCCCGCGGCTAGGATGCTAAAAGTGGGGATGTCAACTGTGACTCGCGTCCGCAGATCACTTAGGTACGTCGTGCAAAAATTCTGGTGGTCTTATGGGAGCCGCGGTAAATAATAGGCGAATCAACACTACAAGACTTGTTTTCAGGGTCCTGAGACGGCAGCTCTGTAGCTACGTGCCCATAGATGCGACGTCGTATATGTACTGTTCTTTAGGAGAAATAATGTTTCAGGTAGGCGTGGGAGCGTTAACTCGCGGCAGTTTAGACGCTTTGATGTTGTTTAGGTATGATCGATGGGGGAATGTTCACGTTTAGAGAGGCTAGGTACCTCCATGCAGGTGTTCACCACTAACCGGACCTTACCTATACACATGTGCATGTAGCCAGGGTATGTAGGTCCAGTGTACCTACCTTATGTACCCCAAACCTCGGAAGGTTACATACGGTATGGGCGGTATATCTGCGAGAATTTAGTGGGCAGACTTACCTGTACTGGTAATAAAAGTACAGGCCCCCCTTGGCAAGTACCACCAGCACATGGCAATGTAAATCCGGGCGGAACTTTCTCCGTTTCTTCCCTACTTCCCCTTGATCAAGGTTGTTCAGTGTGTGGCTCCTCATGCGAGGCACTTGAATGGCAGTCTTCAGCAAATTCAATTCAACCCACCCCCTGGAACCACGCCCATAACCTGTTGCATTGCATGCGGGTGCCACCAACTCACATCTTTGTTTCTATTAGGCGACTTATAGGGCAAAGTTTCCAATCACTCGCCTTAGTAAAGGTCACGCCTCAACGTGCAGATATGGACGTAATCTTCGGCGAGGTAAACTCGCTGTTGAGTTTCTCGTCCAAGCGTTACGCAACAATGCGCCCTCTTGTCTTTTGTACGACATGAGCAGGGTTCGTCATCATGTCGCAAATATCAACAGATACACACACACACACACAAATATATGCTCAGAAAGATGCGTGCCCTGCACGTTAACGTTAACCATACATGGCATGGGATATTACCCAAATGCTACCCCCCACACACAACTAACCTGCTACGAGTGAGCTCTGCGAGCTTCGCTGAATTTCCTGAGCTTGCCGGAAACCAGAGAGATTTAGGACAACACATCCGCCATAAACAAATACACATGCGCATGCGACTCCCAAGGCCCTGCGATTGGACTCAGGTATATGTTGTGCTATTCTTGGGATGGTTCTTGAAGTATAGTACCTGCTACATTTTGCGTTACCACTCCTATTGCTGCGGAAGAGTAATTCGATTCAATATTATTAATATTAACCGTTAAATAAATAAAGACAGTGCGTGTCCGGGTCAGTAAGCGTCTCCGCTCACTTACACCATTTTCATCTTGCTGCTGTTGCATTTGTCTGACGCTGATATTCTTCGATAGCGAACTCCAAGTACAGCTACCAATCTCGCACTAGACGCAACCGTCAGCTTCCTCTCATCCTCGGGGGTTTACAGCGGAGACTGGTGGAACTCCAGACTTTCACCGCTCGACGCTCTCGATTCGGACATCGGCTTTCCATCTTATTTATTGGATCCGCCTAGCTAGGTAATTTATAACTTTCGTGGTGGCGCCTTTATAAGGTATGTATACGTCAAGAGTCCACGTCTAGTTGCGGCAAAGAATGGAGCTTTACCCTGTGGCGGAAGTTGCTTACTTATCGCATGACCCTGCAGAGGATTCACCGTCGTTGTGCCCGGGACCCAGTCACCGTACTTACATTGAAAGCGCCTGTATTATCGGCCCCTACGGCTGTTGCTTAACCGCTATCCCGGTTCGTTATTAGCAACTAGGTCCCCAGCTGAACGATCCTAACAACTTAAACCCCGGCACAACAAGGCAGCGCCACATCCTTCTCAGATCGGGTCAGTGTGGAACGTTCCATTCGCTTTATCCGCCACAGGTCTTCAAGCTCTTTTCTAGAGCCTAGTATAAGAAACGCCTGGCGGCTTGATGATGCTTATGTCATAAGCACTTTAACAATCGGTGAGACTGGTGAGTAATTTCGGGGCAACATGCTGACAACTCGAGGCGGATACCCCGTGCCTAGGTAATTTTAACTTCTTACTTATGCTAATATATAGCTTAGGAGTACCCAACATTCATGGGGGATGAAGTGCATAGTCGGTATTTGGCAGTTCTAAGAAATGCTTCCCGGTCATTCTGCCACTACGTCCGGACACCGAGGAGGTTCACGTCGGTCTCAGGTGACCCTCATTAGGGATCATCAGGTTAGTAGTTATAGTATTTTATGACAGCCCCTTGCTTGAACCGAGGGGATAGACTATTACTGGAAGGCAACTTTGGGATCGTGTCGTCTTTGCTCCTAGCATTCCTAAATGCACCCAATAGAGTATCACTGACTTAGAAGTGTGATATATAGGCTTGCATTCCCCTTACTAGGATACTCAGCAATGGCGACATTGTTGTTCTTCTCACACCGGTTGTCCCGCCCGTTAAGTCAGATATCGGCAGCGGCAACGATCCATTCGAGTCGTTTGGCCGAGCCTTAGCCTCTAGGCATCCGTGGATTCGACATGTTCCGTACACTTCCCGGAACGGCATAACCAGTACACATGCCGGTTTCATCAAACGAGCTAAAGTAGTCATCTTTATCATCTCCGGGCCATCGAGTGCCGGCCAACCGTCGCAAGTTGAGATCGGCCTGATAGCACGGATGGTGGCAGAAGAACGACCTCAAATCGTCGTGGCGTGCCAGAATGTGCATGACCTCGGCCTCATGGAAGCGAACTTTCCTACTATCGTCCAGCTACCTGGATATGCACCTCCTGATTTGCAAGTTGCGGCTGCTGTCCTGTTTGGTGAGACTACATCTACGGGTAGTACAGGGTTAGACGTGCAATCATTGATGATAGAGCCGAAATTTTGGCCCCCCGAGAATTGGGACAATCTTAATGTGGCCCCCATACATGAGCTTTGGAATCAGTGTCTACCAGATCAATTTCACCTCGAAAAATTCCCTCTCCAATCTTTGCTTCAGCGGGATGGTTACGCGATGCACTTCGTCGTGAGACTCCCCGAAAACCGCGAGGTAGTTGGATTTTGTGCGACGTATACTACGTTTGTGGATAGAGAAGGCGAGAGATTAATTGGGTCTTTGGCGATGATCATCGTCAAGCCGGCGTATCGGCGGCGGGGGATCGGGCTTAGTTTGTACGAGCACGCTCTCAAACAACTTAAGAGGATACGTGGAGTGGACAGAATTCAATTGGGCTCTACGTTCCCCCGCCTGTTGAGCGGGATACCTGCGGCATCTGCGTCCGAAAGCTGGTTTAGGAGGCGGGGCTGGCAGATGGATGGCCAGGCTCCAGGCCGTGGTCAAGATATATGCGACTGGATCCTGAAGATTGATGATTGGCCGAGCGGTGGGTTGTCAGCTTCCGCTGGGCTGACTTTCCGGCAGGGCACATTCGATGACTTGACCTCAATTGCCGACTTTATAGAAAAGGAGTCTACGCGTAAAGACCATACGGGTTGGTATGACCAGTACATGAATCTCGCAAACGATGGTCGCATCAGCGACATTGTTTTGGGATTGGAACATTCAGAAATCGTCGCTTCTGCGTTAATATACACACCAAATGAAGTCAGTTCATTAGCACAAGATCTGCCTTGGGCGCGAACGATTGGCTCTGACGTGGGGGGCGTAGCGTGCATCTGCATTGCAGGTTGGTAACAGCCCAAGTCGTCAAAAACGTTTGGGAATTCTGAGCTAACCCGAACTCGAGACGGTAATCCAGCAATGACAACTAGCAAGGACACTGTTATGATAAGATTACTCGATGCTTGTGTCACCATACTCAAGGATCAGGGAATGAGACGAGTGTTCCTCGACGCAGTAAAAGGCGGTTATGAAGGATTTCAATCTATGGGTAAGCACCGACGTCCGTTATAATGAATCTTGATTTTAATGATATCTTATCGCAGGGTTTCAGAAATGGGCGATATATAGAGATCTATGGCAAAAGATATAAAAACGACCCAGACGATCATCACTGGACGACAGATCGAACGCTAAAGTCGAATGTACTCATAATATATGCGCCACTATTTTGGGGTGCGTTACACGCCCTCCCAGTTTGGTCGATCTACAAGACCGTTTCCACACCCCTTCGTGTAGACTCACCCTGTCTAATATGAGCAGGGTTATGAGTTCGAGGCAGAATGAGAGCAAGGAAACTTCCCAATTTTGTGTGGAACATTATGAGTCAATCTCTGCTTTGAACCGAGAGCACCGGGGAAGACAGTTTGATGCTCTAATCCAGCTATATAGCGGTCGGGATCAGGGGCCCCTTTTGTTCGAATGAGGCTTAACATCGGGACGGCTGTGGGTTCAAAGTATCTGGGATACGCTGCTCGAAGTTGATGGAGGGTCTACCTACAAAACCGCACCTAAGGTCTCTCTATTCGCTTGGATAAGCGCCACAATATCCGTCGAATCTCTCTCAGCACAAGAATTGCAATATCAGCCGACCACAAACCATCGATCAAGTAACCAGTCCAATAAACTAACAAGACTCCTTTATCACAGAAGGGGAACTTTGGCAATCAGGCTTCATGATGGAGGGCCCCCCTAAGGAGAACCGCTCATTGGCTTAGCTGATGTTGAATAACGGCTCGAGCACGTGAATTGGTGTTAAAGATGCTCGACTTGAAGTCCAAGTTCGCTGCCATCGGTATATACCCAATATTACGTCTTTACTACTTTAGCTCCTTCAGGTCGAAATCGGAGTATTCAAGCAGAATCACAAACCTGTCCACTTTCCAACAACTCGAAGACTATAGTCATGCAATGTAATCAGGGCACTTAGTGGCCCTTTCAGACTCTTTAAGTGACAGGATCGAGCTGTAGCATCCAGTCAGCCACTCTGGGATAATCGATTCTAAAGCGGCTGAAGCGGGTGTGAGTGCCCCGTAGCCGTGCTTTCATGGTGTTCTCTTGTGTCCTTGATGAGACCCTTAAGACGGGCGGGGATTTGTGGGGGCGAATCCTTCGCAATCGCTGCCCAACTTAGCAGAGATTGGTCCAACGACAACATCACAGGCTTCGACCTTGCAAGTGCGAGTGCCTCAAATCCACTGGCTTCTTCGGGAGGTATGATAATGATAATGGGGGTGGCCAAGATGCGGGGGTCATAAGCAAGTAAGACGAAATTCAGAATATCACTCACTGAGGACCCGCCGCGTTGAGTAGCTTCTCAGAGGGCTTATTGCGGCCTTTCAATATGCTCCAAGCAGGTATTTCTATGACTAGTCCACTACCTTACAGATCACACTCTTTTTAACCGAGTACCTTTCAATCCTCCTTTCTACCATTAATCAGGCTACTTCAGGATGTATCGAACTTAGTAGTCCGAAGGAGCTTCTGCAGATCAATAGCGGTTGAGACTATTGTATCAGGAACGCGCACGCAGATCAATGGTACCACCCTACAAGATCCGATAGTCTGTGGTTTTGTGTAACCTCGAGCACGGCCAACTCACTATGCAGTCTAAGGTGCGCAAATTGCATCCACACTGCTTCAGATCAGCATGCTAGGTGGTGAGCGAGAGGGTGTCACAACGCTGACCAAGCCCTATGTAGGCCAGACGAGTGCTTACAACTAGGGTGCAGTAGGGCACCCTGTTTGCCGCGACTCGTCCGGCGCCAATTACGCAGTTACAAATGGTCACACAGACGCCGCTGGGCGTTACAGTGCATTGGAGGATCATGTGCAATCATCTTACCTGCGTGTACAGGTAGACAACTTGCGAGGACTGGTTTGTCCATCTGACACAAGACTATAAGCGCAACCAACCTTGCCCCTTAGAGCCTTAGCCTCTTAGAGCTGAGGTATAAAATCTTACGAGTATTAGATGTTGAAGAAAGCGTAAGTTGCGCTTTCGCGTTCTCCATACTTTCGAACAGACGTCGTCAGCATATATCATAAATGTGACACCGATCTTTTCCTGTCCAAGTTACGCTAGGTCTCCTTATAGCCGAGCCGCCACGCGAGACATTGGCGAGATGCGTGTCTCATTGCACTGCCGACTATAAGCTAGCCGCAAGTAGTAATTATCTTACCGTATTCGAGTCTCGCGATTGCTGACGGGAACTTCCACCAAGTTCGGCGAGCCTGCTTTGAGCAAGGACATACCTAGCAGTGCTGCTGAACTGAATCTCGCTAGTCGCTAGAATATACCATAGTAAGCATCTAGGCAATCACCCCGAACTGTTTGGCAACGGCCACATATTGTTAACAGTCGCAGTTTCGTAGCAGCCACATCAATTCAGCTTACAAGAGGCAAGACAATAAAACCTCGAAAAGGCAAGGCGCAAGCCTAACGTTAACAGGCCTTTACTTACTCATCTTATGATACTCTAATAATAATTAATATCACGGAAAAGATCCGGCCACTACAGCAGAAGTAGAAAATGTAACCGACGAACACTTACATCTAGCTACCAGTGTTCCAGGGCTACCGGATCACTTTACCCTTTTATCTTACCGACTGGTACGAATATGGGGAACCGAGGCCATGCACCATGTCGTCGTCATGCAGCCTAGTCTGGCAACTGCTCTCTTATTCCCGTACGATGCCGGTGCCTACTACTAGGCTAAGCTTCTACAACGTCTGTTTTGGGTGAGGTTCTCTTATTGGCAATGCGCAAAGAAGCCCGCATATGGAACTCATGCAGGAGCTCCGCGTCTACATAGTACATTACCTCAACACCAGCTACATTTGTCCTACGTCAATACTTCATGCAGAGTCTGGTTGGACAATGCTCACCCAAGCAATATTTTTTTTGTTGCCTGGTCACGGGCCGAGAGACGCATAGTAAGCTGGACTGCATCTCAAACAGCCCTAAGGAGACTTTCTGTCATTTTTGAACAGCCCATCGTGGGTGCTTCTGCATTAGGAAGACATGATAGCCCTAGAGGTATGTATGAGCAATGGAACGAGGCAAAAAGGGGAATCCATACAATAATAGCGACGATGTAAAGCGTGTTATACCGGTCTCTATACCGGTCTTGCATCAGACCACTCCTTCGAAGGAAATGGAACGGAACGAAGCCATGTGATCTCTTTGCCGCGTTGTCGCCGCGATCACACCCGTGTAGTTATTTTATTTTCCCCTGTCGTTGATCTTTTTTTTTCCTTGGCTGTATGAATGTATGCGTATGCCTTACCTTACACTTTACCTACTACTTATCTGCTGCATGGGTATCTCTTGTGTAACCACCCATTATAAGTAACATTTTTCTATCTGCCTTGGCTTCTTCGTACTCGTACCACTACTTCATAGAAGGGGCTTTTTCTCACAACTGTTTTTCGTTCTAGTCCTACCCACCTACGTACGCGAGGAATCTACCTTGCCATCTCTATTGACTTATCTACCTACATACCTATCTACCTACCTACCTGACTCGTGCTTGACCCTCCGCTCTTCCGCCCAAATATGCAATCCTCGGTAAGCCTTTACAGCAGTCCGTGCGTACGCATTGACGGCGCAGGCGGAAAACGTAGATCATAAGGCTTAGTAGTAGTTAGAGCTTCCTCTAATATCTGGGTATCTACCCCTGTCATCGATATCATTTCCGCGATTATGCCGCCGCCGCCGTTGTCCTTCGATAATAACCCTAGGCTACCTAGGTTAGGTACTTCTACATTTACATTACACTCTGGGCCTTCAAGCCATCGCACAAGCTTAAATACTAGAAACATCCTGTACTTCGTCGTACGTAGATACACAAGCCTTTTCTTAAAAATAAAAAAAAAATTAAAGCTCGGCGTCAGTACCTCCCTTAGGACATACTTGACGTTACACAAGTTACGGTACTACATATGTAATACATACTATATAGTAGAACCTCTAAGAAACATCCCGGACTTATAGTGACTTGAACCTTGCGCAATATCGTCTACAACCCAGCCCGGGGGGACCCCAGCGGCAGATCGCAAAGACCATGTGTATATGCATCGACGGTATATCCGTCAACTGTCAAATTTCGATTTCCGACCGGGAGCTACGGCTCTCACCTAAGATCGATCCCCCATCCCGCGTCTTTCCCATCTCGACCGAAGCCGCCGTAAATGACACGTCCCTCCCCCCCCTCCTCCATCCCCAAAACTCCGCCCTTCCTTTTCTTCCTCATTCCCCCATACTTCCCTACATTGTGTAACCCTTCAATCTGTGGAACGACTTTGCTTGAGTCACATTTGTGCGACGTACGAAATCGTGCAAGCGCTTATCCTTACATTACACAGCACCCCATATTGTTGAGGAAGAGGAGGGAGTCACGGAAGAAGACAGAAAAATAAATGATTGTGGCGGCGTGCCGAGCTACTCTTTATAGTAACATGCAAAAGCAAAGAATTGAATTATATTTTTATTCCACCTCTCCGTTCCCCCGTTCCGTTCCCTTCCTTTTTACCTAGTCACGGGGACTATGTCACCGCTAAAAGTCTCTGCAGGCTTTTACATAGATAGCGGGCATTTGCTGGAGAACAGCATGCCCTATTAACCATGTACAAACGGGGGACATAATCCCAGCAATATGTTCAGTTTAGAAAGAAAAAAAAATCAAGCGAAACAGAGGCATGAACAGACAAATAACTTCAGTGGTATCCTCCCTATTCCAGACGCCATGCTTTTGTTTTTTAGAGTCCCCAAAACCGTAAACCTTCGTAGACAATCGTATATGCATGACCTCCTAAAAGAACAACCGAGGAATCGGGGTTAAAGAATAAATGGTGCGAGAGAACATTATGCAGACCATTTAGAGAAGTCAACACTCTCGACCAGTGAGTCCAATCCGTTGCCTGTCATAACCTCCGTATTATCTGTCGTGGCAGTTGACAGCATTGATGAGCGGTGAGAGGTCTGTTCACTAGAAGCGGTGAAGAATGTGGCAACGGAAGATCGTCGAAGGCTGCTGCTGAAGCTATCTCGAACAGTATTGCCTGATCTGGCGGCCTCTAATTGTGCTGCAGTGCTTAATGCAGGAGTGGGCCCAAGGCCTAGAGCGGTCCCCGGAGGCGAGGGCGTCGGCCCCTGAGGCGCCATCTTCGGGCCGTACTTCTCTCTAAGCCTCTTGATCTCTCTTAGTCGGTTGCGCCACGGTGACACATGCTCGCCGCCTTCCCGGTCAGCCCACACCAACGAAAAAACAGACGCGTTTAGTGCCAGAAGCCGGATGAAGTCAGGCAAAGCCCTTAGGCTTACAATCTTGGTTTCGGAGGCTGGTGAAATTTCAGGGAATCCGGGCTTGCTCATCACTCGAACTTTGTAGAACGACTCCTCGACATCTTTCGGCGTCCTCTGCCTAGTAGCGACGAACGAAGCACGTGATTCTGGGGTGATCACAATGTTTACGAAATTGAATTCCGATGGGAACGTATCGAATCTGAAGGGTAAACCGGAGTCATTGAAGATAATGTTAACGAAGTCGTTCCCGATATGGCGCTTCTTCAAGGTACACTGAGGATCATGATCCAGATTCGTGGGCATCTGCGTGGTGACATGGAATACAATCTCAGTAACCCTATCTCGCCAGCAGAAGGTATACTGTCCATCAGTGTCATATTGCCGATCTAAACCTTGCGTGTTGAATGTAGCACCGTTCAGTTTCGTTAATGTACCCAGGCCATTGAGAAATTCCATATAGTCCCCACTACCACTTATGTTGGCAAGAATTTCAGACTCGGTTGTTTGATTTTCCCCAATATATATTACGCCCACCTTGTGGCCATCAACAGTCGAATTGCGGTCGAACACCCTAATAGCCCTGTTGACTGCATCGTCGTCAGGTAGTGGAATAGGGCGTGAGAGGTCACTCCCTTGAGGCATGGAGGACAGGAGTTGCACCAGTAGATGGTTTGGCAAGACGCTGTTCACAGTTGTTTCATTCATGGGACGCTGGTGTGCAGGAGGCGGTTGGAACAGCTCTCGGATCGTGTAAGATGATGTTCCAGACGGCTGTCGTTTTGTGATTTGGGCCCAGCCAGTAGCAGTCGCTTGCTCAATTGTAACAATGCTGTTTCCAATCAACCATCTCTTCTTGAGTATTTCACCAAACCTGTCGGCGGTAAACAAAGGATCCGCCGCAGATTCGTCAACATCGGCATACGTAACTCTCTGCATGAAATCCATCGTGAGTTGTGCTTGCTCGTCCGAGACTTGAGGTCCATCAACATCCGTAAATAAATTCTTCGCAATCCAACCAACGTGGTTTGCACGGTCTGGTAGCTTCAGGGCTAAAAACCAGAACACGATAACATGGTATGCCAGTGTATACACATACTGGGGTAGATCATCCGACGCATTTGGATTGGACGGGGTCTCTCCTGCTGGTGTAGCCGATGAGTCGCTGCTAATTGAACTAATTCTGAATGCCTGTTTCCTCCCGCGTACATACTGCAGGTATCGGAAACAAATTCCAAAGACAATCCGATATTCGTCCTCTCGGAAATTAGCGTATAAGGAGGGCAGTCTGCTAAGACAAGCTAAGAACTCAAGGATATGCATGGCGACATGCGGTTGAGTAATGATTTGCGCCATCTTTTGCAGAATTGTAACTAGAGCCTTGCCAGTTGACGATGGCAGCTCATGACAGCATATCGTTAGTGCGTGTATGCAGCATTTTGCACTTCGCTCCCATGTCGCTATACCATGCACAAACGCCCGAACAATTTCATCTTCCTCTGCCTTCTGGAAATATTGGTGATAACTAAGAATCATGGTCAATGTGTGGAATAGGCAGATCGCAACATCTGCCCGGCGCAGCCCGTAGACAGTTGGAGGCTCTTGAAAGTTGTTCAGTTTGATCTGCTCGCAAACCGTTCCTCTTAACTCCCGGAGCTGCGGTACGGCATCCCGGAACACGGCGTGGTTGCTCAATTGTGAAGGTAAGTGGACCAGAATGAAGCTATAAACCTCCCAGTTACAACCTTGCCGTAGCATGTTCAATATCGCTTCCAGCCATATTCTGGTGTCCAAGACCGTGGTTTGTCCCAACCTGTCCGATTCGGTAGTATCGTCAAGAATGCCACGATAAAGCACTGTACTTGCAGCTTGAGATGGAGCTTCGGGCAAAGCATCCGCGTCAGAGGCAATCCACAGCGGCTGGTACGTCCCCGGGGCCAATTTGCTACCGCTTGCCGACCTAAAAGGGTATCCTCTATCTTGCAGCTGACCTTGCCCAAGGGATATGCCGCGGGACGAACGGGCAGACCCAGCAGTTTCGCTTCTGGATATTCTCCCAGCATATGAAGATTCCTCAGCAACTTTGCGCGCTATTGATTCTTCAGTTCGGTACAAAGAGGCGGCCAGACTACTCGTATCGGTATGCGGAGTGACAAAGATACGGTCAGCCCAATCGGCTCTTAATCGAAATAGCAGTTGCATCGCGGTGATGCGAGCGTCCGTCTCACTGTGGCTTGACTCTGCTATGGATACGAGGGCACGAAATAGCCGCGTTGACTTAACAGCATCATAGTTTAGAACCCGCAAAAACATTTGTACGTAGCCTCGCGTAGCTACGTTGGATGGCGTTTGGTTGGTAACCGACTTGGAGTGTCGAGTTGACGTCGGCTCCGGGGCTAGAGAGAGCGAGGAAGAGATGGATGAACCTAACCGACCATTCTCAATTATGCCTCGGAGCGTATCGACAATGTAGCAGAAGAGAGACAAGTTTGCAATGCTAGCAACAGCAACTGTAAAAGACACGACTTCTTGTAGTAATAAAACATCAGTCTCTCCCGCCACATCTGCTAGCAAACGCTTGACTAATTCTGGTATGAAATCAGGCTCAAATTGATCATTGAGGAGCTCGATCATGTCGTAAACCTCTGTAAAGGCTTGCAAAGCCCGCAGGCGGACATCCGTTGACCGTTTCCTATCGGCCAAAAACGCATCTAACACAAGACTAAGATTTGATTCCCACAGAGGGTCCGATGGCGAACAACACCGGAATTTCTTAAAGTATTCGAGAACCAGTGTCGCTGCTGAGTCGGGGAGAGCGCGATGGATCTTAGTGAAGAACATGATACAATCTTGTCTCTGAACGAGGGTATTATGTTGCTCAGTCTGCCCACCCTCTGGTTTTTGGCCGGTGATATCTGCTTGATCCGAAGCTATGCCCTCCCGTTTTTGTGTTACGGCGCTTGGTTCATCTACGAGTATGGCTTCGAGTCGACGTATGAGCTTCATTAGCTCCCCAGCGAGCATGCTCTCGGCGGATTCCGCCTCTTCTGAGGCTAGGAGTGACTCAATAGGTTCTTCAGCTTTAGCGAGTGCTACGATAACACTCCCAGCACATGTAGCCGCGACATCAAAAACAGGTGTCCAGTCTTCATCGGCCAGCATATTATTGATGTTGCCTTGGCTATCGCAGAATAATGCGTTCGTTAATCGTAAAATATCAAGATGTATTTTCCACGCAGATGTTCCCTTGACCACAGTGGATAGGCCATCGACCAAAAGAGCATATGGAACTGCAGGATATCCCTTTTCGGAACTTTTCGACACAAGCTTGGTGAGTACTGACAGAGCACCCCTGACTTCCCGAACGACCTCCTTTCTTTTATCGGCATTCGCTGGAAGACTCGCCAAAACATCAAGAAGCAGCCTTACGGTAGTATGCCCATTGTGCGACCGACACAAGATGCTAATGGTATGCCATGCATCTTTCTGAAGACTGGGCACAAGGCAATGGATAGAGCAGAGAACATGAACGCAGCTCTTCAGTTTATCTCCAGGAATAACCCCAAAGGTCACAATAGCGTCCATAACGCCGATACACGCTTGTAAATCTTCCTCAACGCTCGTGTTCATGCAGATATCCAGTAACTTGTCGATCAGAAGTTCGGCGGCGTCATCATCAGCGACATTGAAATTGAACTTGATTACGTCGGTAATAAAGCCGAACAAATCCGCAAAGTTCCTATCCTCCCCGGTAACCAACCCTTTCCCTTTCATACGCGAGCCTTGCTTTTTCGCCGCACCTCGTGCGGCTCGTACTGCATCAAAGGTCTCCTCAAGCCATCTAGATAAAAGTGGGAACACATCATAATCGAACCCCGATAGATTTCGGCCATGATTCGTCAGATCAACCAGGGCGGCTAGTTGTAAATGGAAGTCTTCCGGGTTTGCAGCAGCGGATATCGTCTGAAAGTACTCATTGCGCTCTAGATCGGTCGAAGAGGCATGCTTAACACATTCCCTCAAAAGTTCCCAGCCAGAATGCCGAGTTGCCTTGGGATTCGTAGGATCGACCAAATCTTTAGCGGCGTACCAGATATCCAAAACAGGGTTGAGGGGATAGTCTGCCACCGTATGGCGCAATGCATTAGCTGCAGAGACTCGTTCATTCATCGACCCGTTCTTCAACAACTCGAAGGATTCGGAATGGTGTGCTGGTATACCGCGGAGTATATTCGTCGTAGCGTTGAGACGTTCGGCAATCTGCGCGTTGATCGAGGCACCGGATGATTGTACAGGCGCAGGAGGAGACTTAGTTAACTTCGTAGCACCGGTAAGTCCAAGTCCCTTGAAGACGCTAGCCAGACCGCTGGAAGTCTTGGGATCTTGGGGCGACGAGGCATCATCTCCAGGTGATGGTGACATATCTACTGTCTGCCGTTCTTCACCGGCCTTCCGGCCTAGAAAAACTATACGGCGGAACATGTTAGTCGCAGGGCCATATTTGTCAGTGTCTAGAACATGTCTGCTTCGTAGGAACCTAATCGAAATAAAAAATAGTACGAGTTTTCACAAGGTTGAAACGACATTAAAGAAGCGATAACGGAAGATGACATACTACATATGCGGTAAGCAAGCAATCAAAAGACGTGGACTTACTCGCAAATGGGGTCTTGCATAAGGGTGGGAATCAAAAAAAAAAGGTAATACAAAAGGCCAATATAGAATCAAGCACCCATCAAGTGCAAAAAGCCGACCGACATAGACGCGTGATACTGTCTCCCACAAAATTGGTCCAATCTAGGTACTCGCAAAACTGCAGGCTTAATTTTCGTACACCCTCTTCTCCCAGCCACTACCGGACGAGTAGTAATGACGATGGCGGTGGTATCGGCGGTGGTGGTGGAAACGAACGATTGCGATGGGCTCGGTTTTGAGATGTTTTGGATGGTGGAACGTGGTAGTACATTGGGAGACGCAAGGTGGAAGCTTTTCGGGATGGAGGATTCAGGGGAGATGCAGTTAGTTGAACAAACTACATAGAAGAGATCTTGGTTGCAAGATTGGTTGCAAGATTGGGGGACCTTAGGGGACTTGAAGGATGTTCGCGAAAGGTTTCTCCACAATCACCCTTTCGGTGCTCCTGCAGCTTCCGCGCCGTCTCTTTCTCCGTTTTAGCCAATTAGGTTCCCTGGTTCTGCCTAGCTCCAGTCAGATCATGCAAGCTGAGGTGTGTTGGTTCTCTCACCTTCTAAGTCCACACCCTGGTGATATAATTCAGTGATGGATACAAGCTTATCTAGAAATATAATATCTGATATAAGCATATCGGACCTTATCAAACCCCACTACTCCCCTCTTTGACTTTAGCTTTGCCGTTGCCTCGTCGTCCGCTTGGCTTAGCACCCCCCCCCCCCCCCATTAGAAGGCAGCACTCCAATGTCAATAAAATAATAAAAAATCGTACCAAGTATCGAAGTACGCTACATTACCAACATAGAGCGCACAACCCAACACACACCTCTTTCAAACTTCTGCCTATAGCCTACCCCCTTCCTAACCGCACAGGCGTCGGATTTTGGGATCTCCTTACGCAACGACAACCAGCAGCCATTATGGCTTCAGATCTGAACCAGATCGCCCAGCTGTTGAATGCGACACTTGACCCTGTCAAACATCGGAAAGGTACGTGAAAGCTCCTTTACTACCCCACCTTACGGTGATGTGGTTTGTCGCCATTCATATTCCCTACCGTCACCACTTAAAGGTATCCTTGTGACTAACTTGGAAGACAGCCGAGGCTGAGCTTAAGGCCGAAGAGAAGAAGCCTCAGTTTTCGCTCCAGCTACTTAAGATTGTCGCAACCGAGAATCTCGAACCCAAGATCCGCCTCGCCGGAGCACTATGTTTCAAAAACTTCATCCGACACAATTACGTGGTATGTTGTTTTTCGGGGTGCTATGATCCCGCAGGGCGTTCGACGCTAATGATGGGCACCATACAGGACGAAGAACGAAACTACAAGCTTCCCATTGATGAGGTTAATACAATCAAGCAAGAGCTTATTGGGCTCATGATTGCCTGCCCCCCAACCATCCAGACACAGTTAGGAGAGGCTATCAGCATAATTGCCGACTCTGACTTTTGGGATCGTTGGGACACCCTCGTCGCTGACCTCGTATCGCGTTTCACTCCCGATAACTTCAAGGTCAACAATGGAGTACTGGAAGTCGCCCATTCCATCTTCGTCAGATGGCGACCATTGTACCGTTCCGACGAGCTCTACACCGAGATCAACCACGTACTCAACACCTTTGCAATGCCATTCCTGAATCTCTTGAGTGTAAGCTAGCTTGTGAACAAGACGTTCTGAGGCCACATAACACTAATATGCGTGTAGGCTACCGATCAGCAGATCACTGCTCATGCTAACGACAAAGTGGCATTAAAGGGCTACTTTGATACAATGAGCCTACTAATTAAAGTGTTCTACGATCTGTCTTGTCAGGATATGCCACCTCAATTCGAATCGAACTTGGAAGACATCTCGACTCTACTTCACAAGTACTTGACCTATGAGAACCCGCTCCTAGCAACGGACGACGACTCTGAAGCTAGCGTGATAGAGATAGTCAAGGCCGACATTTGCGAGGCTTTACAGCTCTACGTTACTAAGTACGATGATGATTTTGGTCGATATACGCAAGTTTTCGTCAACAGTGCGTGGAACTTGCTCTCCACAATCGGTCCCGAGACCAAGTATGACAATCTTGTCAGCAAGGCATTGCAATTTTTAACAGCGATTGCTGCCTCTCCAAAGCATTCACTCGCATTCAATGACGAAAATGTTCTGAGCCAGGTGGTAGAAAAGGTGGTGCTACCTAACGTTGCGTTAAGAGAATCCGATATCGAATTATTCGAAGATGAACCTATCGAATTCATCAGGCGTGATCTTGAGGGGTCGGATACGGATTCTCGACGGAGAGCAGCCACCGACTTCTTGAAGCAGCTCCAAGGCAGCTTCGAACAGTTGGTCACCAATGTCGCAGGAAGGTATATCAAGCACTATCTCGAGCAAGGAAAGACGAACTGGAAGGACAAGGACACAGCTGTCTCACTATTCCTCTCTGTCGCGGCAAAGGGCGCTGTGACAGCGGCGCAGGGTGTCAAAACCGTCAACCCTCTAGTCAACGTAGTTGATTTCTTCCAACAGCACATCGCGAATGACCTGGTTTCCGATTCTGGCGTCGAGCCAATTTCCAAAGTTGACGCTATAAAGTACTTGTACACATTCCGAAGTCAACTGACGAAGGAACAGTGGCAGGCTGCGTTTCAACCCCTGATTCAAAACATGGGTTCGTCAAACTACGTGGTATACACATACGCAGCTATTTGCGTTGAGAGACTTCTATTCTTAGCCGATGACTCTGGTGCCCGCTTCTTTGGTAGAGCTGACATTGAACCCTTCGCTAAGGATCTGCTTGACCATCTCTTTAAGCTTGTGGAAAAGGAGAGTTCTCCACCAAAGATGCAAGAGAACGAGTTTCTCATGCGCTGTATCATGCGCGTCCTCATTGTCATGAACACAGGTATCACCAATTTCGTCGACATGGTTCTCGACCATTTGGTGGGAATCACAATTATCATCAAAGCAAACCCAAGCAATCCACGCTTCTACTATTACCACTTCGAGGCGCTAGGTGCCGTCGTAAGGTATGTCTTATTTTTGTATCCTTCACTTATGGCTTTCGACTAAGCGGAATAGCTTCGGTTCGTCTGGTGGGGCGTCAAAGATTGAAGAGCGTCTATGGGGGCCTTTCAATGCAATAATCACCGAGGAAGTGAACGGTACGTATAATACTCCTCCACATTAAGACCGTTGAGACTAATGACCTACCTCCCAGAGTTCATACCATACATATTCCAGATCCTAGCAAAGCTACTAGAGCTAGATCCATCTGGAGCCCTTCCGAATCACTACCAAGCACTAGTGCCCTCCTTAATGCAGCCAACGCTGTGGGAGACCAGAGGAAACGTCCCAGCCCTTACAAGATTATTAGCGGCTATAATACCTCGAGCATCCCGCTCGATAGTGGCAGAAAACCAAGTTCAACCAATTCTTGGTATATTCCAGAATCTCCTTCGCGTCAAGAAGACAGAGCAGAACGCGTTCGATCTGTTAGAGGCGATTGTCGTATCAATTGACAGGTACGTCTCTTCCAACCATGCCGCCGTTTAAGTTCCCCACCTAACCTTTATATCAGGAGTGCCCTTGAGCCCTATTTTAAGGAGATCCTATCTCTTCTCTTCATAAAACTCCAAGGCGCGCCGTCCGAATCGTTCAAAACGCGGTTCGTACGATTCTATCACCTAGTGTCAGCCCGAGTGGAGGCTGGTCTAGGTGCCGATTTCTTCGTCAGCCAAGTCGATCTGGTCCAAAACAACCTCTTCGTCCAGATCTATTTGAGCATTGTTCTCCCAGTTTCCGACACGCTTGCTCGTCCTGTCGACCGTAAGCTTGCAGTTATATCATTCGCGAAGTCGATGGGAGATAGCGCTGCCTTTGCGCAACGTTATCAAAAGGGGTGGCGGTTTACATGTGAAGCGATGCTCAAGTTACTATTAAACCCACCCAAGGTAACAAGCGGTATTGGCGACGATGTGGTCAACGAAGCAGACGTAGACGACATTGGCTTCGGCCTAGGGTTCACCGCCCTTAATACATGCAAGAAGTCTGCTTGGGACGTCTACCCCGAGATTCAAGACATCAAGATTTGGGTGCGCCAGTACCTGACCGATGCCAACACTCGGCACAATGGAGCCGTTGTCAAGTACATCATGGAGAGACTCACGGAGGATGGAAAACAGGCTATGGCGATGTACGTAAGTTAGGGTTGGTAACTGGGGCTAGGTATACCAAAAGTTAAAGACATGAAAATTTTGATGGATGGCCAGGTGAGAAATGAGCGTCTCTAGGGCTTTTAGGTAAGGTTAATGATTTGATCTTGTGGGTATCGTTCATCCAATGTGTTGCTGGTTCCACTGGTGTGATCATGAAGATCCACGAATCTAAGATAGCCAATACCAAAAACACCCATTTTTCAGGGTTAGCATATCCGTGCTCCTGAATAAATGGAAGAATTGTCCAGTGTGCTTTACGTGGTTCCTTGTTGTACTTGCGGTCGACCTTTAGTTCTCTGCACGTTCTCGTCAAAAATTCACTTTGCTTTATAATTACAATGGTTCTTCTACAGGTGGATGTCTTGTTTCTTCCACAGACCCCTTTAGTGAGTCCAGAGGGGCGATTCTCCTATAAAGCCTACCCTATTGTCCATTGTATGATTACAATCATTGTGAAGCCTATCATGAGGTTCATCGTAGCAGTAAAAATGACGGTCAGTTTTTTATTGTTGCAGATTTCACCTGGAACAGTCTTATCCCACTTCTGGCATATAAAAATGGTTAACATGACGACTATTACTAACATTGCTGTGATGGGATTGTCACCTAAGATGCCCCAAGATTGCGTGGACAAGACTAGGTAATTTCTAGAACACCGTCCAGAGTCGTAGGAATCTGACGGCAGACTGGCCTAAGATACATGCAAATATAGATGCTTTTGGTGATGGGGGTGTGTCTAAAGTACGGCAATAAGAGGGCATGGTTCTACGGCTTCTTACTCGGTATTTTTAGCTCTACAGCTGAGGTGCTAACTTTTTCAAAGAGCTCTATTCGCTTTAATCGCAGATATAGGAGAATTAGTGAGAGAGAAGCTAAGTATGGAAAACAGACGCAAGATAATGAAGAATCATCTGGGGCTTAAGTTTGCGATAGTATTGTAGAACGGCATCAGCATAAGAATGGCAACTCTCCTATTGGCTTAGCTGTCCACCAGCCATGTCTTGGTTCAGACCTCCTATCCGAAGTCCTGTAACAATGGTTGATCGAATCGGTTGGCTGCAGATTCACGGCTCCATGCAGGCCACCACCAATTGAAGGAATAATAAGCCATGTTGCACAAGTCTTATATGCCCATTCCATATTTTCGACCCGGGCGGGGAAGGTCTTCGAAGTCTTGTCGCTTCTACTTATTCCCAGATCAAGTTGGGTCTTTAGGGACCGGTCTTCAGCCTAAAGTAATCGATCAAGCAATCTTAAAATGGAGGTTAGTATCTGTAGTAATTTACTTGGTGGTTATGACAATTCGCTAAGTAGAGGCTAGTCTACCCACGCAAGCCCAACAGGCCAAGATTCGCGTGTGAAGATCCAAGTCGGAGCTACGGAGTATCTTGTCGACACCAAGAAGATTCCATATTTCGGGTCTTTCATCAGCTTTCAGCAGAAGTCTGGCCAGAATACGACCCCTGTGCCAGTCCATGGCGACATACCTTTCTTCGACATTATCAACTATGGCGTGTCAAATGGGTTCCGACAATTCTTCCGCCGCATGCCAACTCAACTCTCCGACTACCATGTCCTCTGCGAAAGGCTTGAGTTCCTTGCCATAGACGTCCCGTCAGGCCGCAAAATCAGTGACATCATGCGCGACTTTAGAGAAGCCAAAAATGACTACGACAAGGAGGAGAGAAGAGAGATTGAAGGAAATAGGAGCCTAGCACGAGATTCGGCTTTTAGGCTATTGTATCTGTTTCTACTAGGCGAGTTCGAGTCGAGTGTGAGGGACAGTAGCGCGGCATACCAAGCGACTCTATTCGTGGTGTCTCACCGCAGAATCTTCAGGTACAGGACTCGGAAGATGGTTAGGGAGGCTTTTGAAGAGAGGTTTGTTGTTTCGGAGAAGCAGCGGAACAGCCTTGATAAGTGGCCTATCAATGAACCATCCTCGGAAAGCTGGTGGGAGGAGGATGTGACTACAGAAGTAGAGGATGTAGATATAGACTTTGGCTCTGACTGGTCATGAATCAGGGGCATGTAGTCTAAACTGAACTGGCGCTTACGAGTTATCCTAGGAATTAGCATGTGGAAAGCAGAGAAAGCCGAGATATATCTAGCATAACAGAGGTCGGTTCAAACGAATACTAGACATATCTCGGCTTTCTGTGCTTTCCACATGCTAGAGTTAGTCTACATATAATTTGCGATTATAATACACATTTTGACATTAATTAAGACTTATAGTATATGTTACGTTATGTCATTACTTATCTCCATCAGAGATCTCGCAGGTATTATGGCCCTAGGATTCTGGGGGTGTCGGAACATGACACACTCTCTTCCTTGTTTGCTTCATCTTTTTAATTTTGCATAATAATCAAATATTATATACCTTCATGTCCAGTGGCAGATTAGTGATGGTGGTTTATACTTTCATTCTAAGTTATTGTCACCTGGGCTTATGATAGTAAGATTAATATATACGATAACTCTACCCTGACTTTTCATGAGATGTCTAGAAGGGTTCCCATGGACCGTGAAATTAGTTGAATTCATATGAGGTCTAAAAAGGAGTAATTTTATGTAGACATGCGGCCTTCCTGATGAGGAGGAGAAAGAACGTCCAACGTTCCTTATTTTCAACAAATCTCGCAATTCGCTATAAAACTTTCCTTGTCAAAAATTACAGAGGACTTTTCCTCATCTGTTATATTACTTAGCTTCTTTACCGCATCTTGTCTCGTTCTATGCAACACATCAAACACAGTACCTGCTCTTGAAAAGATAATTTTGCTTTCCTCACCGTCTCCCGCTATAGTCACGATACATTTTCACCATTGCAAGCAGAAAGACCTCTTGCCATCGGGGGATGCACTGATAGCTAATACTATCATGGTCTATGAATATCAATCTACGCCAGAAGACTTCTTTCCCATCATATGAAAACAGTTTCGCGGATTTAAACCCACACCAGGCAGCCCAGAAACGCAATAGCCTGCCACGTAATATTAGAAGGCTGCTTTCCAATTTGCCAAAAGAGTTGCCATTTCCACAATCACACTTAGCTTTGACAATTCCTACAAGAGGCAGCCATTAGTCATACGTAGAGTCTTGATTGAATATTCTGCCCGGCAGAGACGCCCAAGACCACGTTGGCAGGGAGCTTGATCCGTTTAGGGAATTCCTGGCTGTGCTTCCTCATTTAGTAGAGGACAAGGCTAGAGCAAGTCTTGGATAAGGGATATGCTGTCGATCCGTTGGTATTAAATACTAAGACTGCGTGTAAACATTACAGCATCCCTGAAAGGTCGCAAGTAGATTTGATTGGACCTCAATATTATTCAAATACCTTGCTATAGATCTCCACCTTGTCTTGGCCTTCCAGCGAAGCAATTATTAATGGGTCCGACCAAACATCCCTACTAGGCAGAGGTAAGCAGACTATCAGGCTGTCAGACTGTCAGACCGTCTCCGACCTCATTGTATAATCCTTTTTGGCAACTTTGGTTAACAAATAATGCCTTTTCATCTCTTAACTGCGAGAATGACAACACGCCGTTTTATTGGAATTGTGTCACTTATTGTGCTCGCGGTAGCAATCGTGATTCGCAATAGGAGCCATGAACCCGAATCTCACTGTCGCTTTATTCCTGGCGATCCGGGTTGGCCGGATAAGCACGACTGGGACAATTTGAATCGTACTGTCGACGGGAATCTGATTGCAACCAGTCCCATATCCAGCGTCTGCCATTACTCGTCCTTATTAGGCAGTAATGATAATGTCTCCAGCTATGATCAAGAGGCTTGCGACGCACTCCGAAATGTCTGGTTCTTCCCCCAGACCCATCTGGTTTCCCCGTCATCGGCTATGTCCTATCAATTCTCCAACAATAGCTGTAACCCTTTTTCAGGCCCTGACGCTTCATGTACGCTAGGGTATTATGTTGCGTATACAATTAACGCCACGAGTACCGCTCACTTGCAGGCTGCCGTGCAGTTTGTCAAGCGTCACAACATTCGCCTTGTCATTCGTAATACTGGCCACGATTACCTTGGAAAGTCAACCGGGGCACATGCGCTTGCAATATGGACTCGTCACCTCAAGTCCATAGAGCTTATCGAGAGATATCAGGACTCGGGATATCAGGGTCCCGCTATCAAGATGGGTGCCGGCGTCGAAGGACTCGAAGCTTATAACTTCGCTCACTCTCACCGCCTTATGGTCGTCGGCGGTAACTGCCCGAATGTAGGACTCGCCGGGGGCTTTACTCAGGGCGGCGGCATTAGCATATTATCTTCGAAATTTGGCCTCGCCGCTGATCAAGTTCTTGCATGGGAGGTTGTTACCGCATCGGGTGATCTTGTCACTGCCACTGCCACGGAAAACGCGGATCTGTTCTGGGCCCTCCGTGGAGGGGGCGGGGGCACGTACGGTATCGTGGTTTCTATGACGGTAAAGGCTTTTCCGGATACATCTTTTTCGGCTGCGTATATGACGCTCTTGAACGATGGAAATAACACGGACGCTATTTATTCGACTATAGGGACCTTCCTTAAATCACTCCCTAGTCTCGTCGATGCTGGTGCTTGGGTGGTGTGGATAGCTGCTCCGTTCGGGTTTTTGATAATGCCGGCGATGGTCTCTGGATTACACCAGGTTGAATTGGATTCGCTCCTTAAACCGACGAAGGATAGGATGGATCAGCTTGGACTTCAGTACCACTATTCCTCTGCCGAATACCCGGACTTTCTATCAAGTTATAATTCTATTCCATCGACCTGGAACGTGTCGGATTATAATATGGGAGGCCAATTGATCTCACGAGACCTCGTCGAAGATGATGACAGCAATGAGGCTCTAGTAGGAGCCATACGGCATATCAGCTCCCAAACGCTCATGTCAGGCGTCGCCTTCAATGTAGCAAACGCTGTTGCTTCTCCTGACGAAGTTGCCGCTAATCCGTATCTCCGGAAGACCATTTTCAGTGCAGTTATTGGGACACCAATCAATTACACGGATTGGAGTGAGAACAAAGCCGCGCAAGACAAGATTACGTACGATCTGTTACCCGCGTTACGATCCCTTGCTCCCCAGGGGGGTGTATACTTGAATGAGGCTGATTTCCAGGCTCCCGATTTTAAATCAACGTTTTATGGGGACCACTACGAGAGATTGTTAGCTATTAAGATGAAATACGACCCTGACAATATATTTTACGCAAAGACGGCCGTGGGTAGTGATCGCTGGGAACAGCGACCCGACGGGAGGCTATGCTATACGGCGAACCATTAATTAGATACTCATACGTAAGGTAAATTGTTTCTAGGGAGACACTCAACACGTGTACGTTATTCAAAGACATCCGTCATTAAAGGGATGCATCAAGCCATTTGAGTGGTCTAAGAAGTTACTGAGATCTCATATGCGATTTGTCAGCTCCGGCCGTTCGAACCCAACTCTTCCGAATATAGTGACATTATTATCAAGAGCCTAGGAACGGGAAATATGTGTCAATTCATGCAAACGGACATTAGGCATGTAAGCCTAACTTATATTAGAGTAATAGAATACTACAAATATGCAGATCAGTTCGCTACCTATTCTGCACCCATTTTACGAAGTGTGGCTAGTTACGTGGCTCAAAACGGTCGGGAGTCGGACCATTGTGCTGCCGGGCAGCGGCAGCATCTTGTAAGTATTGCTCGGTCCCGGTCGGTTGCTCGATTCAGCCAAGGCCGGATTTTCCAGCCAATCAGAAGCCGCCAGACTACAGTCGTAAACAGCCATGTAAGAAGGATGAGCGACTTGTTAATGCTCACGTACCTTTGTGATACACAAAAGATGCCCGATGGTCCGCCCTTACCAACGCGGATCTTACAAAGATTGGCGAACTAGGGGTTGAAGAAAAAGTCGTCGCAATCGGCCATGGCCCCCTCATAAATCCATTCTTCGGCCCTGGTACGGACGTGGGAACTCCGATCAGCGACTATGACATATATTCGGGTACAGGATCCTTATTTGCGGCCTGCGTGGCGTCTTACACGAGTGTATACATAAAGGCCTCACGGAAGCACGACGGTTCTAGATGCCAAACTCGAAACTAGAAAAAGCTTTGAAATTCGAATAACCTTCAAAGAAATAAGACAGCGACGTCGACGCTAAAGCACAAACACTTATATTCGTACTAGACTATTAAACTTGGGATCATTCTCGCTCTGTGGAGAGACAAGAAAGGAAATATGTCTTCCAAATCGGTCGCCCTCATCACCATGAGCACTCGGGGTGCCCGAGTAGGTCCGACCGTTACCGAGTTCGTCAAGAAGATCATCGAGCAGCCTTTAGCTTCGATCGACATATCCCTCACGACCGTCGATCTCGTCAAGTTCAATCTACCCGTCTACAACGAACCGGTAGCACCGGCTAGTACGTACACCCCAGTGGCATTTTCTTCATTATAACTCCTTACAAAAGATGCCTCGAAATACACGAATCTTGAGAATTACTAGGGATATGTGTCTAACAAGCTGTCAGTGGTGCCCGAGAAAGCCCAATTCAAGTACGAGCACTCGAGAGCGTGGAGCGCCGAGATCGCAAAATACGACGGCTACATTCTCGTCATCCCGGAGTACAACTATGGAGTAGCAGGCGGAACCAAGAACGCCATCGACTATCTACTTAACGAATGGAAGGGGAAGCCGGTCGCCATCGTCAGCTACGGCATCCACGGCGGCGCCACGGCGTCCGAGCAGGTTAAAGGAGCCCTCAGTGGCATGGGTTTAAGGGTCGCTGAGACGCGCCCTACCCTATCTTTCAATCCTCCAGACATCATGGGCGCGGTTGGCGGTGGTAGATTAGGAGAAGGGACCTTAAAGGCGTGGGAGGCACAAAAAGACAAGATCCAAAAGGCTGCCGAGGACTTGACGACTCTGTTACTGCAGCCCAACACGGAGGCTAATGCTCCTAAGCCACAGGTACCTAAGGCATAGGGTATCCACGTTGGACAGTGTCATCTGGGTGGCTATATTTGAAAGGAGTCCTGGCCTGGAGAACATGGTTCGCAGAAATACTAGAAATTTACAGCCCATCCCGCAATATACCTTACTGGTTTAATAAAAAAAAAATTTTTTATTCCAACATTCTAATCTGCGAATTACTCTTCCTTGACTTATGCTAAAGTAGGTAAATGGCCGATCACTTCCAAGCAATAATCTCCGTCTGCAGAACACCATACCACGCATCCGGCGTATCAGCCCACTCCCTCAACCTCGCAATACAAGTCTCGATCTCCTCGACCGAAACCCCATTCCGGATCCAACTCTCCCTTACCGCTTCCCCCTCCGCTAACCTCCCAATCAGCCCATCCGCCCTCCAGCGCCTACTCTCGGGATCAGCATAGCACGTCGTACCGCAGCTGACTCGTACCTTCCCGCCATCCGCATCGAACCCCACGGTGCGGTACAAAGCTGGCATCTCGGGACCAGCCCAATCTTCACGACCAAACCCGCGGACCAAGTTGCGCGATAGCAAGGTCTCGAGGTCCAGCGCTCGTGGGAAGAAGTGCTGCGCCGCGGCATCACGGGTAGCTAAGATACCGCCTGGCCTCAGTACACGGTGCATCTCGGCCAGAGCGCGAGCAGGCAAGTCCGGAGGCGGCATGTGCGCGAATAGCTGCGAGGCGTAGACTACATCGAAGGAGGCGTCCTCGAAGGGTAGGCCACGCAGGACGTCGGCGACTTCGAATGAGACTCTGGCTTTGAGGTCTATGGATTCTCCCTCCTTCTCATTTTTTGGATCCTCTTCCCTCTTTCCGTCTTTCTTCTTCTCACCTGCGTCTGCACTAAATAGAAGGGCAGTCGCCTTCGTGACGATATCAGCGGATAAGTCAACGCCGACGACGGATCCACGAGGCACGTATGCAGCAAGGCCTATGGTAATACTTCCTGGGCCGCAGCCGACGTCTAGGATCCGGTCTGTGGGCTTGAGGTATGGGACTAGGAACGCGGCATCGGAATTGACTGTCCGGGATGCATGGCCGGACGTTACGGCACTGGAGCGGCCTTGGGTGTAATTTGTTTTCGGTTCGTCTGCCATTGCACTACGTACCTAAGCTTTTTGCTCGTAAGAATTCAATTGGTTCCTTGACAGTATACGGAGGAAAAATTAATGCTTAAATCTTTTCTCAACTCCGGAGCACTGCGAGTGGGGTATAACGATGTCGCCATTCTCAGCTCCGAAGATATAGAGGTGAGTTCTAACTTGGCTCATCCTCTTTATCTATGGCCTACAGCGATACATCGTATACCTACCTGGCACTAAACTATATGATGTACTTACATAGGAGGTAGGTAGTTACAACATCCTGACAGATAACGTGGCAGTTGTATTCAGCTTAGGGTTAAAAGAAGACATTAAGCAGCAAAACTCCTATTCCGAGCGACGGCCAGGTTCTTCCGAACTTAGACTTGAACCTCCAAATGTAAGCCTTAAATCAAGATCAAGCCTACCTTATTTATCGAGGTCTACAAAGACTAGACGTGGGGGGTAATCATACATCAGGACATTTAATAGCAGCGATATAAATGGACGTAAATAATAAGTTTAATTCAGAATGAATGGTTGCTTAGGTGGTAACTAAGCGAGAGAATTTCCCATATCCAACATGAAAGGGAAAAGAAGGGAGGAGGAAAAAATTAAGAATGCGTAAGTCATAAATCCGTGTTCCGTAAATTCGTCTACCCGTAAAGCGTAAAGTAAACATCGAAGGCCTCTCCTTCATCATTCCTCTTCGTCTGCCCGTCCTATCCCTAATACCTTCTGAATTCCGTTTGATAATACCATTTGAAAGAATGGATTATTTTACATAACAGTACACAAAGTTGGTGGACTATTAGGGTTGTTGAAAGTAAGACCAACCTCGTCACGGTTGCGAATCTGCTGAGTCTTGCCCTTCATGGCTATGAGTGCTGATGTCAATGTCGTGGATACGTAAAGTGTATCACTGTGTAATAAGTAGTTGAGTAGTGTTGTGTTGAGGGGTTTAGCTTATAGATATTCAAACGAGATCGGTGTTTCAGGGTCAAGTGTAGGCTTTATAGAAGTCGCCATATACGGAAGCTTCTAATTTGCCACGGCGACTCCTTTGATTTAAAGGGAGTTCTTTCTCAGACATACACCAGACCAGCTAGATTCCTTTTCCGGGTTACTAAGAACATGAATCCAATCTCCTATTCCCTTTGTCTAACAAGGCAGATAATGCATTTCACTTAGAAGAAAAAAAGGAGAGCATTTACTATTTTAATAGCGTGTTTCAGATCCTACGTAGGAGTCTGCCTGCTACCTACAAGTGTAACCCCCTTGTCGTGGTATTCATTGTCCCATAAGCCCACCCTCCATTTGCATGATCTCGTCACCTCGTAACAATTCCGTACCATACTCATGTCGCACCAGCTTATTTGAAGACCTTGCCGGCGGCATGCTTGTACTCCTTGCCGTTGTGGATAACAGGCTTGTCCCATGTCCACATGGACTCGACAAAGGCCCTGTCTTCGGGGTTGTTAGGGTCCAGCTTAGTGAACTCGTAGCTCTCGTAGTCGGGAGCGACGTCAAAGACGGGAACGTAGTCATCGCCTCGGATGACAAAGGCGCCCTCAATGACAGAGTCATTGTTCTCGCCGTACACGGAGGCACAGCCGAAGAGGTACTTGCGAGAAGCCTCGAGACGGGTGTTGAATCCACCAATGAGGTTGTTGGACATGAAAGTCAAAGTCAACTCATCGTTGTACTTGTACTTGCATCTCCAGATAGAGTAGTCCTTGAAAGGAACGTTCTCCCAGAACCACTTCAGGGACTCAGCCTCATCGTGGTTCGAGTAGTAGCGCTTCCACTCGTCAAGAGCGAACTCTGATCGCGGTAGGAGATCCAGAGGGTGCTTGGGCTTGGGAGCAGGTGCGGCCTCTTCCTCCTCCGCAGCGGGCTTGGGAGCAGCCTTGGGAGTAGCCTTGGGAGCGGCCTTGGGCTGCTCGGGCTTCTTGGGGGGGACGTTGGTTAACTTAGGAGTGTCGAGGAGCTCGAAAGGCTGGGCGACTGCGCTGTAGATGGGTTGGTTGTAGACAGTCTCGTACCATCGAGTGACGTTGGGGTGCTCGGAGCGCCACGCCTTGTCGTAGAAGAACTGGAAGCCGCGGGAGATGATGCCGACAGCGAACAGATCAGCGAGGGTGATGCGCTCGCCGACGAGGTAGGTGTGGTGGAGAAGGTGTTCCTCGACGACAGAGACAACTTTAGCGGCACCCTTGGCGGCCTCGTCGACGGCCTTCTTGTTGTACTGGTCCCAGCCCAATAGAGGGCGGTACCAAGCACCGAGCTTGGGGAGAACCTCGGTGTTGAAGAAAGACAACCACTTCAGAATAGATGCGTAGCTATGCGATATCAGTATATTGCTCTCCAAATACTATTTTCTATTGTAACTTACTCTTGCTTAGTCTTGCCGAGCAGGGTGGTCTTCTCGTTCTGTGACGTGACTGAGAATGTAACGTTAGCGAATTCTCACACCATTTTGACCATGCAAAATAAGCAATGACAAACAGGCGATAAAATCAGAAAGTAGAACCATGATCAACAGAGATGTTTCAGATAGGGATAACTGTTAGAATAATGTCTAGGTCATCATAAAGACGCCATTGGGAAACATGTTGGCGGGAAATTCAAATTTGAAAGGCATAAGGCACGTACTGTAGATGGCGATAGCGATGCACTCGGTGAGGACGAAACCATCGCTGCCAACGAAGGCAGGAACCTTGCTGAGAGGGTTCACCTTGAGGAACTCGGGAGTCGGCTTGGTTGTGTCAACCTCGACGATGTCCAAGTCCAGCCCGTTGGCCTTCGCAACCGCGAGGATTGCGGTGGTGCGGGGGTTGAGCTGCGCATCAAGTTCATGTCAGCTTCTGAAGAAACAACACGAAATAAAGCACGATATTGAAATCGCGGTTACTTACCTCCTTGGTGTAGATCTTTCCGAACGGCGCCATGGTTGCTCTGAAATCTGGTGCTGGTCGAGTTGAAAGAGGAAGAGGAAATGTTGAGAAATGGTCTTGACTCACGGAATTTTTTTTTACTTTCGCAAAAACGAGAGGCGGGGCATTGCGCTGTGGCTCAATTCAAATTTCAATCAGGCACTGGCCCTGCCCCACCTGTGGACTTTGACTCATGCCCAGGTGGTCCCTGCTCCCGAGTCACTTCATCTTGCGCTCGGCCATCGGAAGATCTAATCTACCGGCCAATTGAATTGGGACAGTGGAGATTCTCAATAGCCGCGAAACTTTGAAAAGTGCTTTCACAGAATAATCTGGGCAGTTCACCAACGCCAAACTCGATATATAGGCCCATTGATTGATCAAAATTAATGGGCGCAAGGCCATGAAGAGGATTCGATAGACAACATGTCCTCTCTAAGATATGGCTTTCGTTGTCTTAGAGGTCTTGGGTCGGCTGCGACCCGACAATCACAATCTTCAGCATCTATGAGAGCCTCTGCGAACTCAAAAACACGCCGAACGTTCACGACTACCGCCAGTCGCCAAGACGATGGATGGGATCAGCTTGAGAAAGCCATTGGAAAAAGTTCTGCCGGTGCCGAAATGCAGCTACCCTACGCACGCCCTATGCCGGTATCGCCGTCCTACTTCTCGCGACATGCGCAATTCAACGATAGCTTCGTCCTAGTTCAGGACCTCGCGCGGAAATACGGAAGACTTCCGACTGTGCCCCCGGGTCTTGCTCAGCGGGTGGCATGGAAGACAAAGGAGCAATATCGCTTAGCGGTGGGTGAAGCAGTGAAAGCGCGAGACTATGCAGCATGTATTACGCTGGTTAAGAGATTAAATCAAATCCACCCTGATTTGATGCCAGAGGAGGTTCGAGAAGGTATTCGACCGTTCAAACGAGACATCAACATATATCTCAATACGCCGAAGCCCATTCCGATCGATAAGTTTGGCAGATCCCACGGCGTTGGCAGGCGGAAATCTTCGATGGCACGAGCCTGGCTGGTAGAGGGAACAGGAGAGGTTCTCATCAATGGGAAAACTCTAAATGACGCATTTGGGAGAGTCCACGACCGAGAAAGCGCGCTCTGGGGTTTGAAAACAATGGATAGAATGGACAAGTACAATGTCTGGGCGCTTGTAGAGGGTGGTGGGACAACCGGACAGGCCGAAGCACTCGCAATGGCTATTGCTAAAGCCTTGGCTGTTCATGAACCGGCGTTGAAGACACCCCTCAGAAAAGGTAAGTTAAAACAAAACTCTCGCAACTTTTCATCTAGCGCAATTCTAATCTGGTCCTTTAAGCTGGTTGCCTCACTCGCGATCCAAGGAAAGTCGAAAGGAAGAAGGCTGGTCACGTCAAGGCAAGGAAGATGCCCACGTGGGTCAAGAGATAGAACAACTCATGCGTGGTATCTCGCAAAGGGGCCGACGAACCACCGCCTTATGCAGCCCCCGGAAGACGAACACCACTAGCATCAATTGTAAGAGCCTGGACTACATTACAGTTCATCATACTGTTCACTCTGCGGATCGTGTGTATAAGGAAGAATATGTATCATTAGGTACCAGCTTCGTATTCTGGAATCCATATAAGTGCCAGTGGTGGCACCGGAGATTGAAAGTTGCTAGCATGTCTTTATTATGCTCGAGAAACTTGACTTAAGTCGATTATATCGCTTTATAAATGAACCTTGCCAGTTCAGAGCCCTCTGATCCAAACACCCAGCCAATCAGAGCGAGTAGACAGAGCAGACCGGGTTCGGATCGATTAACCGGGGAACCTGGGTTACATTGTATCATGTATGACGAGCGCACGCTGTAGAACAGCAGAACGCAAAGTAACTCGACCCAATGTCGTGTCTCCACCACCTACCACATTGCCAAGGCAGTCAATCAGAACATCGATCCTAGACAACCAAAACAGCCCTAAGGCCAAGGAGACCAGGAGGGAGGTGTTGTCATCATTCGAGGGTGAAATGCTGATTGGAGTAAGCAAGCACAGACATATCAGCTACTCTCCGCATTAATTGATACGTATTCGGGACTGCAGAGAAGGGAAGCTATATGCCAAATATCGACTAGCTTCAGACGGTGGCGGACGCAGAATCCTTCTAGAAGGGATGTCTCCATTAAAAGGAGGTACTTCTGGAGATGAGAAGGCTCGCCAACTACTGCACACTAGCTTTTCTGATTCAACGCCGCATCCTGTCCCTTAGTAAGAATCGGAGGCTGAGGCTTCAGTTCCTGAGCCAGGAGCTGTTCACCGTTCAAGTTGACCGGGCGTTTTGTGCCCAAATGCTGGGCCTCACTGCTTACAGCCCCGTAAACAATGAGGCGGGAATCCATTAGACCTAGTAATCAATACCCATTAACAGAGAGAGTACAGATAGCTGAGACATCGACAGCATACTAATCATACTAATCATGTGCTGCGGAACATTGATCCAATCGATTTGACCGATCACAGAGTAGTAAGTGTAACATATCTTCGCCATCGGGCTGCATTGCTGGGTATGTGACCCGAGATGATTTATGAATCATCGTGACCTGACTCTGGCCGTGACTCAATACGAGCACTGGTGTTTCCAAGATTGCTACATATATGGCCGACAGGGATGGAGGACCGGTGCAAGCCTCATTCCCACTCAGATGAGGCTGAGAGTGACAAACCACACAACAGCCAATACTGTAACGTTAGTTACTTTATATTGCTGATCCTTCCCTTTTAGAAGCCTCATAATGTACACGCTTGTGTCGCGCAATTTAGGCTTTACTATGGCGATCTTCTGTAACCGGCATGAACGAGACGACCTAGCCGGACTAGCTAGTCTGGAAGATATCAAGTTTGGCAAAGCTGGCACAGCATCTTGCAGATCATCCAGTCGGAGAAGCAACCCAACAAATATGAAAACTAGCACGGGAGGATCGGTGTCACCGATATTCAAAGAATTGAATCCACCCCCGTGAAGCCAGCTGATACTACTGTACATAGTGTATGTATATGTACTTGCTAGCCCTTAAGATTGAGCAGGGGACAGATAAGCCGTGAAGGTTATGACGATTTCATAGCAGAGCTAAGGGGGGAAGAGAGACTAAGCTCGTGTGGGTCTCTCAATGTTCATTTCTATTTTCTCGAATCTCGGGGACCTGCACTAGTCAGGAAAGCCCATAAAAATGGGGTGATTTCTCGTAACGAAGAACGCCAACCCGCACTTGGAAGTTAAGGTACAACGAACTGCTTACGTACCTCAAGCTAATGTCTTTCACCTAACCTCGTGTATTAGACGCGGAGTATACTCGCTCTTAAATTTCCCGTACCTATCATCCATCCTGATGATACACCAACCTAACAGATATGCCAAATGTCTGGATCGCCTTGCGCATGCGCGTGGACGAGAATAGCTGATCATCATTCCGCCAAGGTCAATACTCAAAAGACTGAACCCGGTTTGCCGAGAACCTTGGCTAAGTCCTCGCGAACAGTCGTCTGCAAGTGGTCGCCGCCCATCTTGCTGTGCCACCATTGATGCTTCTTTGTGCAAGCTACGCCAAAATAGGCTTGCCGCCTATTAGGTAGTGCTTGGTCGGTATTGAGCAGGCAGATCTAAGAATGATGAGAGTGGATGGGGTTGATGCAACCCCCCGGCTGACTCCGGGATAATGTCAGACGCACCCATGTCGTTCTTTGACGACATCTCAACGCCTTGTCTCCAACATGGTTCAAGGATCTTATTTAGACGACCAGACATCCACCAATTCTTATTAGTAGGCCTTTCTTGCGGCCCAATAGGTACTAGCAATCGCTGTACTCTATCCTTAATAGCTCGGAATGGAAGTACTCCGGGATAATGTACCTCATAGAGCAATAGGAGTCTGTTTGGGTCCTTGAAAAAAACGATAAGCTGCTGAGCGCTCAGATCATGTCATAAGGAGTATCGCAGGGCATTCCAGCGAGTGGTCGGGCATCAATCGGTCTGTTGATTTAGTTTCGACTCTCTAGGGAGGTCGAGCCGACGCCTACACTGACCACCCAATTCTTCAACAAAGAACTGCGCAAAAGCTAATCGCGTAGTCTCACACTTCTCCTCTGCCCGCCGACCAATAACCATTGGTATCATGACACAGCCCAGAAAAAATTCTTCGTCGGCTTCCTTGGACTGTTTCGGTGTAAGATCCGATTAATATTCGCCGGGTTCTTTTCCCCGGATCGAATCAGCTTCCATGCTGAGCACATGGCGGCTGACGGCAATTGAATCGTTCTACAGCTAAATCTAGATCGTTGGTTAGACGCGCATGGCATATCAATGCAATAAGCATCAAATACTATCAAATCTTAGTAAGAATGAGCGAAGATTATCAAATACTTACCTCACACAGATGGACGGATAAGGAACTGTAACCAGAAGAGGGTGCTTAGTTCAACTTAAGGCTTAGAACGGAGCTAGCAACAAACATCTGACGCTATTGGTACGAGTATTAGAGAAGATTGGATAGAAACGGCCAAGATTAATATTGAAACCTCTTAACCGTATGCCACATGGAAATGGAAACGGCAAGCCCCGGATTTCGTGCCCTAGCTACCTGTACCTTAGTATGTACGTCTGCCCGCGTCTGGTCTGTATCATGTCTTCCTTAATCCCCTTCATTCATTGGGGGCCAATTGCCGTCTTACCGTACAAGGTAAGCAACTTCCATCCATGGATATTCTTTTCATGTACCTACTAGTCACGACCTTACCTAATAATATTGAAGTCCACACGTATGATACCTTAATCATTTTAGTATTTCTTCAACATCAACCTTTAAAGTTCAGATTTCCATCCCCGCTTTGCCATCCTCGAGAATGCCATACTCGATGATGGGAAAATAACTTAGTAGCACACCGCAACCAAAGGTGATTGCTTATCAAGAAGATAGTAGCTTTCATGTAACATAACCTTGGAAGGCTTCAGGTTCTAGAAATGACCGATCGACGCAGAATAAATTTTATTTCTCAATCAGCGTCAGCCACACGACAGAGACCCGGCGTACAACTGAGAAAAGCAAAAGCCATGTGTTACCCATACAGCCAATGTCATGCCAATTCCTTTTAGTTGATAGGGCAGCTAGAGACTTGTCCTTTTATTTTCAATCTTTTTTTTTCTTTTCAACGTAGACCCATTCGCCGCAACTTGATTCTCGGCGAGTCTCACGGTTCGTAGCAAAGGGCTGATATTGATTAGAAATATTTACCCACGAACATGTCTAGTTCAGCTTCCCAGGAGCCCCAGCCCCAGCACAATTGTTCAGAGGGCCAAGGATCTAATGGTTATTTTCAGAAAGGCCGATCTACGCCAGGAACATGCGCTGTGATCCGTGACACCCTTCGAGTTCAAGATCAGTCTTATTCTTGAGGCTGGAAGGGTTTGTCTTATATGCCCCTGGCCAATATACCTACCCCGTACCACCCAATAAGTCTATTCTCCGGTTCTGCACTCTCGTCACCCTCTCACCAAGGTATTCGTCTGGGTATCCATCCGGCAGCTACTTCAGGGTCTGGACAGATCACCCCGTCTCAAATGGTAGAGGCACACCCTTGGGGTACAAGTAAGGGGGCCTTCATTCGGACCCGCTCTCGATTACCTGTGCGCACTGCGCAGATCTTGTTCACCCTGTCGCAGCCAGGCAAGCCCTACCTAGCAGGGCCCCAGCTACCTTTTTTGCACACGGCGCAGGTTAAGGCGTTGGTGTCGTTAATGTTGTTTTGGAGAATTTTTGGTTAAAGCTCCTTTCTATCCAATTTTTCATTGGAAGGCCCGTCGCCTGATCTCATGTATTACATACCCACAGCTTCCAAATGGTGCTAATGGTGCCAATGGGGTACATGCGAAAAAGGGATCGAAACCTCCATTCTTGTCTACTCTAGAGTCTAATTGGGTCTCCACTCCCACCTTCTCTACCGGCTGCTCTGACCTTACTCCTCGACATTCACCTAATAATATATCATGAGGCAAGTACCGGCCGACCAGTTCCTTGAATGTTCTGTTCGTCGTCCACTACGTAGAAAAAATCCCCGGCTTCCTAAAAATCCTCCGACGTCAACAACTCTATTCGCACTTACACCCGCTGGCACGTTACCCGACATATAAAAAACCCTTCTTATCACTAGTCAACCTTTACTATACTTTTAAAAGCACGTACGACTTTCGTTTCAATACCACCACTCTGTTCACACTGATTAGCTAGATCAGAAGTTCAGCCTCATTATCCCCTCACTTGGTCCAAAAATCACCCGGGGAGCTGTGTAGTCGAGTTGGACCCTTGAGACGAACAAGCTAACCAGGACACTCAGTTACATTCAGGCCAAGCTAGTCACCTCAGAAAATTTCGTTGGAGAACTTGAAGCTTGTGGTCTGGGTCTTGGTGCGGCTTGCTATTCAATTGAGTTCGGCAAGGTCACTACTTGTTGGTTTAGCAGTTAGTCGCGAGGAGTGCTGGGATTTTCCTAGTACGCGTAGGGACGCCCGTTGACAAGCCAGATACACCCTCTAACCTACTCGGGGTTTTTGTGGACAAACCCTTCCAAAATTCCTACATAGTAGGTATCTAAGAACGAAGTCAAAAATCTGGGACCTTGGAGGCATCGTCATCCCTACTCCCCCATACAGTAAGGGCCTGGCTCGTGAGCACCCGAAATATACTTGAGCAGTGTTTGCATCCGAAGACTTTTCCGACTTTCAAACTTTCAACATCTCATACATAGCCGGCCTCCCCTGAAAAAGCTCTAAGTTTCATCCTATCGACTCGCCCACCATAAACTGCACCGTTTTCAAGACGCGTCTTCGGGGAAACGCATGGTTTTGTGTCTAAATCATATATACCACCATCTACTAGTTCCTCCCACTAGGGTTTTCGTCCGAAAACAGGGGAAAGCTTCGTAGTCCAGGGCATCCTTTCTTTCTGCCGTGCCCGGACCTATTCCCTGCCTAGCAAATCCAGATAAGAATTTTATCTGGCCTCGCGTACTTCTATCCCTCCTGGGACAAACTACACTCGGTCGATCCGTATTTATAGCATTTATTTCAAATTCGATCGCACCCGTCACTTGCTCGCGGCAACGGTTTCGGACGACTTTAACGGGCCGGTTGTGGCACGGCCTGAACGACCCAAGGTGGCACTCCCTTCCTCGACTTTAACTCCGTTGCCGGAGGCGCATCGGTTGGACTCGCCTATTTGAGAGCCTCGCAACCCGTTTTCCGTGGCATGGATGATCACGGGCGGCGGAGGAGGCCGAATGAACCGCCCATTAATGCCCCTTCCAATTCTAGATACCCGGTTCACGATCCTAATGCGCAGGGAAGGTCGTACGGCGCAAGCGGGTCTGACAGGTATCGGCCCGCTCCTCTTAACACGTCGCCTACGGCAGCTCGCGGAATAGGAGGGACGGCTACTTACAGTGGATACTATCAAGAGCCGGCAGCAGCGTTCTCCACTGCTATGCCACAGAACACAATGCCATACCAGTCTGAATATGGACAAGACACTCGTCAGACGCAGAGCTTCGGTACATATAATGCACCCATGATGTACAACGTGCCGCAAGCGAGCCCGCAAAGTGCCGTTTACGATACGAGTCAGCAGTTCCCGTCACGGCAGCCTGCAGCGCTGCAGATGATGCAAACGGATGTAGCCACCCCCTATTTCCCGAACGAACCGACCAACACGGCCACAGCATCTACTCTGCAGTCACATGCCGGCTCCTCGAGCACGTCAGCAGTATATCAACAGAGCCCGGCTAGTCAGCGTACAATGCTTCAGAACTACTCGAGCGGGATAGCGCCAATGGGTGGCATGGCACAAACGAGCACACCGGAGCAGGCCATGGAAGAGCCAGAATTTCCACAGAACGCCGAGATGACAGAAGCTTACCAGCATTACCAGAGTGCTTTGAGGGAGGTATTCACCAACATTCGAAGCGGGGTACTGCAAGTTGCAAGTGAGTCGCTTTTGAACATCTCCGAGTGGTTGCTCTCGAAAGTTGTGGAACTAGGTAAGTCGCTACGCAATACCTCTGTGACATTCTTACGTTTAACTGTTGAAGGCCTTGCAGGAGACAACGAAAATCTCCATAGGGATCGCATAAAGATGTGGCACGACTTCAACCATGCCTGGCTTTCATTGTTCCAGAAACAAAAGGATATGATGGAATCTGGCCAGCTACAACGAGGCCAGACATTAGTCAGCGAAGAGAGACTAAGGAAAATGGCAGAAGAGATCGTGCGGCTTTGCGATGGGATCGAACGACACGGCCTAGTCGACTACGAATACGGCGTCTGGGAGGAAAACATTATTGCTAGTATGTTCCAACGCAGCATTGATCTGCCAGTTCTCGCACACATGCACTGTACATGCCTAGCTTACTAACTCACTGAATTAGTCATCGTGGAGTGTCTCGATATCTATGAGAACGAAGAGGAAGCCGAGCCTGCTGGTTCATCTAGCGCAAATCCCGCGGCGGCTGGCCACCATGGTCACCATACCTCTCGATAGGCGATGCGAGCCTCGTACCGATGCTATAGGACAGTTTCGATGGCATCAATCGGTTGTGATTTGAGACATATACGGGGCGTTCCATTCGGTCATGGTGATTGTTTGCGTAGCAGGTTGTGATACCCATCAATTCCGCGAATGGCGCGGGAGCATTGTCAGCCTACCTCGCACACGGATATGGACGGCGATCAGGGGACAGGGAGTTAGGCGGGTAAGGATGTACCATCAAGTCACGTATTGGATTAGTCGTATGAGGCAATGAGGTTGCTTCGGTTGATTATGGATCTTTTGTTCCATTGACCCTAGTGGTAATGTGTCAGGCGGAGTCTGGGTTCTGGTTCCGAACCAGCTGAAAGGAGAGGCAAAGACTTGCGACTCGGACGGGTGGTGGGCAATGATATGATGGATGACAAGGGACGGCAAAAGAAAAAAAAAACAAGGGCGTGGATTCACTGGAGCGGAGGTATATGGTTGTACGATGTTGTTTGCGGATACCCTTGGAAACTGGCGGGAACGAAGAAATGGTCAAAAGAAAAGGTATAGAGTAGAAAGGCATTCGATGCTCCCACGAGCTTGTTCACTTAGTTTCGTTGATACGGGTCATTCACTGTACATACGTCGGTACATACCTCGGATGAGGGTATTCGACCTGGTGGCGTTATACCCGGACGTGTATAATCAAATTCCAAATGATTTTTTTTCTGGGCTGCCTGAAAAAAGAATGAAATTCATGCTTACTTGTAGATCTTGGTAAGCTGTTCGGGGTTTCCGTGTGATTTGTCAATAGACTCTCCTCCGTCTCCCCCTTTTCTTTTATTCAGTGTTTCCTTTTTTTTCCCTTTTATACCCCCAGGTTGCTATTCTTGAGCTATAGATACCTTACTATAGATATATACATCCATGTAAGATCTTTCGAAAACCGCGCCACCACTATCTCATAGTTGATATCTAGATACTAGGTAAGAATATTGGTTTAGTATCAAGTTGTCGTCCTATCGGGGGATATACCATTATCACTTATATGTCGTTAGATTTCCAATATACCCCCCGCCCCCACATTGTCCAACCTGTGAGCCAGTCTTTTCGCCCACTTCAGCTTTTTTGATTAGCCCCTGTAAGATATGCATACCACTCCTTAAAAAGACATGGGATATATGGATCAACTTGGATCAACTAGGACGAAGGCGGCAACAATAGGCAACTGGGAAAGCCTCAAAGCTTAAGGGGCCTCCAAGACTTTCCATTTGCGGCGAGAAGTTAGGATTGATTGGCCGGTCGCAACAGCCGCGATGATGCAAGTCAATCTCGGAAGATTTCCGATTCAGCTTGATGTGGTTTTTGACAGTCAGCCCACGAAGATCATTTAGCTGCGATGTTCCTTGAGCGTCTTGTCAGACCGTCACGGCAGCCATTGATATGATCGGACCCAACACCATGGACAAGTGGGCGGTGGCTCCATACCCCTTGTCTAGTGCGTTTAATAGGTTAGTCAGGCTACACATCCCAATGCAACCATCCCATAGGGACAACCAGACCTAGGCTCAGAAACAAACATGGGGAAAAGGAGAAATGCGGTGCTGCAAAAAACTTCATTATATGACCTGTCATATTTGTTAGACTCGCACCCTCTCTACTATATACTATGAACAAGGATCTACACTCCCCCCTGATCCAGCGACAAGGAACCTTGTTAGACGGGTTAATCATTTGAACCCCCCCTTGAATTTAATTTTTTTTCTTTTCCCCTTCGTCTGTATCGCCCGTCATGTAGCACAGACAGTCCCGAATGGGCCTAATGATGTTTGCAGCTGGTCGCTGAAACAACCTCAACAAACAAAGAGTTTGTCTATTACTCATTCTAAAATGACATTGAAGGGGTCACGATCTAGGGGCTCGATATATTTGTACGACATTTAAGAACCCTGGCTGTGTCTCATCAACCGACATTGGTATTATGATTCAGCAAACCCCTACCCACACGCTGGCTGAGGCAGCCAAAAGCCTCTAGACAGGTCGAAAACAGTACATGTAGGGCTGGATTTGCTGCAAGTCCAGTACTACCCCATCCCGGACTATTGGAAAAGAGGCTGAGAGACCCTGACGTCGCATCAGCAAATGTTCCGCGGGGAGCTGAATCAAGAACCGCTAGATCTGCAGTTCCCGCAACGACCACTAAGATCTAGAAGCCGGTTTCGTCACCGGCGTCGATCCTGACAGCTCACCACTCACATATGAGAACCGACAGCATACACTATATGTAACTGCCCATTTCGACTGGCCGTTCGTCCGTACCCTCTAGAAGGCGGGAAAAAACCCGCCAATGCGGATACCCGCACCACTCATTCTAGAACGCCAAAGCTGTAACGGCCAGTAATTAAAGCCCCCTTTTTTTCACATGTCCCAAGGGCACCGCATAAACTATGCTCAACCCAACCCTACTTGCCGTAGCCTTGAAGTGTGTCGGGCGCATTGCAACCCTCATCATTGAATCCCAATGTAATGCTTTTCAGGCTGATAAATCCCACCCTCTGACACCCCTCTGACCTCCAGCCCAAGACATAAGCGACCCGATGAGGCGTTCATTGGGTATGTATGGAACGAATTCGAAGCCCCGTCAAAAAGTTCCCTTTAAAGAAGCTGATACTTCGATTTGGGAGGGTTCCGCAATATGCAATGCAGGATTCATCTTGCATGCGTCATTAAAATGATGCAGGTTCATCACAGGCTGTCATCTAACGGGACGCTCCCGCTCCAGCACCTGCAGGGGATCGACCTGTTTCATTGCCGGGTGCGGAGCCGGTCTGAGTCTGAGTGGCCCTCCCCGACTGACCCCCATCGCAGTTTATGGAAGGAGTAGATGCCCAATAGTTCCCAAAGAGTGTGACATCGTGAGCCTTCCCTAACCCTTTGCGGCCTCACTTCGCGAGTCTTTCCCGTTTACGTCGCCGCCTGCAGAATCTCGCATTCATCTTGGTGCAACGGTTCCTCCTGTAGCCAACCGTGAGACGGCATGGCTTTCTTGGAGCTAATATCACATTACTAATTAGGAATGAGGAGAGGGGAGACCAGGAAGACGACAGAGGAGAGAGTCAAATTCGCCGGTCAAGGTGACTTCGGTGGATTTCAAACATGGCAAATTCCGAATTATTTACCAACGTACCTACTACTGTATGTGATCCCACATACCCTATTCGGCGTGCTATGTTGCAATGGCCCTGGTCGACAAGTCCGTCCATTCCGAGAGAGGCCCCCCTGCTAGTCAATGGTACGCACGCCCTGTTTAGCGGACCACGATTATCGTAGCCCTATATTTTTTATTTTTAGATACTGCCATTGAATTACTTTCGGACCTAAACGAAACGAAATACGAGGGCCATTGGAATCTAGAACATTTGATCGTCTATATTATGAATATCAACTCATTACCGCTGCCTACATGATACCTAGGTAGATACTTACCTATGTCAGCTAACCTACCTCATCGCTACAGTGAGGTCCAATTTACCATATAGCTCAATGAATAAATACATGGGTTAGTGAGTTTCTGAATATGCTGTCATTAATAGAGTTGACAATAATTAGACCTACTTTCCATAGAGTCAAAATAAGAAAGCGCAAAACTGTAGGTGGTCAATTACTTGGCAGTATATAGCTTCCTCGTAGCTGGCAGATAGCTGCTTTGAGCCTACTAATCCCATAGGCTGTTACTGCGCGTTGCACTACCACTACCTATTATGTAGTGATCCAGTTTTATGAACAGAATTCGTTGAAACTATTATTTATAATCTCTCAGCAATACCATTTCATAGTAAATAAGACCTACGTGATGATGGTATGTAGCATTACTATCAGTATAAGCCAGTTCCAGGAGCCGGCTAGCTATAACTTGAGGTATTATTAAGAAAGCACATGATCTAGAAAGACATTGATATCTCTCTCTGATGCTATATTCACATTAGACTAGTTAGGCACATATGTAAGTAGTACGAGTTAAAGGTCTTCGTGTATGTATACCTAGGTATTGTGATGAACGGGGCAAGCAACGCGAGCTAGATTTGGGAGCCTTCAAAGAACTACGTTACGCACCACCAGTAGTATGGATCTTGAAGGAAGACATAAGCATTGAAGCACCACCGTTTTCAGCAGGCGGAAGAAGAAGAAATGGGAAAGAATTGTATCGCACGCTCTCATAATCGTTACTGCAGCGTCCAACGGAGGCGGGTGCGTTACCTTGCCGTAGAGGCGTACGGATATCCATTCCCCGTAACTTAGCCGCCATGGAATAGTTGGAAGTCCATGAACGAGGAAATGGCCAGTTAGATTTTACCGGAGTGTCACACTTAGATGATGGCATCTCCGCTGGAGTTTTCCCGGGCCCTAAGGGGTATGTTTCCTCATTCCTGTCGCCGGTAGCAAGCCGCTGGCAACAGGGATATCCGAACTCATGTAGTTGCGCGTCGATTTTGAATCTAGGGCATACCAGCATTTTCGTAGGATCAAACACTAATTCGAAATCTAAAGGCCATCCCTAGTTTTCATATCCTCTGCCGTGTAAAGGTAGGTAGTTCATTTCATCACCCACAGCCCCTGAGAACATACCCAAGGTACTATAGCCAATGTGAAGACGCCAATGAACCACAAAATGCGGCCGATGATTGATTAAAGCGAGAAGTTGGGGGTTGTGAGTATCTCTTGGTCAATACCCCCACGTTTCTTCATTGACTTTGTGATTTGGAGGACGGCCTTAACCTGATTCGAGCTTCGGTGAACGTCCTGTCTTCCGTCATTATTCTCCTTTCCCTCTCACAACCCCTTTTCGTCCTTCCTTTTTAATTCAGACAACTTACCTGACAATGTGTTGGCAAGCCATCACGTACATTAGTGATCTTGTGATCGTCTACACATACCACAACAGGGAGGTTAGACAACGAGATGTGCTATATATATACAATTACCATGAAAAAAAGCAAGAGAACCTTCTAGACCTAGCACGTTTACGTAAACTCCTGAATTTGTACTCCGAGAGGTACGGTGATTTTGATGTACTGTGACTATGATAGAAGGAAAGACCAAAGGGTGTTACTCGTCCTAATATACGATTCGTAAAGAAAAAAGGAGACGATAGTACAAGTTACAGCTAAGCGATATTTCCCTCCGTATTCCAGTTTTTGAGTTGTCACCAGCGGTATCATATCGTCCTACCCCCTACCTATTGTAGATGTTGGTACAGGGGACTATTTAGGTCCATCTCTACCTACACTATCTATATTCTCATCTGGGGATAGGTAAATAGGTACCATCAGACCTGGATACACTACGTAATTGTTCTTTCCGTCTCACCCCTCGTAGGCGTGTTACCTTGCTGTCTGCTTCCCCTCATAGTTTGACACTGGTTTTCGGGTCCACCTCGGTCAGTTCAGGCATGGCCCTGCTTTTAAGGCCTGATGATATCTACCTGAGCGACCCTAATAGAAACCTCAATTGTCGTGGTAAAACTTGCCATTTGGGAAGACGTATACCTTGGCACGTGGCGCACCTAGGACGATAGGAATGAATACTTGGGTTGTTCCGCGAGGGACTGGAAACTATCTGGCTAGACTCAAGGTATACATACAGGATGCTTCTTTGTCCATCATGTCTAGGTAACACCTAAAGGTGAAACATCTGACATACCTGCCGTCGCAGAGACTGGTGGAGCTGGGTCAATGAACTTGAGCTACCTACATCTAATCTTTCTACCATGGTATTCTGTACAAAGTTGCGCCTCTCCACGATTATGAACCTCTAGGCTAAGATGAGGAGAGAAGGCGCTTAAGTTCAAATGAGGTTTAGGTTTCTTATATGAAGTCTCCTATGAAGTCTTCTATGTTGGGAAGACATCTTCTGGGTGAGGCCTTAAGGGTAAATAAGTATGAATGAAATGGGCTATAAGGGTCAGAAAAATTAATGCTTGGGCCATTACAGGTATATGTCCCGAGATGTAGAAAAACTACGACTGGCACCTATCATTATGATCAATGTCCTGACCTCGATTCTGGAATACAGACTCATACTCACTCAACCGCCTATTCATCTACCCGCCTTTGAAGAGGTCATAATGATTAGGGGTATTCACATATAGCAATGTCAGTATCAGCGGTCAAGGCAACGTAAAGTGTTGTCCGAACGGACAGTGTCCCAAGCCTCATGATTCATTACTACCGCTGCATAGTGGTATAGCTAGGTATCTAGAACTGATCTGTACATTCCGTTAGTACTTCGCCTTCAAAGCATGATCGGTCCTCCTAAGAGGGTAGGGTACGTAGATACTCACCTAAAGTCATGCTCATGCTAACATCGGTAGTCTCGACCATCTTCGTGAACTCCTCGAAGCTGATCTTGCCGTCCTTGTCTAAATCTGCCTCCATGATCGTCTTGTCGACAATCTGCTGTAGTTGCTGGTCCTTAAGATTGCTACCAACCATCATCTTCAGCACAATGAACAACTCTCCGTTGGAGATGTATCCATCCCGATCGATGTCGTAGACCTTGAACGCGAAGCGCAGCTTTTGTTCTTTATTCCCCTTGCTGCTGAATGCGCTGAGTCCCGAGACAAATTCCTGGAAGTCTACGTCACCACCACCATCTTCGTCGAAGATCGCTATCATTCTGTTTCAGTTGGAAAAGTATCGGGTCAGTTTCGGAACTCTACACATGTATCTTCGTGGCAATTCAGGGGCTCAAAAAGAGGTACCTTGTAGCGAGCGGGTTCGATGATATTTGCGGCAGACTCAGAAACTCTTCTCGTTCGATCGTGCCCGAGTTGTCCTATAAGTTGGGAAAAGCCATTAGTTGTTGGGTTTCTTTTTCAAAAATATTCGGCAGGCTATTTCGTACTTTGTCGAGCTTCATGAATCTCTTCCTGAGTCTGTCCACCTCATCGCGGTCGACTGTAAGGAGCAATTAATATTACATCCAGCTGTATCATTAGGAAGCTGAACACATACAATTCGACCCCTGCACGATATTGTCTAGCACGGCGCTCGTCGTGTTGCCCATCTTGCTGGACGCTCCTCGACGGAGGCGGGATCGGTCTAGTTAGGTAAGGTAAGCACGACAGGCGATATATTTTAGAGCTGATTTTAATTCGCTGAATGATTACGCCGTATGTATCCGTCCTCGCAACAAGGGGGGAAAATGTTGCTTGTGGATATTATTCGTCGTGGGGTTGAAAGATGTATGTTCACATTCGCCGATGGTGAGGCTGATGGGAGAGTTAGGTGGAAATGTGGGCTGGTGGGGTCTTCCAAGACAAGGCGACCAAGATCTAAGTTGCTTTTTATGCGTAGAAAGCACAGCCGCATCTCTAGGTGAACAGAAGCCACAGCTGACCTACGTAGGAGGTACATAGGTACCTGGCTCCTCCTACTTCAGGTTCTACACGATTATCTGTACAGAAGTACATACTTGGTGACGGATTCAGTCACTATGACGTTCTTACAAAATTCAAAACGTGATTAGAAGAATCGAGTATTCGGCCAACTCTGTAACATTAAAAAAGAGCACAATTAAGCTTCGCAATATAATGAAAGCTTTATATATATATATTTAATAGATGAACTCTCTTTGCATAAAAGTGACCTAAAGCAACATTGAGTAAATGCATGTTCGTATTCCCCATCTTTATCTTATCACGTCTTGTGGCTTGAGTACCTAGTGGCTGAATAGGACTTTCAAATTGGCTTGAAAATGCGAAAAGGCTTCAGTGAGGCTCAGGTGGTACAGAAGACTTGAGTATGCATTTCACAATTGAAAGGAGTCAAATGTTGCATTGTGGTAAATTGCTTCGTCGCAAGGAAAGATAGAGAGATTTTCAATGAAATGTAACATGCTTTGTATTATTGGTCATGGGTTCGCCCCTTTTCACTTCATTTCATTGTCGACACTTTTGCCTTATCAACGATAGTGGTACTGGGCAAGGAAGGGAAAAGGGGGAAATGTGCATAGCTGGGCTTCTTCAAGGTTATGTAGGTACATATCTGGCCAAAGAATGGAAGTGTACCTATGTAGGTAGAGACGCATATACATTACCTAGGTATGTATGTAGTTGTAAGTACCTACTCTTAGGCCGTTTTTAGCGGGTGTTATCAGGCCCCGGTCCCTTGCCCCTCCCCCAAAGTTGTTGCCCAAAATTGTACGCTACGCGCCTGCGGCCAATCAGCAGTCGGCATTCGAGATAGTTACAGGTCAGAAGGAAGGCGCAAGCCTTTAGGTGGGGCGCCTTTCACCCCTCTGCACAACCTGCACAAATCGCTATTCTCACTTTGTTGTTGCTGTTGCTTGGGCTGCCTGCTGCGGGCGACCAAGCAAAAATTTGCGCCCCAAACAATTCAACGTCACCTCATCCAACGAAGAGAATTCGGCCATCAAAACAACCACCAAGACGCCTGTTTTGTTATTCAAAAAATTGATTTTTCATCGTCGCATGACCTAAACTTTTAGGCTCCCGAATTTTTTCGGGATTTTTCCCACCACATTCGCGACTTTTCCCCTACCTCCCCTCCACACCGCCGACCGTCATGTCGACCCGGAAAGTACGATACAAGAAGCTTAACACAAAGACGCCTCTACCCGTACTCCGCGAAGATCAAATCGACCCCAACGAATATGAATCTCTCACCACCGAATCTCAGATCGCGACCGGTGTCGAACAAGCAGAAGAAAATGTAAGTTTTCAATTCATTTCTTACCTTTCATATGCATATCACGTGACGGGCACGTGACACCATGCGGATTCGCTATGCCTATTTTGATATTGAGATATATCAAGTCAACATCGACCGCTTACCTCATGCTGACAATCCAAACTATAGGAATACCATCTGCAGGCTGCCCTCAAGGGCGTCGGCCAAAGTACGGACACTGAGATCCCGGTCCCGCCGCCTCAGAAGAGTGAAGTCAATTATGAAGAACTGTATCCCACTCCATACGTAGAGCCCAGAAACTACATCAAGTTCTCTGAGACCGTCGAGGAGACGCTCAGCATCCTGTATGATATGACCACAGAGGATGAAGAATACCTCAAATTATACAATGCCAAGTGGACGGGAAATACTCAACTTTCCGAGGATGACTTCGAGCGCATAATGGAAGTGTTTGAGGATACGGCAGCAGAGCAGGCCCCCTTTGCTGCCGTTGACAATACGGTGGTGCCATTTGAGGTCATGGTCCAGGCTATGAACCAAGTACTTCCCGGCAAGCTTATTCAAGCCCACGCCAAGAATGTCTATGAGTATTGGAAGACTCGACGGCAGGCGAGCGGCAACAAACCCTTACATCCCGCACTAAAGTTTGAAACTCACCAAGAGCATGACGATATGGACCCTTATGTCTGCTTCCGAAGGCGCGAAGTTCGACAGACAAGGAAAACAAGGGCACGTGATGCGCAAGTGAGCGACAAACTCAAGAAACTGCGGAAGGAACTAGAAGATGCGCGTCAGCTTGTGGTCTTCTCACATCAGCGAGAAATATTCAAGAAAGAGCTATTAAGCAGCGATCGAGTGATATTCGAGCAGCGAGCCAGCCTTAAGGACACCAAAGTCCGACTTGGTATCAAGGGTGAGGACGAGGACTTGTACAACGCAAGGCCGCAAAAGCGACCGAGGACAGAGGCTCAACAACCTACCCGTCCCGGTCCTCATGGCCAGCTTCGTCTTATTGTCCGTCCTGACGGGGGAAGATCCGTGGAACCTGCTGATCTTGTCATTCTGGCTGACAAGCTCGCTGAAAAGGAGAACGAATTGCGTAATGATGTTGAAATGAAGATCCAGAACCACAGGAGGTGGAACAATAATTTTGTCGACCTCACTGCTGACCCGCTGCCTCCTGTTCAACAAGAAAAGGAGCCTAGCTTCAGGCCTGCGAAGACCACATATTTGATGACTCCACCAGCATCTGCATCAGATTCCATGGAGATGGACGAAACACCTCCAGCAGAGGCGAATGAGCCTCTCTTGCGAACGGGCTTCCATGGTATCAATCTAAGCGGTGCGGATCACGAAGAAATGTATTCTTATCGTCGCCGCATTGGCCGATTAAATCGCTTATTTATCGACCGTCGACCACCCAAGCTGAATGGGCAGAGAAGCCCGCCACACGAGATAGACTATACCCAGAGTGACCGTTGGAAGTATGATGAGGATGATGATGACGATGAACAACCGGTGTATGAGGTTGATCCCAACAGTTCCCGTCAGATGAGATTCAGGTCGACGATACCGCCGTCGCCCTCCTTGCTTAGAAGACAGGGAGTGGATCCAGCGGCCCTAGCTGCGAACCGTCAGACTCTTCCACAACCTCAAATACCTACGACCCAACAACCCCAAGTGCCGCAGGCTCAGACTTCAGCTTGATGAATGTCTAATGAGGCCCTAATCGCTCATGGTGGATCTGGAAAATCGATTTAGAGATATGGATAATGCCGATGATATGCGTAGTGCTCGGGTCATAGCAAACCTTCGCCAAGAGAAGACTCGGATGACGAAGTAGTCGCTATTAACGTCGACCATGTCTCCGGTGTTCATCCAGTACGATGTTGGGTCTTGTCCTAATCTTGCTGAATGAATGCAATCGAGATTTTGGTGCCTCACGTCCATCCAGTCCAGTCGAGACGGCTAGGCATTGAGTACCCGGCAAATTGTTTTTGGCGACATGAACGAAACGATCCACCAAGGTGACAATCCCGCTCAGTTAGTTTACCTGAGTTCGCACCAACAACCTGTATATACACTCCGCGAACATATGGGCTCGACGAAGATGGTGAGTTGGAAGAAGCTGTGGCGATTGTTTTGTAAGATTATATAGCTTTCAGAGCAGCATGCATAGCCAACGGAGTTGGAGGAATCCAGTCATGGCGTTTAAAGCTCTGAGCATGGGAAGAAATAGAGGACATCAATATATGTTGCTCGTATTCTCTTCATGGCATGCCTTGGGATTCGATCCGCGTAACTTGATGTGACATTTTTGTGTTCGCTGTGTTCATGTCTCCGTAGATGACGATACTTCTGGAAAAGTTGAGAAGCCGAAAGGATTGATGTCGGCCTCCTATCTTTCTCAAGCTCAGACGATCAGTTGTAAGTGGCCGAGTCGTTTACTAGGGGTGAGTGCTCGGCTAGGTACCGGCAGGGGCGAGCTTTGCCCGAGATATCGCTGGATAGGCCATTTTCGGAATGACGCCGAATTCTCGAATATGAGCAAATCTAGAAGTGACAGGCTCCCCGGATTACCAGGAGCCTTCAGAAGTAATATGGCCTTATTCTGATCACGAAGAGTAAGCGTCAGCAGTAGTCGCAAATTGTCGTATGGCTATGGCGTCTCATAGCTTTTCGATTGACAGCTCTCCCTACCTTTGGTGACTACCAAGTTAGGGATTGCCGTATGCTAGCTTGCTTGAATAGTGAAAATACAAGCTAGCCTGCATCAGAAGGTATACGTCCCCATACGGTCGGGACCATGTTGTCGTTTTTTTTGGTCTCAGCTACACCGTGTGGATACAGTGTATATAAGACTGTATTGTGATCAAAGGTGAGGAGTAGGCGCTGCAGAAATCGCTCCATTTATCCTAGAGATAAATGGATAAATGGAGGTAGAGCGAGTCTGTAAAATGGGGACCCGTAGCCTTTTAGAAACAGTCGCTTCAGGGTGTGTTGTAACAGTGTGCCTGACTTCGATGCAGTCACCAAAATCCTCGCGGCGATCCGGTCTCCGCTAAGGTAGCACGCTCAAGTCTAACCCATAGAGGGACATGGCGAGAAATCAGGGTCCTAAGCTCTGTAGCACGTAGCCATACAGCTTACGAGCCTGTTATAGACAGCGGGAGCTTTCGGAAAACTTTGTAATAAGCGCTGCGCGATATAGGCTTGGATCTAGAGAGGAGTCGATGGTGCTTCCGGGTAATCGCACGGTTGGCGACATAGCCGATTCCCTCGTATGGTACTTTTGCAAGAGGTAGAAGACTAGTAAAATATGGCCATGATCGAAACTCGTGGGTAAAAAATGGGAAACCGAGAAGGGGAGAGTAGAGGAGCAAGATTGCTGATTGGGTTGCGTCTGCAAGAGGCTCAAGTCAGCAACAGTTGAGAGGCGGTGCTAGTCTCGGATTACCGACAACAGCGACAACTATGTATAGCTCTCGTTCAAGAAACTGTTTCACATCGTCGATTCCTTTCTTCCATGTGAGAAAAGGGGAGGATAACAGAGAAACTAGGAGAAAATAAAATAGCACGAAATGTAGTTGATTAGGTTTGTGGGACGGAAGATGACAAGAGGTTGAAAAGGTAACCAAGCGATTTGGTAATAATGGGATTTCTCCCTGGTGCTTAGGACTGAAGGCTATTATTGCCCGGCAAGAGGGCGAATAAGTGTGGTTGCCCCACTCCAGCGCAACTCGACGGCCAGCTGGTACCTAAACTATAAGACCCCGAGGACCCACCACATAGATAGGTACCTAGCCAATTAGGGAAGGAAAATTATCGATAAGGGTCTTCATGGTCATTGAATCCTTCGTCATTGGAGGGGTCTCTGCAGCTACGTACGTTCCCGCTCTTACATAGCAGATCGAGCGAAACCCCACCAGGGGAGCCTCAAAGACTTTTTGATACAGATATCTTCATTTACAAAAAAGAAGCCTCAATTGTAGCTGAGTACGAGATCGTTGCAGTCGCACTGCTGAGGGGCTCAACCGACTTTGATCGGCGTGCCCTAAATCTGACAATTTTAGCCGGCGCTAGAGGGGACAACTGCCATCAATAGCCCCACCTCTACCCAATCCACCGATCACCAGCGCAACGACCACCATCCGACCGTCGCTTTAGGGAAAAACGAGTCGGATACCAGGCAGAAAGACATGGCGAAGCGCGACGGTCCTCTCCTCGCCATCGGCTGCGAAGGCAGCGCCAACAAGTTGGGAATCGGCATTATCTCGCACGACCCATCGACGGGCAAGACCGCCGTGCTCGCCAACATCCGGCACACCTTTGTATCGCCGCCGGGCACCGGTTTTCTCCCGAAGGACACAGCGCGACACCATCGCGCCTACTTCGTGCGGCTGGCCAAGTCCGCGCTCGCCGACGCGGGTGTATCGGACCCGTCGTCGCAGCTATGCTGCGTGTGCTACACGAAGGGGCCGGGGATGGGCGCGCCGCTGCAATCGGTGGCCGTGGCGGCGCGGACCATCGCGCTGATGTGGGATCTGCCGCTGGTGGGCGTGAACCACTGCGTTGGGCACATCGAGATGGGGCGCGAGATCACGGGGGCCGGGAACCCCGTCGTGCTGTACGTGTCGGGCGGCAACACGCAGGTGATCGCGTACGCCGAGCGGCGGTACCGCATCTTCGGCGAAACCCTTGATATTGCCGTGGGGAACTGTCTGGACCGGTTCGCGCGCACTCTCGAGATCAGTAATGACCCTGCGCCGGGATATAATATTGAGCTACTAGCGCGCAACTCTAGTGGTCGCGTGTTACTCGACTTGCCTTACGCTGTCAAGGGCATGGACTGCAGCTTCAGCGGCATTCTGAGCGCAGCCGAGTTGCTGGCCGCGCAGATGAAGGAGCAAGAGGCTAAGATTGCGCGAGGCGAGGAGGTCAAGGAGGAGGACAGGTTCACGCCTGAGGACCTGTGTTTCAGTCTGCAGGAGACCGTCTTCGCCATGCTAGTTGAGATCACTGAGCGCGCCATGGCGCACGTAGGCAGTAACCAGGTGCTCATTGTGGGTGGCGTAGGATGCAATGAGCGTCTACAGGAGATGATGGGCCAGATGGCCAAAGAGAGGGGCGGGAGTGTGTACGCGACTGATGAGCGTTTCTGCATCGACAACGGCATTATGATCGCTCATGCTGGTTTGCTGGCATACGAAACGGGTTTCCGTACGCCGCTAGAAGAGAGCACCTGTACGCAACGATTCAGAACAGATGAAGTATATGTCAAATGGAGAGATTAGAATGATTTGAGGTCTATTATGTCTAATTGTGATTGCTCCGATTCTTTATATTCATTATCAACGTCATCCAAATGGACCTTATATGCTCTGCTTGCGCGGCTATGACTTCTGCATTAGATTTACCCTTCTATTATTTCATGACTTCGTGTTAATCCTCATAGTAACCGTTTTTTCGCGTAGCGTAGTGCATTGTGCTCTGCACAAATAACCCATTACCAAAGTCGATCTACTCTCGAGATAACGCAAGATACACGGCATTAATTAATGCCAACCCTAGAAACCCGTAGCCTTTATTTTAGACATAACATATGAGACTTTTCCCCGTCCTATTGCGAGCATATCAGGGGGGCCATGTCCCTGTTGACACAAAGCTGCGTAATGTGCGATGAGGTTTACCTGGCGCAAGCTAATGCCTTCGAAGTACAAACATCGAAAAATCTTACTCATTCTTCGTAGCTTTGTAAATAATTGTGGTCACGTACTATGTCACCGTTAGTACATAATTCCGGTCAACGTACTGTTAGGGGACGACTTACCTTGTTCTGATATCGGGTAGTAGCCGACACAGCAAGAACGTTGTTCTTAATACTACATGTAGCTAAGTGATTGAGCACAGTGTGATTTGGCATATTCAAGACGCTGTTATCATCCTTGATTAATGTGGTATTGTTCATGATCGGCTTGCTCAAGAAACCAGGCAGGCTAGGTGGCGGAGGGAGTCGCTCCAGGGCCAAAGCTGAAAGTCTATATTGTATAGTCTCCTCGGGTTGGTCGAAATCGTCTAGGTACTGAGGGATTTTGGAAGAGAAGCTCTCAATTGGATCTATGACCTTCTGTTGGGGACCCCTGACCGAATCGTCGTGTGAAGGCTGTCGAGATGGAAGAGACAAGGCGGCCTCGTTCGACTTAGGGACGCCGGCATCTAGGGGGATGCTCCGCGAGCCAGCATCGTCACCGCTTACTTCAATATAGTTCACCAGGTTATTTCCAAAATCGACGGTCGTAGGCAGGTCCGGCGATGTTTGCATATTCCCATCGACTAGGAATTTTATGTGGTGAGTGCCCGGGAACACAGGTATTATCGTCTCTAGCACTCCCTCCTTATCCTTGCTATACCCGGGACGCGTCAGCAATCATTGAACGGATTTTTTTCTTCTTACTTGATCAACTTAATACATAGAACTCTGTTTAAATGCCAGACTCCTGACGCCAGATAGAGAATTGCGAAAAAGATGAAACTTACGACGGAAGTAAGCGCTGCTTCCGGCTCCATTGGAACGGTGTTCCTGTGACATAGACCTTCTGGCCGCCCCTCGACCACTCGATACGGGTTGGTATAGTCGGCCTAGTCTTATCAACCCGAAGCTCTTCAGCGTCATCTTCGTCAGTCGCATTACTAAGTCCTGATGCGCGACGCGGTATGCTACCCGAATCGTCAAGAGGCGTAACGTCATCGACAGGCTTAACGTCAGCATCGCTAGGCGCGACAATGGGCGAGCCAGGAGTATGTATTTCTTCCTCAATTGGGAGTGGTAGCCGTGGTGGACGGTTGATATGATATGACATATCTTGGATGCTGCTAGAGGTAGGGCCTGATATGAGGCTCTCCTCGTATTGGGAGTCGTGCGCGTAAGAAGACTCCTGTTCCTGGTGGGAATAGGAGAAAGGAACGGCTACAGGCTTGGAGTGTTCATCCTTGAATTCGGCGGGTTTCTGCTTCGGCTCGGGAACCTTAGGGACAGCAGAATTGTTGGAGCTAGTAGAAGGCGAGGATGAATTGAGTATAGAAAGCGGTCTCGACTGGGAATTCTTATTAAGTATTGAGGTACCAGTTGCTTGGACGGCCGAAGCCTCAGGAGAGGCTGGTGACCTAATATGTTGGTTGTGTATTGATACCAGGTTCTTGGGTTCCTTCTTGGAAGCTCGTGGGGAGTCGTGAGACGAAGCGGTGGTGGGGGTAGCCGGCTTCGAGGTTGACGAAGGGTTATTACCCATTGTTCGGCGTGGGGGATGGGGAGGAAAAGGATTTCCCCCCTTTGATGGCTAGGCTTTGCTTGTTCCTATTGCGTAGTCTGAAAGGGGGAATTGGTCAATCGCGGGGAAGTCGGAAGCTGACGGGCGGGATGCGGTGCGTCGTGCAGTCGTGGGCCGTGGGCGGGTGCTTGGGGCAGGCGGTGTGACCGAGAGGATTTCACTGGATTGCTGAAAGTGAATCAAGCCTTGGGATGGTGAACGTGGATCATCGCAAGCAAAAATGGTCATGAGACCGATTTGGCGTAGTCGGGCGATGAGACAGCTAGACGGAGAATGGGGAGCGATTGGGCAGCTGGGGATGATCTAAACGAGAAGGACGAGGTTAAGGTCAAGTCTCTTAGTCGTTCCATGATAACGGGGAAGCCAATCAATCCAGACCCCGGTCCCTACCCCGGTCAAGACCGACGCATTGACCACACTACAAGGGTCCAAGTTTGTACATACATAATCTTCATCAGCCTTAGTACCTACATACACTTGACTTAATAATGATTTCATAGTCGCCTAATGCTTACATAGTCAAACTTAAATTATATATACTAACTTGAATGAGGGAAGTAGATAAAGGACGTTGAAGATAATAGTCCCGTCTGTGAAATGCAGTGAGAACCGTTTTAGTCAGAACACGCATCAATGCAGGTCTATTCTTTTCATGGTCAGCGGTGAGCGCAACTTCTTGATCCAAGCAGAGGTATTGGCTTGCGTGTATTAGATAGGCGATTATACCTGGGGCCGATCGAGCCGCTTTTCTGCACGTGGATTTTCACTTACATAACAGCCTCGAGCCTTTGATCCGGCTGGAGGTTTCAGCACTATTGATACATTCAATGGTACAGCAGCAGCCAACCTTGGAGCTTCCACAATGTCCAATGTGGATGTTCCCAATCTAATCAACCTTACCCCGACCCGCCTAGGTAACCCCCCCACCACCAGATCGGACTAATGAATTCCGTTATCCCGTGACCCTGTGTCTTGTTGGGCAACAGCACAGCAGAGGTCTAGACAAAGTACCTACATGACTTTTGGTAACCCAAGCAGCAGCTACATGTACCTTAGTGCTATCTGCGCATACCAAAGAAAGGTTACGCGTTCCGTGGTACCTGACCATGATCATCTGAAGCTGGTGCCAAGAATAAAGCGTCGCCTTCGTCATACTTTGCCCTTCAGTCATAATATTCGGTCAAATAGAGATAATAATTAACTACACATCAAAGAGAACCCAGGCACATTTTTCACCGGTTGAAATCGAAAGTCGCCAGTTAGAAACAAAGAAAGGAAAACTACCCGCGCCGATTTCAAAATCTTTTGGCCACGAGGGCCAATCCGTGAGAATGGATTGGCTGGCGTCCTTGCAGACGTTTGGCACGTCATTTCTGTATCCCGCGCTCAAGATGTTGCTAAAGCTGTGCTACATCGTCACGATACCTCTACATTATCCCATCTACTACCTTTTAGCTCTAGTCGCCTTTCTCTTATCACCTATATGGTATATGTTCCATGGTATATCGAATGTAGCCTTGGCTGTGGTGGGTTTGATCACTAGACTTAAGGTATTCTCTCTTATAGCTTCTATTATAGCCTCTTTCATAACAGCCCCTGCAATTTGCTAAGGTAAAGAACTTAGTTACTAATTGTAAGACAGTACCTCTATATCTACGTAAGCCTTACTCACTTGATATGGCTTATACGGATAAATAAACTCCGTCGGGCTGATACTAACGCGAAATGCAGCTGGCCTGCGCAACTATAGTAGGCATCTTTGCTGGTTGCGTATTGCATGGAACGTCGAACTTCATATTCATCTCACTAGGTGTTGATGCTTCACAGAAACGGGATTCAGATCGCCGAAGATCTAAACTTCCGTCTCTAGATGACGAACCGGAGTCCATTACCTGGTCGGAGGATACCTCCAGCAGGCTTTCCACATCTAGCGTAAGCACGCGATGGGGAAAGACAAAGCAGGAACCGAAGGACGATGTGCACGAGATGTTCGAGAAGCAATGGAAACAGTGGCAGCAGCTCAGATCCTCTGAAAAGCCCAAGAGGCGACGTAGGGGCCTGCTTTCTCAGACGATTCACGAGGAGAGCAGTAGTGATTTTTCCCAGTAATCAAATGAGCGCTCTAAGAACTGGTACTTGAAATAATTCCGGCGCTTGGGTCGTACACGGTCAACCAACATCGGGGCTATATATCAACGCACACATCGCGTGGTCGTTGATCGAATATAGTGGGCCAGGTGGAAATATGCGGCTCTGCCTAGTTGACCCGCTGCTGTATAACAGACCACAGCCAAAGGCTCGAATTTTGAGGATGCAGCTTAGGACCAGTCGGCGAGGTTCGAATCAAGCTCGCATCGCGATATTCTACCGATTTTGTACTATGAAGGAGTAATAATCGCCCCTAAACGACTCCTCTAAAAAGCGGATAACTAGAAGATATGATTAAGCTTGACTACTGCCGGCCATACATAGATACTTACTCATATAGCACAGTGATCAAAGGCTATATGGTCGCTGTAAACTCAGGCGATGCTACTCTGCTCATATTAATGCCACCAGTATCAAACACCCAATAACGCTTAAATGTTGCACCAAGTTCACACGGCTCAGACGGCTTGCCGCTCCGGTCGGAGTTGGAGATACGTTGCTTTGCCCTTGTGTCTCCGTACCCACGACTGATTCCGCATCGACAACCGATGTCGGCGGCTGGGTCTGCTGCGCAACTTGTCCATCTCCTGACGGTACCGACGAAGCCGCGGTAGAAGACGGCGGAGCCGTAATCGCAGGACCCGGGGTCGGCGCAGCAACACCTTGCCCGTTAATTCCAGTCCTCGGCAGCACAGTCTGCGTCAGGTACCAGCTCTGCCACTCGGGCGGTTGCGTAAAAGCTGCCACGTCGTTAAATATTCCATATGCTCTGGCCTAAACCAAGAGAATACTCACGTCTATAAGTCACAGTCGCACTCCCTATCGTCGACGTAACCAAGCTCCCGTACACAAGCGACGGCACACACGCCGTGCTCTCGACCAAATCCGTGTACCCATCAACGCACCAGTACATGCACCACCCGATATTCTCGGGCGTAGCCTGGTTCATGACGCGGCAACGCTGGTAGCAATCCGGGGCGACGGCGGACTGCGAGGGCGTAGCGTCGTCGTGCACGCAGTTGAGCTGGCAGTACGGTATATCCGTTTCGTTGACGCTGCCGGGCAGGAGGCTGCCCGTCGGGACGGCGACGGGCACGCCGCACCCCAGCAGGCACGGGACATCGTTGGAGTTGAAGGGCGGCGAGCCGTCTAACGTGTCCTCGCATATGATGGGATCCGGGATGGCCTGTGTGGGTAAAGCTAAAGCCAGGGCGAGAGCTATGAGTTCAAGGTGGCGATACATATTGCCTCGATATTAAATATATTATCCTATGAGGCGAAGTAATATTGTGAGAGCGGGAATGCGGGTTTGCCTAGAGATCGTGAGATGACGGAGCTATATAGATTATACTGCGGCCCTTGTCATTGGCTCGGTCTAGACCCGAATGGTTACATTGTGCCTGCCTGCCTGCCTGCCTACTGGTTTACTCTGCGGCGCAGCACATACATACATGTAATGACCAACGTGATTCTCTTCTAAGAAAGCCTTATGGTGGCTTTTAAGCAAAATGCGACTCCTGGCCAGATACCGCAGCGCTATGTTCACAAAGTGTTAGCACAGCGGCGAGCAGTATTGGTATTAAGTCAATTCGCAGTCGCACATCAGACTCTAGGTATGCTGCAAGCCCTAGTAGATACAATATAGTGAACGCCGTAGCGTGCCAGACTCCTAAAAATCGTCATAACACAACGCAAAACGCCAAGACCGTATGCCATGACCCTATCATGGGTTTGCCGCATGCCATAATCCGTAAAAACCATCCGTCGAGCAAGTGTTTCTCACCCTGAAACTTTACTCGATCGACTAGAGAAACAGGGTTTGGGAGGTAAAGAAGGGGGCGGAGGTTCCAGTCTCGACCGCCTCCTCCGAGGTTTGCCGCGATTCTATCGCCGATACACATCTCGGTCCCTATCCCGAATAGGAGAACGGCTGCGGCTGCGAGTTTGGCTAGCTCGACTACGGTCATCATAATCCCTCTCCCTCTCTCGCCGGTCCCAATCGTGCCGCCTGTCATCTCGATCGTCCCACCTCCGACGATCCTCTCGGGGCGGTCGATCTTCTCTAGGCGGCCGGTCTTCTCTAGGTGGTCGGTCGTCTCGCCCACCAGCACGGTAACTAGGGATGTAGGTGTCGACATCGGGTCGGTTACCTCCACGGTTCCTAGGTGCTCGGTCTCTGTATGAGTCGTGATGCTCAGCAGGATTATCCCACCCATTTCCAGGATAATCAGGCGGGGGTGGGCGCGGCGGTAATCTGTGGTCCATATGCGACTGGTCCCGAGCCCAGGCAGGTCTACGTGCCTCTCCGCCATCTCGGTATGCGCCGCCATGATGTTTTGGGTACCTGCCATTCATCCTATTACCATAGCCGTCACCACCACTACCAAATCCTGCGTTGGGACCCTCAAACGCGCCAACACCAACAGTGCCACCTTTAGGGGCAGGGGGGAGAGCAGCCTTTCGATCGTGGAATTTCCTACGGTCCAGTTCATGGCTGTCCTCGAAGGTAGGGAGATCTTCCGGCTTTGCAGGGTAAGGAGCGGTCTTAAAGTAAGGGTGTTCTAGAGCATCAATCGCATTAATGCGAGTTCGCCAATCAAGTGTAAGAAGCTCCTTTAGTAATGAGATGGCGCTTGAACCATGCTCCCGGAATCGCTGTGACAATGTTGAAGGTCTTGGTCTTGGATTAAGAGCCTCGGCACCAGGTAATTGCTTCCATCCTGGCATGGTCTGCTCTGTTGGAGATCCAACCAAGTCGAAGATGATTTCGAGCTGGTGACCATCACTCTCGCCTGCTAAGATGGGTTTACGAACCAGCATCTCGCCAAAGACACAGCTAGCGAGTATATTAGCAAACTGGATAATAAAAGTGTGCTTGGTAGATCTTACCCAACACCCCACATGTCAATAGCAGTGGTGTACTTCTTTAGATGTAATAAGAGCTCAGGAGGTCGGTACCATCGGGTGACCACGAGACTAGTGTACTCCCTTCGTCCCTCGCCACCACCCTTTCCACGTTCCGGAACCGGCCCATCATAATGTCTTGCGAGACCAAAATCTGCAATTTGGAGTATGCCTCTGTTGTTGATGAGCAAGTTGGCCGCCTTCATATCTCTGTGGAGAATCTTGCTGTCGTGCAGGTAACGAAGACCTTCGAGGAGTTGAAGGAGGTAACACTTGATCTGCGGTACGGTGAATTGGACTGAAGGATTATCGAGTAGACCGGACAAGTCATGATCCATGTACAACATCACCATATACATAATCGGTCGTTTTCTCTTATCGGCTTGTCGAGGTTAGTCTGATGGAAAGCAGTGCGGAAGAGTAAGCAAAACCTACTAGTTTTGCTATGATGCTCAACGGCCATATCCTCCAGACGCAATACGTTCTTGTGCGACAGCAATTTAAGAAGCTTGATCTCGCGAAGTGCGGTGATAGGAAATCCATCCTTCTCGTTGTGCATAATGATTTTCTTCAGGGCGACTAGAGTTCCAGTTTTCCTTGATCTCGCCTTATGAACCTCGCTAGCAGGACAATAAGCATCATCATTAAGGGTAGCAGCATATGTAGAATAAACTTACCCGAAGGTACCCTCGCCTAGTTTTCCCAGGAGCTCGTAATCGCCAATTCTAGAGCATCCTACGAAGCTATCTCTAGGTCGCTGATGCTGGAGCGCGAACGATCGTGGCGAAGGAGCGCCATTTCCAATACTTTGCGCCATCTTTAAATCCGAATACTCAATGTCGTTGCGGATTTCGTGTGGTGCGGCGACAAGAATATCGGTCGGGGTTAATCGTCGGTAGGGAAAGACTCGCGGGAAATGTTGAATAGGTCAAGAGCTCTTTGACACATTCGGCATCGCAAACTAGCAAAAAGCTAGCTTGCGATTAAAGTAGATGGATTATGGAAAACAAAGTCGCATTGTAGAATTGAAGGAATTCGTTCAGAACAGTATTTCTTCACTAAAAGAAGAAACCGAGGAAGAATGTGTAGAAACAATGCCTTAAGTACGGTGATGAATATGTATTCAAGCTTGATTGTTTGCGCCAAAGCCGATCTCACTAGAAATTGTTCACCCGCCACACCAAGCCAAGCAAGCCTCAAGGGTAATAATGGCTGAATGTTTAGCCAGGGTTAGGTACGTACATACTTCTCGATTTCAAGTTACCAATGGCACAGCTGCACTGTACCAAAAGCACGGTCCACATGATTCCAATATTACATAATGCTTGGCTCGGGTCATCCTCGGTTCTTGAGGCTTACTTCCCAGCTCCAGTCATTGGAGAGAGATTAGATGTACCTCCCAGTTTCCAATTGACTGTTACGATATCAATCCGAATCAGCCATTGACGAGCTCACCCTTATACTCATACCGATATTTCCCTTCGACAGCATACCGAGTACAATTCTTCAGCGATAAACCGATTTGACCCATTACAGTGCCGCTAACAACCGTCAGGTTTGAGCAACAATGGCTGGTGGTCCCGGTCCGATTAAGCCTCATGTCCCGGGCATCTACAGATTTACTGCTACCGCTCTGGGCGCGAGCATGTGGTTTTTCGTAAGGCTCTGTCGCTTGACTATAATTGAAGCTCTCCTACTAACCGTCTGATAGCTTATGTGGCGGGCGAGGAAAGATGGTGATTGATCCCGAATCCGAACCACGAGACATTATTACTTACCCGAATTTAGGTCCCGTCTTACTAGGCTGGAAGCACCCGTGGGATCACTAGATCATCAATACAACGAAGACGACGTATACTTGAGCATGAGATACAATAGCCGGCAGACACCGCGACAAAGGGGGGCTTGATATGCATATATACAATAGTCGCCAATCGTTCAGAAGCTCGGGTCAATAGAAGAGAAGAATTGGTCAACCAGCCAACCTGTCTATATGGTGTATTCATATACTACGGGTGTTGCTATTGCGATTATTTTGGTTTCTCAAACAGATAGTGGGCAACTCCCCAGGTGTCCCCGCCCTCATAAGCGAACAATTCCGAGCAAGCCATATAGAAGATCTGCCATCTGTTGTACCACATGTTCGCGTTCTGTTCGCCGTATGTCTCTACCAGGTGTGGCCATATCTGCTTCTTGTTCGCTATCGTATTTTCAAGCCAATGCTGGGGCCAGGTCAGTCTACAGTCCAAAGACTCGACCCCTCCATATATCCCAGGATACGGGGACGTATGTACTCACTTCGCAGGTCTTCGAGTAGTTGGTTCCATTAACCCACCACTGCTTCTTGATAGTCAAATCTTTTTGAAAATACAGGAGTAGGTCTGCCGACGGCACTATGTGAAAACCCAATTCAGTGGTCTTGTTCTAGGCAATTCCTGGGGGACAAAACTAGTTTTGGATACGTACTGGTACCGCCAGTGAAGAAGTGCTCAGTCATCCATCCCTCTTCATAATCATACGGAGTAGTCTTATGAGCGAAGATGTGCACGAACAACTTTCCGCCAGGCTTCAAAGCCCTCGATATTTTCGCCATGAGTTGCTCATAATTTTTCATATGTTCGAACAGCTTGGAACCATATTAGCAGCCCACATCTCAGGTCAAAAAGTAATAGTATCGGCAGTCTGTAATACCTCTATCGAGATTACTCTGTCATAGCTCTGCTTCTTGAACTCGTAGTCTACCACATTACCCGTGATGACTGTCAGATTATTCAAGCCTTTCTCTTTGGCCTTGGAGTCGATGTACTCCTTTTGCGTCCTCGAGTTCGAGAACGCGGTGATCTTGGATTTGGGGAACTTCTCAGCGAAGTACAATGCGCCGGAACCCCAGCCGCAACTATGCGCAATGTCAACGTCTCGGCAGCCTAGGTCCTGGGAGATGTTCCCTCACCCTAGGTCTAAAATATTTAGGCCGTCGCGGAGCTTGGCCCTCTGGGAATACAGATCAAGCATCGCAATCTCAGCTTCAGCGAGGGTCTCGCCGCCCTTGGGGTATAGACTACAAGAATACTTCATACGGGGGCCTAGCATTCCCAATAAGACGCCAGTGCCGACCTCATAGTGCTGGGTGTTAGCAGTGGCCGTCTCAATGGCAATTGGCCTTGTGCGAAGTAACTCGATGTATTTCATCTTGCGCTCATAGTCGGCAGTCAGCGTTGACGACTTGATTTCATTCAGCCGCTGTGCGAGCTGCCGGCGGATGCCTATCCGGATCATGCCGTGCGGCACGTAGCCGCTATCGAGGAACCAATCTATGTATACAGTGTAAGTGGCGAATTGCCAGAGACCTCCGAGAGAAGTTACTTACCAACATTCATAATGAATAATCCAAGACCTATTTTATATAACTATATAATACGGAATAGATGTTGAATAGAGAATAGTTGATAATTCTAGGTCTCGGAGCACAGCTAGTGGGTTGAGATCTCTCACCGTCTCATGCACATGCATGATAGCATCCTAGTCCCCTAGTCCCCCCTGTGTGAAACCGGCACTGCAGACGTCAAATGTGGGTCCAACACAGGGAGTCTAAGAGTCACCATATAAAAAGCATCAACGCTCCTCAACAGAGGAGTATTAGTTCGCTAGAAAACATGAGCTGCAGATAGTAAGGTAAGAATAGCTTCCATTAGCCAGAGTTGATGGAACCAGGAGATAGATATACCCCAGGAGTATACCTCCCTGGCTACATAACTCCATAGTGAAGTGAACTTGGGCACAATAGCATAGTTCGAATTATGTTTATTTTCCTCTCAAATTAATGTGACTAGGTATCTTGTATCGCACCAATTCACCTATGTTTTCCGCTTACCTTTGGGATCTCGCCGCCTTTCCCAAATCTGCAGATATGACTCGCCAAGGTATAGTAGTTCCTTCTGCGTCTGCTCCACGAATAGATCTTGACATACCACCCACTCATCCCTCCCCTTATCCTTGAGCTGCACCTTCCACGTCTTCCGCTCCTCTCCCGAGTCGGCTACATCCTCCTTCGCTCGGACAGCTTCATGCGTGACGTTTGCGACTAGATCATACCAGATCGGCTCCCCCGGGGGATATTCCGCTGGGCTAGGTTCTACGTAAGGTGATACATCGAGGCCGACGCGAGCGTCAAAGGTGACGATTGTAGGGTTGCGCTCCGAAACAAACTTATTTGTAGAGAAGCGCTTGATATGGAATATCAGATAAGGCGGTAAAGGATGCATTAGCCGATATCGCTTTCTCTGCGCTAGATGCTCCTGTGCCTTCACGCCGTCGTACTTGGATAATATTGTGGTTAGGGGCACCTGAGGAATGATGTTGCGCTCCAACTCGTCCTGGAACAGGGGTGCTGGCGGCAGGTCAAGCGTCAAGAGCAGGAAGCGATTGACATCCGTCTTGACCTCTGCCGCCTCCTCGAATCGCAAGCGATCATTAGCATCTGCCTTGGCTGTGATAGCCTGTGATTCAACCTTTAGCTTCCCCTGGAATATCCTTTGTATGATACTGCTGCCTGGCTTTGTCTTGCTTCCGCCTAGTCCTAGGTGTAAGTTGTTTAGGAACCATGATAGAAATTCGACAGGGTCAGACTGGTTTGTCAAAGTGAACTTCTTATTAGATCTTAACGAGATCTCTTGTAACAGTTCGTGCGGCGATACGTGATTCTTGAAGGCTCGAGGATTCCAGATCTTTCGGAATAAGATCCCGCATCGTTTAACTAGCTCCGGGCGCGACGACAGGTCTTCTAGTAGGAAGTAGTTCCGGAGTGGTGAAACGTGAGATAGCGCTTGAACTACAACATTTAGGTAATCGTTCTCCTTGATGTTGTTCATTCCCACAAAACCGGGAGTGTACTCCTTTCCATCAAGCGTCCACGCAGTCCGGGCTTTGCGATCTAGCTCCATTACCTCCTGCTTCGTATATCTCGGGTCGGACACATATTTGATATCATCCAGGGATTTGCTCTTCACTTCGTAACCTTCTGGTAATACATAAACTCTTTGCGTCTCTAGGTTGATGAATACGTGGTGTCCAACATCGAGAGAGTGGAAATATGCATGCGATTTGGGGCCTCGGCCTTGAAAGTATTTCCCGCAGACCAGGCAAGCATAGACATTTATGTTGGATAGGCTGACGGAACAGAGTTTCTCGAAGTCGAAGTCGAGGACGTTGCGATCAATCGTGTCTAAATAGAGATCGTCATACCCTTCGGTGGGAGCAGATTGCCGTATCGGCGCCTTTGACGACTCGTCTTCAAATTCATCGTCTTCATCGTCGCCAATGCTGATGTTGTCGGATCTGCCGTCCGAAAAGGAGGCGCCGTTGCCATTAAAGTCCGGACCGTCGTCGAGGCGCGACCTCTTTGATACGGGCGTGTCGATGCCATGAAGCTCCTCCAAAGCTTCAGAAGCCTGCCTTTTTGACATATTGTATAGAGTCGCAGGCCTGTCGAGAATCTTAGAGGATCGGCGAAAAGTTACCAAGGCTTATTGGAGTCAAAGGATGAACACTAAATCGGGGTGTAAGGCTAAAGATAAAGAATGCAAGTCGCGGCTTGAAGCTTGTCGAAGCTCCAGAAATTTACTTGGGCAGGTACGTACCTTCTGCAGCTAAATTTCCGGGTGCCCCTCCAGGCGCTAGACGCTCCCGTTAGCACCCTAGCACCTTCATTGTTGTCTTCACATTGAAACCAATCAATTCACTGGCATACAACCTAAATACCTTACCTGCAATTCGAGAATTTAACATTTCCTCGTTTTTTTACTATTCCATTAATTCAGAATCACGTAATATGTGTAAATATATAGGTATGGCGTTGATTAATCCAGAGGTCACAAGGAACGTAGTTGGAGGTTGTGTAATATACTTGGAATCGTACAAGCATAATTGTACCTTAGATACGTAGTAGGTATGTATTCTGTCTATTGGGGGTATCACTCTAATCATAATGTCATCTTCATTCTCATATCATTTCAACACCTGCTTCAATTTGGAACTCTTCCCTCTCATTGGTGTGCTCTCACCGAACGGTGTTCGAGGTGTACTCCCTCCACTTCCTCCGATCTTGCTCCAAAGCCGTTGAGCAGCCGGTGTCAAGCCTCCTGTGACTCGAGGACTACTCGGAAATTTCGGAACAGGCGTCTTGTCGACTCTCCCGGTTAAGCCAACCTTGGAAGACGATCTCTTAGACTGTGATATCCGGTCAACCATACGATGGTGGAGAGCCTCCCTCTTGCTTTGTTCCTTGATGATGAAGGGATTCGGTGTTGAGTCCCCAGGTCCGAGATCAATCTTTGGTGCCGCCGGCTGTTCATATTCCGGCTCTTCATCATCCACGAATGCATACCCATTAACCCTCGGCGTTTCGCTTCCCGCGGTAGTCGAGTTAATATCACTTGTTCCTCGTCTCCCCACAATTGCATCTCGTACAGCAGTCAACGATGGCGATGGCGGTACGGACTCGTCGTCTGTAATTTTCGGTCCCGGCAACCTAGTATTCTCGTAGTTGACCCCCTTTGGGGCAGCTCTAGACTCGGCTTCCGCCCTTTGTACCCTTGTCTCCATCGCATCTTCGATGCTCTCGGGTATGAACATCAACGAATTGTTTGGCAACGACTTCCAGGTGTCGGGTTGAGCAGGCCTTTCCTCTCGATCCTTAATGGCCAAATGGTCCCTCTTGAATCCATCATCGGTCAGACTCCGCGTTTCCATCAGCTTTGCTTCGATTTGCTTTTGTTTCAACTGCATCTTGGAAGGCAGCTTGTTCCCCGTCCACAGCCATGCGTACTTTTCAGCCTTCTTCGAGTTCTGCTTATCCAGAAGTTTGTAAAAGCTCTCGTTATCCTCGCTGGTATATTTAGACTGGAATGCGCCTAGGCTCATATTCGTGTCGATCTCATCCTTCTCCTTCATGGTTGAGGTAGTAGCCTCTGAAGATACAGATACTGGCGTGTCCCCAGCGAAACTCCTGGGCGTTCGCGCGCCTGGTGCTAATGATGTTCCTCTCCTCGTTTTCCGACGCCCAGGAGTCATGACTTGGTGGAGACGTCGGCTTGCGCTCGAAATCCATGCTGGGTCGTTGGATTCTATCGCATCCAAGTACTCTTGTTGTGTCTCGCTCTCTAGGAGCCCGGGGAAGAAATCCCGAGCAATGATTTGGGAAAGCGCATCGGTATAGCTGTCTTCATCGAGTACTTTCTTCGGCCTTTTGATTCGCTTCGGAGGTGGTGGCGGCGGCATCAACTCCGTATCATTTCTCTTGCGGACGAGAGCACTGGATGTGCTTGTATCACTATCCATGGCTGTATATTCCTTAACGTTTGGTGGAAAGATTGTTCTTCGAGATTAGAATTCGAAGTGGAAGGATGAGGGATGACTGTAGTGTAGAAGTTCCAGGCTGAATCGATCCTTTGCCGTCTACAATCAGCTGTGCTTATCGATATAGAAGTGGATCTATAGTGCGCGCACTGTATGTATTACATAATATGATGTCAGCAGGCTCACTGAATGTACCTATGTATTGTTATTCAAAATCAAAGGGAATAGGAACATTGAACGTTACAACAAAGGGCATTAAATCGTCCAAGACATTCATTATATCCTAAGAACATAAACACTATCCCAAGTTTCAGGTTAGATGGCAACATTATGCTAACATCAACGAAACACTGATGTAGATCTTGAGGAGGCACTTTCAGTACTTACTGTTCCCTTGATATAGGCGTTTCTCAACAGACTGCATACACTTAAGACTACCTCGTTCTATACGCATGTCTTGTTTCCGTAATCCTTCCATTGAGTTAACTCAAGGGATCATTTAGTGATAGATGACAAAAGCACGGGTGGGAACCTATATTTCAAGCCGTGTGGCCTTTAAGCGCTTTCGCGATGGAATCATAAGAATACCTTACTCCCGGAATTCGTTATAGATGTAAAATGTATCAGATATAATATAGCCTTGTATTATTTAGAGGCTTCAGGTGAGGGATGCGAAGCAAGAAACAAATTCAAGCTTGAAAAGGATATATAATAACATTTCTGATCCGACTAAACGCCTCGAAAGGTTAGAACATGGTATGAAACAAACATGCTGTTTCCGTACCTCAGAACCGTGTATCTAAGTTATCCCTAGGCACCTGGATCAATAGCAAGCCTGCCCCCTTTTTAGCACCCCTCTGTAATAATGAGAAGTAGCGTTGACCTCTTTTGTAGGTAAGCTTTGGGGATTTTACGCCTGTCTCGGAGGCAACGACTCCCTGATTAGCTTAGCTAGGAGTTAAAGCCCCCTAAGACAGGCTAAAAAGGGGCGAGAACTCTCATTGTTACACATCACTCGGTGTGTGGCTTCTATATCCCGCAAGTGCCAAACATTCATGTCAATCTTCTCCGTTTTGAGTAGATATAAAAGCGCCTCAATATTCCCTGCATACGTTAATGTGTGGGTGGGATAGGAGAGCTGAAATGGACAATCCCGCATATAGGGGACCTAATTCGTCTACTAGCAGCTGAAAACACCGAATATATCGGGCTACTAAATTACCTAGGTATATTACCATGAGAGATTTTTATCGGCCCTCGTTGTGGTTCTCAGCGCCGTTAGGCCTTCAAACGAGTATTTCTCTGGATGAACAAATTCGGCCCATACGCCTTATTCAGTCAGGACCGCGACGACTCATCCAGTTTCTTCCGCATATTCACATCCGCACCTGAAAACTTGGAGTAGCCACAACGATTTAATAGTATAGATATTAAGAGAATAAGCTATCTGCCCGGAAGGTAGGACACCGTTCTATGGCTCTATTATAACACGGCAGAGTAAAAGACGTTATAAGTATATACGAGGTGGGAGATTTAATCACACATGGTTTCATATTGATCAGACATCATTGTGGTCATAATGGTCTATGTTGACCGTGGTATTTAAGAAGAAAATGTATGTACAGAAAAATCGCTAGTGTTACATGTAAAAAAGTCTAATGCGGACCTAGAAGTTGATAAAGAAAATTGTATGCAACCCCTTGGATACCCTTTATATTTTCACGCTGCTCCATCCATCATCCTCGTAACAACGTCATCTCAGAGGGAGTATTTTAAGCGCGGAAAGCCCGAGCAACTCGCTTGCCCACAGCGGAAATGCTGAGGTCTGAGCTCTGTCCTGTCTTGCAGGTTGTGCCGGCAGCCATCTGCATGACCACAGACCACTGTCCGGAGGCGCACTGCTGGTAGCTTGAACCCATGCAGTTGAAAGTGCCTTCGGGGCTGCAAGCTCCAGACATGCTGGAACCAGAGCTGGAACCGGAACCGGAACCAGATCCAGAACCAGATCCCGAGCCGGAACCGGCAGTGGTAGTAGGCTGGGCAGCCTGGCTGGTAGGAGAGGCGGTCGCTGTGGGAGCTGCACCGGAGGGGGATTGAGTGATGAAAACACCACCCGCGCCACCAGCAGCAGCGGACGAAGAGGGAGCAGCGGTGGAAGAGGGGGCAGCGGCAGCGCTAGAAGAAGCGCCCGATCCGGAACCCGAGCCAGAACCAGAGCCAGATCCTGATCCGGAACCGGCGCTGTTACCCGGGGTGCAGCCGCTCGTGCCACAAGTGGCAACCTGGCCACCGGACGTGTTGTCCTCGACAGAGGAACCAGCGTCCTGGAACACGTAGTCGTAACCCTCGAGAGTTTGAGGCTTGCCACCGATGTTCAATACGACCATGTCGGGGAGCTTGTCGAAGTTGTCTTGGCTACCACCGGTACCACTATAATGAGTCAGTAATTACTTCTTTAAAGGGAAGAAGGATTTGGAGAAAAATCAGTATCACTTACGTAAGCTCCAAAGGACCACAGTTCACTGCAAAAAAGAGCGAGTCAGTAATCAGTCTTAAAGGAAATCAAGAGTTTTAGGCATGTTTCGGGAGCAATTATTCCCCATTCATGCTATTGAGGAAATCGAAGCTCCCAAAATAGGTCAAAGGGGAAATCAGGAAATCTCAATGTTACTCACTGTACATCTCACGGTTTCCGACCTTGTTGAACCAAGTCCACGCAATGGTAGCTTTGCCTGCGGGGATGTCCTCAGGAATAGTGTATGGGTAAGTGTATGGATCCTCGGCATCGGCGCTGTCACCCATGTTTCCACTGACACCCTTGGCAGGGCAACCACCCTCGATCGAATGGATGACCTTCCATTTGCTGTCCTTAGTGGGTGTAGTATCGTAGGTGATAGCGACTTGGCATGAACCACCTCCGTGAGTGGCTTGGCCGATGAACGAGAGAGTCTGCTGAGATCCAAGAGCGTACTGGTTGGTGGTACCGCCGGTAGCAGAGTAGCCGTTGCCGAACTTGCAAGGGAAATCGCTGCCACTTGCGTCGAGAGGGCTGTTGTTGAGTGATGAGGGGTCGAAGGGAGCCGGGCTCTTCATCTTCATGTGACCGCTGACTAGGGTAGCGAGCCCAGCCGCGACGAAAAGCTTAGAGAACGACATATTGCGTAAAGGAAGACGTTTTTATCTTGGTCCAGCCGATAAAATCTCTGAAAAGTTTGTGCAGGAAAGAAGTGAATGATCGATATGTACCGAGACTGAAGAGTCTAAATGTCTTAACTAATACACATTCAAATTAGTTCCGGGGAGTTTCAAGGCATTAAATCAAAATCGCCTCGTCTCTTAGTTGAAAGTTACACAAAGAATTTGTTCCAAAGATAAATCTCGAAGAGGCTCTTTTGTAAGAACCGTTGTATGAGACCAATCACATGTTCCAACAAGGTATTGTGTGGCCTTGTGAAGAGGGACGGGAAATAATGGGGTACTAACCTGACTATGGCTTTGTTCTGAGGGAGGTTGAACAGAACGAGAATCAGTGACAACAAGAGAGCGAGATCGATCGAGATGTTTCTTCAGTGAGCTAGGCTCAAAAGATAGTGATGCTCCAGGCGATTGTGGGAAAAATGAAGAAACAAGGTGAACAGTAAGGCCTTGCCTGTGAAAAAATGAAGGAAGGACTGTTGTAAAACAGATCGTGAAGACTGCTGCCGCTGGCGTGAGTTGAGAAGAAACGAAACGACCGACTCGGGCGACTTGAAGTGAATGTCTTATACTCTTGAAGGATGGCAAAAAAAGAATGGAAGGCGGCAACTACTGATGCACGATGATGGCGCAGAATGAATGTGACTAGCTTGCAGTGAGCTGCAGGAACAAGAAGAGAACCGAGAATGATTGGATGTGGTAGGAATGGAGTAGAACAAAGCTCACGCCCATTAACGCACTTATTACTTACTACGCAGTACGAGATCCACTCAGAGGGCAGAGTCTAGAGGAGATCGCACACCCCACACTTTTGTTCGGATGGAACGTAGCCAGTAAAGCTCAGCCATGGTGATCACTCTTGTGGGTTTTGAAGCATGATGTCGATGAAGACATACAGGGATAGGGAGGGCGGAAGACAGGGGCATGCAAACGGGGAGAGCGGTCGAGTGTAACCATAGGCCGAACTACTTGCTAGATTCTTTTTGGCTTGTTTCGTCTTGGCTTAACGTGTGACCAAACATAGGCCAAAGTGGTCTTGATGGTCATGATAGTGTACCTTTACATCGAGGGTCGTTTGTACGGTTTTTCTTCTTTTTTCCCCTCCTTTCACCACTCGTTAGGCTATTATCGCCCCCATTGTATGGATAAAAGCTTTGATTCTTCAAACGACTCAGATCTACCTGGTCTGTTGCCCTCCTTACCCCCACATTGGTCAGCCATGAACCTTTTGGGTAAGATGTACATGCACTCGCATGCTGACGGCCTGTTCCAGGAAAATTAACCAGGCGTAGCAGGGTGACTTCCTAAGCTGTACATAGTATAATTATGTAGAAATACATATGTAGTTATGAACTAAGAGAAAAGGAGTAGAGATGAAATCTTTATGGCATAGAACCCGACCATTCAGTTTCAGAATTCCATTGTTCAGGGGTTGTTACTAGGTCCTTTCTAGCCTATACGCCGTATAGCCAATAAAATCACTGAATAACTAAACCTACTTGCCTGATTTGGACTTTGCCGGTAGCCAATCAGATCACCATATCGTATAATTTGGCCCTATGCTTAGGACTCGTTCCACATTTTTTCAAGAAAAGGCACCAGAGAGTCACGTAAAATTCTCTAATGCTTAATACGTGTACGAGTATATGGAATAAAAAAGGTTGGGACGTTAAGTCTATTATATCATATATGTACCTACGTAAGCAACGAAAGGATGCTACGAAGATCGTCAGGAGGTTTTAACGAACAGATTCAGGGGAAGGTCGAGAATATTTCCGCTTAGGTATCATCGGCTCATGGTGCGCAAGGGAAATAGGGGAAAATTTTTCTGCATGTTAAGAATGTCCAAAGCTAAAAGGCTTTCAGCCTCTAGAATTCCAGCCGATCATGGACTGCTCGCGCCGAGAGATCCCAGCTGTAGCCACTCATAGCTTAAAGACAGGGGCTATGCCGATCCCCTAAAAAGGCTTTTGAGCCTTTGGTGCTACCTTACCCCGGCCCCTGACATGGGTTGTGTGGCTGCGGCCGAGGTTGGCAGCCAGTGAGAGGCAACCCCCTCCCCCGCTAAACTGGTCGAAAGCTGAAACAACACTGGTTTCAGGGGCTGCCTTGGGTACCTACATTAGGTAGGCAATTGGAGATTTACGATGCGAGACTTCTAATGGCCTCCTTTTCTTTGACTTGGTGTTCTTTTTTGCATTCTTGACCGAGTAGTGTACCTGTCAGCCTGTAAGCCTTTTTGGATCCTCACCTTGAATATACGAATTAAGGTTATTGGTAGCACAAACGACCAGTAAACGAGTAAAGAAGCTTAAATCGTGACCACCAATAGTGTCCCTGTTTCCGATTTACTGGATATGCACCAATGTAGTATCTGTCCATCGAAGCCGGCCTTCTCGATTCAATGCTAGCCACTACTGCAATCCCACACACCGTGGTTTCTCACATCTTGCGTCACACGCGCCATCTGCCTACTTTTACGGTGCGTACTATAGTAGGTGGCCTGACTGCATTGGGTCAACCGATAGTCACCAGACGGCCGGGACGAAGCGCCGTGGCATCTGGGAGGCGTCAAACGCGCATACACTCCGATTCGCCTCTGGAATACAAGGCTACGTGCTACCATCGCCTCCGGCCGCTTGCACAGTTCTGCCAGGTTGGAGAGCCGCCTCCTTACAGATTGCCACCTCCGAAGACCGGGTCACCATAGTTGCGAGTACTGATTATAGGAGAAGTTGCTCCGCCTCGTTACTTACCTTTCACTATCTCATAGTCTTTGTTTATTGACGCTTTCCTAATCAACATACTAATTATATACGTAACTTTATTGATACTCGAGAATGGTGCATAATAGAGCATGTGGACTTAAATCGATCTATTTTGAACAAAATACAGTCGGTATCAACAGATGCATGTTGCTTCAATCGGCATACCCGACAAGGATCCATCCGTATCTCTCATACGGCTAGAAAGATTGATTCCAAAATCGCATGGAGGCTTGCGCACAACATGATATGTCGTGCTTTAAAGTTTATTAGCAAGGTATGGGGGTGATTCCCACGAACCAGGATATTTGCGTGTATGATTATGCTACTATTCTAAAGCCGCGTGTTTGCATGGGCTTCCAAATATTCTAAGCCTTGAGCTTGGGATGACCCTGGAAAGTCTACGTACATAGTATGGGCTTGGATACAATATCGGAGTCCTTCATAATTACCTGCAATATTGAACGGCATGAATCAAAGATCATTAACTGCCTTTTTGAGGGCTACGTAAAATATTGAGATGATAAAAATACCTGAGGGGAGACGTAGGCGCTTTCGTAATCGTGACAATTTTCTTGGCGTTAACCAAGATATGCCCATGTTTCTCGGAGAACTGTGGAGATTAAGAATGAGGCCATCACTGTGTGGAGGCTGAACAACCCTGGCGTGATCGATATGGAAAGTAATTACGTACATTATCATGCACATTAAACGTAGGAGCTGCCGTCGCAATAAACATGCCACAAATAAGATCTCGAGTCGCGTCTTACGTGCCGCTTATTCCCGACTAGCTAGCTGTATTGAAGGAATGACGTCGATTAGTTGAACTGGTTTCATGTTTACAAGGCCACCCACAGTCCAGTGAGCAGTCAAATGATAACAGTCAAATGACAGCCAGATGGATTTTGAGCCTCCCTCCTAGTTCCGGGTTTATTAAATCAAGATTGGTCGCCTCAAATATAGCTGTAAAATCCCACCAGCTAGGTCAGCCAGAGTTTCAAGAACTGCAGTACGTCGTACCCAGTATACTATTTTCGACCATGCACCCCAGCTCACGGCATCATGCACTGATCTACGGACGAACCGTAGGAAAGCTTACGTGCCTAATGGAATCGGATTATGAGATGCATATTTGCCATTCCTTCTATATGCAGTGTAGTTCACGGGTTGAGGACACGCAGAACGACTGCCCCGATAGAGACATCCAGGTACCTTGTTGCCAATTTGCAGGGTTCATCAGGGGCGATTGCGGTCTAGACATAGCTATCTTAACTCTTAGCTGCTTGGAATTGATCTTGTCTAATAAACCATACGGGGAAATGTCGAATTCGTAACGTTGCATCTTGATCTCGATAAATGATTTCACCAAGCAAGATGTTATGAGGACATCGCCACATTGGGGTTATTGTGGAGTTCGACGTTGATATTAGCCCGATTGTTATTCTTCATCTCCGTTCTATTTAAAATTAGACAAAGCACTTTAAATGAGTGATGAGCCTTTTCGGCCTTGGGGCCATAGACTTACAAACAGCAGCTTGCTTCTCGTCGCTCTCAACATGCTGAGGAGAAAAGTGATCGGTGTCCTCGAATCCGTAGTCCTCTCGTGTCCATTTCTTCATCTTGTGCTTCCGGAACTCTTCAAAATCCCACTCGCGATCCTCTAGCTCCTCGGGGTACTTGAAGACGTACACCTCGCATTCGACCTCCTCGCCCTCGACATTACCCCGTCCTTTGTCGTCCCCGACCTGCGAAAGCAGGCGAACCTTGACTGTCTGACGCTCATATTCGGCCCCCTCAAAAGCATCCAGGTGATACATATTGGCATCCGTCAAGCCAGTCACATACATTCCCCTAACCTCGTGGTCTTCATCCGGTGTAATGCCAGGATAATCGACACCTTTAACTCGACTATAGAGCTAGGTATTAGTCATCTATTATGAATGGCGTCTTATGGCTTGGAGCATAGAATTGGTATGCCACATGCATCGCGGCAATGGGGGCGATGAGAGAGAATCTGATCTGTAGGATAATATTGTCTTGAGAGATATCGACTCACCGGCGGCAGAACCCGTGTAGCATCGCTGGTTTGAAATCATGAAGACTCTTTAGCAAGGATACATTCTCATTAGAGAACCTATAGCAGACGGTGAAGAACACCTCAGCAGCCATCTAAGAAGTTGTGAGTAAGCGGTTTCAAGTTCCTTGGAAGAATAGGATCTCACTAGTGTGCCTAGGAACCATCAATACTTTGTACGATGGCTTATGAATCTTCTCCGTGCTTACCATAGAAGAATGCTGCGTGAGTGCGGTCCGACATGGCTCCCTAAGAAGTCGATATTGAATGCTTCCTGATCCACTGTATCTTCGACTGCTAAGTACTTATTACCGAGAGTGAGTATATGATAGCCTGCTGCTGGCAGGCTTTTAGAGGAAATATTCTGATGACACCAATTCTCTGTCGAGATAAAGGTAGACCAGACAGAAGAAGAAGTTAGACTTGTCTTGAACTTCACACTGTAGGCTCTAAGGTTCGTTTGTTCGTGCGGGGTCTTGGTCATACAAGAGGCGTCTTAGGTTTATGGGACGGGAGAGAATATTATTTCTCAGAACCCATACACCTTATCTTAAATACCAGAAGGTAGATCTGCTGTATAAACATATCTGTTATCTATGACTGATAATTCAGTATTTTTTGGTACATCACAAGCAGAAAACCCCAGAAAACCCCAGCGAGGTTACTCCATACCGTACATACATACCTTTAAAAGAGTTGTTTGTCATACGCCGTCTCCATCTCCAGACCAGGATTCTACTAGGTACCTCTATGGATGGGTCTTTATCGTTATCTCCGGTCATGTCTATCGATAAGAATACACAATATGATTCGCCAAAGAATAGTTCGACCCTTGTAGAAACCCCAGATCGGTCGCTGAGGTTGAACCAATCATCGTCGTTTCTCAGGCAAGCTCTCGGAAAAACAATAAGGCCTAGCGTTGTACTTGTACGTTCTGTCAAGCGTCGCGCCCACCTAGAGCTCACTTTACGTTTTCCTAGGCGCGACATCGATTTTTTGAGCTTCTCTCTAATCTTTGCCTCAGCCTTGCGCCTATTCTTTCCACATACAATATTTCTAGTCTTTTCATGATACCCCTCAATTCTTCAATTCTCTCTTGCTAAAGGCGCGTAAATTGTAGCACAGGGTTCTTTTTTCCCTGCTTTGTCGCGTTGTCGACATCCTTCCGCAGCGTCTACAATTTCCCGATTTCTGTCGCATACAGCCGTAGAGCGATATCCTAGGAAATCATACTCTTTTGCGCATCCCCTTGACGATTTCTTTCTTTTCGGGACGCAATCACCACTCGACCGATCTCATCATACACGAGCCTTACATGGTAGTTTAAAGTCAGGTTACACACCGCGCATGCGGGGGTCGCAGCCATGTCGGGGCCAGCACTTGAGGATATCGTCAAGAGGTTGACGACTCAAGAAACTGGTATGTACCTCTCAGCGCATTGCTTTCGTCGATACCGTTGAGTTTTGTAGCTTCCCTAGCTTCTTATACTCTTGAATAGTCAAAATAGATAACTAATGTTTCGTTTGGTAGAGCCCAAAGCCAAACTTGAGGCCGCTACTTCGTTACGAGACAGCCTCGATCATTACACAAATGGACCGCACTATCCCATCTTTCTCAAGCGGATGATGCCGATATTCATCATCATTCTTCGAGGGCCATGTATATTTCAAAGCACATCCCCCGAACAGAAACTCAGGAATTGCGTCCTTGAGATACTCCATCGTCTACCAACTCACCAGACACAAACTTCGCCGGAGCCTTTCGAACCCTACGCCGAAGAAATTGTCGATATCTTGATGAGCCTAGTCCGGAACGACAACGAAGATAATGCAACACTATGCGTCAAGATTATATCAGATATCATGAGGCACCAGCCAAAGGTCCTCCAAGGGAAGGTCCAGCCGTTTCTGGATTTGATCCAAGAACTTTTTGAGCAAATGGAGAAGGTTGTAAAAGAGCAACTGGATAACACTGCTATTCCGTTCAACGCGTCAGGCCCACCATCTACCCCCGGTAGCACTCAGACGAACTTCCAGTCGCCACGACCCGGATCGCCAGTTGCATCTGTTACGGACTTGGGCCAAGATCTCCAACAGCAGAGCCGACCCTTGTTAAAGGGAATGCAATCATTCAAAGTCTTGTCAGAATGCCCAATCATCGTTGTATCCGTCTTCCAGACGCATAGGAACATCATTCAGCAGAATGTCAAGGCGTTCGTACCCCTAATCAAATCAGTACTATGTCTTCAGGCCAAGGCCCAGGAACAGGCTCACGCTGAAGCGAAGGCGAGAGGTACGGTCTTTGCTGGGGTGAGCCCGAACATTAAGAACCGCGCCGCCTTCGGTGAATTCATCACAGCGCAAGTCAAGACGATGAGTTTCTTGGCGTACCTGCTCCGCCAGTATTCTAGTCAACTTACTGATTTTTTACCGACACTGCCCGAGATTGTCGTTCGACTGCTGAGGGACTGCCCAAGAGAGAAATCTGCCGCTCGCAAGGAGTTGTTAGTTGCAATCCGTCACATCATAAACTTCAACTTCAGAAAGATATTTCTTCCCAAAATCGATGAACTCCTGGAAGAGAAGACGTTGATTGGCGATGGACTAACGGTCTATGACACTCTAAGGCCTTTAGCCTACAGTATGCTTGCGGATTTGATACATCACGTTCGCGATTCTCTCTTGCCAGAACAAATCCGAAAGACAGTCGAAGTGTACACCAAAAACCTACAAGATAACTTCCCCGGCACAAGCTTCCAAACCATGAGTGCGAAGCTGTTGTTGAACATGGCCGAATGCATAGCAAAAATGCCGAACAAGGTCGATGCGCGACATTACCTGCTCATGATTCTCAACGCGATTGGTGACAAATTCGCGGCAATGAATAGACAATACCCCAATGCAGTAAAGCTCTCTAAGCTCTACGCGCAGCAGGCTGCTGACCAAGTCCCTGATACGTATCTCGCGGACAAGGAGCATCAGCCTCAATGGGATGAGACTGATATCTTCACGGCAATGCCGATTAAGACGTCAAATCCTCGTGATCGTGGGACAGATCCCGTCGTAGATAACAAATTCTTGTTCAAGAATCTCATGAATGGTCTTAAGAACACCTTCTACCAACTGCGAACATGTAATGCCACACTGCAAATCGATCCTAAAAATGCGCCGCAGCATTGGCAAGAAGTGTCGTATGGATTTTCCGCCGAGGAAGTCAAGGTCATTATCAAGCTCTTCCGTGAGGGCGCCTATGTTTTCCGGTATTACGAGATCGAGAAACCAGCTGCCGAATCACAGTATGCATCGCCAGTAGAATATATGGCCAACTTTTACATGGTGTCTAGTAGCAAGGAAGAGAAAGATCTTCTTGAGACTTTCGCCACGGTCTTTCACTGCATTGACCCGGCCACATTCCATGAAGTCTTTCAACAAGAGATCCCTCGCCTCTACGAGATGATCTTTGAACATACTGCACTTTTACACATTCCACAGTTCTTCTTAGCTAGCGAGGCTACGTCGCCAAGCTTCTGTGGTATGCTCTTGAAGTTTCTCATGGAGCGAATTGACGACGTGGGCTCAGCCGATGTGAAGAAATCATCCATCCTTCTGCGTCTATTCAAACTTGCCTTCATGGCTGTGACACTATTCGCTAATCAGAATGAGCAAGTCTTACTTCCGCATGTTGTGGATATTGTTACCAAGTCGATCGATCTATCCACTAAAGCCGAGGAGCCTATGAACTACTTTTTACTTCTCCGTTCACTATTTAGAAGTATCGGTGGCGGAAAGTTCGAACATCTCTACAAGCAGATATTGCCTCTTTTGGAGATGTTGCTTGATGTCCTGAATAATTTGCTTATGGCTGCTCGTAAGCCAGCAGAACGGGATTTATATGTCGAGTTGTGCCTTACAGTGCCAGCACGCCTTAGTAATCTGCTGCCACATCTCAGTTTCTTAATGCGGCCATTGGTTGTTGCCCTCAGGGCTGGTACGGATCTCGTGGGTCAAGGGCTCAGGACGCTGGAACTTTGCGTAGACAATCTGACGGCTGATTACTTGGACCCTATCATGGCACCAGTAATAGAGGACTTGATGAACGCACTCTTTGAGCACCTGAAGCCGCATCCCTATAGCCATTTCCACGCCCACACCACAATGCGCATATTAGGGAAACTAGGGGGTAGAAATCGCAAGTTTATGACTGATGCTCTGCCAGTAAATTATCAGAAGTATGCTGATGATCCAGCAAGCTTCGATCTGCGTTTGATAGGGTCAAAGAGGGATCGCGCGTTTCCAGCTGAACTCGGCATCGACTTAGCGATTCGCAAATTGACGGAAGTTCCCAAGCTATCGAAAGCCAACACAGCTAGGCAATACGATGGGTACTACAAGAAGCAAGCTTTGCAGCTCATCAAGTCTCAATTGAAGCTACGCGTTGGTATTGATCATTTACCGGAAGATCTTCCTAGACTGGTTCGTCTACAAGCCCAGGATCTCCTTGCTCGAAAGCCGGCGGCGGACTTTGCGATATTCAGCACAGCAGACCGCGAGCGATCTGTCGCTAAGAAGGATGAACAAGATAATGTCATGAAGCGCCTCATCAAGGCTATCATGTATGCAGAATCGATTCCCGAATTTCGGGAAGAGGCTGATGTGTTCCTCATGAACCTGTGCCGTCATTTTGCAATCATTGAGATTGGGCGTGGGCTTGTTGATATCAAGAAAGAGATGAGTCTCTTCGATGTACAGGCAGGAGAGGGCCCACTGTACATTGACACCCGGGTTCTTGCAGATGCAATAGTCGAGTCGCTTGCTTCGGATCTGCCTGACGTGCGTGATGCCGCTTTTCGAGCGATCCGTGCAGTTTATGACTCTACCGCAACTATCTTTGGCTCCGAAACTCATGTTGGTCGGCTCGGATTCTTCAGCCATCTCAGCAGGACTTTCTGCCATGCTTGCAACGAGGAAGAATGGTACACTAAAACTGGTGGTACTCTTGGTATCAGATATCTTCTGGTCGATGTCGATCTTGGTGACGCTTGGATCGCATCGAAGCAAATGGACTTCATACGGGCTCTGATGTATGTGATCAAAGACATGCCACAAGACTTGCCGGAGAAGACTAGGAACTCGGCCCAAACGACGCTTGAATCTCTCTTAAGAAGAATCACAGTAAATGTGAAGAAAGATGATGCATTGCCGACTCCTGCACAGCCTAACCAGCCTCACCCCAAACCCTCGCGATTAACGCAGATCTGTGTTTTGTTCAATGATGAACTTTCTCATATGAACAAGCATGTTCGAGGGACAGCCAGGCGGTCTCTTGAAATCATTGCCAATGCAACGAAGGCAGAAATATGGGAACTTCTGCAACCTCACAAGGATCGACTACTGCAGCCCATCTATGCCAAACCTCTACGGGCATTGCCGTTTTCGACTCAGATAGGATACATTGATGCCATTGCGTATTATATGAGCCTGAAGCCAGACTTTGTCGCCTTCGACGACCACCTAAATAGGCTACTCATGGAGTCGCTAGCTTTAGCTGATGCCACAGATGAATCTTTGGCTGGCAAACATGCCGAGTTCCGGACGCACGAATCTATTGTGAACCTTCGGGTTTCTTGTATCAAGATCTTGAGCAAGGCAATGGGATTTGACGATTTTCAGAAAGGCCAGAACAACCCAACGCGCACTAAAATAGTGTCTGTATTTTTCAAGTGCTTATACTCGGAATCCAAGCCTACGATTGAGGCAGCGAACGATTCTCTGAAAGCAGTCCTTTCTCAGACTAACAAATTACCAAAGGATTTATTGCAGCAGGGTCTGAGGCCGGTCCTCGCTAATCTTCAAGATCCTAAGCGGCTAAGCACTCACGGACTAGATAACCTAGCAAGACTTCTCCGCCTTCTTACCACCTACTTTAAGGTAGAAATTGGTGCTAGGCTGTTGGATCACATTAAGGTCCTTGCGGATCCGAATCTTCTCCAGCAGATATCCTTCACATTCTTCGAGCAGAATAGCCAGATGAAAGTTGTCGCAGCTGTCTTTAACATTTTCCATCTCTTGCCGCCAGCGGCAGAGCAATTTAAAGAAAGGCTCATCGATACTTGCTTGGAACTTGAGGAGAAGCTGCGGCGTACTCACCATAGCCCTTTCCGGGCTCCGTTGTACAAGTATCTCAATAGATACCCGACTGAAGTCTGGAATTTCCTGTTGGGCAAATTAGAAGACTTGAAATATGGTCGATTCTTATCCCAAGTCCTTCTACATCCAGAAAGCAAGCCTCTAAGAGACTACGCTGCTGCCAATATCGATGGCCTGATCTCCTTTTGTACGCAAGTTATTAATAGTGGAAAGGAGACGAAATTCATAGCAATCGTCAACACTATCAATGTGCTCGACTCACTGAGTCAAAATCCTAGCACTCGAAGCTGGTTAGAACGGAAGGACACCATCACGTGGTTAAGACAAGTTGGTAAAGATCTCGAACACAACTTGCGAAGGAATAGCCTCCCACCTAGTCTGCGGCTCCCTGCTGACCAAGCGGCCGAACAATTGATGGGTATTTTCACCAAGGCACTATCTATGAACCCGAGAGATTTAGATGCTTTCTTCAGCCTTGTGGATTCAGTTACTGCGGAAGAGTTACGTGCCACTCCCTCTTTGTTCAGCTTCCTCTACCGTCACGTTATTTGTTCCGAGTCCATCGAATACTGGAAATCTATTGTGCTCCGCTGCCTCGACATCTACGCCGGAAGGAGTTCAACTCAGAGGACCAAGTGTTTCTTGCTTCGTAACGTGGTCAATCCGATTATTGCTATGGACGTCATGCGGCATTGGAATCAACCGAGAGCGCAAAGACTAGTAGATCGGACAGTCATTGAGTCCATCAACGTCAAGATATGGAAGGTCAATCCCGGAGATCCCCAAGAAGACCTGGCGCAGCCAGGTATTGATCACACGAGAATGGAAGTTCTCCAGCTTTCTGCCATGCTAGTCAAATATCACCATTCCATTCTTCAAGACGCTAGAAAAGACATCATTAAGTTTGGTTGGACCTATATTCGACTGGACGATGTGATCAATAAACATGCGGCATACGTCGTCATAGGATATTTCATTGCGCACTACGAGACACCCCCTAAGATAGTGACTCAAGTGTACTACTCGTTGTTGAGGACAAATCAGAACGAAGGGCGTGCCTTGGTCACCCAGGCCCTCGAACTGATGGCTCCTGTCCTACCTCAGCGATGTACGGCAATGCAGGGCGACCGTGGTGCCGGAGACCGTAATGCCGTCTGGGCTATGGCACCCCGCCGTATTCTGGCTGAAGAAGGTCAGAACGTTCAGCAGATGACAAGTATTTTTCACTTCTTGGTCAGACACCCGGATCTGTTCTATGAGTCTAGAGACAAATTTGCCGTGCTGATCATCACATCGCTACGGAAAGTGTCTCCTTTTCTGTCGTCCTCGACGGACAGTAAGAGACTTGCCTTAAATATGATGTGGCTCATTTGGCAGTGGGAGGAGAGAAGAGTAGACGGCAAACTTAGCGACCCCAAGAGGGCCTTACCCGAGTCACCAAATTCCAGAAAGCGAAGGCTTGACGGCGAACTAATCAACTCCTCTCCTCCAACAGCTCGACAGACCGCTCAAGTTGACAGAGCCGAGTTCCAAATCCCCGCTGGCTTCCGACACAAGATGATCAAATATTTGATCGAGTTCATCGCGCAGCTAAATGAGAGATATCAACTACCTTCGGCAAAACCAAGAGATACAACAATAACATCTGGACCTGCCTTACCATCTCAATCTACGGAGTTATGCAAGAAGGCGATGGCGCTCCTCTATAACCTTTTACAACCCCGGTATTGGGATGACCTCGACGTGGACTTGTTCCCAAACATCACCGAAGTGGTCTTGGCCAGCGAAAGGACTGCCAAAATCCTCAACGCCGATCCATCTGATAAAGATAACTACGACGAGAAGTTCATAACCAACATCATTAACACATTACAAGTGGTGCGAATCATCCTGAATTTCAAGTCTGACGAATGGATCTTAAAGAATATGACATCTGTCCAGAAAGTGATCGAGAAGTGTCTGAAATCTGAGAACCCGGAACTACAAGATTGTCTCCATTTGGCAGACAAGAAATATGACGATGGGCGCGATGTTAAGTCAACAATTCAGCGGATCCTTGATGCTGTGCCAGAAGATGTGCCGATGGAAGATGCCGACGCTGAGGGTGAACCTGAAGCACCCACTTCGGAAATCATTACATTCCTTTCTAGCATCGCGACAGAGTCTCTAGCGGCCTCCAACTATGTATCTGGGGTAAATATTCTATGGTCATTGGGTCAACGAAAACCCTCGGTTATTGACCAACATATTGTGTCCCTAATGAAAGCCTTGCAGACTAAACTCGCTAGAGAGCACGTCCAACACTACACAAGCGTGGCTACGCACCAGCAGATGAACATGGGCGCCATACGAGCTCAAGATCCAAATGCTCAACCTGGAGAATTGTCTCCATATGACCTCAATATCCAGACTGATCTAATGATCAAGGCCATCCAAGTGACTGCAATGCGCATGGAGATCCTCGGCGATCACCGACGGCCGTTCTTGAGTGTGTTGGCAACTCTAGTCGAGAAATCACAACATATTCCGCTGTGCGAGAAGATTCTTGACATGGTAGAGGGCTGGGTTTTTCGATCTGAAGGAACCTGGCCGACGCTGAAAGAGAAAACGGCTGTACTTCACAAAATGCTCTCTTTCGAGCATCGAAGCGATCCGACCATGTTAGGCAAATTCCTAGACTTGGTAATCCGTATCTACGAAGATCCAAAGATCACACGGACTGAACTTACGGTCCGTATGGAACACGCCTTTTTAATCGGAACCCGAGCACAGGATGTCGAGATGCGCAATCGGTTTATGACTATATTTGACAAGAGTTTGTCAAAAACTGCAACTGCTCGACTGTCATATGTTATTGCCTCGCAGAATTGGGACACACTTGCTGATTCTTTCTGGTTGGCTCAGGCCTCTCAGCTCCTGCTGGGCGCCGTAGAAATGAATTCTAGTATTCAGCTACACCATGAAGACTTCCGAACCCTTCCGGCATCCCTCGTTTTCGGTATCTACTCTAAGGACACCAGAGAGCCCTCCACAATGATTGATGACAAGTACGAGACCTTCATGGCCAATCATCGGCGTTTTGTCGCCGAACTAGGGGATGTCAAGGTTCGGGACGTCATAGAACCGCTCACTCAACTACAGCACATTGACAACAATCTGTCTCACAAACTTTGGGTCACCCTGTTCCCAATGTTCTGGTCTGCTACCGCCAAGGAGGAAAAGACGGACCTCGAGAAGGCTCTAGTGGTACTCCTTTCTAAGGACTTCCATTCCCGCCAAATTGACAAGAGACCTAATGTGGTGCAAACCCTACTGGAAGGCGCCGCTAAGGCATGGCCAGAATGCAAGATTCCTCCGCATATCCTCAAGTTCGGTGCCAAAACTTATGATGCGTGGTATACCGCCCTGGTCCAGCTCGAAAACGCTGCCATCAAGCCAGATGTTGACTCGCCTAAGGTGCGGGAAAGCAATCTTGATGCCCTCGTTGAGCTGTACTCGAGCCTTAAGGAGGATGATCTGTTCTACGGCACCTGGCGTCGCCGATGTCAGTTCGTCGAAACTAATGCAGCCCTGTCATACGAACAGAATGGCATGTGGGATAAGGCTCAGAGAATGTACGAAAATGCTCAGATCAAGGCTCGAACGGGTGTTATTCCGTTCTCCCAGGGTGAATACATGCTCTGGGAAGATCATTGGGTTCTCTGTGCGCAAAAACTGCAGCAATGGGAGATTCTGCAAGATTTTGCAAAACATGAGAACCTCCAGGACCTTCTGCTTGAATGCGCATGGCGAAGCATTGACATGTGGCAAACGCAAGAACAGCGTGACAGCCTCGACATGATTATTAAGGGAGTCATGGACGCCCCGACCGCTCGGCGGGCATTCTTCCAGAGTTTTATGTCCCTGCTGAAATTCCATAATAAGCAAGAGACTGGTCAGGACTTTTCTCGCGTCTGCGATGAGGCTATACAGCTGTCTATAAGGAAGTGGCATCAGCTTCCAAAGCGTCTGACCGCTGCACACATTCCTTTACTCCATAATTTCCAACAACTCGTTGAGCTTCATGATGCTAGTGTCATCTGCCAGAGTCTCGCTAGTACTAATCAATCGAATCTGGACGTCAAGTCGAGTGAATTAAAACTCCTCCTTGGATCTTGGAGAGACCGGCTACCAAACATATGGGACGATATAACTGATTGGCAAGATCTGGTGACCTGGAGGCAGCATATTTTCGGTTTAATTAACAATACATACCTTCAGCTTCTGCCTCAGCAAGGTCAAGGTGCTAATGGCGCTTCGTTTGCATACCGCGGTTACCACGAGACGGCGTGGATCATTAACCGATTTGCCCATGTCGCCCGCAAACACAACCTACCTGATGTTTGTATAAGCCAGCTCAGCCGAATCTATACTCTGCCGAATATAGAAATTCAGGAAGCATTCTTGAAATTGAGAGAGCAGGCCCGTTGCCATTACGAAAATCCTAGTGAGCTCTCAAGTGGACTGGATGTCATCAACAACACAAATCTCAACTACTTCAACAACCAGCAGAAAGCAGAGTTTTTCACTCTCAAGGGAATGTTCCTAGAGAAACTGAACAAAAAGGATGAGGCCGATGGAGCCTATGGCACCGCACTTTACTATGATATTGGCAAGGCCAAGGCCTGGGCCGAATGGGGCTACTTCAACGACCGCAAGTTCAAAGAAAATCCTACGGATCTAAACTCTGCTAGACAAGCTGTGACATCGTACCTGCAAGCTATTGGCAGCTACAAGAGCGGTAAGGCTCGAAAACTTATTGCGCGTATTCTCTGGCTTCTGAGTTTGGATGATTCGAATGGAACTATTGCTGCCGGGTTCGATGATTACAAAGGAGAAACACCTGTGTGGTATTGGATTACCTTCATCCCGCAACTTCTGACTGGCATGGCCCACAAAGAGGCTCCTAAAGTTCATGCAATCCTTCTGAAGATAGCAAAGGCATATCCGCAGTCGTTGTACTTTCAATTGAGGACAAACCGCGAAGATATGCTTGCCATCAAGAAGAACCAGGAAGCCAAAGAGAAGGCACGACAACGAGCACAGTCGGCGGCATCTAGCAACAAGCCAAGCAGCTCACCTTCCCTCAGCAAGCAGGAGAACCCTCAAGCAAGGGCGGAGTCGTCTTCTAGGCCGGCAACCTCGAACGGCGACGGGAATACACAAACCAAGGCAGAGAATACCGAGGCTAACGGCACGAATCCCGCGCCCAATGCGGATCAACAGTCAACTGGAAAGGATGGCGCATCTTCAACCCCTCCGCAGAAGCGACCACCCTGGGAACTCACAGAAGAGATCATGTCTGTTCTGAAAACGGCATTCCCTCTCCTTGCTCTCTCCATGGAGACGATGGTTGACCAAATTCAAAAATACTTCAAGTGTCCCCCCGATGAGGATGCATACCGATTGATAATAGCGCTCCTCAACGATGGCCTAGCATACGTGAGCCGAATGCCAGCTTCTTACGCAAGGGACGTGAAGCTGCCCGCGGCCACTGAGACTAACATCACTCGTTTCGCCGAGACTATTCTCCCGGCGCACATCAAGAAGTCATTTGAGGCCGAATTCGTTCAAGTCAAGCCAACCATGTACGAATACATCCACAAACTCCGAAAGTGGCGCGACAAATTTGAAGAAAAGCTAGACCGAAGAAACCCTAAGGCTTACTTGGAGTCATACTCGCGACATTTGAGCGAGTTTCGCTATCAGAAATTCGACGATGTTGAAGTTCCCGGCCAATACCTGCAGCACAAGGATAAGAACCAGGATTTCATTCGAATAGATCGCTTCCTCCCCAATGTAGACCTTGTTCGAGGCGTCGGTGGCTCTCATCGCCGCCTGAAGATCCGGGGTCACGATGGCAGCATCCACGCATTCGCCGTACAACATCCCGCCGCACGACATTGTCGACGAGAGGAGAGAATCTTACAACTTTTCCGACACCTAAACCAGACACTTGCTAAGAAAAAGGAGAGCCGCCGCCGTGACCTGCAGTTCACCGTGCCATTGATCGTTCCTCTTGCCCCACACATCAGGATTGTTCAAGACGACCCATCTTATATCACGCTGCAAGGCATTTACGAAGACCACTGTCGACGCAATGGAATGCTCAAGGATGAGCCAGTTATGTTCACCATGGAGAAACTCAGGGGCCTGATCGAGCCCAAGGCGACAGTAAGTTCTCCATCTTCCAAAAGCGTTTCAGCAGTCACTAATAACTTGACACAGAAGCCCCCCGAGCAAACGGCCATGGCGCGCCTCGAGGTTTTCACCGCTATCCAAGAGAAATGGGTACCTCGTACTCTTGTCCTCGAATACTTCCAGAGCATCTTCCCCGAGTTCTCCGAATTCTGGTTGTTCCGACGCCGGTTCTCTTACCAGCTCGCGGCGCTCACATTCATGACGTATATTCTCTACAGTACAACCAGATATCCCCACAAGATGCATATTGCTCGCGGCTCAGGCAAAATCTGGGGCTCTGAAGTTATGTCCTTCATGGCACCCGGAAAGCCATTTTTCCACAATCCCGAGCCGGTCCCCTTCCGTCTCACCCCCAATCTGCAGACTCTCATGGGCCCTCTAGCCACCGAGGGCATATTCAGTTGCTCGATAATGGCAATCGCACGCTGTTTGACCGAACCCGAGTTTGAGCTCGAGCATGCACTTACACTTTTCGTCCGAGATGAAGTGATATTCTGGTTTACTAGCAGTCACCGTACCATCCACCTCAACGAGAACCAGTTGCGCGATACTGTCCAGACCAACTGCGACATGATTGTCAAGCGTGCTGTGAGCCTTGCTCAAAGTCCGGCCGGCCCCCTACCGGCTAATCAGACGGTTATTGACCTCATTGCCCGGGCCGTCAACCCCATGAACCTTGCCCAGTGTGATGCGCTTTGGATGCCCTATCTCTAAATTTCAGGCGTGGAGTTCGAGAATTACCCAAGTAGACAGATAACAAAACTGTCAAGAATCAAAAGGGGGAAAAAAAAAAAAAGGAAAAAAGGGGGGGAAAACCGAATACCCAAGAATCCTATCTCTCGACCAGCGGATCTTAGGTAATTAGGGAGATCCATCAAGATGGTCAGGTACGGAGTAATTACGATATATGAAAGGCGAGGCAATTTTGCAGCACGGCGTTACGGGTTCTGAAGTGGTCTGAGGCTACAAGCATTATTCTTCGGGTCAGATAGTCAGCATGAGGAAGGATTGGGGCAAATTACCAGTGCTTAAAATGGTGTAGCTACGTAATTGAGCTTTTTTAATAGTGCGTTGTATTTGCTACATCTTCTTCATGATGTGCACAACCGGTAGAACTATGGGTGAAGCTGGGGTAATTTGTCGTTATCGTCCGCTCTCGCTCGCCCTATTAACGTACCCATCGTCAACAACGAAAGGTTCAGGTTCAGCCCCCAAAACCCCAGGACGCATTTACCCACAGCGCATCATCCCGTGGGACAACTTCGACGTGTGCCGGAAGGAAATCTAGGATCAAATCTCCCTTTCTGCTAACTTCTCAATTGGCCTCTTTCCAAACTCTCTTAGGTTCTAATGTGTTAAGCCGCAGATTGGAATTGTTAGCTGCGAGATCGACCTACGAGGTTTTGAGCACAACACGGTCGAAAAACACATGTTGAGAAGCTAACAAGTTAATTATTATTTTATTACTGTATATTAAAGAATTTACGCATTTATAATAATGAAAGAAATGACTTTAAAACTATATTTAACAATTTAATAAAAGCTTCTATTAAAATAAAATTTAAAAAGGGGTGCTTGGAACACTGGAACCAAGGTTCTTTGACGATTAATGGTAAGCCGAGTCTGGTTACATGTCCTTTACTAAAGTTAGGGTTATGCATCTCGACATCAAGCGTTGCTACCAAGTCTCGGACGTGAAGTTGATGCACTTCGGCTTTCTCCCGGCCAATTAGGAACATGTGTTTCCTGATAATATGTACCAAGATTCAGAACTTCGCGAATGAATATGAAACATTGAGAATGAAACAAACGCGTAGCTATTACTAGCCGGGGCTTCTTCTCGTAGATATTTTTTCTAATTACGTACCCGGCCTTGTGTGTCGAGTACAATGCTAGGGCACTACTAAGGGTTGCCTGTATTGGTAAAGGAGAATTGAGAGTTTACAGTCGCCCAGTGAGTAGAGGATATATCTCATTTGTTGACTAACTCCTTTTCGGCCTCCATTTCCGTCGGGTTTAAGATCAGCCAGTACATAACCCATGGCCGTGCTAGTAATACATATAGAGTTAGAGAACTCTAAGTAATATGAGGCTCAAAATCATAAAATGTAAGGAAACGGGACGGCCAAGTAGATCAGCGAATAAACAACAGGAGTAAAAGACGACACCCATTGAACCAACCCGACTAAATTCATCATCTTATTTCGAAGAGCACCGATGGCTCCAATCGTGACAGTGCCTCCCCATTCATCATGCCGTCAACATAACACTCGCCAATCAACTGATAATAAGCATACAGGTCGCTCTTCAGGGACTTTCGCTCTCAGGAAGTAAAAGACAACCCTGAATAGGTAGGTACCTACCTAGTATGAAGACGGCCCCGAAGTTTGACATTCCGTATATGCATTAGTGGAATACCCAATAACTCGAGAGGATAAGGGTATAGATCATCAACATACACCGTCAGGATTAATATCTACAACATGTCAGGAGGTAGCTAACCATTCCTATCTACGAAACTCTAGTATTGGTATCATCCTAAAAAGAATTTAACGATTAGAACATAAAACAAGTTTTTATTTGTCATGTTGTTACAACCATTGAAGTTGAACATTAGTATATAGATGGCACGGTTGATGACTAATAGAAATAACAGCCTATAGATTCAGTAGCAGTCTTTCTCCCCCCCTTTCCCCCCACATACAACTATGCTTTCTTGGGTTTCCGTTGCTACATAAAGGCGGAGTATGGGTATATCGCTATATAAGTAGGCTATAACCTTAGGTATCTAAGGTAGTTAAACAACGGCTGCAGGTCTTATCGTAGACAATTTCCGGTCGACTTCGTTTTACCCCGTTTGCTGAAAGTCAAGAGAAGCGAGCACACGATGGAGCTTAAGGCACAGGCCCAGTCTCTTGTTAACCAGCAGAAGCTGGATATCAAACCTGCAGATACCTCTACCATAAGTGAAATGCCCATTACAATCAAGGAAGACGATGGGCCTGGGAAGTTTGCGAGGAGCAAGATGGACCCTCAAGAGAGAGCCTTAGTACGTAAGCTTGATTATTATATCATGGTAGGTACCTTATACGAAGTTATAGTGTTTTATATGAGAAACAACATTCACCCTCGGGGCAGCCAATTATATGCGTCATGTACTTTCTCAACTACGTTGACCGCAATGCTATCGCGCAAGCCCGCCTGAACCATTTCGAGCATGACCTCAACATGTCAGGGAATCAGTTCAATACAGCAGTCAGCATGTAGGCGGCCCCTCTCAGCGGTGGCCAAAGAAAGGAACGTTACTTAACGGTTGTGCCATAGCCTCTTCGTTGGATACGTGCTTATGCAGGTCCCAAGCAATATGCTGATTACGCGGGTTAAACCCGGAATTTATATGTCCGGATGTATGTTCCTCTGGGCCGTGGTATCAGCTAGTACAGCCTCCGTTAAGAGCTACAGAGGGCTAGTAGCGTGCCGGTTCTTTCTTGGGATCACGGAAGCCCCGGTGGGTGATCCATCTCCTTGGCCCTCTGAATCTTTGAGTTCTTCGAGGAGGCTTAACTTACATGGCCAAGTTCTACCCCGGTGCCACGTATATCCTGGCGATCTATTATACGCATAGTGGTCAGTCATAACTACGTAGTGACTGACAGATATCAACCTGAGGTTGACCTTTCGATTAGAAATGGCTGCGCGCGTCGGCCTCATGTACTGCGGCCAGCTTCTCGCAACCGGGTTCACTGGTTTAATCTCCGCTGGCGTCTTCGCCGGGATGGATGGGCTACGCGGGTTGGCAGGCTGGCAGTGGCTTTTCATCATCGAAGGCGCCCTCACAGCGTTCGTTGCGCTGCTCGGATTCTGGCTCCTGCCAAACTCGCCTGATGACACATACTGGCTAAACGAAGAGGAGCGCAAGATAATGCAAGCACGCACGGAACGCGACAGGGTCAACGACGCCCTCTGCGAGGCTAGTGCATGGGAAGGTCTCAAGCAAGCCTTCAAGGACAGGAGAACTTGGCTCTTTTGCTTCATGCAAATGTTCCATCTATCGGCCTGCTCTTTCAATGCCTTCTTTCCCACGTAAGTTTCTCAACTGCTTTAACATCGAGGCTGGGACTGTTCCTGATCAATAGCTAAATGGCACCGGCAGCGTTGCCAAAACTCTCGGGTATAACACCACGGTGACCCTCCTGCTGACTTGCCCGCCTTTCGTACTCGCGGGAGCTGGGAGCACCGTGGTTGGTTGGAGCTCCGGAAGACTAAATGAAAGGACGTGGCATATTACCATGACATTATCTATCGCGATCATTGGGTTTATTATAGCTGCCAGCACGCTCAATACGGCAGCACGTTATGCGGCTTGCTTCATTTTCCCCGTGGGAGCGTTTTCGGCTAACTCGGTCATTGTGGGCTGGACGTGTCGACTTTGAGCCAGACAGAAGAGAAGAGAGCCGTAAGTCCTGATGCATCTTGTCGCCCAATGTTTCTCGCCAAGAAGATACTGAAGTGAAGTTCCAGGTTGTCCTTGCAATAACCGATGTTTTCGGCCACGTTGGCTATATCTATGGAGCGTATCTCTGGCCAGATACCGACGAGCCACGGTACGGCATCGGTTTTGGCGCATCAGCGGGCTTTGCTCTTCTTTCGATCTGTTGTGCTTGGGTGGTCCGGATGTTGTTGATACAGGAAAACGGGAAGATACGGGCATCAACCTCGGAACATGTCAACCTATACAGCTTCTGACCAAGTAGGCTTACGATTCGTATTCGAAAGTAGAAGTTATCTGTAATTGGAAGTAAGATATATTTGTAGAGTTCCAAGATTCCGGGTACCTCAGCTTAGCTGCCGTCTCGGCGCTTGTAGTGGGGCCTCCGATATCGACGTAATTGAGCTTTCTGACGTATCCAAGTATCCACCCACTCGTAATAACATTTCTTTGCATACAATTTCCAAAATTTCTTGACCCGAGTGAGTGCACCTAGATTGTAGAGCGCTCGAAGCTCAATTAGTGTCACGAAGCTCGTCACTACGCTTATATATAGTCATTGCGCAAATAGAACGGACCCGCTATCGAAAATGGCGACTCGGCGCATCGTCTCGCCGCGCTCTCCGTTTTGCGCACCTTTGCGAGCTATAATATCGCGCCCATATTCGAGCACCACCGGTCACTCTCCGCTCCCGTTAGCATACGATCATCACCAACCCCCGAAAGACGGCCGACACCCACAGGATGCGCCTATAATATTTATGCACGGCCTGTTTGGGTCCAAGAAGAACAACAGGAGCGTGAGCAAGTGAGTTGGTTCTTTAGACCTGCGACGAGCATAGATTGGGTCAATGGAGAAATAGCTGACTAGAGGCCGTATCAAGAGTCCTGGCTCGAGACCTCAAGCGCCATGTATACACGGTAGTAAGTACAGTACCAATTCCGCTCCGCCAGCGCTGCCGCCATCTAACCTCGAGCGCCTTTCTCCCAGGACCTACGCAACCACGGTGAATCCCCCCACGCGCCGCGGCACGACTACTTAGCCATGGCCGACGACGTCGCAGGCTTTATCCGTGATCACGGGCTTCGAGATCCGACGCTCATCGGACACTCCATGTGAGCTCCCACCCAACCCAACTCAGCCGTATCCTCCCCTATATCCCATTGCGGCCCCCTTTTACCGGGCCTTTCTGTCTCAACAAGCAATTCTCACACAACCAAACCTCCAGGGGCGCCAAAACAGCCATGACCCTCTCCCTCGCACAACCCGACCTAATCGCCGACATCGTATCAGTGGACAACGCGCCCGTCGACGCGACGCTCGGGTCATCCTTCGCACGTTACATCCAAGGGATGCGGCGGATCGACGAGGCGAACATAACGCGGCAAGCGGACGCGGACAAGATCCTAGCCGAGTACGAGGAGGACCTCGCGATCCGGCAGTTCCTGCTGGGCAACCTGCACCGGCCCGCCGGCAGCTCGGCGCAGAAATTCCGGGTGCCGCTGGGGACGCTGGCGAAGTCGCTGGACCACCTGGGGGACTTCCCGTTCAAGGACCCGAGCAAGGCGCGCTTCGAGAAGCCGGCGCTGTTCGTGCGCGGCACGCGGAGCAGGTACGTGCCCGACGAGGTGATCCCGCTGATCGGCCAGTTCTTCCCGCGCTTCACGCTCGTCGATATAGAGGCCGGCCACTGGGTTATTTCTGAGAAGCCGGAGGAGTTCCTGCGAGGTGAGTTGAGATCCTATAACCCTGCAGTTTCGCCGTTTTACGGAGCGGGTGCTTATGATGTCTCGTGTAGCTGTTAGAGAATTTCTCGCGCCAAAGGAGTAATAAAATGAGACGTGGTTTGCATATACATATATACCGGTACCTATTATATAGATCTGGGGTTTTCTAAAAAGAATCGTGTATCATTGCATGGCATAAGGGGATATCATCTATCATAGAGGAAGAACTATGTACATTGACACCGGTACCGCATTGAAGCCGCGGCGTTTATAGGGGTTGCTTGCTTGCTCACCGGAGGACAAATAGATAGATTCTCAGGCGATTAGCAAGGACAAGCTGAAGAGTAGTTCGACCCGAGACCGCTTAGATTCAAGCCCGTGTTACTAGACCCCGGCGTGGCGCCGGACAGCAACTGGGGTTTCTGGACGATCTGGTCCACGACGTCGACGAACGGCTTCCTAACGTTCTCGCGCGTCTTGGAGCTGACCTCGCAGAAGCCGGCGCCGTGCGACTCGGCAAATGCTTTGCCCTCTTCGTAGGATACCGCGCGGCCCCCTGCGGCCGCTTTATCCAATTTGCTTCCGACCTTGGGTGTGAAGTTAGCTATAACGCCTTGTGAGTTAAACCCGAAGGGCGCAATACCAGGTATAACACAGCGTCCGGGGACGCATTTGATCTCGCCTCGTCGATCCATTTGTCCATGCCGAGGAAGCTTTTCCGGCTGGTGATGTCGTAGACCAGTATGACGCCGTGGGCGCCACGATAATAACTAGTCGACAAGGTACGGAATCTTTCTTGGCCGGCCTTCGAGCGGGAGATAAGGGATCATGTTAGATATACTGTATAGTGAGGAAATGATAGTTGAAGTGAAAAAAAGGAGTGATTTGTGTATTACGAACTTACGGTATCGAATATGTTCAGTCTATATGCCTTGCCCCGTACGGCAAGCTTTTTCATCTAAACAGCGTAGATCGGGTATCAGCCTAAGCTCTCTCCTCTACCCGGGTACATAGACATAGTCCGGTTAGTCCGGTCTCTCGAATCTCACCTTAAAATCGATACCGATAGTCGCCGTCGTCGACTCCGGGTCGAACTGATCATCGCAATCTATAAAAGCTTTAGAACCAACCCTAAAAACATATCATCCGAGGCTCAACGACGTGGGCCAACGGAAGAGCAGGAGCTGGAATAGGTTGCGCATACATCTTAACAGCACTATTCGTCGCCGGAACACATGCTACTCGTTAGCCTCAGTTCTCAATGTCATTGTACATAAGATCCCATCCGCGGCGCGTGAACCGGGACCTCGGTACGGGATCTCCCAAGAATTAGGTAATATAATGTAAATTCATACATGCGGATTTGCCGGCTCCGGATGGGCCGATGATCAGGACCTTGAGCACCGGCAACGAATCCTCGGACACCATCCTCCTTGATTTGTTTGCTTGCCTGCTCAGTTGATCGATCCCTTTAGTTGTGGGAGGTCGCGGATGTACATGAAGCCAGTAGCGGCGAAGCGAAATATGGGTAAAAGTAGCAAACAACGAAATATTTGCTAAGTAATCCTAATTCGGAATGCTTTCATAGGTAAGAATAAGTAGGTAGACGGCAGAGCAAATGGTTCCCTGTGTTAAAAGAGACGCCTTCTCCCAACTTAGGTAAGTAATGCGTTGGTAGTAACGCCTGATTTGGCTGTTTGGTCATGCGAGCAGGCTACGCTACCTATTTTGGGTGGCGGTTTATGTTTCGCGGGATGTGTCTTTTGAAAGCTAAAGCTAGTAGCTACTTGAATGTACTATAAGGGGTACGTGACTTTGATATGATTGTCAGGAGTAGCGGGTTGTGACGTAGACAATTGATTGGCAGAGTAAGTTTCAGGAAACGGCTTTAGCTTCATTTGGACCCTCAATTCTATCTTCGTCACATAACCTGAAGTCACTGTGTCTATTCACGTGGCTAACCATGTAGACGACCCTTTATTAAAAGAGTGATAAGTGACGGGTACATACACGACTGAATTATCAGGCAAAAGATCCTGTGTGTTTATGTATCTGGGAAGTGTATTAGGGGTAACACGCGACCTATGGGAGAAGCGTCCGTGAGACTAGGTAGACCTATGTCACATGTACATTCTACGAATTATGTAGTTACCTTACCTATGCGACAGTATACATCTAGTCACAGCTACAATATAGACAGCAAGTCGATGTAGAGAATCACGTACGAAAGACCCGCAAAGTTCAGCTTAACCTTTCTTTTTTATCTGTCCTGAGAGGCCTGCTGTAATCGCGGCTACCATGCCGCGCCGAATGCAATTCAGAAGTGAGACCTATTGCCATTGAACACAAACCCACGCCGTCCCATGACTAGAGTTCATCATAATTAGACCTGATCAAGGACTCGTTCCTTGAACTCCCGCTCAACCTTCTGTCCCTCCTCGTTCGTTGTGGACTCTCCGTGCAGGTTCATCAGAGCACCGAGGTCGAACTTGGGTGCCTTCAGCAACTTGACCTTGCGGATATGGACCTAGAGATATATTAGCATACTGTAACATATAGCGTTCCAACCATGGTATCAACCAAAATACGTATTAGCACATACATTCTGGAGAGGGTAGATGCCCTGGGTAGCCTTCTCGATCTCGCGACCGATGACCTCAGGGATAAGCTTGGAGGTCAGTTGTTGGAGAGTGCAGGTAGCAGCCTCGCGCTGGATGATCTCAACCATCTTCTTTCGGATGGCGCGAATCTGAGAGGAGGCGGCGTAGGTGGTCTTCTTGATCTGGTTAGGCCGTCGCTTGGTGAAGGCGATGGCGAAGAGACGGAGGAGGTATTCGTCGGTGGTCTTGACGGTGACATTGGCCTCGATGAGGGTTTGCCACTTTCGGACGAGGGATCGTAGCTTGTCAGAGGTGAAGTCCAATCCGTGGAAGTTGGTCAGACAGTTCTTGCCCTGAACCTCATCGACACGTAGCTTGACCTTGCGGAATGCGTGGTCCTCATCCTTCTGGAGGTCGGCGAGGGAAACCTCGAAGATTCGGCCCTTGAGGGCATCGTTCGCGTTCTTGAGACCGGTCGTTCGGTTGACGAGGGTCTTACCAACACTACACACCATAGTCAGATTTTTGAATGAGCTTCACCAGGTCGGAAGGAATGAATCGTACTCTCGGATGTTGAAGGGGGCAGGAGCCTATAAGTAGATTGCAGTTAGCCTTCCGAGTTCTTTGAAGTATAGAAATCTTGGGATCTTTAATGTGTCTGCTTACCTTGATGGAGTACCAATCCTTACGGGCGAAGGGGTCTTGGGCCTTCTTCTTGAGGCCCTTCTTGCCCTTAGACAATCTCTTGTTCCTGTGATGAGTGGATGGTTAGCTTCACGATTCATTTTCTCTTTTGGTCGCGGGCGCGGGGGTTACGATGCGGTAGTTCGCAGGCAGGCATCGAGAATCGACGTCGCAAATGTCGCAATGGTTAATAAATATCAAATCTACTCACTTTCCAACCGCCATGTTTGCGAGGGTTCAGAGTGGCTCGCAATTCAGGACGATGTTGAAGATTGGATGTGGTGAAAGGGCTTTTAGAGTTGCGTGTTGAATGGATCTGGCTGTGTGAATTCTAGTGCGGCCAAAATTTCTTGTTTGTGCGTGGAAAATCCAAAGTTATGGGGACGTCACGTGCACTGATCACTGATAAGGAAATTTCCTTAGGTGCCACTTAGCGAAGAACTCTTTGAGTACCTATGTACCCACTTGGCGTCAATTGAATTGAGTGGGGTACCAATAAGTGCATGCACTGTCTTTGTAAGTTGAAACCCTTAGAGTTGTATAAGGAAACGGGATCATCGCTATATTGAGTACCTAACCTAGCACTATGTAGCAAATGCCGCGCTCTTGCGACACGACCTTTTGAGGTTTATTAGCACGATACAACCAAGGTAACAACAGAATGCTGTCTTTAATTCATTATCAAGTCACAAGTCACAAATAGGGCAAGCTTCAGCGACATTGTCCAATTTACTAGTTATTACCTTCCATATTAGAAGAGGTATCTTAGCTAGTAGCCGCCATCTGAGTCCTCACAATCAATCGCTTTAGTTACCCCGGCGGTGCTGTTGAACCTATTTGCCTATTTCCCAAAGCTCTCCTCTTGAGAAGCTCGAACCTGGTCGATGACAATCCTGAACTTATTTTTTTTTCCCCTGTCTCCTATTACTGCCGAATTAAGACGGGTATCCCAATTGTTTCCCTTCGTGTGCTCACTTGCAATACACATGTGTGTAGACCCGCAATCCCGTTATCTGTATCAGTTCCGCCGAGCGTCGATCCCGAGCATCAGGCATGGTAAATCCTGGTGATGTACATTAATACATAAAAGCAATTAACTCCCCAACACCTGTTGACCTTTCGTCATGCTTTATCGCTCGCTTCGTATCGTCGCATAATGGAAGAAAAAAAAAGGGTGAGACGAGGCCGCAGTTGGGAGGAAATTCGGGGATCTCGGCGACTCCCGCCCCCATGCTATGCCTCGCATCTGCATTCCCAAGCGTGATTCTGATTGCGAATCAGGCTGTCCGGTCCACCGACGCCTTCTCTTCATCCGGGTGTTCGCCTACCTCCCACGCATCGAAGCTTGGGAAGCTAAAGTAGCATACTGAATCTATCCGCCAGGTCAGTACGTGTATGAAGATTAGATTTGACCGTCCCGTAGGTAGACTAGGACAAGTACTCACGTGGATCATGGGCAGTATCTGTTAGACGAGCCTCACGGGCCTCGGCCGAGTCTATGCCAAAGCTTCTTGTTGACGATGGCGACGAGTTGGCATTGGAGACCGCCACTCGACTGAGCAATTCCGTTGCCCTCCGGTTTGTATTCGGGCTCGTTAACACGCCTTTGCAGGCATTGGAAGTGGTGATAGAGGGTTCCGTGGCACAAGCTCTGAGCAGGCGGGGCCGGCGCCTTTCAGTCATCTTGGGTCTTGGAGAGGACTCTCTTCGAGGTACCATATCCGGTGAGTATCTAGCCGTAGCCATTTCGGATATAGATAGTATAGATAGGTAGTAGGGTTTTATGCGATGGGATTAACGATAATACGCTTTTTAAATTGCAACTTGGAAGCTTGCAATCTAGGTGGCAACTTTTTGGAGAGAAACAATACGGGCTGGAGGAGTTATGCTCGCCATCAATGAATGGATATCTCAGAGGTTTAAGACAGTAGGCAGTAGGGCGAAAAGGCCGCTAAGCAACCAAGCTCTACCGGCTGTTGTGGAACGACATCCCCAGACAGTCGGTGCGGGCAGTGCCACATGTCACTCGCGAATGGGGGCTTTTCGCATGTGGTGGCAGCTGTATGGTCTCCGTTGGCCTGGGTGGTTTGGGCGTAGACGCCTGCAGCGGTGTTGGGCCGTCTTGCGCCAGTAGAGAGAGGTGGAGTGGAGAGCAGTGCTGACAACTGAACCACTCACGAACTTACAGCGGCTTAGTATCTCTTAACATCTGCAACCCATCCTTGCATACTAATATCCTAGCAGCCTAGTATCCATTTTGCCCTCTTTTACTACGTAGTGGCCTTCTCCATTTTTTCCCTAGAGGAGAAAACCTTCCAGTGGCTGGAGACAAGCGGCCTGTAAGCTCCAAGTAATAGGTCACTGCGAGTCTCATAACGCGAATTCCGTGACATCCCCCTGTATGCTCTATGCTCCCCTTGTATATTCCGTGCATCTAGGTACCCGAATCTCTAGGTACCCTAATCAACCGACAGGGGCGCCGACGGCCGTTCCCTCCGCTAACCGATGCAGCTCATCATGCCTTCTAAGGCTGATGTGGACGAACTTTGGATTGAAGCTGCAAGAATTCTCCATTATGCCATCATACAGACAATCTGGTCAAGTTGACGTACTACGACGTAGCTTTACTGCAATTTCGCCGCTTGGACATGCTCCAATTGGGGTCGTTGTCACACACTGCGCGATGCCACAGATGTCACCGCTGTCACAAGGCACAAAGAGTACAGGCAAGACGCGCTTTTTACAGTGCATACATTAGTCTCACGCGTGGCAATAGTAGAAGCGGGGGTTCTAGATGAGATCAAGTTTTCAAGCAGTACGTATAACTCTAGTTTCAGTTGACTCCTACTTCGGCCGTCGGTAAGCCAATTCAAGTTGGAGAACTCTTCAGTGATCAATGCTGTCATATTTATTAATACGAAGTTACAATATTTGGGTGGTATGGTTACTCACTCATCCCACATTCTGCCCTGCACTGCTTTCAATTCGTCTTCAGTCATTCTGTGGCCGGTCGTGAAGTATCCTGCAGCCGTCAGTCATCCACTGGGGAACATAGAAGGTTACTAAAAGTAAGCGTACCGGCCGTAATCTTGGCGTCTATCTCGACCCGCGAATCTGCGGGGATTAATTCCTCGGGAAGTTCTACCCGCTCGTGGATAGGAATACTGTTCTTGGTTAGGTATATCGGCTCCGATGCGCTGTGCAAGAATAGCTTACCCCTGGCCAACGATGGCATCGTACTTCATACTACATTGTAGCGTCTTAGCATCCGATAGGACCATTCCACCAGTTAGTTCTAGCCAGGCGACTTACTTGCTCATGCTTAGCATTCTATCAATCTTCTTTATACCAAGCCAGTGTAGGATATCAGGCATCAGAGCCTGGAAACGCATATCCTTTACTCCAGCGATGTTTTCTGTTCGCTTAAAGTAATCCGAGGCGCGATCTTCTCCTCGTTTCCTCGCGTTGTATACAACTACCACATACAATTAGGGCATCAGCTTATAGGTTAGAATAATTCATACTCACGATACTATTATAGGTTAGCATATAATCAACTGGAGGTCGAAAACAGAGTAACAAATACCTTCGTAACCTCGCCTAGAGCTCGACCTTCCTTTCTGAAGTAGATGACGACACCGCTGCCGCCATTCTGCGCTTCCCTGACGGCCTCTTCGATGCCGAAGATAAGATAGGGTCTGCAAGTACAGATATCGGAGCCAAATACATCGCTACCGTTGCACTGCATTCTCTGTAAGCCGGACCTCCTCCGACCAATGGTCACAGAGAGAAATTACCTCATCATGAATACGCAAGGCTAGTCTGCACTTCTCGTCAGACATCTTCGCCGGGTCTCCAAAGCAATAGACGGTCAGCCCTCCTGTAAAACGTCAGCTTGACAGTTGTCATCGCTCGGATTGAAGGCTTCGTTACCGATTGGGGGTAAGAAGACTTTGATATCACCGCGTGTGATAAGCTATACATATAAGCAATTAGACATGCACTAATTCTTGTCAGAGTAACTGATGCCTACTTCTGGATAACTACCGCCAGTGTGCTCGAACAATGAGCGCCTTAGGACACCCTCATCTGTTACGGTTAGCATTGTCTTATTGTTAGTCTCACCTCTTTAGCGCATACCTATGCCAAACCTTTCAGCTACTCCAGGAAGATACCAAACCTATGATCATGTCAGTGTTGTTTGATGAAGCGACACGGATTTCGTAAAATCCTACTGGCTCAACTGCAAACTTGGTCACAGCAACCTCTCCTGTCGAATTTAGACAAACTTTCCCATCAGGAACACTACATTATTTAGGTTAGTTTATGAGGGGGGCGTAACTGGGTGTGAGTAAATGAGTACATACAGTCTGCCACTTCGAACGCTTTCCTCGAGTTCTGGAAGCTGGCTCGGGTTAGTATGAGCCGTGGATTTGGATGACCAACGTTTTTACCTTCATATGAGCCTTGGTGATAGCGATTGTCGGCCGAATGTCAACTGCATAACTTGTCAGCATGTCCAACTCACGAGTTCATAATCTACGCCGGTCATTGGTTACCATTCTCTTTCTCAATAACGTCCGCGAAAAGCCATGGAGCCAAGTGACCCCAGGGATCCATGGCAACAATCTTCTTCTTGTCACCCCATTGGGGGAATGGGCCAATATTGGCCGCTGGCTCCGTGTTGGTGAAATCCGGTCTGTGTCCCAAATTACAGTTAGGCACCAGGCGCTACGTAAGTATTGTTTGACACTGTCGTACCTGTGGTTGGCATTGAGCTGCTTGCTGGCGAGAGCAAGAGCAAAATAAATGGAATAGGAACCACCGTGTGCTATGTTGCTAAGTTATACGGGACTTCTAAGATTGGCGGTAGAGCATAGCTTACCTCCAATGGCTAGAACCGATGTTAGTAACTGGGCGAAGCAATTTGGGACTCAGCAAGCATACCATTACGTCTTCGGATAGTGGATGATGATCGAGAGACAACTACCGGACCGCGAGTGGCTGCGTCTGGAGCACCCCACTGAAGCGGAAGCGGATTGATACCAATTTGTTTGGGGTACGTACTAACTGACTGTTAGTTCTGGACAGTATCTCCCACAATGGGGGTAGCCTACGTAAGAATAATCCGAGATGTGAAGCCCGCCTTTTGTGCCTGAACTGCTTCTTTGGTCGCAGGGGGCGTCTTGTCGGCTTCAGACTCGCTAGCAGCCAAGGTCGCCTGAACAGGGGAAGTCGGCACTCCTGCAAGGGGGGTAGGAGATGCCCTACTAATATCGGGGCTCGGAGCTCGAAGAGATGGAGCAAGGGAATCAAGTCGATAGGAGACAGATTCAACTTCCGATGCTAATCTACTCTGGCTCTCCTGTATACTCTTGAGAGCTTCAAGGACATCGGCCATGCTCACTCCGCCATCTGTGCCTGAGCCCGAACTTGCCATTGTCACAGCTGGAGAGGTGACCTTAAGACGCAAAAAATAAAAGGGGTCTTAATATATAAATCAATGAGCTAGGAAGACAAAATATCGTAGGATTGAGATAGTTTACTGCTAATAGTGGTATGTAGACTTAGGGCCCTCTCTTAAAGAACTCCTAAACTGAGTGAAGTGAGTGCAGTGGAGGAAGTGAGTGGTAGGGCGGAACAATAGAAGGTAAGGTTAGATCGGGGATCGGTATGTAGGTTCTGGTATAAGCGCCTAACCTTCAATGAATGTACCAAGTACCTACGTCTATGTACAACTAGAACAGAATATCGTGGACATTTACTCCTGCTGGACGAATTGGAACGACACCAGACAGCCGTCTAGGAACCACTTACCTTACCAGCACATAGATAAGGTGCCCAAGATGTAGGCACCTGACTGATGAATCCACTAGACTAGAACGTAATCCCCACTAGTTCGTACCTGCATCTATTCTAAACATCCGCTGCATCCATGGCTAGCTGTAGCTTCTTATCTCAACTGGATGTGTCCTGGAAAGAGACGGAGATAGGACAACTGCTTGACTTTTATATCTTCGATTTTGTGTTATTGTTTGACATCATATGTTAAAAAAATTATTTAAAAAAAGATTTTTCTTGCCAAATAGGTGGCTTTGCAGTTCTAAGCATTTATACGTCAGGCATGACAAGGTAAGGAATGTATGAACAACTATCGGTGTGGGTGGCAGCAACTACCTACATATACGTAGTGTATTCCAAAACCGTTTGTGTGGAACCTCGGAAGCCAAGGCTTATTTGAATTTGGCTATGCATCTAACACAGCTAACGTTAAAGGCTATTTACGACGTGTATATTCATATATCTAGTATAATAGTAGCGGCTTAAGGTAAGGCAACCCCGCCTAACCCCCTTACGCACTCTCTCCACAACCGCATTCCCCAAGCGCTCAATTGATAAGCGATAAGAAAGCCTTATCAAAGTAGTGACTTTGACTGACCGCGTGCCGGATGTGGACTTTCAGACCTTGCGCAAGGCTGAGGATTTGTTGAATCTTTACTTTCTCCAGTACAAAATACACTATCCTCCTGGAGGTTCGTTACTTATCCTGTGTGCCAGTAAGTCCTGACCCCTCCAGGGCCAAATTGAAGGATTGTTGGTGGCAGGTGCACAGCAACGTACACTGTTTATCGTACGCGACGGCCGACGTCATCTCGAAAGCCAAATAATTGACTTGCGACTGCAATCAGTTAGACTTCTTCCTTTCAACAACCTTCACCCAACCTTCACCTAATCTTGCGACCGACCTCGATAGAAAAGTCCTCGACATTTCTTAATTCTTGTCCTATTCTCGTTCACTATGGTAAGTGAACCCTTTTCGCCGAGCATCCACCAATGGCAGGCACTGACATATCGTCATTACAGGGCAAGCGCAAGAAGAGTTCGCGAAAGCCCCAGGGCAAGAAGAAGGTATCTATCTTATGGATGAGAAATAGTATTGCCGTCAAGGATATCCAGCTTATTGAATCATAGGCCGACCCCCTCCCTACCGTCTTCACCTGCCTCTTCTGCAATCACGAGAAGTCCGTTACAGTCAACATGCAGAAGAAGCTGGGTTATGGTGAGCTGGAATGCAAGGTGTGCGGTCAAAAGTTCCAATGCGGTATCAACTGTAAATAAAAGGACACCATTCAATACCCATCATGTCCGCGTCTAATATGTGATAGATCTTTCGGCTCCTGTCGATGTTTATAGCGAATGGATCGACGCAGCAGGTATGTCAATCTTAGAGAATCTTTAGCTAAAGTCACTAACGTCACATTAGATGCTGTGGCGAAAGAAGATAATGCTGGGAAACTCTCTGGCTCCAGTACGGCTCCTCGTTCGGGATCAAAGCAGACCGCAGCCGGCCGTTATGATGACGATGAAGACGACCGCCGATACGAAGGAGAAGGCATCGTGGGGGATGATGAGGAGGACTGAGCAACCAGGGTCTTTTGATAAACTGAGCTATATTATGCGAGATTGCGGCGGCGAGAGAAAGTGAGCAGTAACAATTCTTACAGATCATGGCTCTGTCATTTATATTATGGCTTCAGGTCACTCAAGCTCATAGCCCATCTGATCACCTGACTACGGTTCTCCGTATATCATGCCATTGACCAGCATAGCCGGGTTGTCTGTCGTCGCAGAGAACACGATGAACGCGGCTCTAGATAGCAGTAGATTCTGAATTCGAAGCTTTATTTCCTGAAACTCTCTTACGACTATGATTAGTACCCTACACGGTGTAGTATCGATCTCCAAAATCACCAAGACCCGGAATAATGTAGCTGGACTAACGTTAACAAAACCAGTTCAAAGTATAGCTTTATTTACTTACTTCTTTTCGTCAAGACCCTAGAGGTTATCCATGTTAGCATATATGTTTCGAATACCAAGAGAGGAATGATTTACCTGATCAACGAACGCAGTGACAACTCGAAGCTTAGGGAATTTGGCTGCGAAGTTTTGGATCCCCTGCGGGCTGGCGATTAAGTTGAGGAAAAGGATTCTCTCTTCTGGGACACCCCGCGATTTCAGGACGTCGACAGCCATGATAGCAGATCCACCTAGAGTAATGGATCAAGGTTAGTTCTCGAGGTGAGGCAATGTGACATAGGTGGCGATCTAACCTGTTGCAAACATAGGGTCAAGTAGAAGAACCCATCTGTCGGCGATATCCTCGGGTAACTTGTCGTAGAATAGCCTAGGCTTCGCAGTCTCCTCGTCTCGTTGGATTAAGATCTTACCAATTCTCACCGACCTACAGCAGTCTCGAAGGCCTTGTTCCATGGCTTCGCCAGCCCGCATGATGGAGACACCGCATATTTTCCCTTGGAACATGAGCCCTGCATAAGTGCGGCCAACAGGTGTAGTCACGGTGTGCTCAACGACAGGTAGATGGTTGAGTCCTTCCTCGACAAGTAGGCGAATGATTCGGTTCGAGTAGAAGATGAAGTCTGCTCGTTCCGTTTTCCTATCGCGTATCTTCCTGTTCCAGAGAGTCCATGAGTGATCCAAGCACACAATTATAATCAGATCAATTATAGCACACTCAGCTCGCCGAACAAAGAGGCCACTCACGTGAGTAGTGCGATGAGCTGCGGTGTTTGCGGTAAGGTGATAACATTGTCGTGCTCAACCTCTTTCGAGACGGTGGCGATAGGCTTTTGGCTAGGCGAGCGGTAGTCAGGCCCTACACACTGCACAGGGCCAGCTTGAGGACGGTCTTCGGATTCAGTAGCCATTCTATAGTCTGGTTGATAAACAGCGTGTATATGTGACGTCGTGGCAGTTATACACTGTCTTAAAAGTATTTCGTCCCAGTAACGCCCAGAAAGGAAATTCTGCTTCAGAATGGACCCAGGTCATACAACGTGGTCAGTTAGGAAGATCTAGGCCGTTCTTGACTACTGGTGAGGAGTATAAGCGGTTATTTATCAGGTCGATGATTATAGATAGAAAGAGGAGAGTAAGATCCTGAGGGCTCCACAAGTCAAATGATTAATCTGAAAGAGGAACAAATTGACTATTTAGTATAACGTAAGAGGAAGGTCAAGGCCATCCGAAATCCAGTGTTTATCGAGGGAACAAAACCTCAGGTTAAAATAGTCGATGCTGAATGATTGTCTACTTTATGGATCACTCTAGTATAACGATATTTATGTATAAGTCGGGTCTGGTAGAGCTGACTTGTAAAAAAAAAGGGAATTGATACGATAAGTCCCAAATAGGGTAATCTACAAATGTCTTGGCATGGCTGCATGGATCCCCCACCTGCTTCTTTTACACTCTTCACGCTGTAGATTTCAGCCCCGGGAGGCCACTCACACCGACCAACCGAGCTAAGTTCAACAGAGACCAGGGGTAGTACCTACTTAACACCTGGAAGGAGCTGAATTTTGGTGGATGGATGCTTCCGTCATTCGCTAACAATGGCAAGACCGACGCAGCAATATTCAATGCATTGGAAAATATCCCGAACTCAGCGAACTCCAGCGTGAATCACGGCATCACCAATGTTAACGTCTTTGTTGCGCTCACGCTCTAACCATTTCATCCAGCTACATCTGCTTCGTAATACTTGCTTCTCATGAACCCGCTTGATCCTATTTAGAATATAGCACATGTTCATCATCTCATCTTCAATTAATTCGTTACTTACTTCCTACCCACAGTATTCTGTTGCAAAGGCCACAGCAGGCGCGTCTCGTGCCTGTTTACCTCCACTCTACTGTAACCCCCATCAATAATGTTCTCGTCGCAATGAGCGGTTGATCATTTTATGCCGATAACATCCAAGCTGCTACAACCGTGTCAAATTAGGAGTTATCATGGCTATGAAGCAGGATTTCAGCGCTCCGCGCAAGAAAGCGCTAATGACCTATGGAAAGGCCGCGCGTAAGAGACAACCAAGCACAGTGTTTACTCCGGCTGCCTTTCCAGCTATACCAGAAGACGATTCTGTATCGAAACACAAGGCCACCGTATCGCGCCGACGACCTTCGCTTCTCTCCTCGCCATTACGCGACCGTCCTTCACCATCCTCCCCAAGTCTAGATGGAACGGCCAACGCTAAAGCGAATACAAATGGCCGACAAGATAACGTGCAAGGCTCGGATCGGAAACGCAAGATATCGCAAGTGTACACGTCTAAGGGACGAACACAGGAGCCTGCGCAGACGGGTCAGACGGGTATCCCTCCCAGTCGCATACCCCCTCGATCGCGCCCATCCACGTCTGTAAATGTCTCCCAAACGGCTGTCCTCACTTCGCGATCACACGCTCCTTCGACTTCGTCGGAAGCCATGGATGTGGACACGATTGAATGCAAACCATCGAGTCCACCTTTGACACCGACGGTACAGAGAGTTTCAAAGCAGTCCAAAATCGCAGCTGTTGAAGGCTCAGCATCGTCAACTCTAGACACGAGTTTGACGAACAAAGTGAAGCAGAACAATATGCAACAGCAAATTCCCCTACGCTTTGCCCGTGGAAATATCGCAAAACCAAAGGCTGCGGTTCCACCATCAAATGCGGTCGATGGGGAGATCCGGCCAACCCTTCAATTAGCACCCGAGAGTGTTTCCAAGAAGCGTAGAAAGCGGTTGATTGACGCGCTAGTCGAGCAAACCAGAGATGATGAAGTCGAATTAGTTGACGAGGCCCTTGAAAGTCAGATAGATTCAAGCCAGCCGACTTTGGGCCACCAGCCTAGCAATATTTCAGTGCTGGACTCACAACCGTTACCTCAGACCCCGGACCGCAAGGCTGGGACGTCGCAAGTAACCAGCACGAGGACTTTCGCACGCTCTAGTAGTGCCCTTAAATTCACGTATGGCCAGGGCAGAAAAGTGCTAGAAGAGGAAGGCGATTTACTAGAATCTCTTGCTTTACCTGATATATCTATTCCGTTGAAGGGGAGGCGCTTAGAACTTGGTACTCCCAAGAAAGTGACAAGCTCCAAAGGAGTTATCGACGACGAGGACTCAATGCTCAACAGTTCACCCAATTCAAAACTTCGAGACATTCATGAATTGAGACAAGCTGGAGCAAATTCCCGTGTGGCCGATACGATGCAGGACTTGGCCGACCAGATCGGTTCTCCAGACAGCAAGCCTTCGTCGTCTCGAAGGGCTGCATTGTTACAGGTGGCGGAGAAAATAAAGGACAAGGCCTTCATGTGGCAATGCCGCGACCACGGCGTGGAGGCGGCGTTGCTGAAGGACATGGGCAAAGAGTCCGACACTATCTCCGCCTATCTCATTTTGTCAATCCTAGTAACGATACTTGCAAAATGGCCTTCGTCCCATATACAACAACTCATCCGGCTTGGGGACCCTGCAAGCATGTTTGCTCAATTGCTCGGCGTTTCTCGGGATATCAAGTTCATAGTGCGGGACAGGAAGAGCAATTTATCTAAAAGAAGCCAAGCATCTCTCCTTGCCATTCAAACGACGCTCTGCGAGCTGTCAGTTTGGGGCGAGAATAGCCCAGCGTACATTTCCCCGAGAAGTCTTGTCCTCAAATGTCTACACCTAATCGTCACGAAGGATGTCAATGCCGCCAAAGACCCTACCATCTTCTCTCCTGCCGTGACAGAGGCACTCTTCACCATACTCTCGGAGGCGGCTGACGGCACGGAGCATTGGAATTATCCCGCAGCAACAGAAGCGATCGATCTTATGCACGCTCTGTCGATTCTTGACTTTCATGCTGTCAGTGTTGCGGAATCGCAGCGCGTAGCCACTGGTTGGGCCACACGGTACCTCCCAATTGTTGCTGACATCTTTGGAGCTTCATCAAGAAATGTGATGTCAAATACTGCAGTGCAAGAAAGCGAAGGCAATCTGCTTGAGGCTGCTATTTTGAAGCTCACTATTAACCTTACGAATAATAGCTTGGAGGCACCAGAAATATTTGTATCGAAAGGTCTTATACCGGCTTTGGCCGGCTCAATTTCTAGCAACTTTACCCGTATTTGGGAGTCCCTATCTCAGGACACGTGGGCCGAGGGGATTCTAGATAGTCTAGTCCTACGTCTAGGCATTCTGATCAACTTTGCCGAACATAGCCCCCTTGTGAGACAGGTTATCAATGACAGTCGTCACGAGAGTCAGCGGCCAGTTGACGAGTTAATCCGATTATTCCTGGAAAACTACCGGAGAACAGCAGAGGTAAGCCTGGATTGCCAGGTCTATTGCTCTTCACTAACACGTGGTCAGGCCGATTCAATGGAGACAAGTCACCTGAATGTTGCTTTCGGATACTTGACTGTACTACTAGGCTACCTCGCTCTCCATGCGCCAGTGCGGCAGAAGATACGATTAAACCACTCTGCTAAGAGCATCAAACCCCTACTTGACTCGCTACGCGAGTTCATCGCCCACCATAGGAAAGTGGAACAGAGCGCAGACGAAGACGACGATGGCTCACGAGCCCACAGTAGCTCGGAGCGGCTTGAGGATCTAGTGCACCAACTGGAGGACCAGGCGGCATATGATTAACTCGAACGCAGCTTAGTCTGACGGGCGCAGGTTTCATCGCATTGCCAAAAGTTGGAGGATTTCATGCACGATTCTACCCGTAGTTGGAAAATGGGCGACTAGGCATGGGTGGACATGAGGGGTTTGTTCCATTTCGTCCTAACGATGTTTAGAGAATAGGAGTATGCGATGGTTTTATTGGTATTACCTTACGGGAGGGTTTTCTGGGGCGAAGTCGAATACCCATAAAGCAACTGTAGCGCAAACGATGAATGGGAATAGTGGATATGGTAAGCGACACAGGCATTGATAGGACTACTATACCCAGGACATAGAATCGCGTTGAATGGGAAAAAGGAGCACAACTCTGGAATTTGATGTTACCTGTTGCTAATGCTATTATCTTCTGACTTTGAGCCGCAGAAATGTTACCTAAACTTCGTCCAGGCTCATGCTACCCTTGACGTTATATCCCTTACGTATATGTATGTACAACCAGGGTATTGACATTATAGTAACAGTAAGCTGCCCAGCTTTGTATGTAGGATGTAGGTATGTTGCCGGAGTTTTGGACCTGCCCCGCGTTCACCCACAGAATCAATGATGCTAGCCTTACAAAGTTGTTAAGGGAAGTGTTCCCATTGGCTCCCTTTAACGGTTATCGTTATGTCTTCTATTAAAGTAAAAGTTATTAATAGGAATCTCAGGTTAATAGATTATAGGTAGATTACTGGTAGATTATTGGTAGATTATAGGTACATGTAGGTGCCATTGCTAGCCGTGCTTGCAGAAAGCAGCCCTTCCAAGGCTAGCTAAGTAGGTATGTACCTAATGTTAACCTTGGTTAACCGTAAGGATGGGAGCTAAAGGGTACTTAACCTTAGGTACATGTGCATGTGCATACCGACATGTGCTTGTGCTAATTCTCTAGCGTAGTATATATCCGTACCCCGCCGTCCAATTCCAAGCTTTCTTTGGTTGGTATGGAAGCTTTACTCGTATAAAAAATAGTACAAGGAGGTGGAAATTGGAAGTGGTTCACAGCTCAGTTTATGTTACAAACAAACAATACAGAGAAAAAAGAGCCCCTCCGTCTCTTTAACTCTGACCTCATACATAAATCCCAAACAGATGCTTCTCAAACCTTTGAATGCGTAATATCTTGGGTAACATCTGCACGTCATAACGCACACACAAATGTGTTGCCCGATTCAAGCGCTTCTTGAAAGATATTAAAAAGAGGTGTGCACATCCCGCGCCCCGTGTCGACGCCCACGCCCAAGCCCAGTTCGACCCTGATCATCATCACCTTAATTCACATTGCACAACACACAGGCCGCGCGCACATACTGCCCAGAGTCAATTCACTAACGCATTTAACACGCACTTACACGTTTTTTTTCTCTTCCCCCCCACGTCCCAACGCCCGACCCGACGTGTAATGCACAACCTAACATATAATAATACCTCTAGCACACGATACGCCCCAGTAACGCCCCCGTAAATGCCGTCGCCGTCCAAGCAGCGCAAAGTCGCTATTGTCGGCAGCCGCTCTGTTGGTATGTCTAGTTCACCCTATAGTTCACCCTATTTCGTCAATTGTGGCGTTCTGTCATCGACATGCCTGTCATACATGGTATTCCTTGCGCGTTATCATGGATCGTGCATACTACATAGTGTAATATGACATATCTCACGATCACACGCTAATCCTTGGAACTCGATTGCAGGCAAATCATCCTTGGCGGTCCAGTTCGTCGATGGCCACTTCGTCGAGAGTTATTATCCCACTATAGAGAATACGTTCAGTAAAACGATTCGATTCAAGGGACAGGACTATGCCACCGAGATTGTCGATACCGCGGGCCAGGTAATCACTTCCCCCCTCCCTACGGCCCATTGAGCTTTATGATATGCTGACAGAAGCTTCGCCGGCAAAATATAGGATGAATACAGCATCCTGAACTCAAAGCACTTCATCGGCATCCACGGCTACATGCTTGTGTACTCCGTCTCGTCGCTCCCGTCTTTCGAGATGGTGCGAGTCATCCGCGAGAAGATTCTCAACCACCTTGTACGTCCCAACTCGCCAATTCCCTCCCCACCATTGTTGCACAACGTCCGCCACTACCAATTGCACGGTAACTAACAAGTTGGTGGTCCCCAGGGTACCGATTGGGTCCCGATAGTGATCGTGGGCAATAAGAGTGACCTACGTCCCGAGCAGCGACAGGTCAGCCAAGAGGACGGCAAGAAGCTCTCAGAGGAATTCAACTGCGCGTGGACCGAAGCCAGCGCGCGATATAACGAGAACGTCGCTAAGGCTTTCGAGCTTCTCATTGCCCAGGTCGAAAAGGCACAGAATCCGAACGAGGCTGCGGATAGCGGCAAGTGCCTCGTCATGTAGACAGGAGGCAATTCAACTTTGGCCGGGTTGGCATACAGATACGTTGGAGTCCTACATGAAGGACAACAGCACAATGGAACGTTTGGAGGTCTAGAGGAGGAATCAGGCTACCAGCATATCATAGAGTGGAGGAAACACTGCGTTTACAGGGGAGTCATTTTCGTTGACACTGAATCATCGACCACCAGAGTGAGTCAAATCTGGGATGGCAAATACGGCATTCGTTGCGATTTGCTTGTATATATTGGTCATTGCTTAAATCTGGCTACGGAGTCAATCGGATCTGCTTTACAATACAAAGTGGCATGTTTCGTGTGTGATAGATTGAGCTTGATGGACACTATTATCGACACTATTATCAAGTTTACGTTCGTATAGACTGTCCCGATGTTCAGGCACATTGACCTAATTTTGATTCGTAGCAGCGCCAGCAGTAGATAAACCCGTTTTTTTAATACAGTTGAATTATTGGAAAGTGCATGTGATTACCTTAAGCATTGATATCTACGGTGCTTGAAAACGTCGTTCCCTCATGAAAAAAAGGGGTACCTTGCTCAAAAACCCCCCGAAAGTGGAAGTTACACGATCGATCGGTACGTACCTTTTCTGCCCCGCTGTCATCGTGGGACCCCTTCTGCCCCTCTATCTTGATGAAAACCACCCCACCAAAATTTGGCCTTGGTAACATTAACAGTCAACACCAAGTTCGGCGCATTCTCCTTTCAGCCAAAAAGTTACTCGAGACTACCCTGACCTATAAGGCCATTCGAGTCCCTCAATCATGCTCGACATTCAAGACTTCATCACCGAGCGGGGTGGCAACCCTGAGAAGATCCGCGAGTCTCAGCGCCGCAGATATGCCCCTGTCGAGGTCGTCGACGAGATCATCGCCATGTTCGAGGATCACCGCAAGAGTTTGTTACCTCCTCCACGCACCACTATATAAGAGTCGCGGCTAATTTACTATTCCAACTACAGCTCAATATGCCGCGACCCAAATAAACAGCAAGATCAACGAAGTCAACAAGCAGATCGGTGCCAAGAAGAAGGTTAGTTCTAGTCTGAGTCACTGATATTATATCGTTGTGCTACCGTGTATAATCGCTAACTGCCAGCAATTCTCCAGGCCAAGGAAAATGCCGATGAGTTACTTCAGCAGCGAGCAGACCTCGACAAGGAGAAGAAGACTCTCCTCGACTTGGCAGCCCAGAAAGACATTGCGCTCAAGGCCAAGGTTAACACCGTTGGCAACATCGTCCACGACTCTGTCCCCGTCAGCGACAACGAAGACAACAATGTAGTCCAGCGAACATGGGCACCTGAAGGCGTTAAGGTGGAGAAGAAGGATGTGCTCTCGCATCACGAGGTTCTGTTGCGACTGGATGGCTACGACCCGGACCGTGGAGTCAAGGTCGTCGGACACAGAGGTTACTTCCTAAGACAGTGGGGTGTGTTCCTCAACCAGGCTCTCATCAACTATGGCCTAGAATTCCTTAGCAGCAAAGGATTCACCCCGCTGCAAACCCCTCAGTTCATGCTCAAGGACTACATGGCGAAGACTGCCCAGCTAGAGCAGTTTGACGAGGAACTATACAAGGTCATCGATGGCGAGGCCCAGAACGACAAATACCTTATTGCGACCTCGGAGCAGCCTATCTCTGCCTTCCACGCTGACGAATGGATCGTTGCCAAGGACCTGCCTATCAAGTACGCGGGATTCAGCACATGTTATCGAAGAGAGGCTGGTTCTCATGGCCGCGATGCCTGGGGTATCTTCCGTGTACATCAATTTGAGAAGGTGGAGCAATTTGTGCTCACGGATCCTGAGAAGTCGTGGGAGATGTTCGAAGAGATGTTTGCCACCTCCGAAGAGTTCTATAAGTCGCTTGGCCTGCCATACCAGGTAGTAGCCATCGTCTCGGGCGCATTGAACAATGCGGCGGCGAAGAAATTCGACCTCGAAGCTTGGTTCCCGTTCCAGGGAGAGTATAAAGAGCTTGTCTCCTGCTCGAACTGCACAGACTACCAATCTCGCGCCCTTGAGATCCGATTCGGTACCAAGGCGCAGACGGAGACCAAGAAGAAGTATGTCCACTGCCTCAACTCGACTCTCTGCGCCACTGAGAGAGCATTGTGCTGCATTCTTGAGAACTATCAGACCGAAGATGTAAGTGTACTATTATCTTCCTCGGGGAATATCGATACTAATTGTCTCAGGGCCTCCGAGTTCCCGAGCCGCTGCGCAAGTATATTCCTGGCGCTCCCGAATTCATCCCTTTCACCAAGGAATTACCCAAAGACACGACTTCTGCAAAGGCCAAGGCGAAGGCTGATAAGGGAGCCAAGCAAAAGGTGGCTGCTGCTGGAGCTGCTGTTAAGGAAGCCGGCGAGAAACTGAAAGATATGGCTGTATAACCGGTTGGAGACTAGGGAATTCGAGGCTTAAGGAATGCATGTATGCGATGCGTTCGATGGCTTTTTAGATTTGATGCTGTTGACATACGGGAAGAAGATACTCGTGTGCTTTCATGCTGTGACACTCAATAGAGAGGAAAGATGATGTGTTCAGATAAGAGCATAACAGCACTATACTTAGGTAGCTCCGCCGCTGAATAATAGAGCCGAGTCGTTGAAGGTGATTGAAGTCTAGATGCCCCTTGCAAGATGTAAATTTGTGTTACCTTACCTCATGAAATGCGGTAACAAGTTTCATTATCACACATAAGTTAAGTCAACATATTAGGTTGATGATTTTAAGGTAGCTACCTAGCTAGGGCGTAACTGAAGTCACAAGGAGTTAAGATTGAGAAGAGCATTGACGTTTCTGTTCAAGCCACAGGGACTCAGTTCAACTGGTCGGGTCCACCAGTTCTAATCCTAGTTCTAATTCTAGTTCTAGAAACCTTACAAACTCCTGTTATTCGTATTTATATCTCTGTTATTTGATTGGGTATATAATCCCATTGTTCTCTATCTGCTTCCCAATTGCAAGTGCGTTACTTTGTGCATAAATTATAAGCCATCACATTCCGAGCCTTTCAAATACGTTTCCGGTCATCTCGTTATCAGCCGCACCTAGGTCGCTTCCTTGCATTATGAGGTACATCCACACACGTACTCTTTTATAGTATCCCCCCGAACGTAAATGAATACAAACTTAGTCGAGGTCACCGAGTGCACCATCCCACCTGCTTGCCTTGAAGTGATCCATCCAATGTTTGCACCAATTACTCATTACATCTTTACGATGTAGTGAAGTCCTAGAATATAACTGAAACAAACAACCAATCATACGTGGATCCCAGCGCCTAGGATCCCATCTAACGCACGTACTGTCCACACGACACGCGCGCCCACAATCAGCCTCATTTACATACAAAGACAAGCTCCACGAAGCGGGAACTCTAGCCCGATCCGTTTTCCCCTAAGACATACGATAATTTACGACCGTTTCCGTAGTTTTAGCATGTCGGATACGGCAACGTGCCCATTCTGCGGTTATCAAGATCCCGAACCTGCCGTCTTACTTGTAAGTCCCACATTGTCTACCGAGTCCAACCCTTGTAATCTCCGAATCCTCACTCTCTGTCCACAGCATATAGAACTCCAACACACATCTAGCGTAGAAAACAGGGAAGGACGTCCTTTTGATGTCCCGGATGAGGTTTGGGAAGAAGCTGAATTGGAAGCGCCATCGGATGTGCGCCAGAAATTTGATGATAGCGGGTGGACTGAATATGCTGAATGCCCCATCGAAGACTGCGGCGAGATCGTAAGCTTTGACAATATAGACAGCCATCTCGATCTACACCTCCTTGAGCAAGCCGAAAACGAGCCAGAGGAATTGCAACCCAGCATAGAGGACTCGAAGTCGGACAGCCCCAAGCTTCCTTCGCCTACTCTGTCCCCTGTAGCTTCTACCGTGCCGTCTAAGGAGCCCGGCCTCAGTATACCGGGCACTAGTTCGACCAAGAATTGGAAACAGCTACTGAGTCTATCAACCCCGAAATCCAGTGCACAACCGTCCGAGATGTCGGGAGTGCTTCGGGTCAAGAAAGTCAAGAAAGCCAAGAACGCCCAGAACAGTTGGCACGCCCACGCCCAGAACGCCGTGAGACTGGGTGTAAGTTTTTCCGACTAACCTGTTATTCACCTAGCTCTCTACCTAATGGATGTGAAGAAGGAAGGGGAAAGCTGACTTGACTTGATGTCTAGAAAGATGAATTAGGCGCGCATCACAATGAGGATAGGATGCCTGACTGGCTCTACAACAGGCTGAAGAAGCATGGCTTCAGAAGCTCTCGAGGTCGGTGTCTTTCTCCTCTTACTGTACTACGAATTATAGACTTCTGTCTATTCTGTTTCCCCTAACTCACAAGCTTTCTAGACACAATACCCGTCATCGCACAACTTTTGGAGAAAGGTACAAAGACGCAATATGCCTATCTCTGCGACCCGGCCACTCAGCACATTTCCAAGTTGAGTAGAGAGGGTATGTATAGCCTGTATTTCCAGATCCGATAATTGCCTGCTCTGCTAAAACTATTGAACCACTCATTAGGCGGCTTCTGCGGGTACAGAAACATCCAGATGTTGGTATCATACATCATCAACTCGGGAGCACCAGGCGCCGCGATCTTCAAATCCACCATCCCGGATATCTTTGAGATCCAAGACTTGATCGAGAAAGCCTGGGACGCGGGCATCAACCCAAGCGCCAGAAAACAGGTCGGCGTTCTCAGACGCACCCGCAAGTATATCGGAACGGCCGAGGTTAGTTCTGCGTCCGCTCTTTTCTAACAGCCCAAAGTCAATGAGAAAATGAAATTTACCAGAGAGAACAGTCTTAGCTAACTGTCATGTTCCCAACTAGGCGCAAGTGTTCTTCCACTACTTAGGTATACCGTAAGTACCGTCCATCTATCAAGATAAATATATACACACTCTACTCCACCATTGTAAGATGGCCGCTAATAGTCCGATGCGACCATAATTAGGCATAGGGAGGAGGAATTCGTCAACCTACCAGACGATATGAGCAGGAAGGCGGAGATCGAGCTGTACGATCACGTCGAGAACTACTTCGCGACGGCACCCGGCGTCGACAGTCAGAGCAAGGTCCGCAATACGGCCCGGGCACCTATTTACTTCCAGCATCGAGGTAAGTCATCTTCCCGTTTCTTACCTTTCGTCCTAAAAGCAAGAGGGGACACTTTCCCTTTCTCCCTTTCTCTCCAGAAAACTCCACTGTGCTTACAAAGCTAACACAACATTCGCAAACAAGGCCACTCCATGACCATCATCGGCATAGAACGAACAGTTAATGGCAACCGAAACCTACTAGTCTTCGACCCGTCATACGGAGACCCGGTCAGCGTGACGCGGTACGTCGGGCGCCACGTCGAGCGCCCCAACGAGGATGCGCTCAAGATGTACCGCCGCGGCGCCAAGTATATGGGCCACTACAAGCAATTCGAGATCCTGAGGTACGCTCCCTCGCCCATCTCATCTCATCCTATCTTATCATATTCACCTTTTTGTTCCGGCATTGAACTAACGTGTCACCTACTATCTAGACTGGAGTAAGCGCCTTTTGCAAACGGGTTTGCGTTGCTTTGGTAATTAACTGGTAATATCGCGATTTGACTTGATGGGTAGGTTACCCTGGGATGGTTCCATCTAGGTCGCCTGGCGTTTTGCGACAAGGAATTGGAGGGGGAGGTGAATTACGGAGGGGTTAACATGGTTAGGTGACCGACTGAGCACTGAATTGCAAATTAGCAAGCAAGATTGCGTTGGGTTGAGCAAGCGGGTTGACGTTTGCATTTAGGGAGATATCGTAGTCTTATTTATTCATCGATTGCCTTGGTAATTTCTATTCGTTTCACGTGCCCATGATCTATACCATAAGCCCTCTATTGAGATCACTCTATGCCCTGTCTGCTTGTATAAGCAGCGTCTCCATCTTTAGCTTATTCCTTCATGCCGCCACCTTCGATCCATTCTCGGAGTTTCTCGAGCGCCTTGAAGCGGTGCGAGACCTTGTTCTTGGCGGCCTTCTCCATCTCCGCGTAGCTGTTGATGGGTAAGATTATTGTTAGTCTAACCGTACACTTTTATCGATGAAGTATACCTCAAGGACAGATGAAGAAGGCACCGCAGGAAGAAATTTAGGGACACTTACGTCTGGCCCTCATATTCAAATATCGGATCCCAACCTATATAATTATTTATTAGTCCAGAAAAAATGGGAGATACAATATGGAACCGTAGCCGTTGAACGTATAAAAAGGAACAGAATCAAGAGACGTACCGAAAGTGTTTGGGCCTCTCGGAGGTACTATCTTGCCCTAGTGATCCGGTTAGTTAAACACTGCGATCTTCTCACTTGCTATATACGCTCTCTCCCTCTCTCCCCGTGCGAGAACGGCCGAAGCATCTCTCTTCCGTTTACTTCAGGAGGAAAAGAGCAGCAAGCAGAGGATAATCAGAAAGAATCTAACCAACTTACATGCGTGCGTCCCTGGAATAACAGAACCTCCTGGCCCGGCCCCTTGGAGAAGCCAAAGGTAGCGACGGCCTGCGCTGATTTGTCGTCGTAGGCCGCGAGCAAATTGTTGAGGCCGGTGTGGCCGATAGACTGCATGAACCATTTTCTGTATCCGCCAAGTCATGTTAGCCTCTATCTTTCTGCCCTCTTCCCTTCTCCTTTTCCAATACCGCTTGCCCTTGACTCCTCACGTCACTTTGACACTTGATCAAAAGAACACCCGTAAGACGAAGCGAGGAGAATAGAAAACCTACATATAAGGTCCTGGCAGCCCATTCAGCGCATCGAAGCACAAGCACGTATCCTCGACCAGGACCGGGCCTCCGATAGCGTCGGCGGCAGCGCGGCACTTCTCGCGCGTGACTTCCTCGAGCGTGCCCTGGATCTCGGGCAGGTCCAGCTTCTGGCTCTGCACCGTGATGCCCGCCGGCTCCAGGATCGCGCGCACCTCGAGCAGCTTGTTGGCGTTGCCCGTTATGAAGTTGACCACGGGCGCCGACATCTTCCAGATTGAGATTCGCTGGTGTATGGTTCAAGGTACGTTGAATAGTGATTTTTTTTTTTTTTTTTTTCGTTTATGCTAACCTTGAGAACGGTGAATTTGGTCTGCTTGTCACACCTTCGCTCGGTTGTTTGGTGGCTTAAAGGTAGGTATTTTATACTCTCACGTAGGTACTTATCGCTGATAAAAATCCGATATATGAGGGTCCGGTGTGACGCACCCGGCGATATGCGAGTTTAGTTCTTAGCTGGGGCACCTGCAGCGGTTCACTTAGTTACAGCTTCTAGGCGTTTTTATTGGTACACTATGGACTATCAATACTCTCATCTCAGCCTAACGAAGCACTAGTCACAGATACATGAGAGTAGGAGGCTGAATATTTCCATCGAATTTGAAGGTGTAATATTAGGAATATTAGGAATTGATTTACGTATTATCATCTAGAATCGTGGTTCTCTACAACGTACTCCGCCTGGTAGAAGTATAAACTGGTTCATGGTTCAACCCGTTTTATTGTTAGTCGGCCCTGCAAGACGGTAAAACGACAGGGCAGATTAATCTTGAAATTTGAAAGGAGAAATATGACACGAATCGTGGGTATCTCATCGCATTCACTACCGAAAATGCTGCCGCTCCAATGCACGTATCCCCTTTTCCATTTTCCTATTTCCTCAGCTCGCTACTGTCCGCCGTCCCCATCCCCATCAGCAGAATGATCCTGTTTCCATTGCTTGATCCACGCCTCGATGCGATCGACATTGCTCTCCATCTCATCCGTCGTGTTGCTCGTGAGTTCGACGACGATCTGCTCGTCATAAGAATCCCGCGCCTCCTGCAGCAGCACCTCCATGATTTCCGAATCTAGATTCTCCTGCAGCTTCGCCTCGGGGTATTTTCTATGATATATAATTAGCGCCATGGGACCAAACAAGGGAAAAGGAAAGGGAAGATTGGGATATATAAGAGGGGGTGGCGCTTCTCTTCTCAGAAAGGGGAAGAAGAGGCGCAAGGAAAGGCGGAAAGTAATTTACCTCGCAGATAACCGATCGTACAGCGTGCTGGAGTCTACCCGCAGCACGACCACCAGGTCGATCCAGCTCTCCGGGAAGATCTCGCATCCGTGCCAGTCTATGATGCAGCCGCCGGCTTTTACGTTGTCCCCCTCGAGCGCATCTAATAACTATAATCCCGTTTGATTAGCCCTCGTCCTTTAAACTTCATTTCTCCCTCTCTCCCTCTCTCTCCTTGCTTGCGAGGAAACTTTCTTCGTTTCCCATCTATTCGCATTCGATTCATACCGCACTCTAGATTTCTAGAAACGGCATCCCCCCCTCCAGACATAAAAGTCTCACTCACCTTATCCTCATCCACGATGAAGCTCATGTACTCCTCATCCCAGCCCTCATGGCACTCCTTATCCTTAACAACCTGGTTCACCGAGACATGTCTGAAGCCCATCCTCTCAGCCAGCATCTCGGCATGCGTCGTCTTGCCCACGCCGGGCGTACCCGTGATGATGATGTTAGGATTGGTGCGCATTTTTCGTTCCTTTTCCTTTTTCGTTTCCCCTTCTCTGTTTGCTTTTTTCCCCCCTTCTCTTTTCGGCCTGAGCTGAATTGAACCTCGCAGAATAGTAATTTTCTTCGAGCGCACAAGTGAAAAAATGACGGTTTAAAACCTTCGACCCCTCTACGATAAGCAGGTATTTATCGTAATTATCAATATCAGCCGTTAAAATTTGAATTTGGCAAGATTTACCACAAATTGAACCTTAAGAGGAGCGTAAAGTTCATGCTGCGCAGGTACCTCTGCGTCTTATAAAGCGAAAACCTTCAATTGGCAAAATTTTGGATTCGGTCACGTGCACTCTACTATCGAATCAACCATCTCGACTCGACCCGATCCAAGCAAACGTCTTCCCAAGACATCAACCCCTACTACTTACTTAGGTACTTATACATATGGGTGGTTTCGCTTTCCAAGGTTTTCACATGAGCACTCAAGCAACCTTCGGATAGACGAGAAACTTGTATGTGTGTGAGTGTGGGGAAATGGTCTCGTAATTCAAATAATCGAGGCGAGAAGAAACGCTAACCTCCCAAGTTGTGACACGAATTCTCTCTTCGTCTCGCATGTACAAACCCATACACCTAGCTAGATGCTACAGTATCGTCGTGCTCATCTCCTATTCTTCTTTTTTGATACACTCTCCTGGTCCTGTTCTTGGCCTGGCCACGCACGCGGCGGGCCCAGTCTAATAAAAACGACATCCGTCAAAAAAAAGGCAGCATCACAAACGCCCCGGTCCATGGTTCATGTGAGCCTTCTAGTTCAATCATGCCTTGATATCCATTAAATGTGTGTGCCTGAACCCATCTGGTTCGTCCCAATCCATGCTACTACTTGCAGGACTCGATGCTGTTGAAGTGTTTTAGATTTACACTGACTTGTCCGCATTATACCCTCACTCGCCCGCGTCTCTTAGCCCTGCCGTAGTCAAGGGGAGACGCGTAATTTGGAGTGGTCGTAAGCTGTTGAATTTGCGGCTCTACGCATCATCAACATCGACTTCGTCAACCTCTGCAAGTTCGCCGTCACCATCGTACTCGTCTGCTTCCATCTTCTCCTGCTGAGCAATGGCCTGAGCGGATACTATCTCAGCCAGTCTCTTCAGTCGAGGTGTTTGCAACCCTATGATTCATTGTCAGTAATTTTCTCTTCAGGGCAAGCGAATATTATTCAACTTACACGATGGAGTATATGTTTCCAGAGCAGTGATGGCTCGGGGTTCAGCGATTTCGTACGGTCCGCTGTCATCCATATCTACAGCTTGTAACAAGAGAACGTCGCTCTTCTCCGTTACCCTCGACGCTACAGCCTTCATGATTTCACCGTTGATGGGCTGCTCGTAATCGGCTACGAGGTACTGGTTCAGCAGCTTCTGAATTTGGTTGGGGGACAGCCTGTCAATGGAAATTAGCTATAGTCATCAATGTCGCTTTGCACTATATACTTACATCCAGCAGATATCTTGGATGATTTCGATGTCGTTTAGGGTGGCCTTCTTAAGTTGCAGGAGCTTTGTCGCTTGCTAGAATCAAACGTTAGCTACCATATAGAATTTATTGGAAGGGCTTGCTTTCTGCACTTACCATAAGATGCTCAAGCTGTAGAGTGCCTTCGGGCATATCGTGGCTCTTGCACCACTCCTCAATACGAGTGATATTATAGTTGATTTGCAAGCCACGCTTCCACGAGAGGAAATTCCTTCGCATGAGTAGATCATTGAAAGCAGTGACGCCGACCAACTTTAAGAGTTCAGTGACAGTCTGAGTAATGATGCTGTCTTCTAGATAGTAAGCCTTCATCGCTCTGAAGACGTTGTTTAGCAGGCTTAGGAGGTTGTCCATGCTGTACGCAGGCTGCGAGTTCGTCGCCAACAGCTTGCCGAGGAATCTATTACTTTCATTCGTGACGAAGCCAGGCAGAGATTGAGACTCGATGATGGCCGGGATGATCATCTTTTGGAGTTTCTTCTTGAGAATCTTCATCCAGGTGTGATAGATATTGAATTCCAAACTCTCGAGGTCGTGCTTGACAATCTCGAGTAGTCGGTCATACTCGTAGTTATCTGTCTTTTGAGCCTCGTACCAATCCTCGGCAAGGAACACGAAAGAGAGCATTTCATGCACGTTGGATAGCCAGAAGGCACCAGGATTGATCGCATCATCTCCATCGTAGTGCATGACCTCCTGTTGGATGGACTGCATAACGTTGGCCAGGAACCTCTCGGACTCCTTGACGAAGCCATTGTTCCACATTTCGGATGTGACAAGATTAATGAGATACGAGGGGAAGAGGACTTCCTTGTCCGAAGGTGGCGGGTTGGTGTTTGGTGATGGGATCTTCAAATTCTTGATCAGGCCCATTGTGACCTCCTCGTTCAAGCCATCCTCATCGGCAAGCAAGTTCTCCAATTCCATCTCGATAGTATCAACTCCTGGAATATATCCAACACCAGGTCGCGAGATGCCGCTGGTAACAGCCATAGAGACTGGACGAGGGTTGTACGCGGCACTGAAGCGATCTGCTCCGATGGGCTCCGCGCCCGCACTTCGGCGCTTTGGCTTCTTGGATGATACCAAGTTGATAAGACCATTCGGAGGCGCGGTGGGAGCATTGCCATTGGTAAGCTCTCCGTTGATCGGGGCTGATCGCTTGGCCAGTTCGAGTTCCTCGGCCATTTGGGCCAGTTGCTCGCGTAACGTCATCTTCTCGTTCTCGTGAAGCGTGCTTTCGCGCTTGATACGGTCTAACTCGGCATTTGCGGACCTCAGAGACTCCCTCAATTCTCGTTCTTCCTCCTGCATCCGCTTGACGCTTGAAGTTGATTCGTCGAAGTTGTGCTGGAGCTTCTTCATCTCCTCCTCCATGGCTTGTAACTTGGCTACGGCAATACCAGCTTGGTTGGCTTCCGCTTGGAGTTCTTTGGTTCGGGTCTCGAGAGCAGTGTGACGGCTCTTCCAAGACTTGATCTGGTTTTCGTAGTTCTCGACCTGGCTCTGCAAAGTCTTGTTCTGAGTCTTCATAGTACCCAGAGACTGTGTAAGCTCGACGACCTTGTTTTCCAACTTGTAGGAAATCTGCTTGAGATCGCGAGCTTCCTCGCGCATCTTCTTGTATCCCCTCCGAGTCTGCTTTCCACGCCACACACTCTGGACCAATACCACCTTCTTGCGGTAATTTCTCCACGATCGGAGCTGTCGTCTTGATCGCCATACTCGCTGAATAAGAAGAACAGCATTGCCCACACGAGTTTCCATAATCTCTTTCCTTCGCAGGTAACCCTTGGCAACTGCTTGTACGAGTATGACACTGTTGCGGATCCGCTGGAACGCTTTTCGTTGCTTTTGTCCCTTCCATACTCTCTGGATTGTTGTTGCGGCCTTGACGGTGCGGAGTTCTTGTGCCTTGGCCCGAGTCGCGGAAGCCCTGGCGAGTGACTGGAAGGCGATGATCGACTCCCGTGCTTCGAGGTACTTGCGGCGGTAATACTTGGCCCTGAGGTTCTTCTGGATCATGATAGCAGCTTCACTCATGCGGTTTTGGCGAAGGTTCTCCAGGTGAGCGAGCATACCAGCACGGAAAAAGATCTTAGTCAAACCCAGCTGGTAACTGTCAGTTCCAGTACCCGTAAGCGAACCAAGGGCCTGAGCAAGAATCTCCTTCACTAGCTGTCTGATCTCTGTCTGCCATCGGTTTGATGGAATCAACAGGTAGTATCGAAGAGCAAACTCTTCGTAAGTCCAGCGTCCTGGATAACCAGCACAACTAATGCGGATAGTCTCAAGGACACCACAAGCTCTCAGCTGACTGAGGACCATAGGGCCTTCAAACTTCCATGCGACCTTAGCCTCGTTTGGCTTGATACAACGAATGTAGTGAACGTTGGTGTTGCCAATTGTGTTCATGAGTTCAATAAGCGACGAACGGAAGATGCCACCGAGAGTCGGCTTGCGGTTAACAGCAACTCCTATCTTCCTGCCAGCCGTAGGCTTAGCAACAGCGGAACCGGAAGACGCGACGTCCTTCTCCCGAACGGCGGATGCTGCAGCGAGTACTCGGCTAAGGAATTTATTCGTTGTCGCACGAAGAATCTCCATGTGCTCATCGGGCACCGTATCCCTATTCTTCTCGATGAAACCCTCTGATTCATACGTGACGTCGACAGCATAATGGCAAACCGTGAAGGAAGACTTTCCAAATCGGGGCTTCTTGTAGAACTTGTTCTTATCGCCAGAAAAGTTGTGATGGAGCTTGGTAACAAACTGCTCATCCGCTCCCATGGGCAACCTGGACTCTTCATCAAGGAGGGATAGGATACCTAATTTACCTTCAATTAAATCGATACAGGGCTGGTTGTCAGAGAATTCGATAAATTTCCAGTCAATCTGCTCCCGGACGTATTCTTCCTGTTCTAGCCTGAACACGTGAGAGTTAAATTGCTGTTGTAATTTTTCATTGGCGTAGTTGATGCAGAACTGCTCGAAAGAGTTCTTAGCGAAGTGCTCGAAACCGTAAATATCAAGAACACCAATGAAGGAGGCGACGCGGCTCAAAACCTCGTCGGTAGCCAAACTCCTGTTGATGACCTCCACCAACCAATCGAATAGACTCGAGTAGATGTACTTGGCGACTGAGTCTCGTACAACTGTGGCTTGTTGTTGTGTCAAGTTGGAGACGATCTTCTCGCCACGTGTAACAAGCTGTTTCTTTACAATCCACTTGGCGAAGTTTGTAGCGTCAATTCCAAGTATAGAGCAGGCTTTCTCCAGAGAGGGTTCAGTAGGAGCCAGTACGCTATCATTCCTGGAAGCACCGATTTTAACGTTACCCAGGTGCAGCAAACCGGCGAGGAGGTTAAAGATACCCGATTGTTGAGATTCGTCTACACCAATTGTCTTAAGGGAGCTCTTGGTAGCTAAGAATTCGGCCTTATCGTCCACTCCGTCGATGGTGGGGGAGTTGCCCTGGTTGAGATAGTCGAACTGCTCAACCGGTAACAGGCCAAGTTCCTGTCGTTCCTTGTCCGTCGCGCCAGCCAAAAACTGATAGAAAATGTGGTAATTCCTCTCTTTAAGGGGTTGGAAAACCAATCTTGATCGTTCGAGGAGGTACGTCCGGATCCTAGCGCCAATAATGTTCGTCTTGTTGTCAAACATAATCTCTATATACTTTCCAAATCTCGACGAGTTGTCGTTCCGTGTCGTTTTGGCGTTACCGAAGGCTTCCATAATAGGGTTGGTTGCTAGAATTTGCTCTTCCGTCTCGCTCATTGCCTCGGCACCCTTCTTAGATCGGCCTCCTGGATTGTCTGGGGATTCTCTCGTAGCGAAGTATCTCATGATGTACTTGGCACTAACTGTTTTTCCAGCACCAGATTCTCCCGAAACGACGACAGTTTGATTCCTGCCATCTTTTACCATTTTCCTAGAGGCGCTCGTGTTAGCCACATGCAAGCTTGAATATAGAGGTCGGGGTGTATTTACATGAAGGCTTCTTCGGCGATGGCAAACAGATGGGGGGCTTGCGTCTCCCTCTGCTTGCCAGCGTATACTTGAACCATGCCCGGGACATAGAGGGAGTCGACTCGAGCAAAAGGATTCGTAGCTATCAGCACTATACCAGAGTATGTGTAGATTTCTTTTTGCGCATATCGTAGGCGGATGGCTTGAAGCACTGTACATCACAAGATCGTCAACAATCAAGCCTAAATTTGGACTCGCAGTATCTGGGTATTGTTATGCGTACCGGCTGGTTCGTTTAGATGTGACAGATTTGTTAAATCGTCACTAGCTTCGAGCATCGAAGGGTTCATCAGCGGGGGTAACGACGGATCGTTGGCATTTTGCAAAGCCTCCGCGGAGACCGTTATGGTTTTTTCCTATATTACAGGTTGCCGGTTAGCTTTATCCCCAATAATTTAGAGAAATATTAGGCTTTATCTTCGCGTACCTCTTCATTTTCGAGCTTGAAGACCAAAGTCACCTTGTCACCATCAACGGTCTTCTTGACAACCTCGGATGCCACCCAGCCCTCGGTGGCATCTGGCTGCCAAGCTCTCGTACCGACATCGTAACTATGCGACATGGGAGGCTGATGTGAAGTCGGCTCGAGGATAAAGTAGAATTAGGTTCGGTCGCGTCGCGGAAGACGTTAGGATGTCAAAACAGTTATTATGGAAAAGCGATAGCACAAGGCATCCGTGTCGTTTCGATTGGGTACGAAAGACAAAACGAGGCGGTATGTACTAGTCGAAATCAAGCCTATAGCCACTATTAGACCGCTATGAAAAATAAAGGCAAGAAGACCAGAGATGATCTACTCTAAATGGCAGACGGTTTCAGCGGAGATCAGAAGTTGGTGATGCTCACGACTAGAAGGGGAAAAAAAAAAAGTAGTGATGGCCACATTCGCCGTCCGCGTTGTGATATTGTGCTGTACCGCTGTATGTACAATGTAATAGCTTAGCGATTAATTGCTTGACCATGTCGCGCTGCCAGGTGCTGCGGATTGCCAGCCAGCCTTCAGTGATCAAAATTTAGGGGAGGTAGGGGATAAAGGGGAGCGCGTTTCCTACTACGTCCTAGTACGTCTTTAGTACTAAGCCAGCGGGACAGGGGACGTAGGGAAGTCAAAAAGGGTCCTCCAGCCATTTTTAATTCTTTCAATTCTTGACGGGACGGGCTTACCTTATTCGGGGGTTTCGAAACAGACTAATCAAGTACCCGTTACTCACTTAAGCGGTGAGCTGCGCATTCTCCGGGTTTGTACTGTATACCTATGAAATCATCACCATTTCATCCTCCCTTTTTCCTGCAGAATGTGCGTGCACATACCGGCCGACAAAGCGTCAATTCTGCAGGTCCATTTTCGTTGATGCGCTGTTGTGGTCGCCTAATTCGATCAATCAAAGTAATGTATGCATCTGTAGGTTTGTGTCATGGATGTATATAAACTATGTACCTGCATACATCACAATACACCACATGTACACAACTTCAAGCTAAGATCACTTGAGAGGTCAACTGGTCTGGAGGTCTCTATGTTGCAGTCTCCAGTACTACCTCAAAACCTAGATTTCAATCAAGGAGATGTAGTATTCCTGAATCTGCTCCCATCCTGCTTGCATAGAGGTAGGTATGTGATGATCCATATCACACGGACGTACCAAAAACACCTCAAGGAACATTGAAAGAAATAAAACGCTTCGGCAAGTTGCAAGTGTACCCGGTGTTTCGATCCCGGAACCCTTCCTCCCTGCTCCTCCTCTTAGCTTTAATGCCAACATGTAAGTGCTCCGAACCACCCTTGACGATCTAATAAAAAGACGAAGTGGGAAACAGACTCGAGATTTCTCCTGCGGATATCAAGTTGGCCCCTAACATGCCTGTTCGCTTCTCGCAAAATTCTGGTGAACACTGAACAGAGACAACGTTTTATTCTCGAAAATTGTAAGGTCGCAAAGGTTACAACCATACATGTAGGCAGCGGTAGATGTGTCATAGTTGGAAACAGTTATCAAATCGATCATTCGATCACTTTGGATTCAAAAACACGTAGCTGCAGGGGTAAAGCAGCCCGAACCCGGTGCATAGAAACCCGACTTTCACGGACCAACCCCCATCCCCGGATCTCCAACGCCTAACTAGGAAACGTACATTGTACATCTATACGCCGCTTTTATGTTGTCCAACACGGCGGCGCCCCTACTTGGCTTAACGTCTCCTGCTATGGGAAACAGGAGTCCAATACATTTGTACCCTACATTGCCAATGTTTGTTTCATCTCGGCAATTTGGAACTTTTCTCCTGCACTGATCGACAAGCTGAGTAGGTACCTAGTCTTGACTTAAAGGCTCGAGGTCAACTTCTCAACAATTTCAACATCTTGCGTATTCTATCGTTGTTCTCCGAGATCTTACTAGTACTACTAAAGGAGTTAAATAAGCTCATGCAGCTCTCTATAAGGAAAGCCGAGATAACTCCCTTATATAAAACCCGCACCCAGTGGAGTGTCGAGATTGAAATAGAATCCGAGTTAATTTCATGCTATAAAATGCTTACCCACTGTGTCCTTGGGCCTTTTCATGTTGAACCTCACGCCCCTTTATCTAGCCATATTCATGCAGTTTTCCTGGGTATCCGTTTGCCAGAAGTTGAATTTTTTGTTTATACCCATGATGCAAGGTTTTGTTTCCATTTGGTTGAACGCCTTTCCCTTCGCTCCGATTCCTAGAGTTGATTTGCCATCCGCCACCAATCGCTGTTCTCAATCATTCTAGTACAGCACACGCGTCATAATGCGGGCTGTGCGGGTGTTGTTAGTTTCCTACGTTTTGGAATTGAAAAAATTACGGTACACTTACAGCTCAGTGTCTCAAGCGAATCGTGGATTTCCTTCAGGTCGCTGGTCTGGACGTCACTAACATCGGCCATAAGATATGCAAGCTATATACATATGTTAGTTTAAACAACTGGGCATGTGAGAAAGACTTGGAAACGTACGTCGCCTCTACTATCGCTGATCTGCTTGTCAACATTATGGTTGCCGAGAATCTCGTTAACTGCTTAGGTGTAAGTATCTCAATAGAATTACTCGTACTACTACTTGACTGACCCCTGCGAAGAACGCCTGGTACGTTCTTGTGGATATAGATAACCTGTAGCGAATTAGAAGATGTCACGGATTTTTTGGAGTGCGGCTGAAGATTTCTTACTCGTGCGTGGTTAGGCTCTTCCAGCGTTAGCGAACGCAGGTTAACCTCGGGCATGTTGACGCTGCCCAAAGTGATGCCTTGGTTGATGTATCGAACCAAGGCGTCACCAACTAGACGGCGGTGTTAATTCGCGGATCAAGATGTGTCACATTAGAATCCCCATACCTTCAACACCAATTGCCCGCTGAGCCTCTTCGGTGCTACCACCGATATGGGGGGTGAGTATGATGTTGTTCAGGCTCCGAAGATCTTCTTCCCAGCCGTTCAGGCTGTTATTGAAGTAGTCGCCGTTTGCGCGTGGTTCGCTCGGATAGACATCCAGTGCAGCCCCGGCAATCTTGCCGCTGCGCATGGCATTGATCAGGGACGGAATGTCAACCACGGTTCCACGGCTAGCGTTGATGAGATACGAGCCATCCTTCATCAGTTTAAGCTGCTCTGCAGCAATCATGTTCTTAGTCTCGGGGAGCTCTGGAACGTGCAAGGTGACGAAGTCGGCTTCGGTCAGGAGAGCCTCTAGTGTTGGCACCTGTCGAGCCGTACCCAATGCCATCAAACTCACGACATCGTAGTATATGACTGACATTCCCATAGCTTCCGCAAGCACAGACAACTGAGAGCCGATATGCCCATACCCGACGATCCCTACGATGAGGCCGACATTAGCCGCCGGTTTCAGTGCGAGGACGGGTCTAGGTTGTGTAGTACATACCGAGGGTCTTGCCCCGAATCTCCCAACACTTGTTGCTCACCTTATTCCAGGTACCCCTGTGCATCTCATTGGATCTATCACCCAATTGACGAGCAAGGGAGATAATTTCGGCGATGACTAGCTCAGCCACGCTGCGAGAGTTTGCAAAAGGCGAGTTGAAGACGGCGATGCCATGATGAGCAGCATATTCTAGATCTACCTGGTTTGTACCAATGCAGAAGCAGCCAATTACCAAGAGATTTTTGGCTTCGCGGAGGACCTTTTCATTTAATTTGGTCTTGGATCGGATGCCAATCACGTGGACATCTCTGCGTTTTCAATTAGGATCCGGTATAGCTACGCTCATAAGTGGCGTGAAACTCACCGAATCTTCTCAATCAATTGATCTTCAGGCAACGAGCTTTTGTGGAATTCGACCTGGTAGCCTTGGCTTGTCAAGATGTCTCTCCCGCTCTGGTTGACATTTTCAAGCAATAGGATCTTTATGTCCTGAGTGTTGAAGGGCTTCAATTGCTTTGGCTGTCCTCGCTGAGGGAGTGCCCCGCCAAAGCTGGATAGCGGGGAATGAAATGTGGCTGCTGATGGTGAAGTCGACACCCCCAAGCGGTGGGATAGTTCGGCCTCGGGCGTCCTCAGTATATTCTGTGCTTGTGCCATTGTTCTACAACTGATTAGTGTAAGACTTGAGAATCCGGGCGGAGGAAGTTAAGAGGAGTGACTACGTAATATAGCTAAAATTGGGTGCAAACCTTTAGAATTGACTCAGAACTCGGGAAAACTTTTGCTGAGCTTTTGTTAGTTTTTGGATCTTGTGTTATATCACAATTCTGGCTAGTGCACTTATGATTTATGATTCGCTATACTAATCCCCATCCACATCAGCCTATCGGTACACGTAATAGTTACAAGACCCAACTTTTATTAAGTGCCATGAAAACCCAGAAGGCAGAAAGGGGTAAGGAAAAAATTATCTTTCATGGTCAGATCCCGTCATCGGAACTTTTTCACCATAGCAACCCCGTGAGTCACGGATCAGACGGGCATATGGGATAACTCGGTCAACTTGGTCGACTCGGCCGCTAACTGTAATCTTCCCCAGATTACTTTAACTACAATACGAAATAATTACACCAGATCCAATTTAACTCTTTTTATGATGGATCGAAATGTAAATAGTGCATCTCTAGCCCTTTAGACTCACTTGAAATACGAATTGTCGAGTAGATACACATTTACATATGCACGACGTGGAGTTTTTAATGCAGGGGATGGACAACCAGGTTCCCATGTAACGTACGATCTACATAGGTAGGTATTAATATACGCAAGACGCAAACCATCGTCAACTTCGTGTTGATTCTCTGTCCGAATGCATTATTGACGAGCTAGCAACTTTACCTGGCTCCCCTGATGCCAGCATGAGGCTTGCCCTTTAGGCTTACCTCCAATGTCTCTGTGTTCGTGATATGCTACCACCCTATCCGGCCAACCAACTACTCCAGACCAGCCATATGCTGGAGGGAAAACGATGAAGAGAACTACCAATCAATACAGAACGAGATTCCGAAAGCAGCCTAGAACCTAATGGGAGTGGCCAGTCTATTTTGCACCTGAGTTCACAGACCATTTGCTGTAATGACCTCTGTAGAGTATCGACAAATTCGCAAGATTAAATTTGTCATGGCGGGTAGAACGAAAGAAGGAGTCGGAAAAGGCGAGACCGTCATTACTCAACCTTCCCTTCCCTCCTAAGCAGGATCCGTGACGTGAATTAAGTAAAAAGCGTTAGGGGCCAGAGGGCAAGATTTAACTTTGCTTGCACTCTTGCGCCTCCTGCTTCGGCTTCGCGCCGTCATCCTATCGAGAGTTAGTTACGTCTTGCCTAGATGGTCTTTAGGAAAAGGTTAACAAACATCATCATCCGATTCCTCCTCATCATCATCACGATCTTCGCTCAAGTCATCATCCTCATCATCCTCATCCTCATCAAATTGATCCTCATCGAGGTCGTCAATCTCCTCGAAAGCCAAAGCTTCGCCGGTGAACCAGTCTATAGCTCGAGGAATCAACTTCTCCTTGATATCCTCGCCGAGCTGATAGTCTAGCTCCAAACGCTCCTCAATATCCGAGGCAGCGTCCTCATCATCCTCGGTGGGTGCCTTGGGGGGCGAGAAGAAGTTGAAGAAGGAGTCAGTTGGGACCGTCTTCTTGACGATACGGGTCTGTTTAGTGTCTATATAAAGTTAGTAGGTGTTCTTCGAGAATGCGCCTGAAGGATACTTACTCTTGTTGCGCTGCTTCTTGCTCTCAATGCGAACAGTGAGATCCTTGCCCTCCTTCCAGTCAATCTTGTCGCCCTCAGCGTGATCATAGATGAAGTCACCGCCGTAACCACTCTCATTCTGGTAGTAGTACGTCTTGGTGATGGTCTTGTTAGTGAAGTACTCATTCTCGGCAAATTCGAAGATCAAACGGAAACCCGGCTTGTCAAGGTATTCCATTCGGATGTCGGTGAGGTAGCGGAGGGCGCCCTCGTCACGGTCAGTGATCATCTCGGCGAGTGAGATCTGGTTCTTCATGGCAGACAACCAGAACTCGGGAATACCTCCGACATTCTCAGTGGATTCAGAAGCCGGCTTATCTGTCTTCTCGGCCTTCTCTTCCTCAGCTTCATCCTTCTCAGCGTCTTCCTCGCCGGCCTTGACCTCCTCATCAGTAGGCTCTGCTTTGCCGTTGACGATTGCGGCGCGCTTTTCGTAGAGGGGAGTGAACTTGGCGAAATACTTCTTCTCCAACTGGAGGACCTCCTCCTGAAACTCAGCCTCGAGCTTCGAGTGGTCTTTCTGGATGCCCTTCAAGCCAGCAACACGGCGACGAACTACAGGAGGCAGAGACTCGATGTAACCGGAAGAGCGACCGACCAGCGAGCCAAGTCGGCCCTGAATCATCTGAACCAATCTAGGGTTCTGAGCGAAGATAGAGGCAGCAGCGGCGCGATCAAGATCCTCTATACCACAGAAGAGGTTAGCAATAGCAAGTCAAAAACAATTCTTATATCATAGTTATCTGTTGACTTGCCTTCCTTGATGCTGGCAACGCCCGGTTGTTGGGCATGAGAAGAGATTGGGGCATTGCTGGCGGGTGTGTTCTGCGGAGTACTGCGGAGAGAAAATTATATGTCAGTTTCCTGAAAGCAAAAAATCATAAGTGAGCTGAATGGTGTTACATACGGAGCAGGAACCTCTGCACGTCGATTCTTAATAGGTTCCGCCATTGTTGATGTGTCTGTCGCGAGGATTACAGGGTATGTTTTATTTGCGAATGAAGTTGTCAGGGTCCGATCGGGGACTTGTAAACCCTGGGCAAAAAAAAATCCTGAGACGATGGAGGAAAAAAAGGCGGTACTGATTAAAGTATGAGGTTAAGTATTGAGGTCAACGCCGAAATCACAGGTCGTTAACTCAAAGATATTGCACGTCCTGGTTTGGGTGCAAGGGGCGTGTGAGTGTAACGGAATTAATTGATGCAAGTCAGAAGTTGAACTGGGATCAAGTCCAACCACGAAGGAGAGGAAGGTGAAAGAGAAGTTGTAGTGGTGAAATAGTTGGTTTAACGGCGATGGGGAATTTGATGAGAGAGGGCAGAAAGAACTGGTCTGGTCTGGTGGGAGAGGCGAAGTGGGGGAAGGCGCAACCCTGTCAGTTCCCCTCCAAAGGTTTAAATGTTGCTAGCCAAAAGGAAGTTGTTGGGTGCCGCCGTCCCTCAAATAAATTTTCCTTAATTTTTTTTTCTTCAAGGCACTTACACGTACGATTCGCCATGCAGCTACTAATACCTACAACTTTCTACTTTAGGCAACACCGTCAGAGACATGTCCAAATGTCCATTTAGAACCTGATACATGCCTTACAAGGTGCTTCGTTATATGACCTTATGCGCCAGACTATATGCGTACCTGGGTACATATTAGGTGTCATACATCAAATACATATAGAACATTAAGAATCTACATACATACATAAGGTACTGTACATATTAATGTAACTCATTTCAGCTATTGTACAAGCACGTACTATTTAGGTACCTAATGTGGGGAGGTGCGCACCTAAACCTGATAGAAAGCGGTGAAGATAGATCAGCCAGGCTGCCAGGACAGCATGAATCCCATACTAATGGTCAGTACCTGAGTACATCAACCTTAGATCTTAACCAAACCGTATCCAAGTCAAGTAAAAGGATTTCCTATTGTGTTCGACAGACACATGGATTGGATAAGATAGACGGCTTCTACAATGTGCCGTAGGTGAATAGCCACGTCAACTTATGTAGTATAATGCGTGCTGCATGTAATGTAGGTAGTGGTACCTTAGAGACTCTAGACAAGGCACTTCGCTTTGCCGTTTCGGGCAATCCATACGAAACTTTCAATGCGTTCAGCAGTTCAGCAGTTCAGCGATTAGATTTTTCTTATCGTTATCGAAAGTTCAACTTTGCTATCTTTATCGTTATCTTTATCGTTATCGTTATCGTTATCCTTTACCAACAATGCCTCAAGAATGGATCTCTATCAAAGCTCATGGTGGATCCCTTCAAAGCTTCCCTCGAATTGTTCAAGGCCCGTAGCGTCACCTTCGCAGCCCTGTACAAATTAAATCATCCAAGGTTCAGAATCAGCAAGCGGAATTCCCTGCCTAGCAGGGCCCATACAAAGCCAGAACATCCCCTAGGCACATGATACTCCATTGGTACTCGAGGAATCTGTGGTGCTCCAACACTTTGATACACCGTTCAGGATGTGCTCTGATATTCCAGTCTTGCCTCGACCAGGTCGATAGTCATAGGAGAAAGGTTGCGAGGTTGCCTCTCTGAGTTCTACTCTTAATCACATATCGGGTGGCCCGCATCAATGGTCTACATATGCATCGGCGCGACTTCCCGATAAGCAGAAAGATATATAAATAATACAACGATATCATCGCGTTTAAGAGTATTTCGACTATGGAGGGGCACGACGATGATGCGCAGCCTAGGCGCAGCGGTCCCGTACCGATGTACAGACTGAGCTCCAACCAAAGTAGTTCGAGTATATTTGAGGATGTAGAGATGGCCCAGGATGAGGTAGGCTAACTGTTGCGTCCAGCCGTGGGTTTATTTATGGTTAACCTTCGTTCATTTTGTAGTTGTACGCGGGCCCTATGGCTGAGAGTTTACCTACGAGCCTTTCCGCTTTCTCCCATCGCCGTCAACGTGCAGATTCGACGGCAAGTTTCGCATACTATAATGAGGAGGAAAATGAGCCCGAACCTGGGGTCTTATACGACGAGGATGGAGCTGTAACGTTTGACATAGACGAGACTCCATTTGAACCCGAAGAGGAAGAGGAAGGGAGCTCGGAGGTTGAACTTGAAAATGGCAGTACATATGAAGATTATGCTATGCGTAGGAGGTCTTCGACATTGTCGAGGACTTCTGTCCATGCCAGACTCCTTCGATCGGAAAGTGCTGTGACAGATGCTAGCAGTCGCGGTCATGGTCGAGTCAGTCAGAAACTACATATGGTCAACGAGGATCTCACTATTGTGATAGCTGGCTTTCGTACAAGCAAACCCGGCTATGCTGTCTATATATTCATTTGTGTTGCGACATTGGGACTTGCGTACCTTCTTTTGCGATGGCTTCCGCGGTGGCAAGTTAAGTTGGTTGGTGAGCCTTGTCCGCTCCACGATTGTCAGTGGGTAGTGCTCGAGGTCAGTTGCTATAAAGATTCGCAGACTTCTTGGAGGCATATATTGACCATGATATAGAATCAATGGGGGGAGATGGCTATTCTGAATGTCCATACCCAACTCTACAACAGGCCTCTCTCCACTGTATTCGGGGCACCAGAGAAGATTTTTTCCCAATTATTGGATGACGCCGACCCATTATTGCCCGAACTCCGTGTTCTCAACTATAGATATGTTCGTTTTTTCTACCATCCGCTGAAGGACAAATTCGTTATCAGCAGCGGTTGGAAAGACCCTGCGTGGACTCGAGTTCGAGCTCTTCGTGCTGGCATCGACGGGGATGAGAAAGACAATAGGGAACGCGTCTTTGGGGCCAACCTCATAGATATCGAGCAGAAATCTATTCCCCAACTACTTGTAGATGAAGTATGTCGTTTGCTAATAACGCATATGGCACGGCTAACAATAGTCATAGGTTTTTCATCCGTTCTATGTCTTCCAAATAGCGAGTTTGATTCTTTGGTCTCTAGACGAATACTACTACTACGCCATATGTATCTTCGCCATGTCGGCAGGCAGCATAATAGCAACCTTGGTGGAAACTCGTGCTGTCAGTATAATCTTATCCAGGCAACTAAGACATACTGTTACTAATTGAGGGTAGACAATGCGGCGTCTTCGCGATATCTCTCGCTTTGAATGCGATGTTAGAGTCCTTCGCAATGGCTTCTGTGAGTGAAAGATCACTATGTCGATATGTGGCACTGCTGATGGTTTCTAGGGGCTCACGTCTCATCAAGTGATCTGGTTCCAGGCGATGTATACGAAGTCAGTGATCCAAGCCTTACACAGTTCCCCAGCGATAGTCTGCTCCTGGGTGGAGATTGCATCGTGAACGAAAGTATGCTCACAGGCGAATCTGTGCCGGTTTCCAAAATTCCAGCCACTGACGAAACACTCGAAATCATGAATCTTGCTGCCTCCACGATCTCTCCTGATGCAGCCCGTCATTTTCTCTTTTGTGGGACGAAAATAATTAGGGCTAGGCGGCCGCAAGATAATAGAGATGATGAGGCAGTTGCACTAGCGATGGTTGTGAGAACTGGCTTCAATACGACTAAGGGATCACTAGTCAGGTCGATGCTCTTCCCCAAACCATCCGGGTTCAAATTTTATCGCGATTCCTTTCGGTATATATCCGTTATGGGTTGTGTCGCGCTGCTCGGATTTGTTGTGTCCTTTATCAACTTCATTCGATTGGGATTGGCCTGGCACTTGATAGTTGTGAGAGCTTTAGACCTGATTACTATTGTCGTGCCTCCAGCCCTTCCCGCTACGCTGACTATAGGAACAAATTTCGCTCTAAGCCGTCTCAAGAAGAAACAGATATTCTGCATCAGTCCACAAAGGGTCAACGTGGGTGGGAAGCTGGACGTCATGTGTTTCGATAAAACTGGCACTCTTACGGAAGACGGTCTAGACGTTCTCGGTGTTCGACTAGTATGCCGATCAACAAACCAATTCAATGATGTTGTTTCCAAGGTGTCAGACCTGGTCCCTCAATCGGAGTTGGATGGCGTTCCTGGAGACAAATACGATGTAAATCGTGCAGCTCTTTTCACAATGGCTACTTGCCACTCCCTTCGCTCCGTGGATGGCGAGCTTATTGGGGATCCACTAGACGTCAAGATGTTTGAGTTTACTGGTTGGACATTTGAAGAGGGTAGCCAAGGCGGCGCTGATCAAGAGGACGATGAACAGGGTGGCTTGTCCCCTTCAGTTGCTCGGCCACCTCCAGCAACTCTATACGACACGAATGAATACGGGTCCGTTCAGGGGCAAAACGTAAGCCTAAATACCAAAGTAATCTCTATTCATCTAATATGACTTTAGGCACCGATTGAACTTGGGATATTAAGGACCTTCGAGTTCGTCTCGCAACTACGGAGAGCCAGTGTAATTGTACGCGCATTTGGTCAGCAAAGCGGAAACGTATACGTCAAGGGCGCACCCGAATGCATGCGGGATATATGTCGACCTGAGAGCTGTAAGTTTTGTGCTTATGAAAAATTATTTTTAGCTGTGCTAATGTACCTATATAGTCCCGAAGGACTACGACGAACTCTTGTCCTATTATACTCACAAAGGGTACCGAGTTATCGCGTGTGCTACGAGACATATTAAAAAGCTATCGTGGGTGAAGTCCCAGAAGATCAAACGTGATGAAGTTGAGAAGGATCTTGACTTCGTTGGCTTCATCATATTCGAGAACAAATTGAAGCCGACGACGGCCGCAGTTCTTAAAGAGCTCACCCAGTCAAATATCGGCTCGATCATGGTCACAGGTGATAATATCCTAACAGCAATCAGTGTGGCGAGAAACTGCGGCCTGGTTGATAAGAATGCGCATTGTTTTGTGCCTCATTTTGCTGAAGGTGAGTTGATGGGGCTAGCATTTTTCCATTAGCAAACGAATCGAGATATCAACTGGCCATCCTAGTTTTCTCACGTCGACCCTACGAACCACGAAAGGCGTCTCCCATGAAGCTGTCAATTACTAACATAACCTACAGGTAACTTTCGCGACCCCAACGCCTTTTTGCACTGGGAAAGCATAGACGATGCAGCGTACCAGTTAGATTCGCGAACATTACTTGTAAGACTATAAAATCTATTCATCTGCGTAGGCAAGCTAATGAAGATGATTCCAGCCACTTCCCGCCCCCATTGACCGTGATACTTCGTTGCCATACGATATAACAAATCTCAAACACTATTCCCTCGCAATAAGCGGCGAGGTCTTCCGATGGATAGTTGATTTCGCCCCAAATGAGGTGATGCACAGGGTAAGCACCTCTCTTGCTTTCCATCGCCGATATTCTTGACAAATACCGTCTTGTTTGCGCCAAAGCACAACTATATCTGCTCCTCCTTAAGTGGAAAAGCTAACGAGTTATTAGATGCTTGTCCGAGGAAAAGTCTTTGCACGAATGTCTCCGGACGAGAAACATGAACTCGTGGAGAAACTCCAGAGTATAGACTACTGCTGTGGATTCTGCGGGGACGGAGCAAACGATTGCGGTGCACTGAAAGCTGCAGACGTGGGAATCTCACTCTCCGAGGCAGAAGCATCTGTCGCGGCACCTTTCACGTCGAGGGTATTCGATATTCGATGTGTACCTGACGTGATCCGGTACGTTTGGCCTAGCAGTATGACTGTAGTAATCGGCAAATGGCTAATTCTATATATAGGGAGGGACGGGCTGCTCTGGTCACCAGTTTCAGTTGCTTTAAGTATATGAGCCTTTACTCTGCCATACAGTTCACCTCTGTCAGCTTTCTGTATGCTTCAGCTTCGAACCTGGGAGACTTTCAGTTCCTCTTCATTGACGTCCTCCTTATATTACCAATTGCCATCTTCAGTAAGTAGACCAGAGAACGCGCCACAAAATCAAGTTGCTGACTTAGGTTATAGTGGGCTGGTCTGGGCCGTTCCCAGTTCTAAGCAAGAAGCGACCTACTGCGGATCTAGTGTCAAGAAAAGTCCTTACACCTCTGTTAGGCCAGATGATAGTATGTATACTCATTCAGGCTGCTGCATGGATAATGGTACGGCAGCAAAGCTGGTAAGTCTTACTCTACTGAACCCAGTTTAGACCAGGATCCTTATGCAGATTTTATAGGTATATACCGCCTCACGTTAATCCAGATAAGTCCAATATCAAGAACTCGGAGAACACGGCCTTGTTCCTCATGTCGTGTTTCGAGTATATCTTTATAGGTGTGGTCCTTAGCGCCGGCAAGCCATTCCGACAATCCATGACCCAAAATTGTATGTCCTCATTATGTACCTTTCAGGCATATTGGAAGTTGTGCTGACCGTCTACGTAGGGCCGTTCATGACGACCATTCTTGCAGCACTAGGCTTGACCTTATATATGGTTTTTGTACCAGCACATCGGATCAAGAAACTTATGCAGCTGACTAACATCAGCTCTTCATTTAAGCTTACGCTGTTGACTCTCGGTATTATATATCTAGTTATTGCGTGGATCGGTGAGAATTATTTCTTCCAAAGGCTCGCTCGATGGCTCGGTCTGGCGAAGCTGGCTATCACGAAGAAGGCGAAGAAACGGAAGGAGTATAAAGTTATACTGGAGCGGATGAAAGCTTGACTTGAGTATAGTGTCTCGTCTTGTTCTGTTAGGATAGGGAATTTGCATTGTTAGTATATAGAAAGGAGGTAGGTAGGTTGCAATTCGGATGTGTACATACCAGCTTATACGAAAGAGTCCTCGAAAATGTCGTAATCTAGGATCATCTAAATGAAGACTTAGCTATGACTTCATACTAACCGTGGATATACTCACTGCATATGCTCATACTACGTTTGGATGTTGGTTCCTTGATTTCCATAGTTGATAGTAAACTATCCCGGGGTAACGATGCACAGATGATCAGTTTGATAAAGATACCTAGTCAACCTGATAACATATCTTGAACTGTCTACAACGCCACAAAGATTCAGATTATGATGTCAAAATAGGGTATCTATTCCAGAGTGGGATTTGATCAAATCTCCCATGTTTTTCCCTGTCTATTTTACTCTTCCTCTTCTTCATCATCTGATGTCCCGTTCTCGAGGTTCTTTTTCGTCCGAGGCACCTCGAACACAACGGCGCCATTTTTACCTCCCTTAATCTTCTTCCAGCGGCCTAGACGGTGATCCTTGCCAACTCCGACCACAACGCATAAGCCATCCTTGCCGCGGTCTCCCCGCTCGAATAGAGCAATATCGTTGACGATGCCTTTAACTAGATATGGGCTTGCTTCTGTCCCGTTCACTCCATTGACCGCATCTTTGCCATCGGAGTCGTCCACATCCATACCGTTAGGCACAACATTAAGGCTAGAAGACGAGTGCCCTAGGATGCCTGCAGGCTCTATTCTCCTCTTATCTTCGCTTAACTTCCAGACTCTAACGTACCCATCCCAACTACCACTCAGTATGAGATCAGAGTAGGGTAACGTTCGAAGAGCAGTAATCCACCTGGGCTGGGGGGGAGGGACGACCTTGGGGGTCGGAGCCTCCTCGGCGGACGCTTCTGTGGGTAGCAAAGGCTCTTCAAGTCCATGAGCTTGTGGTAAGATGAAAAGGGGCTTCTTCTTTTGTATGCTCCACAGGGCTATCGAGCCATTATCGCTTCCCGTAACAAAGAGCTCGTCGTCAATCATTGCAACTCTATCCATACTGCCCTCGTAGGCCAAAGATCGCGGGTCAATGTGTTGCGTCTGTTTCTTGTCGATCGACCCACCGCGGAAAACCAACTGGGTTTCTTCAACAACTTTCCATAATCTAGCCGTCCGATCCCGGGCGCCTACGCTCACACATCTTTCTTGTGCTAACGCGTCGATGTCGACTACCTGGTCTTGATGACCAAAGAGAGTTTCGATATATGCCAATTCATCCAAGCTCCATACCTTCACGGTACGATCCTTGGAGGCCGAATAAAGTTGATTTGTACCTCGACGGAATGCCAGACCAGTTACAGCGTCGCGATGATGCATGAAAACACGTAGAGGCTTCAACGACTTGGCATCGTAGACGATTAGGCGCTTGTCTGCACCACCCGTGACAACGAACTTGCCGTCTTGTGAAGCTGCCACACATAAAATATCTGCTACGTGCCCTTGATAGTTCTTTTCCTTAGCCTTCTTGTGGTTTCCTTTCAGCATCGCGACTTTGGTTGGTTTTCGGCGCGGAGGTGCTGGGGGCTTCTTCGGCTTCTTCTTGGTGGTTTGTGGGAATTGATTGGCAGGCAACTCTTGCAACTTCCACTTGACCAAGCATTGGTCTTTGGAGACAGTATATACGTATGGTGCGCATATAGCAACAGAAGTGGTCGCGGTCGTGTTGCATCGGAATAACGTATGGGACGCCTGGTCGACGGCAAGCTCCGAAGCAAGTTTTCGATAGACTTTCCCTTTGATTTCGGCTACATCCTCCTGCAAACGTTGCGCTATTATGTCGCGGTCGATTTCCTCGGCATCGAAGCCAGTCTCGTCGACCTCTTGTCGAACGTTTTCGAGATACCTCTCTGCAAGCCTTAACCTCTTTTCTGCTGCTGTTTCCCCTTCGTTCTCGGATTCCGAGGCGGATTCAGAGGCCTGATGTTCATCAATTCCATCTTCGCTCTCGGATTCACTCCCTGATATGGATTCATCTCTTTCGACTCTTTTCCTTGGTGTAGGTGCAGGCCTCGCAGGAGCTTTGGACGACTTATTAGAGGTCGCAACTCGTTTTTTAGGCCCGTCGGTTAGAGGTGCTCTTTTTCGCTTTTTCTGCGCGCCGGGCACTGTAAAGAAGGACGACATAATAGCGCCGTATAATTTGTCGAGCAATCAATGCAATTGTGTATTGATCGTCTCGTGCCCTTGAAAATTTCCAAGCTGCAAAGAGACACCCGTTCGATGCTAAGAAAAAAAAAAAAGTTCATTGCCTGCGGGACGTTGACAGGGGTCCATGTCGGTGCTATCTGTGTTATCTGGATTTTAGTGGTTCAAAGTGGGGTGCGGCTGAGAAGCTGTGGCTTGTACCTCCGACCTCCGACTTGAATCCCCAGTCTGAGAGCTATGGCTCGCAGGGCTAGGCTGTAGCTTCCTTGCGCGTCTACACATCCAACTACGACAGTCTAGAAACAACAGCTCCGTCAACATCCTCCAGCTAGACTTCACAAGCGTCATTACTGTCATAACGAATATTCCAAAATGTACGTTTAATGCCATTCTATATGTACGGTTTATTATATACTAACCATCAGCCAAATTAGGGAGGTGTTGTTAGGAATCACCGGCAAGGACTTCACCTTAATCGCAGCTTCTAAAGCTGCGATGCGAGGAGCTACTATCCTTAAGGCCTCCGACGACAAGACGAGATCGCTGAACAAGCATACACTGGTTGCCTTCTCCGGGGAAGCTGGCGACACAGGTGCGCTGATTCATCAAATAATAGTAGCACTGAAAGCTAATTTCCGGTAGTCCAATTCTCTGAATACATCCAAGCGAACGCCCAGCTCTACTCGATGCGGAATGAGACCGACTTGTCGCCCACAGCTCTGGCACACTACGTCCGCGGTGAACTTGCGTCGAGCTTACGGTCAAGGAAGCCCTACAACGTCAACCTGCTACTAGGAGGCGTCGACCCCATTACCCACAAGCCGAGCTTGTTCTGGCTGGACTATCTAGCGGCTCTGGCCTCCGTCCCTTATGCTGCCCACGGCTATGCGCAATATTACTGTCTCTCCATCCTAGACAAGCACCACCACCCGGACATGACGTTCGTCCAAGGTCTCAAAGTGCTCGAGATGTGTACGGACGAGCTAAAGCGACGTTTACCTATTGATTTCAAGGGCATGACGGTTAAGGCGGTCACGAAGGATGGCATTCGGGAGATCGAATTCAATGACGACAAGATTGTTAAGAGCGCATAGACTCGTTTTTCTGAATGGCAGCCGCACATGTAACATTAGGATCCTGGGCTGGGCGAAGAGCCATGATAGCCTAGTAATAAAGTCGTAGGCTGGCCTATTGAGTCTGTCATGACTACGACTGTCTTAATATGTCCCCTTTGGCCGATGCGCACGCGGTTAGAGATCTAAATTATTGATTGCTATGGACAATGTTACAGACACAGATGTAGTAACTAAGAGCCATTGTGGAAGGGTAGGATGATGGTATGGATAGACGCAATGCCATACATCACCCGTACAACATATAGCTCTTTCGCTAGCCATTCCGCAACACTTCCTTTCATAAGAGAGATAATATGCTGACTGCGGATAGCTTATATTGACAAAATTATCGTTCAGGTTGGTCCCGAAATTATCTGGGCGCATACTTACGTGGCTGGTCGGGCCTATAGCCTTGACTTTGGGGTTGTATCCGTCGCGTATTCGGTAGTAATTAACTACATGTAATAGTCAAAGTTCCTTCCATTTATACGTGACTGAGAAGATGTCCCACCATCCACAAGAGCTGGCTGGAAGCGATTCTCCAAGCGGTGTATTTTATTGTATTTTGTTTTGTTTTGGGCGGTGAGACTTCTGCATAATGCTACACCTGTTCACCATTGCAGGCAGGCATCCTATTGGAACACCGCAGCCTTGCTGCAGCAAATGTTGCATTGGCCTCCCCCTACTAACCAACAAAAACCAGAAATGTTTTGGAGACAAATCTTATCGTTGGAATTTACTATTCTACATAAAGGGACTTCGTCGCTTAACCCACCCACTTCCGTTCCGGATAAGTGCATGTTCATATTTCAGTTACATGTACATATGTATTCAACGGCAGTGCCGATGATCCATTTACTCTTATTACGTGTGCATGGCAGCATCTCGAAGAAACTTCATACGGGGATGGCTGACCAAGGGTCCCTTCTCCAGAAATGTACGTACCGTAGACCCTAGATCTTGGTGGCGATAAAATCAGGCACACATCATAGGATTGGTAGGAAGTAAATAGCGTGTACGTATCTCCTACGTTTTTCATACATTAGGTACATGTAGTACTTCCCTAGGAGGTACATAATGATGAGAGAAAAGGTTGGGCAGAAGGAGCTAAATAAAAAAAGAGTAGGGAAAAGATGCCACCCTCCCTATCGGACTATACCGAAATTCGGATAGATACAAATCGCATGTACTTCGGATCGTTAGAAACCAAGGCAAAAGTTGCCACTGGAATATCTGAATCGTCTCGAGATGTCTTCCTACCTCTTCGATAGAACTGATTTAGCTAAGATCGCTTCTAGAATATGCGAGAGCACTCTACAGAACATGAACACTCTCGTAGCGGGAGTTTGGGCAACTAAATGGGGACATGAGATTTCTAGGTTTATATTCGAGAAGTTTTATTCGTAAATTAAAGTTAAAAAGCACCGCAGGAAAAAAAATTATTCATCTAGCCGATTTGGGTTTGACCGTGTGTAACTCCCTAGTTTCAACTGTTCCAAGGACTGCTAGAGAAGTTGGAGGCGAAAGGGGGAAAATTTTCGTCGCAGTTACCCAGCTTAGGAAGGGATAGGTACCCGATGCCTTACAAAAGTTGTGGCAGGAAGAACAGCACTGAAAGTTGAGGCAAGTACATACCATAGATGCATGTACATAAATATGTGTCTAAGAGCATAGTACATAAGCTTGAATGAGGGAAAGTATAGGGTAACATGGATACTTCCTACTTCATAACGTTAGTAGGCATCCCACTTTCCATGACACGATTGATGCCGTAACTTGCATAGGAATTGCTAACAAATTTCCCACTCCGGTATATCGATATCGACTATTGCCCCCCTTATACTATCTTATTAATTCAATTGGTAACTGCAGCTGCAGCACGCCTACCCAGTCTAGTTTAGCAGGTCTAGGTCCCTTAGTCACGCTAACGCGATTCTCGATTTTCGACACAACTTCAAAACTTCCTGAATTTTTTTTTCATCTGATCCCGTTCTTCTTCTCCCCCACAATCCTTTTGCCATACCCAAACCTCAAACACACGGCATATTCACATCCTTTCCCCTGAAAAAGCATTCTGCATTTTCGTTCAGGGTCTTCTCTTTCCTTTGAAAAAGATTTGGTTTTGATTTCTTTTCTCAAGGGATCTTGAAGGCATCTATTTACTAGACGTGTGTGTTTCTGTCATCCTTACAGATACGCACAGCAACGACCCAGCATCTGATTCTCTAATTTCTTTCAGAGAGAAGGTGCATCCAGTCGTCATTTCCTACTTACTGAGAAGTAATATCATCTCGTTGGTTTCTTCCGACAGTTTCAACCTCAAGCATTAATTTCTAGACTTTCCCAACCCTGTCACGCCACTCATTTCTCTTCAACTGAACTCATTCGTTCTTTCGAGAGAGAATTAATCGGCTGGGCTCCGTACGAAAAAAAATTTCTTCCTGAAGACATCAATCAATTTACGCCACTACTTGACCGCGACTCCCCAACACGACAACATGGCTGATCAACTCAACATGGGCGGCTTGAGCCTGGGTGACCAGCAGCAGCAGCCTCAACCCCGTTCCTACATCCCCCCTCACATGCGAGGCAAGGTCGGTGCCGCTAACAACGGTCCTCCTATGGGTGCTGGCGGACCTCCCCCTAACATGAATGGCCTCAACAGCAGCGCCTGGGCTGGGTAAGCAAATTTTCGTAATTAATATTTGCATCTGATCTCCAAATACTGAAATATTCCATCTGATTTGTGCAATTGAAAGAAGAGGCACTTTGGACTGTTTGCTAACAGGGTTTTTAATATAGTAACAACAGCTACGATGCTCGACCCTCTCCTGGAGGATGGGGAGCTGCTCCCGATTACCCCCCTCCCCAGCGTCAAGGTCCTGGAGGCTGGAACAACCGTGGATTCGACCGCAACGCTTATGGCAACCCGGCCGCTGGCGGAAACAGCGGTGGCAGCGGTGGCAGCGGCGGCGGCGGCGGCGGTTACGCTAGAGGCTCTGGCGACGGACAATGGCGCGACGGCAAACACATTCCCGGCCCCCCGAACCCTCGTATGGAACGGGAACTGTTCGGTACACCCGATGACCCGTCCAAACAACACACCGGCATCAACTTCGAGAAGTACGACGACATTCCTGTCGAGGCTTCCGGACACGATGTCCCTGAGCCTGTTCTCACCTTCAGCAACCCCCCATTGGATGATCACCTCATCCGCAACATTGAGCTAGCTCATTACAAGGTCCCAACACCAGTCCAGAAGTACTCGATTCCCATTGTTATGGGCGGACGAGATCTGATGGCTTGTGCCCAAACTGGTTCCGGAAAGACGGGTGGTTTCCTCTTTCCCATCCTTTCTCAGGCCTTCCTCACTGGTCCGTCTCCCGTTCCGGTCGGCGCACCTGGCGGCGGCTATGGTCGACAGCGCAAGGCCTACCCGACATCCCTCATCCTCGCCCCTACACGTGAACTCGTTTCTCAGATTTACGATGAGGCCCGCAAATTTGCCTATCGATCCTGGGTTCGACCCTGTGTAGTGTACGGTGGTGCCGACATTGGCTCTCAATTACGCCAGATCGAGCGTGGCTGCGATCTTCTCGTTGCCACTCCTGGTCGTCTTGTCGATCTCATAGAGCGAGGCCGCATTTCTCTCCAGAACATCAAGTACCTGGTCCTCGACGAGGCTGACCGTATGCTGGATATGGGTTTCGAGCCTCAGATTCGCCGTATCGTCGAAGGCGAAGATATGCCTGGTGTCCAGAACCGACAGACACTCATGTTCTCGGCCACCTTCCCCCGAGATATCCAGATGCTTGCCCGCGATTTCCTCAAGGACTACGTCTTCCTCTCAGTTGGTCGTGTGGGCTCAACTTCTGAGAACATCACTCAGAAGGTTGAGTATGTTGAGGATGTGGACAAGCGCTCTGTTCTTCTAGATATCTTACACACTCATGGTGGTGGCCTTACTTTGATCTTCGTTGAGACGAAGCGCATGGCAGATTCGTTATCCGATTTCCTGATCAACCAGAATTTCCCTGCCACATCAATCCATGGTGACCGCACCCAGCGTGAGCGTGAACGCGCTCTTGAGATGTTCCGAAATGGACGATGCCCTATTCTGGTTGCCACCGCCGTTGCTGCACGTGGCTTGGATATTCCTAATGTTACACACGTCGTCAACTACGATCTTCCCACTGATATTGATGATTACGTCCACCGGATTGGTCGTACTGGCCGTGCAGGCAACACGGGTCACTCGACGGCATTCTTCAACCGGGGCAACCGCGGTGTTGTCCGAGACCTTATCGAGCTTTTGAAAGAAGCCAATCAAGAAGTGCCGGCATTCCTTGAGACCATTGCTCGGGAGAGCTCGTTTGGCGGTGGCCGTGGTGGACGAGGTGGTGGTGGCCGCGGCCGTGGCCAGAATGCCAACCGTGACTTCCGAAAGTTCGGCGGCGGCGGCGGCGGCGGTGGTGGTGGTGGTGGTTTCGGTGGTGGCTTTGGTGGTCCTCAGCAGTCTGGCGGCTACGGCGGCGGTGCTGGCGGCTACAACGGCCCTCCTCCCAACCAGGGCTTCGGCGGAGGCTATGGAGGTGGTGGTGCTCCGGGTTACGGAGGTGGAAGCTACGGCAACCCCGGTGGACCAGGCGGCCAGGCTTCCTGGTGGTAATCTTGACGACCTCATTCGACATGCCTAATTATTCCCTCTCACGCAACCCGCATGCAGGGATGGAATGGGCACATTTACGATGCGGCACATAGATTTCATGGTCTCATATTTTGCTTTTCATCTTATCAACTGAGTTACGCAAGGCACTTTTTCTGTTTTCTCTGGCATTTTCGACACTTCCCTCAACATACTCCTTTCTACGGCATACCCGACTTCCAGCCTCCAATCTGGATCGGCAGATTTGAGTTCTACGAGGTAGAACTCTGGCATACGATAGACGGCATTTGTCTTTGTTTCGGCTGCACCCCTCACAACTTGATACCCATAGAAGACTGCGAGGGGGCATATGCGAGCAGCTGCATAAGACGCTTGGAGGTCAAACACGTACCTTGACCAAGAAAAAAGCACGGAGATATTCATCACTTAGAAGAGAAGTGCTGCACTTCAGTCTGTGGCAGCACAGCACCTTTACGACGATGACGATCTCCCGTTCGATGTACCCGTATTTGCCTTTTGGAAGCCGGCCGAGATTTTTTTCTCGTTTCCCATAGAATGGGGTAATGCGTTTCGCATGGCCGTGGATTCGTGTTGATGGCATATTCATAGACAAAAGTGGATTTCTCGGTTCTCTGGTTGGCAGGGCTCTTGACTCAAGGAAGACTCGCGCCATGGTGAGGGAACCACATAGAGGGCAATGAAAATAGAATGGTAATTTTCGGCGGATCGAGAAAACAAAAATACGGCGTCTCGGCGAGCAGGCATAGGCTCCAGACCTCTCTAAAACAAGAGGAGAGTTCTGGGATCTGCTCTGACGATTAAGGGCATAGGGAATTGCTTTAGATCCCATCTGCCACCAATGGTAGTGCTTTCATGGACATTGGCTGAGACGCTTTCAGGCCCTTTGAGGTTCGCGCCGTGGTGGACTATTAGAGAATCCATCTACGACGGACTGAGAACTTCCCAAATAAAAAAACGTTCCCCTTACTACAGACTGAAAATCATCATGTGCAATAGTTTATTCTGCTAACTATAGTGAAATGCATTGACTTGATATTAATCTCGTGGCTTTCCAAGCTAGTAGCCGTATTAAGAAAACATCGTAGAGAAGTACGAATCATTCGTCTGGCAGTGTCTGGTAGCAACGTGCGGCAATCCATATTTTATGACACTGGCACATATTGAATTGATATTTTGTCGACTTAAAATTCCCAATTGGAAAGAATGGTGGACCTTGCAGTTGTTTGTGTGGTCGCAATTTTTTGTAGGGTCCACAGGTGGGGGCTGAAGTGTGGCTAGAATCCATTAAACACCCCTGCGGTACCCACATTACTGTATTTAGATAATCAAGCAGCCCGCCGCACCTGCCCCTGTACATATCTGGGAAAGGTCCACCGGAGTGACGCGACGTGATTACAGCCGTCTTTTACAGCGTGAGCACTTTTGATTTAGCACACCTCACAAAATTTGAACTAACGTCGCACTCAAGGTAGTGAGGCTTTGTCTTCTTTCTTCAGTTCAGACATCTGATTATGTCTCAACGCTAACACGGCATCCTAAGCCTTATTTTCTAAGGCATTTTTCTTTCCCTTTTCCTCCCTTGTCCCTTCAAGCTCTTGTCGCGCAGTCGTCATCCTAACCATTAGGGTCCGCGCGCCGACTTACTGCGTTCTCCATTCAATCAATCAACACAACCACCTTCCTCTCCCTTCACCCATTTTCATCTCCGATCATCTCCGAACGAATTCGCGATGGCTTCGAGAGACGGCAGTCCGGACCAAAGCCGCTGGTCGCGAGCATCTAGTACCGCTCGAAGGGATAGCACCCCCGGTGACAATCTCGAGGCTAGTGTTGTTAGGTCTGAATCCGGACAAGCAAGTAAGCGACCGAAGAATCGATCATCTACCGCTGCTGCTGGTGCATCATTTCCCACCGTTGGGAAGATTAGACACCTGAAGAAGGAGGATGGAGAACCTCTGTGGAGAAGAGATATACAATATGACTTTCTCAAGGCAGTTTTCGACGACGAGAAAAGAGTTTTCACCAATAGTTACGAACCTGTCGGAGATGGCAGGGACAAACAGAGCTTCGCAGACCTGTATATCGACACAATGGCCAGAAGCAGCAAGACGAGCAAGGTTCTTCGAGACAAATTGCTTAGTGACCGAGAGGCCGCGAAGAGCATGGCTATGGTCTGCTTACTGGTCAACGTGGGTCGGATGAATACGACATTAAACTGTACTGCTTCCTCTATTCAATTGTATGACGATCGCTAATGGTTTTTATCAGTCTTTCCCGAGATGCGAGCTCAACTCCGAACATACCACGCTATCCCTTCTTTACAAGCTCACCAAGATGCATCCGCCTACAAGCAGCTTCAGGACGCACCAAGACTGAAGTCAATCCTCAAAGGCGCAGCCGAGGATCGACCCGAGCCACACGACCTGGTCGAATTCAAGGGGAAGAGCCCCCCTCGATCGAACCCAGTTAACCTCATTTTCCTCATATGTCAGCAAGCATCTTTTATTGCGGAGCTGCACTTCCCGCCTGGTGGCGAATTCCACGACCTCATTATGAAGACAAACTACACAAGTAAATCCCGTGCAAGGGCTTTTTTGTGGCTGATGTGGTTCTATCTCGAATCCGACTTTACTGAAGAAGGCTGCGATGAGAACCCATTTGGGCCAGGCGTGGACTACGGCACTGAGGTGGCAAACCAAGGAGTTCCCCGCATGGAGGAGATGACACCTGAAGAAGAAGAGCAGGAGAATATCGATCCGCCGGAGGAGATTGAATTCGGACGGGAGAAGCAGAATCACAGGGCGAAAATAATCGCAGCCGACCAGGTCTACCTGGTAGACAACCCAACCAAACGAGGCTCCAGGGGAAGGGTCATGACTGATGAAGGTCCAACAGCCGCTATCCTTCCACGTATACGACCATCAAAGCATGAGTCAGATCTGGACAGCACACGGTCTACCCCGCCACCGAGAGCTCTGTCCCGCCTTAATGCCCATAGCACCGGACGACGGGGTGCCTCTTTGAAGAATATAGTATTCGAAGGTTCTTCACCTGCAGGACCTGGATCTCACGTCATTGAGGGTATCGTGCCACGAAAGCCACGCCCTCCCACTGCACATCAGCTCGCAGTCGAGCGGAATCGCAATCAGCGTGTCGAGCATATTCTCGGTCGCGGTCTACGAAGACAGCATCACCGTGCGCGCAAGATACGTCGGCAAGAAGGCGCTATCATCCGAGCAAAACGTCGTCTAGAGGCGATGAAGGACGCGCTTATAGACAGCGACGAAGAAGAGTACATGATGTCACACAGAGAACAGAAGCACGTCTTCATTGACCGAGGTTTTGGCGGTCTTTGCCAACTCAACCAGGAAGACGATGATTTTGGTGAAGAGTTCGCATCGTATGCAGCCGCACTTAGAAGGGCGGATCGACGACTCAGACGTTGGGATGGTCGACCCGAATTAGGGGTTGTGCCGACAACTAAGAGACGTCTTGCAGCCCCGCCATCTGACTACGCCTCACCGGATGTACATGCTGAGCATGGTGAAAATGGTAGCCCAGAGAAGATTGAGGTGTCTAAGACGAAGCAAAACGGCGATGCTAATGGCGACGTCGTAATGGAAGACGCAGATGATCTAGACCCCATGGAGAAGGAACTCCTAGGTATCGGTAGCGGAGTTGAGGAAGGTGAAGGAGAGGGCGAAGGCGACGGAGAGGGTAAGGAAGATTACGAGGATATCGATGAGGTAGGAAAGGCGTTGTTAGGTCTGGATGGTTCGGAGGGCACGGATAGTGCATAGTGCTTGTGGCGGGTAGGTAAAGGATTGCGGCGTCGTTGGCATTACCATGGTTGGTGATGCGTTACTTTTATTCACTTTACTTCTCTAGCAGGTTTGGTCGACCTAGCAAGGCGTTGCACGACTGGCAAACATGAAAAGCCATAAGGTTATTAGAGATGGCATAGACAGGGGGCGGCAATGCGTGTGTGTTAACAGAAAAGATACATAAGGCTAATAGTGCGTTTCACAAAGTCTTTAATCAAGAGTCTCATTGCGTGCAATATGATATATACCTCGCCTGGATGCATTAAGTTCGGTTTCAATTCTTATTAGATCCATTAGCATTCCCTCAATTGGTTGATCTAAGACAGCTTTGACTATTGACATAGCTAATGTATACCTAAAGTAGGTAGATAAGCTGCGAAAGTAGATATACAAGATATACGTCATGAGATGTCTTTCTCGCCCGAAGTAAAGCCACATCTTATCCTGGAGGTTAGAAAGGAAGACAAACGGCTGCCTGCATGCAGGCAGTATTACCAACTTGTCAACGAGAAGTGTGTAGCGGCGTGACTCAGGCGTCTGCTGACATGATCCTTCACAAGCCTTGAAAAGTTCCAGCTGTAGGACTAACAGGCCAACTGACTTAATCAAGTTCAAGAGTAAAGAGTAGATCTGTTGCCATTTGTAATGATTCTCGCAACAGAGGTATACTGATCTGATTCTAACGTTATAAGTGGTTCCATAGCTAATAATCTAGGCTATGTAAGAGGCGAACTTAAGGCGAACTAGACTTGTATTATAAATCAAAGGCTTCTAAAGAGGACTTTGAAAAACTCTTCTAAACTCCGTAAAAGTCCGTAATAGTCCGAGCTAACCATTATCGGAATCGGCTTAGACTTTGTCGGGACCGGTGTCGGGTATACATGAGTTAGGCGTCCGAGTTGGCGGGACTAGAAAAGCTTAACTTTTCCCCAGACGAACCAAACGAAGGAAGACGAACCACCTACCTAGAATAGAAATAGAAGCGTCCGCCATTCGCGACCAATATATTATCAAGGATAGTGAAGACAGTAACAAGCCAGGGATGGGGTTTCCCACATAGGCAGTATACTGTCTCTTACCACGATGGAAAATTTACATTTCACATCTCCCGAGTGGGACCCGGGATTCGGATTGGAACGGATACGGGCGGGATTGGATGCAAGATAAGGTTGAGATGCCCATAACGGAAATAGGGAATAGGCATCCGCTGACGACTCACAAGAGTCTGTTTTATCAACGTTGGATGGGACAATGCCAAATCCTCTTTACCGACATTTTGACTAATAATAATGTAAAAAAAATCTGCACTTCCCATCAACCGTTCAGGTATGCGTCATACGGCGTTCGCAAGTAAGAGAAAATGCAATGTTACCCCCAATTACCCACTTCCCATCTATTACTCCCTTTTTCTCTCTGTTCAATGCCGATTCGTATTATGAAGAAGTTGATTGGTGAAACGTCCTAGTTTAGGTCGAACCTGGTTAGCGAGCTCGTACTAAATCCCGAGTAATAATTAAGATCAAGTTGACTTGCGTATAGTGGTGTTTTATCCCCCTAACACCCCTAACTATAGGCTAACCTAGACCTTTGAAAGTGCTTTGGGAGTGGAGTCACTGCCCGGTTAGCGGGGCCGTTGAATCGAGGCATCATAAGTCGCTAAGGTAAAAAGGTTCCTTCCTATCCTTGCCAAGCCTGCCTATTTAGTATATACAACGGCCACTTGAAATTCCCGATTTCTTATTCTATTCCAATCCAATTCCTCCATTTATATCTGCCTTGCCTATCTTCTTGGTCTAAGCCGATATGTAAGCACTTGGAAAGCTATACCGCCGTAAGTATCTTTAGAAAATCGACGGCTAGCCAACTGTTTTATTATTGTCTGGAGCTCACCGTGTCTTCGCCTCTTGCTTTGTGTTCCAGCAAACGGAAACTCTTTGTTTGAAAGACCTCACTCAAAGTAACATCTCAAGCTTAAGATTAAGTGTAGCAGCCCACTTACACTTAACATCCCCTACCTCTCTCTCTGCACAACGAGTGAGTGTCGAGCTGCTTCTTGGGGCCATACTATGGCAAATGAAACAGAAGAAAAAGAGACCAAGCCGGCCGACCCACTTACAGATGTCAATAACACCGCCGACTCTGAGCCAGCAACACCGGTCTCAGTATATAATGACCCCGAGGAGGAAATCCGCAGGCATGAGGAGCCCGATGAGAAGCGGGCTGATCGCGAAGAGTTGAAGCATACTCAGAGTTATGCCACCGATACCAGCGCCGTCACTCGCACCACTTCAAGGGCATCTGTACCCAAAGCTAAGAAGCCGTGGTACAAGGAGCCGAACCCGCTGCGATGGGGTTCGATTCCACCCGTCCCCAAGGAACGCCAAGTCTCGAGGGAGTACAAAGCTGGGTTCTTGAGCAAGCTGACGTTCCAATGGATGGCCCCCTTAATGAATGTAAGTAGCCGTGCTGATACGTCCGCCGTATTCGCGTCGTACTAACCGAAGTCCAGGTAGGGTATAAACGACCATTGGAACATGACGATCTCTGGCTGGTGAACCCAAATCGAACAGCCGAGAAGATGACCACCAAGACGAGAGAATCATTCGAGAGACGAATCAAGAAAGGTGAAAAGTACCCACTGCTCTGGGCACTACACGAGACCTTCTTCTGGGAGTTCTGGTTCGGTGGCTTCTGTCAACTCTGCTCGTCCATTTTCCAGGTCATGTCTCCTTTCACTCTGCGCTATCTCATCAACTTCGCCCAGGAAGCCTGGGACGCATCTCAGAATGGGCAGCCCCCGCCCAAGGTTAGTGCGGGAATCGGCTTGGTCATTGGCGTGACCGCCATGCAGGTCCTTCAGAGTTTAGGAGTCAACCACTTCATATACCGCGGTATGATGATCGGAGGACAGTCTCGTGCCGTCCTCATCAGTCTCATCTTTGAGAAGTCAATGGTGCTCTCCGGCCGAGCAAGGGCCGGCGGTAAAGAGGCTTCTAACGGCTCAGCAGAGAATAGCCAAGGGGAGAAGGGGAAAGGGAATGCAGACAAAACAGAGAAACCAGACAAATCCAAGACAGGCCCGAAGATGGGTAAGGCTGGCGTCTCGGGTGATGGCACTGGCTGGAGCAATGGAAAAATAGTAAACTTAATGAGCGTTGACACTTACCGTGTCGACCAAGCCAGTGCCTTGTTCCACATGATATGGACAGCACCAATTTCCTGCCTCATAACTCTCGTCGTCCTTCTCATTAATCTAACGTACAGCGCTCTTGCTGGTTTCGCACTCCTAGTCATCGGTATCCCGGCTTTGACCCGGGCAATCCGGTTGCTATTTAGACGCCGAGCTGCTATTAACAAAATAACAGATCAGCGTGTAAGTCTAACGCAGGAGATTCTGCAGTCAGTTCGTTTCGTCAAGTATTTTGGGTGGGAAGGAGCTTTTCTGGAACGCCTCAAGGAAATTCGAACTCGAGAGATTCATGCCATCCAGGTTCTTCTGACAATCCGAAATGCTATCAACGCCGTGAGCATGTCGCTTCCCATCTACGCCTCCATGTTATCATTCATCACCTATTCATTAACCGACCACGGCCTCCCAGCTGCTCAAGTCTTCTCCTCTCTTGCTCTCTTCAACGGCTTGCGTATGCCTCTAAACTTGCTCCCCTTAGTCATTGGTCAGACGGTTGACGCTTGGTCATCCCTTAAGCGTATCCAGGAGTTCATGCTATCCGAAGAGCAGGAAGAGGAAGTCGTCATTAAGCCTGAGGGCAAGTATGCGGTCGAGATGCACCATGCCAGCTTTACCTGGGAGAGGACGCCGACTCAAGAGTCCGAGAAAGAAAAGAAGGGTAAAGATGGACAGCCGCACAAAAAGCATACTCCCAAACCAGGCAACAACGGGGGCTCTTCGGAAGAGGGCTCTGAAGATACAGCGAGCACACTTGTGGAAGAGCGTGAGCCTTTCAAACTCCAGGACTTGAACCTCGAAATTGGAAGAAACGAACTGGTTGCTGTCATTGGAACCGTGGGTTGTGGTAAGAGTTCCTTGCTCGCTGCGCTTGCCGGAGATATGCGGAAGACATCTGGTGAGGTAGTTTTGGGTGCCTCGAGAGCTTTCTGTCCGCAGTACGCCTGGATTCAGAATGCGAGCGTCCGGAATAATATTCTCTTTGGAAAGGAGATGGACCGCGAGTGGTACAACGAAGTTATTAGAGCGTAAGTAAAGTTGGGAAACGTTGAGGATAAAACAGACGCTAACTTTCTATACAGTTGTGCTTTACAACCAGATCTAGACATGCTTCCCAATGGAGATGCCACTGAAATAGGCGAAAGGGGAATTACCATTTCGGGTGGACAGAAACAGCGACTCAATATCGCCCGAGCCATCTACTTCAATGCTGATATCGTGCTCATGGACGATCCCCTCAGCGCTGTTGATGCTCATGTCGGCCGCCATATCATGGACAACGCTATAATGGGCCTCTTGAAAGACAAGTGTCGCATTCTTGCAACACACCAGCTGTGGGTTCTTAACCGTTGTGACAGGATTATTTGGATGAATGAAGGCAAGATCCAAGCTGTTGACACATTCGACAACCTGATGGCGAACCACTCGGGTTTCAGACAGTTAATGGAAACAACAGCAGTAGAAGAAAAACACGAAGAAGAGCAAGTTACTGTCGAGGAGAAGACTGCCGACGGCGACAAGAAGAAGAAAAAGAAGCGGGCTCAAGGGCTGATGCAAGCCGAGGAGCGAGCCGTATCAAGCGTCCCTTGGTCTGTCTATACCGCTTATGTTCGAGCTTCTGGAAGTATCCTCAACGCCCCCATTACATTCACGGTCTTGTTGCTTTCTCAGGGTGCCAATATCATGACGAGTTTATGGCTTTCTTATTGGACGTCGGATCATTTTGGCCTCACCACGGGTATCTATATCGGCGTATACGCTGGTCTGGGAACGTTGCAAGCCCTGCTTATGTTCATCTTCTCGCTTCTTCTGGCCGTGTATGGTACAAATGCTAGTAGAAATCTCCTCAGACAAGCAGTGACGAAGACCCTCAGAGCGCCAATGTCCTTCTTCGACACAACGCCGCTAGGTCGAATCACAAACCGATTCTCAAGGGATGTCGATGTAATGGATAACAATTTGTCCGATGCCATGAGGATGTATTTCCTTACGTTGGCAATGATCATCTCGATTTTTGCGTTGATCATCGCTTTCTTCCATTATTTCGCAATCGCTCTGGTTCCGCTGACTATTCTCTTCATACTCGCGGCGTCATACTATCGGGCCTCGGCTAGAGAAGTTAAGCGCTTTGAATCGGTGCTCCGGTCTGTCGTGTTCGCCAAATTCGGCGAGGGTCTCAGCGGCGTAGCGTCTATTCGGGCGTATGGATTACAAGATCGATTCATCAAAGACCTCCGAGACTCTATCGACGAGATGAATTCGGCGTATTACCTGACTTTCTCCAATCAACGGTGGCTGTCGATACGTTTGGACACCATCGGAAACGCGCTCGTGTTTACGACGGGTATCCTCGTCGTCACGTCCCGATTCAGCGTTTCACCATCAATCGGCGGTCTCGTGCTTTCGTACATCCTCGCCATTGTGCAGATGCTGCAGTTTTCAGTGCGGCAGCTGGCCGAGGTGGAGAACGGTATGAATGCGGTGGAACGTCTCCTGTACTACGGAACACAGCTCGAGGAGGAGGCGCCGGAGCACACGATCGAGGTCCGCCCCACGTGGCCCGAGAAGGGAGAAATTATTTTCGACAACGTCGAAATGCGGTATCGTGAGAACTTGCCCTTGGTTCTCAAGGGCCTGAGTATGCACGTTCGTGGCGGCGAACGCATAGGCATTGTGGGTCGGACTGGAGCGGGCAAAAGTTCCATCATGTCGACCCTGTTCCGTCTGGTTGAGATCTCAGGGGGCCACATCTATATCGACGGCCTCGACATCTCCACAGTCGGCCTGCACGACCTACGCTCCCGCCTCGCAATCATCCCGCAGGACCCGACGCTCTTCCGCGGCACCGTCCGCAGCAACCTCGACCCCTTCAACGAGCACTCGGACCTGGACCTGTGGCACGCGCTGCGCAAGGCGGATCTCGTGCCCGCCGACGCGAACATCAACGACAAGGACCCCACGCGCATCCACCTCGACAGCGTCGTCGAGGAAGACGGGCTCAACTTCTCGCTCGGCCAGCGCCAGCTGATGGCGCTGGCCCGCGCACTGGTCAGAGGCTCCCAGATCATCGTGTGCGATGAGGCTACCTCGTCCGTCGACATGGAGACCGACGACAAGATCCAGAAGACCATGGCCGTGGGCTTCCGCGGCAAGACCCTGCTGTGCATCGCGCATCGGCTGCGCACTATTATTGGTTACGACCGCATCTGCGTCATGGACGCGGGTAGGATCGCTGAGTTGGATAGCCCGCTCAATTTGTGGATGCAAGGGGGTATTTTTAGGAGTATGTGCGATCGCAGCGGGATCCGCGTCGAGGATATTAGGGCGGCGATGGAAGGGCTGAATGAGGGGGATGATAGAGTGCTTGGAGAGCTGGAGGGGGGGAAGGAGGAAGAAGCTGGGGTTGGAGAGAGCTCGAGAGGGAAGAGTGAGGTCGATGATGGATTATAGGATGTGGTACCTAGCCCATGGATGGGATAGGGGTAGAAAAATGAGTGGCGTGTAAATGCGTTTTCGGGTTGTGATAGATCATATATACCTAGCGGTACAATAATGAAGCGTGAAATTCTTGGTTTTCTGTCATCTTGTCTGCCTATAAAGAGTATGCCTGATAAGTGTTCTTGATGGGATATTTTACGGCCGTGGTATAAGGTAGTAAGGAAAGAGGCAAGGATATGGTTTAAAGGGGGGGCAAGCGAGCGACCAGAGCAGCCGAGTTATCTGTGCACGAGTATGGCTTAGACCTTGGCTTGAACTTTGATACTCAAGTGAGTCGCCTGTGTTAAACACACATATCGAGTTACGCGTTAGAGACAGAACATGCTAGGCAAGACAAGAACGGAAGCAAGCTGTTGAGTCCAGCCCAACGGGCTTGAGCGAAGAAGGGAGTCGAAGTTTGTGCGGCTGAATGAGGTAGTTATTATTCTGTGGGACGTATGTATTTCTGTGTTTATTCGTTACACACGTGTAATCATATCTATTGCTGTTTTCATAGGAGCCCACATACGCAGGGGAGAGCTATTCGTTAATATGGAGATAATAGATATATCCATTGGCTCGGTCTCTCACGAAATGTTATTTGGTAATTTGGATTAGACGTCGTTGCATAGGGAGTACTTGTAGTTATCGATATTAACCTCCTCTTTCGCATGTTTCTTACTAAATATAAGAGGCAGCAGAATATATATTCGAGCCTATCTTACATATACAGTATCGACCAGTACATGTTGGATTAATTTGGACATGGATAGATTTTCCGTTACTAATATATAAATGTGTGTATGTGGAGGTGTTTATATTGACCGGCAATATAAAGTAGGATATGTACTCGAGATCAAACACGTTGTACAGATGACACAATTTATATGCTAAGAGATGGCCAGTATCTTATTCGTTCATTGGCAACTAAATTAATGTGTTGGCTCAAGCCATCCTATGGTTCCTGCAGCAGTGATATACTACCTAATGTAAATAACATGCTCTTCCTTGTTTGCAGGCGTGTTTAGTTACCAGTATTTGAAATCATCAACAATCTATCTGTAACTGGCACGCGGGATTATCACGTAGCACGTATGCACGCAAATATAGATTAGCAGATCAGGTAGATTGGAACTCCACATCGTAGGCACTGACTCGTTGGACGAACTGGAGAAAAAAAGAAAAATTATTGGGTAACAGACGACTATGTACTACAACTCTCCGGTGACAGATACGTGACGTAGTAAAAATGTGCCTTTTTCTTCAAAAGCCCGTAAAGTAATAGTAGCCCCAATGCCCATAACTCCAACTCTAATGCCCAGTACACGTGTTGGATGTTGATTTTACACAGAACCAATTGCTCGAACAAGCAGAGACCGAAATGGGTTCTCACCGCCAGGTGTAGCAGGACTGATTTTACTCCTTCTCCCCACCCACTACTCAACTAGGATTGGGGGTTCACCGACCGGTTCAAAATTACGCTTAAGCAACGCTTTCAGAGATAACTTGCTGGCGCGGAAGAAGTTGCAAATACTCTTTAACACCATGGCCCCCCCTTTCCGGACTCCGCAAAAGAAAACCTCTTGTTGCTAGACACTTAATGCCTTTGGGAGGGTGTCCACGTGTTGTGCTGAGGAGCTGGTGGCGGGAATTGATTCGACGGATCATCTAGTAGGTCCTCCAAGAAGGCACTTGGTGCTCGTCCGCTTGGTGGTCGGTGGAGGTTCAATGAGCTCGCGCTCATGTTCCGCCGAGCCATATCTGTATGAGGTGCGAGGCTGGGAGATTCTGGTGGGGTGTGTCCGGAAGGTCGTCCATGACCGCGCGAATCCGGTCGTAGGTTAGTCAGACTGATAGAATGGCTATGACCTTGCTGCGGAGAGCCTGCGCCGGCGGCATAGAAACCGGAGGGCAAGAAACGAGATTCACGATTGCCACCGCTGCTGGACCCAGTGGGAGCAGTGGGAGAGAAGAAGAGGTTAGACTGGCTTGGAGTAGCTGAAGGAATGGGACCTCTTGTTGTCCTTCGCACGCCACGGCCTGACATAGTGTTACCAAGTGATGCTGACGACGCATGGTCACTGTACTTATAGAAAGGCGGCGGAGGAGGCGGAAACGTGGCCTTGTCGTTAGCAATTTGTTGAGCCAGGGCCGCCTTCTTGACCGATCGATGCAAGAGACAAGCGACAACAGCCCGCCATATCAAGACAGCAGCACCAAAAGCACCCAAGATGGCCCCAACGGCGATGAACACGGTGCCTTCAGGCACACTCGACGGTTGCATGAACGGAGCATTGTTCGTAGGAGGGACGGTAGGAGCGGGATAACTATACTGGCCGGGCAGAGTGGGAAGCGGGTCGTCGTCGGATGAAGTTGAAGAACCTGCACTTGACGATGGACTTGACGTGGATGTGGATGTGGACGTGGTTATAGGCGGGACACTATCGGTTGAGGATGGAGCCTCCGTTGTGCTACTGGCCTCACTCGTCTCGTCGGTGCTAGTAGCCGTAGGAGTGTTTGTCCGAGAAGGTGATGTTGTGTCCGCGTCGGTCGCAGTGGCAGTTCGTGTCGCGGCAGTGGTCGTCGGACTTGTCGCATCGTCGGTATCGGTTTGGGTTCTTCCTTGAGCGATGACGTTCGAAGCGAAGAGTGCGGCTATAGCGAAGAGGATTGGTTGGGTGCGCATGGTGGGCGAGCACGCGATGCGATTTGACGGGAGAAATAATCAAGCGAAAGAGGCCCCCGAAAATATATTAAACGATGTTTATGATGCGCAATCGCAAGCGCTGGATATCAAGTTTTGATGAATTCTTAGAATCTGCTGGATAGATGATTATTCTGTCTGTATCGTGGCTGAGCGAACGTGTAGTGGCCCAGAACCTTCGTATTCACGGCCTCGACTCAATTACTAAAAAGGAAAAGGTTGTCCCCGAAACAAGGGGGATAATACGATGAAGCGGCTACAATGTAAGCGAAAGGATGTCGCTAAAGATGGACTAGAATGGTTGTATTAAAATCGGTAGTATTGCATTGTTGTGGTTGTCGATGATTTCCAATGACCTCCCACCTCTTTGTTGCTTGGTATTTGGTGAGGAACGAGGGGGGGGGGACCGACAGAAAAGGAGGGAAAGGCTAAAATAAGCAAACAAGAACGTGGTGCTTGTCTAGTGAAAAAGCAAATTGAAGACGAGACGAGGAAGGCTCGCGTTGATTGCTGACTACCCTACCCTCCGTAATAGTACTAGTACATAGACAAACTCCAGGCACGACCTGCATATAAGTACATACTTCAAATATGTGCCTGGAATATTAGCGTCTACGATGGAAATTTCGATGTAGGGGTCTATCCATGTAACAGTACATGCTACATGCTGTCGTAACGCAATCGGCAAATTTGGCAGGCCGCAGCGACGCTGTACGACTTGGTAGCACAGAGCACCGCAGTGAGCCACATCACTGGGCTGACGGCCATACATTTCTAGAACAGGCTAATGTGAATAAAACATGCCAATGCCAATGCCATCCCGTGGCCTTACTTTCGTTTCAACTCCAACGCGCACAACACACCAACCCCGACGAGATCGATCTAGAACGCAAATTATTGACGTCGGCAGGTCCGGGGTTTTGTAAGGTGTGTTATTTGTACTTTACTTACGATCTCAGTTTGCTGGGAATGCGCGCATTGACCAAGTTCATGCGCGCCGGGGCGGGTCCGTTGAATCGACCTCATCACTTAGGACCGGCTAATCTGATATTCCCGTTCCAGGGCGGTCAAGATTTTCAAGAGTGGCAGAACACCAAACCCGCCTCAAGTGCTGTTAGCCACAATACATCCATTCCAGCTATCTTAACCAGACACCCACGATTGACCCTCGAAACAGCCCCTCCATTCTATCGTTCGCCCCGAGGACAACATTCCATATACCAATCCCGACCAAATAGGATTCCATCATGGGTGTCGCAAAGAAGACGCGCAAATTCGCCCAGGTGCGTAGCCCTCCCACCCGAAAATATCTTATCGATAAGACATTTCACACCCCGAATACCTTCAACTAACCGTCCCTCTCTCCCTCACAGGTCAAGCGCATAATCTCGCGTCGCGACGCGCGACTGAAGGAGAACCAAAAGAAGGCGGACGAAGCGAACGCGCAGAAGAAGACCAAAACCGCCTCGGGCGACGTAATCCGGCGCGAGGTGCCGCAGCTGCCGTCGCAGCTCTTCTTCCAGCACAACGAGGCTCTGGTGCCGCCGTACAGCGTGCTCGTCGACACCAACTTCCTGTCCCATACCGTGCAGCGGAAGCTGCCGCTTCTGGAGAGCATGATGGACTGCCTCTATGCCAAGTGCACGCCCATTATCACCAGCTGCGTCATGGCCGAGCTGGAGAAGCTGGGGCCTAAGTACAGGATCGCTTTGCGCATTGCGCGGGACGAGCGCTGGGAGAGGCTGCAGTGCGATCACAAGGGTGTTTACGCTGATGATTGTATCGTGGATCGTGTTATGTGAGTACTTGATACCGGTACACTATGATATGGTGTGGGGTGACTAACATCTGAGAAAAGGAAACACCGCATATACATCGTCGCCACCAACGACAAGGACCTCTGCAGAAGAATACGAAAGATCCCTGGTGTCCCTATCATGAATGTCGCCCGAGGAAAATACGTGATTGAGAGGTTACCTGGTGCTCCGCAATAGTCTTGGTTTCGGTAGCATATGAATATTCAAGGGCATCGTGGCGTTCAGGGGAGATTTCTTATGGCTTCACGGCATACCATGCAGGCGTTCCGAGGTATAAAAATGACATTGTTAAGGGCTACATGAAAGACACATTAGTCAGGTAGACATGCCTAATAATAAAGTCATGTTGAATTGGGGCATTCGCGATTATTATCCTCCAGTCAAGTCTCTGGAGTTGAGGCCATCTGGGATTCTATGTACATTGATAACCTCGTCTGTTGTTGAAGGGCTCCTTTACCCAACAGAAATTGTAAGGAAACCGCCGCCAGGGTATAGATGACGGTCAGTTCCCTTGGATCTATAAGTCACCACGACGTTAATATCTTCAAACCAAGTTATTTTTTTTTGTGCCTTCGAAAGTTTGAAAGCCACGCGAAAACGCCATAGCCCGCGTCTCTGCAAGAAAATCAACTATTGTACAACGCCCCCCTTTTTGCCATTCACTGAGCAGTCCGTTAGAATGCATATATATTGAGGTTGATCTCAGGTGGATCGTGATGCAGTAAAACACCCACTCCGGACAAATGAGTAACGAAGATGCAATTGGTTGGTTAATTGGGTAAGGGAAATGTGTATTAATGGAATTAGTTGAGGAACCCTTTACAGGCTGCAGTCCCACAAAGGCAAGGGATACGATCGAGGCTCCCGATCTCTCGCTCGAACTTGTAGTCATATGTCAACTCTTCGTCTACAGAAACACGTTAGCACTATTGCCATTCTCGAGCGAAATTGTTTAGCTAAGAATAAACTTACTCTGAGCGATATCTCGTAAAGCATAGATGACGATTCTCTTGCTACCTTCCACTTTAATAATCTTAGCTGTGCAGTTTGGCATACAGCTATGATTGATGAAACGAGCAATGCCACCCTTCTTTGTTGCATCTATAACGGTGCTGTCATCGATGCGGAACAGGTAGCTGCTACCAATGCCACTCTTAAGGTATCGGTTCTCCCGAATCTCGGAAATGGACTGCCGAACTTCCTCGCCAACGTACTCGATGATCATGTCATCCTTGTTGATGTTCTCCATAGCGTAAAGGCCCCAGTTGTGGATTGCGGAGCGAGCAAACTTGACGGGCTTCTTTCGCTTCTTCAACTGGTTGAATCTTAGAACCTCAGAGTCCTGGCCTAGAGTCTTCTTCTGGTCGTTTAGGTCGGCGACGAAGCGGCGGTTATTTACGCGATTCGCTCTCGAGTTACCCTTAGCCAGCAACTTCTCCGCCGCGAGTTTTGCAGCTTCGGCTGCTGCCGCCGCCGCATCCTTGCCGTCTTTCTTCGCTGCGCGGAGTTGTCGCTCTTCTCTGGCCTTCTGGACTTTAAGATGATGAGGAAGGTATTTAGATTTCTCCGAGTTCAAGATCTTCTTGACACCTTCGGTACGAGCACAGCCACTAGGATTTGGTACATAGTAGCCTTCGATGGTAAGTGGTGCTGTGCTTGATGGATCCTCGGCGTTAAGTTCCCGCACGCGATTGTGTCTCCATACCCAGAGTCTAGGATCACCAACGTCACTTGCCTTGTACTTCTTCTTAAGTTTGCCAATATCGGGGCTATCTTTAGGTTGAAGCTCAAGTTCTGGTAGAGTCTGTACTGAGAGGCTGAAGGATTCTGGTGAAGCCATTGCCGGGAGTACAGCATCAGAAAAGCGATCATCCTTGGGGATTATCTCTCCTTCCGGTTCTTCTACTTCTTTAACAGGAGGCTTTTGTAACGGCTCTTCGGGCTCCTGAGTCTCTTCTTTCTGCACTTGTCCTAAGGCTTCCTCAACGTATGCCTCCTGCTGTTTCTTTTTCATGGCCTCGCGCTCTTCGAAGAGTTGCTTCTTTGTCTTCTTCTTCGGCTTCGCTAGAGCGACCTTCTTCCGGCCCTTGGTGGTTTTCTCAACTGGAGTCAGAAGCTCAGTAACCCCAGAAGTCTTGTCATTATCAGGCTCAGCGTCCGGCATAACTACATCTTCAGTCGGACTAGGGAACTCGTTCTCAAGTGTATCAATAGTAACACCGAAGAGCTCCTCGTCGGACTTCTTCTGTCGCTTGATGGCTGCCTCCACATGTAGGTCAAGCTTACGCTTCTTGGTCTTGACAGCAACATCGTTGACGGGGAAGCTAGCATCCGTCATGGAATCTTCGTCTGCGAAGTCATTCTCAAAGCCATCGTCTTCAGTGCTCATGCGGCTACGAGGGCGTGAGTCTGCTTCTTCAACTTCACGCGCGACAGAGTCACGATTCTCGATTTCGTCTTCAGATGCTTCATCGTCGCTATCTGGAGGCTGCAGCCTATGGTGAAGTGAACGGAATGCATTGTGCGAAGAGCGCTTGCGTGCGAACGGGTCTGTGAACCCATAATTTCGCTGCGCAGCACCTTGCCCTTTAGCTTTCCTTATACGAGGTAATGCAGTGACATCGAGACGGGCCGTCCGACGTTCGATGGGATCGGCTCGAGAATTGGGCGTGCTAACTGGCGTCGTCTCGCGGTCCTCGATACTGATTGTAGGTCGCGAAGGGCCGGAAGGATGTTCGAGGTTCAATTTCCGTCTTTTAGCTACGTGATTAGCCGGATCTAGAAATGTGAATAGCGCAGGTACGGCGACTTTCGTCCTAATATGTCTGATCAGATGTTCCTTCATCTCACGACGAACGACTTCGATAGCCTCTAAAACAGGATCAAAGTTCTTAGCTCGCTGCTTTTTTTCTTCTTCCAGAACGGCTTCTTCGTCACGTCGTCGCTCATCGCGTGGCCGGTATTGGTGTTCATCTCTATAACGCGTATCCACGAGTCTCCTCTCTGGTTCACTTCGTCGTAGTTGACTAACGGAAGTAGAAGTGCCCGTGAGAGTAACCCCATGAAGCTTCATAGCCAAAGTGTAAGTGAAGAAGGCGCTGCCATCCGCTGATCTGAAACACCTATAGGCCTCGTCACGACCAAAGGAATTATTAGGGAAGATGATGTAATAGCCAGTCCTATCAGCACGTATATCTTCGAATTGGAATGACTTCAAACGCTTCTTCATGTGGGGTATCGTCGAGACCATGACAGGAACGCTTATGTCAGGGACGAAGATATACGGTTCGCCTTTGAGAGTGGCCGAGACGAGTGGAGAATCAGCTAGCAAAGAAAAGGCTTTAGGTTTTGTTGGAACCGGCCAGTTCGTTTCGACGGTCGACGCAGGTCGCTGTCGTTCGGCGGCAGGGCCTCTTGGGGCCATAGGAGGTGCACGACCGGCAATCTCGGGAGGCTTTAACCTGGGTCCAGTAGGTACAGGCGGTGTAGCAGTTGAACGCATAGCCTGATCGTTATCCTTTTTAAGGATGGTCTCTAGCATAAGCCTACTTTTCTTGCCATCTCGATCGAACTCTACTTTGATATGATTCCCCTCTATCTTTTTCCCGTTCATCGTTCTGACAGCTCTTCTCGCAGCATCCATAGCAGAGGCAGGTAGACGCCGTTGCGGTTTTGAGTCTCGATATCGAAAGGTAGCGAAGCCCAAGTAACTTCCAGTGTGAGGATGCATTTTGTTGCTACTCTCCGCAATATCACCAAAAGATGCGAAAATAGTCACAACTTTTGAAAAGGCAATCAGCGGATTGAACCCGCTAACAACAATCTGGGTTGGAGGCCCAGGACCGATAGAGGTAGCAGGATCATATTGGTACGGCTTGAGATTGTAGGGGGTCTGGCGTAATCTTGCCTTTGGCAGATGGAAGTCGACATTTATGTAGTCGAGCCAGCTGCCTTTGGACAGGCGAGGATCTGGAGGGGGAGCGTCATCTTCCTATTCAATGAATTAGCCAAAGGTCTCATACAAGTCAGATGACGCCCCCCCCTCCATCCGCATATATAATATTGTATAGTATATCGTGTATACGTACCAAATCGATATTCTTGTATTTGGGTTTCATGGCTTTTCTATCGTTCGAAGACAAGCTCTTGTCGGTTAAAGGATCGTGTATACACTTGGTTCCTTTTATAGTGAGGTTAGGGTCTCGAGCCGGGAGGCGCTGAGCAATACCGGGAATACTAGACAGCGAGCCGTTGGCCATTGTAGAACTCGTACTATCAGATTTGCTGGTAGCATTGTGAATGACGGACGTGCGCTGCTTGGCGGTCTGGATATGTGAAGAATTTATGGGCGAGCCCATTGTGGTGAGAGGTGTGAGATTGCTGTTGGAAGCGCGTGAAGAGGCATTCAGTGCAGCGGAGGAAGTGAAGACAGAGGAGGCGGTGCTTGCGTGAGAACTCGCGGAACCAACGCCATTGAGGATATCTCCTTGTAAAGACTCGGTATCATCTGTCGGGGGATGTGCGGCATCAGATAACGATGACTCGTATTTGGCGCCATCGCGATGAGCAGGTGTTGCTGTCTTGGAATCAATGTCGGCAACTTCTGATGCCCTCGAGGACTTCTCGCGTTCCCGTTCATTAGCCTTGTCTCTAGCGGCGCGAGGAGCGTTAGGAAAGAACTCCTTATAACCAGCGCTAGGAGCCATGATTAGGAGGGTCGAAGTTGGCGGCTTCGACTATCCACCGACCATCATATCTCGAATCGGCCAGAATCAAGAACACCATTCATGTAGCAAGATAAGTGTATGCGATTGATATATTGGGGTTGAGGTAGATGTGGTAGGAGGGTACGCGAAACTCCTGCGTCCACGCGACAGGATCGGAGATCTGACGTGTGGGACTTTTTGCAAAAAAGACAGGTAATTAAATTAACAATGCAGATGTCGAACAGCACGGGCTAGAGGACTGAAATTTGTGCCAATACGGTCGCGTACTGATGCCAAAGGTATGCTGGCGAGATTTGGGCTCGCGAGGTCGGGACTATGCTTTGGTCAAAGAAAGTGGGCGGGAGATGGAGAATGGAGAGGCTGATGTCGAAAAGTTGAATTGACGGTCGATGAGCAAAGCCAGATTCTGATTTCAGGGATGGGGCCAAGTCCGGGGGATGGTAGCCACACGTGTGCCACAATTTTGTTTTGTGTTTTGAACGTACCTTGTTTGTGGCTTATTTGTGGCGCCAGGCCCTCAACGAGCCCACCTAGGATTCCAAACTAAGGAAAGTTCGCAGCAATGGTGGCACCTGCGCGGCACGTATCACAAGCTAAAGCAGTCCGTATATTCCCCTTATTATGCACTACAACGTCACCGCCTTCTTTATTCGCCATCTTTCGCTCGGAAGGGTCAAGAATAACGACCTGACAGCGAATCGAATCGGCCATACCGCTCAAGTCTAGAGCGCGACGCAACTCCTTTTTACCTAGTCAGGCACCTGCTTTCAATATCTTTTTCTTGTATTCATGTATTTACGTCCAGGGGCCAGAATGCCAAATTTGAGGTATATCCCGACTATACTTAGCAACGTAAGTATAAGATTATCTTAATTTATTCGTTTATTGTCTCCCATTGCCAGCTGATGGATTCAGCCCAAATAAATCTCGACAAGTACAGATAGCACAGAACTTGAGAGAATCCCAATGTTGCATTAAGTACAAAGCAGACTCCAACCCCAAGTCATGGGTTTGGTATATATGTAGCTATTTGATACCAAGTCAGCAAGACACCTGTAACGAAAGGAATTGTCTTCTTTTTTTCCCAGGCCACTTAATCCTCCACGTCAGTAAGACAAATGGTCAAAGTAATTGCCATTCAAAGTTGTCAAGAATTGACGTGTAGCTCAACTACTTGTTAGGTCTCCAAGCGGAAACGCCGAAAGGCCAGAAATTGGAGGCCTTACAAGTACATATTCTTTCTCATCTGAATCTTGGTGTTAACATCTCAATCCTCTAGACCTTACAGGATGGATTCGAAGCATTGCCACAATGAACCTAAGTCCCTTTTGAGTGCTGACTCAGTGAGATTAACGTGCCTAAGAAGGCTTAAAAGGTATCCTACTTGAGGTACCAGGGATTCTTTATGAATTATGAATACAAGCCTTAATTGGCAGAAGTGTTTTCTTCAATGCATGTAGTAAATTCCAACGCGCACAAACAAACCAAGAGCTGACTCCGTCTAACCGATCCAACCATTAACGCCGATTGCCATTTGTCAGGTGAATAAGAGAACCCCTACTCGGCGAGCTTGAACTCGAACTCTTCGTCCTCATCTGCACCTGCGCCCTTCGCACCGCCAGCAAGGAGGTCAAAGTCGTCATCGTCGTCATCGTCATCTTCAGGGTTGAAGATGGAAAGGAAAGGAACTCTCTCCTTCCACCCATCGTCTTCCTTGCGGGCGAAGAGAGCAGGAGTAATAGTCTTGTCAGAGTCATTCGACAATGTTGTGTCAGTACGAGTGAACCCAGTTTTTGACGTTGGCCTCTTAGGCTTTGTCGTTCCCTGAGCAAGTATAGATGCAGTAGAACGGCCCTTGTTATAGCCGATAGTGGTTCTCGAGTTGGCTTCGAGCTCCGTTGGTGTCTTCCTGGGGCCCATCTGGGTTGGCACGTTGGGTTGTCGCTTAAAGCTGGGCATGGGAGTAGACGTGGTCTTCTTGTGGCCAGGGGCCTTGATAGCTTCCGTAGATTTAGCTACCTTTCGCTGCAGCGACTTGGTCGTCTCGTCCATAGCCAGGGCATCAGCGGCGTTCTTTGATTTGATGGTAGACAAGGCCCTGCTAGCTGTTGTTCTCTTAGCAGCAACATCTACTTTGGGCGCAGCTTTGGTCGAAAGCAAGGTTTTCTTCTTGCTAGCATCCGATTCATCTCGAACGCCCCAGTCGATGCTATCAATGTCTTCCTTAATCCGTCTGTCGCACTCCTCCATAGCCTTTCTGTTTCTCTCCTCCAACTCTCTGTCAGCGAGAGAGACGCCATGTTCATCCACAGGATTGAAGTAGTAGTCATAATAGCCCTTGAATAAGTTCTCCGGCTTCAAGGCGTCGAGCTTGAGAGCGCCATCCGGGAAAACATCGGACTCGTATGGGCGGTCCTTAGGTCTCGGTGGGCAGTACTCAATTTCTTCTTCGCTCAAGGGATCTGTCGTTTCGGTGTGGACTTGCAGCTTCTGGAGTTCAGCTTTTGGATGCTTCTGCTTAGGTCGGATAGTCCCTGGTGCCTTCGACTGGGACTTCTCGATTTCACGAACGGCGCTCTTAACATTAACGGCTTGCTGCCCCTTGGCCTTTGCATTCGTTGTCTTGTCGCCTAGGGGAGCTCTGCTGCGTGGCTCTGCTATTATCCGTTAGTCTCGTTCTTCAGAAATCATAGAAATGTCATTTGTAAGTTCAAGATCGTCAATAGAGTATATACCTGAAGGTGTTGCAAGACTAGCCTTGAGTCCCTTCCCTTTAGACGTAAGAGTATTCTCATTGCCTCTCGTTCTACCACCAAGGACGCTCTTAGCGCCGCCGGCCGCATGCGTAGCATTCTCGTCATTCAGAGGGACTTTGATAGGTGTCTTTGCGAATCTTGCTCCTGGGGTGTTTGGTTGGAGTTGGCGCTTGACTTGACCTTGCTGCTTGAGGGCAGCGCCATTCTGGCGGTTGAAGGCCAAGTTTTCTTGATCCCGAGCAGCCAACATTGCAGGCGAGCTTAGCGAATAGAGCAAGCAGAGAAGATCGCTATGCTAGAAGACCAGGAAACAGCAATAAGTTCGGATGAGATCGATGCAATGTCGTAATTGACGTATGTTTACTTTGGGATTGCTGAGGAGGGACGTCTCCCCATTAGCACAGACGTCTATACTAGTAACGGATGAATTTCACTGTGTAATGTGAAGTTGAGGCGGACAATATTCGTAAGTAGGAAATTATTGGAGAATTATTGATAGACAGAACCAACGTTTGCTTCATTCCTAATTTCTTAAGCATGGTTGTTTGAATGTTGTTCTAACTCTTTTGGTGTGGTACGGCAGTTGCCAAAGCAACTGGGATAGCAACTTTGGCACAGAGGCCCCTCCTTTGGTCACGAAGCTGATTACAGTGTGCATAAATGAGTATATATACTGTATAGCTCTCACCCAAATTTCCGCATAGGCCCGCCTTTAGCGAAGCTAACTGCACTGTGCGTCCAAACAAATGATGAGACGGGTGTTACTATCCCCTATCGGTCACTTTCGAGGGCAATAAGGAAGGCGGGGCAATCTGGTACCAACCCACGCTGAACCATATGAAATTCCACGTCTATCCATCCAGTTAATTGATCCATCATTCAACGAAGTCCCTTTTTTGTTCTCCTCAAACCACCAGCCTGTATTCGTTGCCTACCTATTCAACACGCATCATCTGCTTCACCGGATCTTCGATCTACCTTTCTGTTTCTATCCCTCTCCTAGCTCTCATCTCATCTACCAGCCAAGATGGCGGATCGCATTCGAGAGGTGAGTTGATAACATCTCAAGATTCCCCCTTACCCCACCATTGGTATACATCGCGTTCTACAGCAGCTAGGAGCAAGTTCTGAAGCCTACGAATGCGGCTTAATAGGAGATTTATCCATATTTATATGGCCATATAGGATGATATTAACTTTAATGTTTGGTTTAGAAAATGAACCAGCTCCGCCTGGAGGCTGACGAATCCGCTCAAAAAGTCGAAGAGTTGCAGGCTAAGGTCAAGGCTCTTGAGCAGGAGAACCTCGCCAAGGAGCAAGAGATCACCTCCCTGTCCCACAAGAACGGCCTCCTGGAAGCCGAGAACGAAAAGATGGACGCCACCATCAAAGATCTGAAGAAGGCTGCGGATGAGGGCCTGCAACATGGTACGCACAACGAGACCCTCCAACGAAGACTTCAGCTGCTCGAGGAAGAAGCAGAGGAAGCGGACAAGACACTTCGTGAGACAAATGAGAAGTAAGTCTTCATATAAGCTACACTAACTCCCACGGGGAGACATGATGACTAACGCAAACTACAGGCTTCGCCAGACTGACGTAAAAGCCGGCCACTTTGAGCGCAAGGTACAGGCGTTGGAGAACGAGCGAGACCAGTGGGAGGCCAAATACGAGGAGATGTCCAAGAAGCACCAAGCCCTGCAGAAGGAGCTGGAGGACCTCCAGAACGAGATTGGCAACATCTAGTTCGGGTACTACGTTCGTCGAGACCGGTGTCGCGAGATACGAAGGCTGTGCCTTGGAGGTTTAGAATTTCTTTTATCGACACTGGCACCACGTCAACCTACGCGGGGAGGCATAGTTGACAACCGACTCTACGTTCCACTTCAAGAGACGGGAATGCTGCGGTGGCTATTGAAGAAGACTCGTGTTTAGGGCATGTTTATTTTTTGTGGAGGACTTATATGTGGTATTTGCATCATGCAAAAGCCCGCGAGACGGATAGAGAATGCACTAATCAACCACGTGGTTTCTTTCTGCTCTTAGAGGATTTCTGTTTCCTCTGATTTACTTGCCTTTCCGCCTTCGTCTCGTATCTAAACTTTGGCTTCTTCTTTTTAGGCGGCCTGGCTTTCTCCATACTCCCTGGAGGATGTTGGGAGCCTTCCTTTGGCGTCTCTTCGCCCTCTTCGCTAGAGTCTTCGTCCGGTTTAGAGCTTGACAGTCCATCCTTAGACACATGTACAGACTCCACCGTCACCGTAGTATATCGCTCTTCGTCGATGTATTCCTCTTCGTGATCAACGGGTTCTAATGCAGGCGTATCCTGAAATCCTCCCCATTCATCTGCCTCTTCTTCCGATGTCTCTTCTCCACCCACGTAACCGGCTTCTTGTGCTTGCTTTAGGATCGCATTGACGTTCTGGACATGTTCTTCAACTTCTCTCTTTCGATCTTCCCGCAACTGTAGAAGTGTCTCCTGTTAGCAAGCCAGTACTCTTAACTCCTTCACAGTCAATATGTAGACATACCTGCTTTCTCATTTCGATCTTCTCTTGCCGAGCCCTCTGCGCCGCCTGTTCCTGTGCATTCTTGATCCTTTGCAATTTGCGCTTATGGAATCCGGTCAGGTAGTCGGCGCGAGCATCGTTGTCGAATTTGATCTCCTCGATCGAATGCTGAACTTTTCGCTTCTTGGAGGGCGGAGGCAGTAGGCCCTTCCTTGGTCGCGGGCGCGCAAACATGATCGTCTGAATAGGGGAAACGAAATAATATAGAGAGGTCTGTTCAAGTACCAGATTTAAGAAAAAGGGCCAAGGCAATGTCGTTTTCTGAGGTTATGAAGTTCAATGTTAAGTATAAGATGCTAATTCCAGTTGTGACCGGTTGCTAAAATTTAGTTACTTTTTTCGAGCAATTGAGCACTATCAAGCCATCCCCGCCTTATCTCTCAGTGGCTAGCCCGCTGAGGTTTCAGCACTTTCAGGGATGCTGCAGAGGCCTACAGGTCTCAAATCCCGCCGTAACCGTACTACCTGATAGGCCGGAACATGCCGCGTGCTTGCGCAACGAGCCAAACGTCAACTTCGACAGAGCTTCAGCCTTCTAAGCTCAAGCCCCGTTCTCCTTGTCATCACCAAACAATCAAGTATTTCGTAAGAGTCAACTGCACGATGCGTCTCTTCCGGACTGCCGCGGCACTGGCTGCTTGCTGCGCTTCTGCGCATGCTTTCTCAGACTCTTCTCCTTTTATTCTATTCTCATCGGCCGCGTATGTAACTTGATGCCAACAATCGTTCAGCTCGTGTGTAAGGGTGTAGCTAATCACGAATATTGACTAGATTGGAACTGCCAGCGAGCTCGAAGCAAATACAATCGAGTGGTGAAGTCTACTCATCCATCCAGCAGCTCCTAGCGGGCTGCCCGACCGAGCGATACCTCATTGTCTCGCAACCGAACCTGAACGCAGGCGACTTGAGCGCGAAGGACGCAGTACCGAACCTCCGTCGATCCCTAGAGAAAGCTCAAACCCAATATACCATAGCGGAAGTGGCTGGAGAGCTAAATTTGAAGGATATCTCGGCGTATATTCAGAAATCTTGCGAGGGATCGGTGCAACCATTCATCGATGAACTCGATCTCGCTCCTCTTCCATCCAATAGCGCGCAGACGCTGAAGGAAAACGGTATATAGACACTATGGTTTTAATCGAAGAACGTTTCGCTGATAGAAATAGATGATGAGCTCGGTATGGTCCTCGAGCAATACGAGAGAGAGGGCTCCTATACGATCATTTACGCCGGCGGTCCACGAAAGGAGACGTCCGAGACCTACAAAGCCGATTTCCAAGACGCTGTTCATCAGGAACTGAAGAGACAGCTCCACATCGCTCAGCAGAGGGCCGAGAACAGGACTCGCAACCTCCCTCTATTCGAGAAGTACCAATACTTCACCCCAGGTCGGTTCAAGACCCTCGCGCAGACGGGCTCTCCTATTAACAAATGAGCAGGTATATTCACGGGTCTGATCGCGTTTGTCGTTCTTATGTCGATCCTGTACGCCGGTATTCTTGCAGTCGCTAGTCTTGAAGTTCCATACGGTGCGTTTGATAAGGAGATGGGCCCTGCCGCGCAGAAGAAGCAGCAGTAGATGTAACATGCCGAAGTAATTCAGTTGGAGGATGATATACATATCAAAGCTGTAGTAATTCAGTGTGTACGAGATACTATTGGGTCAATGGAGTCCAGGTAACGGGTAGCATAGAAGTTGAATGAGACTTCGTCACGGCACGCATCGTTTTATCAGATGGAAGAAGACTGCAGATATATGCAACTAGAATCGACTGCGACTTTTCCTTTTCCCTCCAGCGTCTCGTCACCATCGTGTCTAGAACAAGGATATCTAGTTTTTGTGACTCGACCTAACTCCCAAACGCCTTCCTTAGTCCTTAGGAGCTTGTGGTCATCTAAATGGTCACAGCATCAAATTCTCTCCCCTTCAGTCTCAAGCACTGCTCCCAGATAATGCAACTTCTTCAGACCAGGTGACTTGGCAAAAGGAAGTTGGCGATGCCTTCACGGACGGCGTACTCGTGACCGCAGTTGGCGCAAACAAGCTTGCCCTCCATGATCTGGGTTTCCATAAGAAGGTTGTGTAAATCTTTAAGTGTCTTCTCATCGCTCTGCAGCTCTTCCACAGACGGCGGCTGCGGTGGCAGAGCAGGGAAGCCGAGCTAATAAAATGTTTAGTCTACCTCTCATTGCAATTATGCTTAAGAGAAGAAACGCCATATTTTCATATATGCGTCTTTTCAGAAGTCAAGCCATGCGAAATACGTACCTCTGTCGCTGTAGTGGACAGCGCCGTCCAGTCGATGCGGGGCAGCAAATTTATCACGAGTTGGGCGTTCACCTCTATGTCATCCTGCACCAGCTCTGCGTCCTTCGGGTGTAAAGGATATGAATTTGAAGAGCTTTTGCACGCCTTGACTGCGCAGGTCAGGAAATTGAGGCTTAGAACCTTCATCTTCACGGGTGGTTGAGTTGCGACAAGATTTTTCAAAGTTTCTCGTAGTCGAGAAATTTATGAGACGCCAAAATTTACCAAAGTTTTTATAGTCACACGTGATGGAGACAGCACTGAGGACGAGCACAACAAACGCACGTTAAATAATAAGCACAATATAAATAGATCAAGTGCATCATATACTTCATTTTCAAGACTATGAATTCGAATATTTACGCCATCGTCTTCTCGTAAGCTATGTCGTCTCGTTCGCCCCTCCGCTTCGACAGGCGCAAGTAGAACGCAACAGCGGCAAGGACAACGCCGAAAAGGAGAGCTTTCTGGAAGACGGACCATCCAGCAGAGGGAACAGCAGCCGCAGCCGCAGCTTCCTCGGCAAATGGGCTCTCCTCCGAAGAATATCCTGCAGCCCATTCGGAACCTCCGTGTTCTTCGTGTGAACCTGGAACCGCGCGACATACATATCAGTAAGAAAACGACGGAGGAAGGCGAAAACGAGGACGGCTTGGGATAATTGTGTTTATAGCTCAACGTGGATACCTTCAGGCGGCACCTCGAGCTCTCCGCTCTTGGCGATCTTGACAGTCTTTTCCGGCTTGTCACCTGGCTTGGTCTTGACGTTCTCAATCTTCTTGACAACGTCCATACCCTCAAGCACCTCACCGAATACAACGTGCTTGCCATCAAGCCACCTATATTTGTTGTTAGCCTTTTTCTGTTTCTCTTGATTGTTTCTTCGATCGACGTTGTCGAATTGGGGAGCCTTACGAGGTAACGACGGTAGTAATGAAGAACTGTGAGCCGTTGGTGTCCTTGCCAGCGTTTGCCATGGACAGGAGACCCTCCTTGGAGTGCTTTAGCTTGAAGTTCTCGTCAGGGAACTTCTCGCCGTAGACTGCGGAGACAAACAATCAGCGCTTTGTTCAGATAACCTAAATACGGCTATTGACAACTTACTCGACTTGCCACCAGTGCCATCACCCTTGGTGAAGTCACCTCCCTGGATCATGAACGATTTGATAACTCGGTGGAAGGTAGATCCCTCGTAGCCGAAGCCCTTCTCGCCAGTAGCAAGGGCTCGGAAGTTCTCGGCGGTCTTGGGAACAGTCTTTCCGTAGAGACCCATGACGATACGACCGAGGGGCTCATCACCGTGTGTGATATCGAAGTAGACCTTGTGGGTGATCTTAGGGCCCTTGACGGCCTCGGCAGTCTGGGAGAAGCAGATAACGCTTACGCCCACCAGCAGGAGGGCGCCGGCCAAAAGTCGGCGTAGGTTAAACATGGTGAAAGGAGATTTTATGGGGACCAGTCAAGCGGGTTAGTAGAGATTGAAATGTGATGATTGACAAAGTGCCTAGCTAGAGAATTGGTCCTATTCCGAAGGCCAGGAAGAAATGGGAAGGGGGAACTGGAAAGGACACAAAGCTCAATTGAAGCGACGTTTCAATGTTAGAGCTGTCGCAATAAGTCCAGACCCCTGAACCCCACAAACACCCCGATAAACGGGTTATACATTCAGGGTTCGGTGGGTCCTACGCCACGCTGCTTTAAGCCGAAGCTTGGTTTGGCTTGAATTTCGTAGTGATAAACGGTCGCCCCCTTTAAGTTGTTCAGCGGGGGGTGACTCGTTAACTACCTATAGGTTAATAACGAATATCACTGCCCTCGTTACATGCTTAGATAAATCAAATCTAGAAGAGGTACCAGTCAACGCTGACAGGCTTACGTATTCTATATGTGCAAGATGATGGAGAAGAGAGCATGTCTAAACATAGGAAAGTAAATGCACGGCGCCGAGACGATATGGTAAAGTAGATACAATGGCCTGGTATATTAACCAAGAGGCTAAGCAATGTTTTATTGTGTTTGTACTTTGAGCAAAGGGAGCTAACCGTCCGGTACTCAATTATTCGGGAAATAGTTGAATACTCAGACTCCTGTATCATTTTGGGTTACCCATTGAATGGGTAGATCGTTAAATATATAGCATCATGAAAGCTTTGTCCTTTTTAATGCTGCTTTTCTTGTCGCCCGTTCTGCACGAAGACGGGTTCTTTCCAACATTCCAAGGAGTTGAGATTTGTCTTAGCGATTTGCAGTGGTGTGATCATTGATATGCAGTTTATTTCTTGAAACATTTATGAAATCCATACCGTCCGATCGAGTATTCAGTGACGCCAGCTGTAGCGGCATAATCAAGCTTCAAGCTGGCGGCACGAGCATATCTATTCCTATCAGTCCTATCTCTTGGGCAAGCAAAAAAAAATTATCGTTACACTTACATGAGCATATTTAATTATAATAGTGGCTGATATATTGCTTAGTCATCACGACTTCCTAGGAAGTCGGTCGTGTATAGTAGTTTGCCTCAAGATTATTGTCAAGCCTAGCAAACTGGGACATTCATGGAGTTCATAAATATCGTAACTAAAACAAGATACTGAACAACCTAATACGCCCGGACACTTGCCTATATCGAGATAGCCTCTACGGGCTTTATAATACTAAGGTGAGCTTCAGCGCACAACTTTAGGCTGCGGCCAGGCTTAGGTTACACACACGGCCTATTGTAAACCCACATGGAGCACCAAGATTGCACATATAATTTCCATTGCCAATATGACCTTGAGGGCCATCATCTACGATATCTAGGTGTTCGAAGTCTTGTTAGAGGTGCGTAGTCTCTAACGGCATCGTGCACCAATTATAAGTCATGAAATAGACAGTAATGAAGCGGTAGATGGCAATTACTGTATACAAGATAGTTTTCAACAGGAGATCACCATCCCAGAATAATAGCAATGTGAGAAGTCACGAAGTATCTAATGCGAATGGAGGTAGATACGCAGCAACCATAGCGATTTCATTCGTAGATTTTTTATTCTACACTACGCCATAATATCCGCTAATAGAACGTCGCAAAGTCTCATAACCTTCGTCATTGTATCGCCAGGTACAAGCCATACATATTCATTTACCTCCTCTAGCAACTCCTTCAAGCCTTGTCTTTGGGCTCCCAACCAGGCTCCGCCATCTCGAACGCCTCCATGGTGAAGGGTGGTGCGACGGTGCAACCGACCAGGGTCCAGTCGCCTAGGCTAAGTGCATGCTGCCACTCGGCCTTCTGGACAGTGATCTGGGGACGTTCGCCCTTTAAGATGTCATTGCCGAGAACGACGTCTCGCACGGGACTGCCGTCGTTCCAGGATAGCGAAAGCCGCAACGGGGCGCCGGCGTAGTAGTGCCAAGTCTCGACGGAAGTCAGTACGCGATGCCAGTGGGAGAGTCCGCTTTCACCCTCTAGCAGGTAGTAGATGCATGTGCTGTGTTCATCGCGAAATGTCTCAATGAAGTGGCCCTTCTCGGGGTGCGGGGACAGCTTGAGAGCTGCAATGATATCTTGCGCCGAGGGTTTTGAAGTTGCTGCCATTGTGAGGGGGCCTATTGAGTATTTTGCGTTCAGGTATCTCGGATGACACAGGTATCAAGTTAAGGGAGGATGGTTGCTTTTAAATGACAGGGGAAAGAAAGACGTAAGGAGTTGTTGGTATTAAATATGAGATTACACCTGGTTCCTACCTAGCCCTATCACTATCTGCACAGGAGCAATCGCACAAGCACCTCGCGGTTTCTTCAACCCCGCTTACCTTGCCAAACCGAACATTCGGATCTTCTTGCGCTTTCCGTCCGGTCTGATCAACAAATAGCATGGGTAGAAATGGTTTGTCGAAGCAGTACCGTACCTGCTGTGCTACTGAAGCTTACGAGGCATGTACTTGTAGGGCACAGCCTACATATCCGCAACGTTGTCAGCACCTTCTCACACGAACTTTAGCCAATCATGATAATTCGATCTATGGCATATATGCAAGAGATATAAATGTGTGAGAAATGTGCCAAGACGTAGCAGAAGGAATAAGTCCTCGGATATTGATTGGAGAGTATGAGCCGCGTAGTCGTAAGGAGGAAAAATTCGAATGTGATTTCCGCCTTGCGGTACATTTCAACCCTGTCCTCGGCTGATGGCTAGCTGATGATATGGAGTGGCGAGAGCCCAGGGTCCAAATAGCCCCTATCGACCAATGCTCGTGTGTTTGTCTTGCTCGGACAATATACATGTATGTTATATCGTAGGTAAATACCAATCAGAGCCCAATGCGAAATGGGGGCGAGAAGCCACCGTTGCACAGTAGTTGGTTTATTGATCTTACACACAACCTTGAAAATGCTCGTGTTACCAACATACAACAGAAAGATTTCCGCTCATGCGGCACAACCTCTATGTTGTTCAGAGCCACCACAACTTCGCATAGAGATGGATTAGCATTGATTTAACTTACCTACCGAAATCTACTATTTGCACTAGGTACATATGGGTCTCATTTCTATACACAAGCCAAGACTATGGGCTTTTTGAGCCTCAACGACCCTGTCCGTGTAGTAGCGTCTGTGGAAACCCATTAACCGTTAAGCTTAAGGGACTATCCGTCGATCCACCTCACAAACATTTCCGGATCTTGGATGACGTATCTTAAGGATTTCAACTACCGGATCTAACAACACGTTTATCGTGCTAAAGTGAAAATAGTATAATATCTACGATGCAAACCATACAAATGCTCGTGTTGTTGAGCGGGATTGGTGGGAAGTACCGTAAGGATCGCCTGCTAAAAATAGAGAAAGTAATCACCCCGACCTGGGGCGTCGTTACTTATGCCTTGATTCAGCTTGTTGGTGCGTTGTGCAACACTACCTCGAGGACGCCCGCCAATATTACGACGTTTAGGCGTGGCCATCCATGCTCGAAATGCGACTGGTGCATAAGGCACATAGGCGGACCGATAGCTCGAACCATTCCTAATTAACACTCGGTATGTTTTCCGGGCCTGCAAGAAAATCCCTTTCAGCTTGCCGCACTTGCGAAGCCTGGTTTAGGTAGCCGTAGGATCCATACAATAACGCGACTGTGCCATGTTTTCCCGTCTCCTAAATCTCTTCCCCGGAAACCTCCCCGCCATGAGTCCTTCCCCAGGCTCTCCACAGTCAAGTCTCAAGGAAGTAAGCTTTTGTTTTCTTCGGCGTTTCTGCCGTCATCATCCATGCGCAGACTAGCACCGCGCTGAAATCCGCTCGCTACACTATGAGCGTCGTCGACCAGGATATGCCCGTGGCTTTGGCCATGGCGGCTTTTGCTGGCGTATCTTGGTATGTCGGTGCTGAAATCAGTATATCGCTATTCCTGGTCTTCAAGCGGCGTCGTGGGCTTTATTTTTGGAGCTGTGCTCTCGGAATCTGGGGCGTTATCTTACAAACGCTGTTCATCATTCTTGCCGACTTCGGTGTATGGTCGAATCTGAAAGCATCTATTACCCTAATCTACCTGACTTGGGCCATGATGGTTATACCTCAATCATGGGTCCTATATTCGCGGCTTCATCTAATCACCTCGGAGCGCGTCCTACTGAACTGGGTACGAGGAGTATTAATATTTACCTCAATCGTCTTTGGGATAACCACTATCCCATTGGGTGTTCTTACGGTATATAACTCTTTTGTAATTATCTCGTCAATGTTTAAGGCAACCACCGTTGACCGATCCGCCCACAGCAAACTGTTAAACCGTCCCTATTTCCTGTCAACAATGTTTGGGACCGTCTGCAAACGCTCGTATTCTTCGTCCAGGAGACCGCTCTCAGCATCTTGTATATCTGGCAAACACGCAAATTTCTGCGTGACTTGACCCCCTTACTCCGAAGGCCGCGCCCATCCTCCATTTCTATAGTAACGGTGGAGAAGGTCGAAAAGAAGAAAACCATGCTTCAACATCTTATTTATACTAATATCATCATCATCTGCCTCGATATCACACTTCTCGGAATCCAGAACGCGAATCTATTTTACCTACAGGGAGCCTTCAAGCCCGCCGTATATGGCGTGAAATTGAAGCTAGAGTTCGTGATCCTGAACCGTCTGATAAAGAGTCTGCGCCACCGCGGCGATACCACGCTAGGCAGCAATGATGGTTTGGTTGCCGGAAGCGGCCCTGAGAATAATGGTGTCAACATAACTCGGGCATGGGATGTTCAGAGGCCATCTACTGGCAATAACGGGCAATGGCCACTGAAGCCGCCTACTGCGGACAACAGCTTCAATATGGCAGACCTGGAAGCGGACCGGAGTAGGGCTCTGGGATGGTCACATAGCCACGACAGTCAGACACCTATCGTCCTTACGTCTTGTACGACTGCCGTGACTAGGGACAGTGAGGTCTAAGGGCTCGAGAGGGGAAAAAAAAAACGGGTTATTACATTGAGTTGTAATAACACCAAGGCATGAGTATGGGTTATATGGCGTCGCTAGGTACGACGTATATATTGGTTTAACATGGACTTTAATGAAGCGTTGGCGCTGGAGGTTTTCATTTCTAGGGTGTCCGTGAGTCCTCTAACTCGCGTGTTCTGTATCATAGTCACAAAAGTCGGCCACGACGTACAGGTGTTCGTTTCAAATGCTATGGAACTATTTAAAGGATTTATATAGAGATATCCATCATGCGGGTGTGCATGCAAAGTATTGGCCTTCTTACAGGTGGCACAATATACGAATATAGGTAACGAATATAAGAAATGCCTCTATAAGCGGTTAACTCTACATGGGCCGATGCATGTAGGTAACCGTCACACGGGCCCACCCTAACGGATAATGGCCTATCAGCTTATCAAGTCGAGCGCGGAAGTACACCACATTTTTAGATTCACTATCATCCAATGGTCAGTGCGCGCTGCTGATAGAAAGCCTCAATCCTCAACCACCGCAATTGGAACTTGAGAAGAATATCGCGACCGCACATAGCAGGACCTCCGTGCCAATTCGCCCAAGATGGTACGCTTACCGAAAGCCTCGCAATTGTAAGCAGAATATGGTACTGACTTGATACAGGTGTTCATAATGGGAGTCAACTTCCACGAGAAGAAACTCGTCAAGGTAAGCTTCCACGGAGACTTGCAATTTGCGAAAAGCGCTCCTAACAAATGAACAATATAGAAAGCGCTTGAAAGCTTCTATGGTCTCGGGCCACAGCTTTCAGCACGCATCATGGCCAAGTACACAATACACCCGCTTGCCAGGCTCGGCACGGTTGCCCCCAAGACGGTCACAGCCCTGACGGCCGAATTGTCCACCATGACGATAGAGAACGACGCTAGGCGGATAGTACAGGATAATATTAAACGACTGAGAGATATGGGAACATACAGAGGAAGGAGACACGCTATGGGTCTACCTGTACGCGGACAACGGACGAGAACACAAATTGCGACCGCTAGGAAACTCAACTGCCTTGAGAGAGGAGGAACACATTCTAAGATTTAAAGGCGCATATTTCTAGTGGTGTTTCTCAGAGGCACACCGGCGCGATACATCCCAGAGCGTTAACCTCTAGGGTCATTAAGGGAAGGCGTTGAATAGAGGTTTACGATATGCTCTTACAAGTCATTGAAGGAGCATCCGGTGGATGGGCGTCTTTGCTATACACCAGTCTAAGGGCGTTGCTCTTGTACGACTAAATGTAAAAAAAATTACATTCGGAAAGGCTGAAATCCTAAATAAAATCCGAGCACATCTCACATGAACAAAGAACATTGATGTTAAAATCTCACTGTTGATATGTGAAACACATTATATGACCATATTCTTAGGGAATTTGACCTCTATATCGTCAGTTCTTTTGATAGACTGGTCAACTCTCATTGAGGGTGGTTACAAACTAATTTCTGACTTATCATGGGCTACAACTACGTGCTATAGGATACTTCTTCGACTCGTGCTACCAACCTAGAAGAAATTATTATATCCAGACCACGCCGCTTTTCTCAGGATAGTACATTGGGGAAATACACCTCTGCTTCACGTAGGCTTGGTAGATCATCTTCTAGCACGGGTTCGCCTTCCGCTTGCAGCTTTGCAGAGACCTTCTCGACGTCTCCCCAGACTCGTACGATGTTCCCACCAGCAATCTTACCGGCGTCCTCATCCGAGACTCCTCGGCGTAACAGCTCCGCAATCAAGTCCGGATATTTAGATACGTCAGTTAACCCCTCAGGTGCGGACGGAATGCCGTCAAAGTCGCTTCCCAGGCCGACGTGATCATATCCGATGAGATCACCAATATAGGTGATATGGTCAACCACATGGGAGAGAGTGTTATTCTCAGGGAAGAATTCAGGAACACCGTTCTCGGCACCCTTATCGACACAGCTGATGAAATCAGGTGCGAAGTTTACTGTGACAATTAGTTATAGCTCAGGGAAGGACTTGTCTATAAACTTACCCATGACAATCGAGTTCTTCTCCTTCACGAGATGAAGTATATCGTCTGGTACATTACGAGGGTGCGGACAGATCGCATACGCAGAGGAGTGACTGAACATGATGGGAGCTTTACTCCCTGCCCATCCCTCGCTACCACCTAGGACGTCTCTCATAGTGTCTACACTGACATGTGACAGATCGACTAGCATACCAATGCGGTTCATCTCGTTGATCAGCTGTCGACCCTTAGGAGAGACACCACCCCATACCGGGGGTGCTTTGCCAAAAGGATGTTCCCAAAGAGCCGCATCGGCAAATATATTGCCGCAGTTATGAGTCAACGTGGCATAACGGACTCCCATAGAATAGAAGCGCCGCAAGTTAGCGACTGAGTTACCGATTTGATGAAGGCCCTCGATCCCGAGTGGCGAGATGAGCTTGCCCTTCTTAAAGGCTGCTATAGCGGCTTTGGAGTCCACTGGAATACCAGAGAAGTCATTGGGATAAGCACTTTGCAGCCGAGTCATAAGATCGATCTGCTGTAAAGTAAGCTGGACGCCTATTTCACTGCGGTCAGCTAAATATGCCAAGAGGTTTCGGTAGATTTGGGTACCAACTAGGAGCATAGTTCTCATCCGAGAAGTCCGTGCCATTCTCGGGACAGGGTGTGAAGACGCTCCAAAAAGCGCCTCCGTTCTGCCCCTCTCTCAATCTCGGGAGGTCGACGTGCATCGGCAGCCCGCCTTCCAAGAATGGCTTTGTGAAGTTGTCATGATAAATGTGGTTGTTATATAGAAATCGGATGAGGATAGCAAAGTCATTATGCCCATCTTAGCAGTTATTAGTTACTTAGACCTAACAATAGAAGAGTCGAACTAAATGTTACCTATCAAGGGAGTTTGTGAAAGAATCTTATGGACTCTCTGTTCAATGGATGCCGGGTAGAAGTGAGAATATGCTTTCGATAATGGGTGATAACATCGTGAAGTTGGGTGTAGCAGTGTGCCCAATAGTAGCAGAGATGATACAATGACAATTGCTTTCTTTACGAATGGAGGCCGAGAGCGAGCGGGTATCGCGCTGTCGACGCTGGGAGCTACTTTCTCATACATGTTGCAAGACAAATGACTCCTAACAACGTATGTTATTTATTGTCTTACATTGATACGTATGATGTGTACGTGACAGGATTGCTGAGACATACATGTCGTGTTGATAGCGAGCACGCAGTATGTGGCTTACAAAGCTATCTACATGCTGCTATCAGTGTAATTTCTTGGAGCTAGCTTACGGCACCGCGGCACCACGGCACCACCTATATTAGGTACACTACCTACCTATACCTTGTCAATCAATGAAACCGGCAATCTGCAAATTGCAACATGATCGGAACTAGACCTCATCAACTGACGCCGGCACGGGCTTCAAATATACATACCTACATATATCTAGGTATTCATGAGAACACTTGTTATGGCTAGCTATTGTCTAGAACAATTTCTATGCGTTTGACCGCCTATGTGGGTTGTGTTCCTAAATATGGGATCTAATTACAGAGTACGAACTTGTTAAATATCGATAATCGAGAGGCCTCTCATGACCCCGGTAGCTTACGTGCCTTCTAAGGCTTGACAGGGCCGATGCCCAAAAAGTTTGGATGAAACGATTCCCTACAGGGCTATTTCATTCTTGTTCTAATGTCGTCAGCGGGACCAGGGCGGTACTTAGACACCATGTAACCTGCCTGACAGCTACTCAGCAGCGACTTCAGCCTATGTCAGCCTATAATACCGATAACTACGTAATGGGTTTGAAGGAAGGGGTACTTGTGCACGTAGTACCAAGTGCTTGCAGAAGGCGCACAGGCTACATGTACATTACCTGTATAATGCAAACAAAGGGAAGCCCAGTGCAGGTGCTCCATTGCTCTAAAACCCCCCTGGAGTCTGCAGGTCCGACCTTGGACCAATGAAGTTTTCAAGCTTCAGGTGCTTTTGCGCTGTCCAAGCTTTTCCTCTAAGTTGCTTTATTGGGAGGAATCTCGTAAAAAAGAGCGAGACAGAATCCGATGGAGACAGATCTGTTTTATCATTCATTCTTTCTGTACATTTCGCATCTAATCAATCTCTCCTTTACTTTGTAGAACGCAGCTCATCTCCATTCTTCTCTTCAGTAGCTCTGAAATAGTGACACGGCATTCCCGTTTTGTGATACCCGCCGCCGATTTTCAGCTTTCTTACGCCCGGCTGCCCTTGATTCCTCTGCCGACTCCTTTCCTGCCATTGGTTCTACATCGCATACTGAGCCAGCTCTCCATTCGCGCCTTATCGCAATCCCGCTCCTGAGTCAGACACTGTTATCTTTCGTTTTGAATCAGTGGTAGAAACCCCCGAGCGCCCAAAATCAATCGGTGTTTCTAAAGGACTGCGTCATCACCATGCCGGGGTTCGCAGATTCTTTCTGGTCGACGGACTACGCCGCAGGTGAGCGCGAAAGAAAACGCCAACTAGGTCCAACCTGTTCTATACGAATGCTAACAATGTTTTAGGCTTGGGCGTTCTGTTTACTAAACTCCAGCAAGGAGTCCAGGAGAACCGACAAGTCCTGACGATCGCTCGGATGCGAGCCGAAGCTGAGGAGGTCTACGGCCAACGACTTGGAGATATTGCGCCGGCGGCCGACAAGATCACCGGGGGGTTCACGCGTGACGATGGCGCAAGTCTGCGAAAAGTACGATTCGCGATATTTTCGGCTTGTGGCCCACAGGAGCGTTGTAGCTAACATTTATTCTTATTTGTCTAGGCATACGATGGAGTCCGAACCGAGATGGAAGACGCTGCAAGAAATCACAAGAAAATAGCACAGAGTATTAGGGACCTGGTTGTAAATCCGTTTGCGCGATGGTGCGACGCCCATGAGTCCCGCATCCAAGATTCGCAAGATGAACTGCAGACACGCATCAAAGCCCACGATCGCCAGGCCGAGGTAGTCAAGAAGTTACGAAGCAACTACTTTAACAAGTGTCGCCTAGTCGAAGATCTCGAGGAGGAAAACAAGCTAGCTTTCCAAGACCCAGAGACGAGTCCGAAGCAGAACCAGAATATACCCGAGATCAAGGTGGTGCCTAATAAAGAAGAGGAGGAAGATGACGAGATATACGAAATTGGCGACGAGACCTACCAGACCGAGCAGGTGAAGAAGATATTGGCTCATATGTTGAACACCATAAAAATGGGTGAGACTAAAGTGCCTATCCTTGGTACATATGTCAATACCTCATCCGGTTCCGATATAGTCGAATACCTACAAAGGCACATGGGTTCAACTAGTGTCAGCTACTCCGAACGAATCGGCCAGGATTTAGTGTCAAACGGTTTCCTTCGCCTAGTTGGTAATGTTGGAAACAACTTTGCGAACAGCTCAAAACTCTTCTACCAATGGCGACCGAAGGCATTCCAATTAGCAGGAGTTCCTGAGAAGAAGGCGCCGTTTGCCAGGACGTTTTCCTTGCCCACCTCTCCAGATAACTCAACCGACTCTCCGGTCGTGGGTACCGTCAGTGAATACTTGTCTGGTTGGAACGTCCTCAGCAACCCATATCCCAACGAAACTCCGCCGGAACGCTTGCGGCGCGAGGCAAGGGAGGCCGACGAGAAGTACAAGGCGGCTGTTCGAAAGCTTGATGAAATGCGCTGCGAGCTAGAGGAGGCTATCTTCGTGCATCTAAAGTTCCTCGAGCGCTGCGAGTTGGACAGACTGAAAGCTATCAAGACCGTCATTCTCGACTTCTCGGGTACTATTGGAAATGTCATCCCGAGCTTGCAGTCCACAGTGGACCGCATGATCTTATATCAGGAGACAGTCCAGCCTATGGGTGACTTGCGATACCTCCTGGAGAATTACAGGACAGGTCGCTTTGCTCCCAAGGTTATTACTTATGAGAACTATTACAACCAGGTTGATGAGCAGACGTTCGGCGTGGATTTGGAGGCTAGGGCAAGAGCGGATAAGAAGCGCGTCCCTATTATCATCACGACGATCCTGACATATCTGGATAACCACTACCCAGACCTAGAAGGCGATGAAGCGAGACGAGGGGTATGGCTTACAGAAGTTCAGCTTCCTCAAGTTCACAAGTTACGAGCAAAGGTTAACAATGGCAAACCCTGCACCCCCGACGATCTCGCCGAGTTTGACGTCCCCACTGTCGCGCACCTGCTTAAGTTATACCTCCTGGAACTTCCTGGTAAGTTTCCATTTTAATTCTAACAACATTGAAGGTCATGAAGGATACTAACTAAAAGTCAGATTCACTGGTATCTTCTCATGTATATGAGATCATCCGAACCATCTACACAACACCAACAGCAGATAATACCGACCAAGCACGCATTGCCGTTCTGCAGCAGACACTCTCGCAACTACGTCTCACGAACATCGCGACACTTGACGCATGCATGAATCACTTTACCAGGTTGATCGACCTGACGTCAGCGGACGAGCAATACGTGCAGGAATTGGCGACATCGTTAGCTCCTTGTATCTTGCGGCCTCGAACCGAGACTTCATTAACAATGGAAGAGAAACATGCTTATCGCCTAGTCCGCGACTTATTCGCACACAAAGACGCCATCTTCAGCGAACTGAAGCGCATGTCGAGCCTTAATCACTCAGGGTCCCTTAATAATAACCGCCCCAGAGCTATCAGCACAGACGAGAGTAATAGGAGGGCCCACATGGAAGAAAGGCAGCGTGCATTGTTGGAGAAAGCAGGCTCACGCGGTCGCGCTACCAGTCCGGCACCCGGTACTCGCCACCGACGTGACAGGAGCACTGGGGGCCCTGAGACCCGATTCCCAATCGCCAGCCCTACGGCAGCCAACGAGCGACACCGCAGCAGCCTCGGTAGCTTAGGCACGGTAAAGAGGTCTAGCCTAGAGGTCCCCGATGGATCGGGCCTTCCGCCTTCGGAAGTAAACGGAGGCGCAAACGGTGACTCGCCTAAGCATACCCATGCTGACGGCGACTCTATGGTCTCGAAGAGGGATAGCCTAAGCAGAAGCGGTGCGCGTTTCGTAGGCGGACGACGGGTTACGGCATCCTCAGCCTCGGCTTCGGGTATGGGGACGGGGAGCACGCCATCTACGCCAGTTAGCAAAGCAGCAGACGCTAGAGTGAGCACACCGACGCAGGACCGCGGCGTGACGCTCGTAGATGCGCCCATGGATGACTAGTAACACGTGGGTAGCTACGAGCTAGCGCAGAGCAGTAGTTAATAGGAACGAAAGCACGCGATCTTGTTTTATGGTAAAATGCACACATCTAAGCGGGGCGGTGTTGGAAGGCTTGCGCGTGTCTTGCGCCAGCAAGGATAACTCGTGGACGGTTGTGAGCCGTAATGCTTAATGTAAATACCTCTCTTCTGATCCTCACTTACCCTTTCCGCATTCTGCATGTACAATCCCGAGGTTATTGTACTATGCCACGCTACGCCCTTACGATTTCGAGGGAACGAGGGGGATATAACTAGCTCGAGATGGTGAGGCTGGCATTACTTACCTCTTGTTCTTTTTGTCTCAGCTGCAATTATAGCAATGGAAGTTTCTAAAAAATTGGTGGCGACGGCGAGGGTGGTTGGTGGGCGGCCAGGACAGCTTGCGCATACGTTTGTACGTTGACACGACATGTAGCTGAATCTTAAAGACTTGTATTGAATTTTGTAGTTTTTAGGCCTGTATAAACCCCTGGACACCCCCATTTTACGTATCTCTGTCACAAAATAGAGATGAAGCCAACATGCTTGAATCGTAACTATGCTATTCATGATGCTATGCCGTCTAAGTATGTACCTAGGTACGGATGCCTGACCTATCCTCATACTCCCTACTGGATCTCAGCCGGCTTAGCCTTTTTCTTCTTGGCCTTAAGCTTGACCACCTCTCCCCCAGCATTCCCTTCGCCGTTATCTATAGGCGCGGCTTTCTTCTTTTTCTTCTTGATCTTGACCTCCGCACCCCCTTCACCGTTGCCGTTACTGTTACCTTCACCCTCTCCAATTCCGACTACCTTGGGCTTCTTGGCTTTCTTCTTCTTAACCACGGTTCCGGCCGCATCTACCCCGTGCGCGACCTGGATCCGCTCGTTCGCACGCTGCATCTCGAGGCGCAGGCGCTCGACCTCCTTCATGGCGCGCGCCATCTCGGCCTCCTCGCGCTGCTGGGCCTCGGGGTCGAACGGCTTGCCACTCGAGTCATCTTCAAGGCTAAGCGCACTAATACTAGTTGAGTCCACGCCGAGTAGAGATTGCTTCAGTTTCTTGCTGTGAGCGGCGCGGGCTCTGGCGTCGGTGCTGTTCTCGGAGTCATAGTTCCGAGGCGTGCTCACGCCGCTGCTTCCGAGGTTCTCGTCTGCTGCCACGACGATCTTCTGGCGAGGTGGCCGACGGGCTGGTTTGGAGGGATGCGGTTGGGAGTGGTCGACGCCAGCGCTGAGTTTGTCGAGGTCGAGCTCCATGATAGGGATTGAGTCTACGTCGAGGTCGGGACCGTTAGAGTTCTGGAGGATATTATGTATGGGCGTTGAAGATCTCTGTATGGAACTGCTTTCCTGGATGTAGAATGGGTCATCACGGTTCCTTTCTAATCTCTCCGCCTTCCTCTTCGCGAGGATGTCCGCGTCCAAGTAGGTCTCTTCGGTAGGTTGTTGGTAGGAAGTGGCAACTTCGTCCCGGCCATCTGCCAGCTTGTTGATTGCTGGCTCCGAGGCTATACTGGTTGCAGCAGGCCGTTGGTAGTAATAGCTCTCAAACTCGTCTGTTTCGTCAACTGGTATAGATATTGATTCGGCTGATGCAAGCAGAGAGTTAAGGTTGGGATTAATAGGTTCATCAAGATCCAGCCCATCTAGGAGGGGGACATTCTTCTGGGCTACTGGCGCAACTGAGTTCAACTCCCAACCAGCAAAAAGGGACGGTATTGCTTGTGTAAGGAGCAAAGGAGGATCTTGATAAGTAGTTTCTGTTGAAGCTTCCTGGCTAGAGGCAGCTTCAGCAGTAAGTTTCAATAGTTCTGTAAACTCAACTGCTCGTTCTTGAACTTCTAGGTTGGGATGTAGTACTAAGGCCTCGAAAGAATGGATGATGCGGGCCATCAGGAGCGTGATTTTCGACTTGCGTTCGGGTGTCCACGGAGCTAGCTGGTCTCCCGCGATTAGAGAAAAGATTTTCATGGCCGCCTGAAGACAGGCCGCAAGTGATTCCGGGGATGAAGTTTTTGGGATTAGTTGCAACAGGGTTCCAAGGATATCTTCTGGTGAGGATATTTCCGAGCAGAATTCACCAATGATCCAAGCGACCGGTTTCAATGCCCCTGATACAACAGTTTGTCCAATTGAGGCCTCGCTATTCAACTGAGATATAATTGCCTCAGCAGCTCGAACGCACGTAGGACGAAGAGCCTGAACCTTGACAGTAATATTCCGTAGTTCAGCCCCAATCCTCTCAGATATATCACCATCGTTTGATCTCCCAGATAGGGAAATGGAGTCCACATTATTAATAGGCCGCGGTAACGGAGCAGACCGAACAAGCTGTGTCAGAATATCAATATACCACTCAAAATCTGTTAAGAAACCATAATTATTCTGAGAGCACATATTCAATATCCTATTGATCACATCAATCTTGTAATCATCAGGAAGTGGTGGGCTTTGGTTTGTCGACTTTGGAGCGGAATCGATCGTCTTCTCCAAGTCTTCATCGTCTGATTCCCCTGGACTCGACCCTGAGAGATTTGCTGTCTTGCGTTCTCCCGAGGACGACAATTTCAGTTGTCTCATAAGACGACTGACAATGGAGACCAAATTGTCACTGCTGACCATGCCTTGTACGAGATCTAAGGCTTTTATACGAATAGAAATGTCGGCGCTGTCTATGCACTCTAGAATGACGTCTTCTTGTTGGGCAACCAACCAGGGGTGAGTGATGACAATCTTATTGAAGGCTAGTAGCGCTACGTATTTCACTATATCATCAAGTCAGTAAACTGAATTATGATTTGTCAAAGCTAGACTTACGATTTGGATCACCGTCTATCATGATCATTCCTCGAAGCTTGCTGACGCAAAGGGATGCAATTTCTTCTCTCCCGTCTGCATCTTCACCACTCCCAAGGATACCGCCTTGAATAATGCCGCTGATGCACTCATACAACAAGGACATGGCAGGGGTTGTTCGGATGATCTCAGTTAAAGGTGGTAGCAGTTTTCGAACGAGCCTCGGCTCAAGGGGTGTCAAGGTCGCAAACTAGTTCACAGTCAACCAACCAGCAATATGAGAGCAGTTTCACGTTACTCACCAGCTTAATCAGCTTTATTGCCATCCAGTTGTTACCACTATCAACCAATAACTCGAATAGCCGAGGTGCCAGAGGGAGAAAGTCATGGGGCCGTCGCCAGCCTAATTCACAAATAACATTGACGATAGCAGCTGTTACGCTAGGGTCTTCGCCTTTGTCCATAAGCCTCTCCTTGATTCTCGGCCAGGCCGCACGAAGGGTTTCGGGATAAACTAGAGCAAGTCTGTATAGTGTGACGATCGTCTTCTTGCGAATGGAGGGATGAGTATGGTTGAGTCGCGGGAGGAGGTCGGGTAGAACGGAGAGGGCGAGGGACGACGTAATGACGTGTGGAAGAGTAATGATCGGAAGTGCGATAGTTGTCGTTGATGCCGCTGTCAAATCCTGAAAACGTGTTTAATATCATACTCTCTTGGGTGATCAAGTTCCATACCTTCTTTAGGAGGTTTGTTGCTAGCATGAGGACCTCGGTATCTGGGCGGAAGCTCTGGATAGCGCCAAGATATCCTACGCGCTTCTGGTGATATTTCGGAGAAGCCATAACCTCGAGTACGTTGAAGGAAGCCCATGACATGTCGTGCCCAAACATTTCCAAATATATTAGTTTCAACAAAGCTGTCGCTTTGAGATCTATAGTAAGAAAAGTTTAGAGTTAGCAATAATCTCAGCAAAATAATGACCAAAAGTGGCTAACCTAGATCCTGGCTTCGGATTTCTGAACGACATTCTTTCAGGCAATTCTGCATATATTCCTTCTCGTTGCCTTTATGGTTTCTCAGACCTCGGATGAGGTCGTATAATGACTTCTCGAACCTTGAACGCGAATGTCAACAGACTATTTTTATAGGACGCTATTGCGACACAGCTAGGTCACGTACATGATTGCCCGATCGCACCTTTGCCGGTGCCGGCAAGGCTTGAGGATTGATTTTGGAAGATCGATCAACTATGTGTGAGGATTTGCGGGTTCAAGGTATTCCAGGAATAATTCATCATCTTGCCAGTGTGGGGGTAACTGGGCGACACAAAGGCGATGTAGCTTCGTCGTTCATCTAGAAGGTCATGTCGGCGTGAACCCGTAGCTGATTGGTATACATGACATTGATCTATGTAATGTGGAATATTGTACGTATCGATAAGTAGCCCGACTGCCCGATAAATACATAAGGTTTGGTTTCTAGGTGGGGTGGCTCAAATGCGGACCGTGAGCCACACTGTTGTTTTACATAAGCTTAAGTCAGACTTCCAAGGTTGGTTTGCGCCCCAATTCCAAATAGAAAGTGGGATTGTTACAATCTTTACACAGATATGGATACTAGCTTTTTTAGTGTATCATCATATAAATGGTTCAAAGTTCTCTTATAGAGCATTGCACTTAATGTGACCTGCGAAGCAAGTCGGCCACAATTTATTCCTTTAACTCCATGTGACATAAGACTACAATTTAGTCAAGATCTGATATGGAGATAGAGCTGGTCCGCTTGTTTAATTGTGGGATTGAGGGGAATGATGCACAGAACTGGGAGCTGGTACTAAATGCCGTGTACGGTTTAATAATATAAACTCAGAAGGGGAATATTTTGTAAGAGGGGCAACCCCTTCTCCGAGTTCAATATTAAATGCACTAGAACGGCTGTTCTAGAGTTGGAGATGCAATAGCTTAAGTCATGTGATTATATGGAATTAATTGAGTGAGCACACATGATGCAGTTAATTATGTAGTATGTACCTAGTGGGGCCTGGAGAACCCATGCTCCACTGTGCGTTTGAAGGACATGAAAGCTTACATAAGGTGCCTCTCATCCTCTCTGACCGCGCCTCAATACACTACCTAACGCCGCCTCATCCAATTTATGCTGGATATCTTAACAACGCCAGCATTACGACACAGGGAGCCTGAGAAATACCGTTACTCTATCTAAGTGGTGACCCAATTCATTGCTGTTGCTATGTATTCTTCACTCCTTCACCCTCCCAGTCACTTGTCCCCAGTCACAGCTTTGCATCTTGCACAACAAGCTCCTAGCATACTAGGGAGATCTAAAGGTGCCATACCAACATCTGTTTTTCAGTCTCTCCTTTCGGCCCCGGAAACTCCCGAGTTATGGACGACGTACGAGAATCTTCTGTTATCTTGCCTTCGGACTGGAGACGACGAGTCAGCCCATGAATGTCTGGAAAGGCTTGTGAACAGATTTGGCAATGATAATGAACGTATAATGGCCCTGAAAGGCCTTCTGAAAGAGGCTGACGCCAACGATACTGCCACCTTAAACGTTATTCTGAAGGAATATGAACAGATTTTACAGGATAATCCAACCAACATTGTGAGCCTCTCTTTCCATGACCCAGCGCAATAACACTAATGTTGTCACCAGCCCATATTGAAGCGTCGTGTGGCTCTTCTGCGATCCATGAGACGCATTTCTGAGTCTGTCAGTGCTCTGATATCACTTCTGGATATCTCGCCTACGGACGCCGAGGCGTGGGGTGAGCTTGCCGACCTTTACTTCTCCGAAGGCTTGTACCCACAAGCCATCTTTGCGCTCGAGGAGGTTCTTGTCCTACAGCCAAATGCCTGGAATGTCGGTATTTCCCTTTATGTGCCATAGTTTTCTATCGCTAAAATTAGACTCGTTAGATACATGCTCGTTTAGGCGAGGTGTTATTCATTGCTGCAAAGTCAACAGACAACGCAGGCCAACTAGCCGAGGCCTTAAAACGATTCAGCCGAAGTATCGAGCTGTGCGATGGCTATCTACGAGGTTATTACGGTCTTAAAATAGTGAGTATTTCTAGAGCTTTAGCAGTTAAATAAGAAATAGACTGAGATAGACTGACTTGGCCAATAAGACTACGAAACAGCTTCTAAGCGACCCCCAGAAGGTATCATCAAATAAGGCAGCCTCCGACGGATTCTCTATACCTGATTCGACCACACTTAGTAAACTTGACGAGATGGCTACTGAAAAGCTCGCCGAAATTGTGCGGCGTAGTTCAGCTGGAGAAAAGGGTTGGCAAGGATACGATGAAGCCGAAATCAAGGCGACCCGGGAACTCCTTGAGAATGACTCGAGTGCCATTGTTAGATGAGGAGCTGCCATTTACGTTGGGAGCGCCACACTGCAGACTCTAGAGAACTCCGCCACGATATCCACATTAGCCGAATTCACATGGCCGAATTCCTTGTCGTAATTTGCAGGACATTGTGCAACTAATAAATGAAGCTTGCATACCGGCGTATGCAGAGGGAGGCGGAATTGCCAATTGGCACCTTAGGTGGATTTCGTATACATAGCAGCATACATGTAGTAAAGAAGCGGTGGGACTCGGGCAGACAGACGTGTCCACTGGGCTAGATATGCAATATGCTGGGTTTGGCCAACTACCTTACTAGACGGTTGTTCCTACAGTATGAATTGCACGTGGCACCAGTCGCGCAACTTTTGGTCGTCGTGAATCAGAAAAGGCAGCATTGCAATTCAATTAGTACGATTCCTGCATGTGGCTCATCTTCTAGTGCCTGATTTCCGGCATATACCCAGATCTCGGCGCACTGCAACCGCTTAGGTACCGTATTATCTAATTTGGGCAGCAAAAAAAAAGGTCACGTCGTCGGGCACCGTCTAGCCAAAAGTAATCAAGGTTCCACAGCAAGCGACGTTTGGGACGGGTCCAGCCGCAGACAAGTTTCCGGATCCATCTTTTTACATCCGCATTGGTCCTGGTAGGGTTGCTCGTCCTGATAATTCTCCTCTGGGATTGGCCCTTCTCGGTTACATGATGAAGATGTTTTTGAACTCGCTGGCAATCCATCCTAACGGAAGTCGTCGCAGCAAACAATGCGTCGAGTCCCCATACTACCTAACTATGTATCTACTAACAGGCGGCCTACAAGACCACGTATTGATGGCTTCTAGAGGCCATAGTAAATCCGCCAAAGGGTCTGGTGGGTGAGTGAAAGGCCTTATTAGTAGACATGAACAGCCATCGATCTTTTTTAGACCTGGGCTCGAGAACTGAATTGGTTTCAAGACAAGAGGGATATTCTCGTCACGCCGTCCCTGTCTTACGGGACCTCGATCTTGTTCGATCACTGCGAACCAGCATTTGATTCTCCCGCAATTCGCTCCCGTGACCAGTCTTTATAATTCATCCCAGGTGATAGCAAAGGCTTACGTCGGACATGCATTGCTGGCATGTAACTAGACAGAAGATAACGACTGATCCTGTCGACGTCAGAAACATCAGGAACAATGCCCGGTTATCGTCCCAATGACAGCCACAAATGCTACGGCAAATCTCCGAACACCCCGATATAAGGGTGGCTCTCTTACTGTGGATGGGATGAACGATTCGAACATCAGGAACAAGGCTGAATGACAACAGGAGATTGGGAATCTAGACTCAAACCTTACGGCAGACGAAGAATTTGAAAGATGAAGGTCACCCAGTCATACTAATGCTGTCGTGTTCGGTGTAAGTCCAGGTTCGAAATCATTGGTGCTGTGCGAGTTCTGCGTCGGGCCTAGCTAGCTACGCACAGCGGTGTGGAAACTTCTATATGTGCATGTATTCCGCATGTACGCTATTTCTGCCCTCCTGTCCTCAGCCTGCTTTCGCCCAGACCCCTCCCTCGCTTTTTTTTATTAGTCCTTCCCTTCTTGGACTATTTGTACACAGTACGGGCTTCATAACAATAACAAGCACTGAAACATACTTGAATGCTACCAAACCCAAGTTGGCTTCGGAACATCGACAAGTTTAAGATACTATCATCATACATTCTTTTCATTTTCCGCCCATATTTCCATTCCCTGTCGCTATTAGGTACTCGACGCTATACGAACAACGCCAAACGCCAAAGCTTCGGAAAAGAGATAAACAGAAACAAGAAATAATAGACTCTTGACTCTTAACGAGTTGATCAAGGTCATCGTTCGATGTACGTTATTCCCTTTTTACACATTCTTTTAAACTTATTAAACACATGTCTTTCTTTCTGCCTGGCCTACCTTACCTACCTTACTTATGTCCGAGCCTATACTAGTTGCTAGTGCTTCTGTAATGGGGGATCTACAATCTGCTCTGAGATGAATGTTCTAGAGCTTTGATGCCTATATGTGCTCCGTAGTACGGCGTACGTGTATGTGTGTATAGGAAGTTAGTTAGTGTGTTAATAGTCTGGCCCCCTCCCTCAGGGCTGTGTCACTCGTCCCCAGGTCATCATCCATCTGCGCGCTGGCCCCTCGCTGACGACGGGCTCATGGGCTTGCTGTATTAGTGCCACTATTATAAGATCCCGCCATCCTCCCTGCTTCCTTGTTCCTTCGTCTTTTCTGACGCACAAAACTTAGATTGTGGTCGATCGCACTTCGACTCGCACTCTCATATTCGAAAGTGCTCACCGCGGCGTCTCGTTTTAGCCCTTCGAGGCGAGACGACAATTCTGCGACGTCAACCAATATTCAAACCATCCACCGCATACTACGTGTGGTCGCATAGGTCGCAGACCGCGACTTTTGCGTCCGGGTACCTAAAAAGAGTAAGTCTGTGCTCAATACCTTCCACCTTGCTTCCACCATTTCCACCCTTCTACCATTGCGAAAAAAACGGAACTGCTTTATTGCATTACATACCGCTTTACATACATACCTTCAAGCCCGGGTCTAAATCACCCCGCTTCGATTCGATTCGCGCCACTTTACAATTCCCACACCTTTTTTTTCCCAGGACAGGAACCCAATTCGATATCCCTTTGCGCCCAACTGAGCCAGTCTCATTGGAAGAACCGGGATCCCCCAGACAAATTTCCACCACCCAATTGTCACGGGAAACTATTTCTACAAAAAAGCGTCTCAAATTCCTCAACTTGTCTCTCGATGACTCCGCACTACCACACGTACACAAAGCTACATATTTAGACATATTTACTTTTAACCATTGATCATCGTTTCCCTTAAAGCGAAGCCACGTTAAATCAATTTGCTAACGAATTTATCAAGAGGTTGGTTCGTTCACGTTACCGCTCCAATCACTCGACGATCGAAGTTTCTGCGGACTGCGACAACGTTCAGTTCAGAAGGCCGATCTGCGAATCAATTCACCAACATACTTTGAAGTTGTAAAGTCGAGTACCGCGTAGTTGTTGACCTCCCTTTGCTCCGACTTTCTGAGGTAGGTCGTCGTGAGCAAAGGGTACCTAATCAACAAATCATCACCAATGTCGTAAGTAGAGATAACCTTGAATTATTTCCCAGGCTCACTCACTAACCCTCTATTCAAGTCGAAGGCACACTCCACATCCTAGTATACGCCACCATAGCCATAGTGGTCCCATCTCGGACGAACCTAGCTACTCGGAGGAGGAGGACACAAGGCCTAGCGGAGGCTCGTACGATCAGGACGACGACGACTGGTCGGACGAGTATTCCGAGACCGACGAAGACGATTACGACGAGGAGGACGGAATTGACCCGGAAGATTCAGCTTCCACTAGTCCTGCAAGGCGTACCCACCAAGAGACTCGTCCTGCACGCCCTACATCCCGGCAAAGGACTCTCGCACACAGGGCACCCTCTCACTACGATTATCGGCAGCCGCCGAACCCCTCCACTACCCTGGATTCAGAATACGATTATTACGGCCGCGGTGCCTACGCGCCGCCGGGCGCGGGCCAATATTATAGTGGTGCACCGGGTGGTCGCGGTGGCTACCCCCAGAGCCATGTTGGCGGCTACGGCCCTCCTCCATATGGAGGGAGCGGCCAGGTGGTCCCGTACGGTCCCCACTATGGAGGAAATCCGTTCGCACCGATGAGTGGAAATAATGGTAACTACTTTAATAATGAGCACAGGTGGCCAGGGAATGAGATGATGCCATTCGGTGGTGGCGGTCAGAACTACTTTGGAGGGCCTCCATATCCCGTCCCGCACGGCATGGCGCAATATCAATGGTCTCCACCTCCGCCTCCGCCAACTGATATTGGCCCATCCCGAACCCCGGCTCCGGAACCCCCACCACCGCCGAAAGAGGACCCTGAGAAGGAAGCCATGAAGAAGAAATTGGCTGAGATTGAAGCTGAGCAGAAGAGGAAAGAAGAGGAAGCTAAACAGAAAGAGCTTGAAGCTCAAATCAGGAAAGAAGCAGAATTGGCATTCCAGCGCAAAATGGAGCAAATGAAGAGAGATGAGGAGGTTCGAGCTGAGGAAAGGAGGATCGCCCTTGAGAAGGCTAAGAAAGAAATTGAAGATGCAAGGAAGGATGCCGAGAGATTAGCACGGGAAACCATTGAAGCCGAAAGAAGGGCAGAGGCAGAGCGTGCCGCCAGAGAGGCGGAGGCAATTGCCCGGGCTGAACGAAGTGCGCGTGATAAATTGGAGGCTGAACGAAAAGCTGAAGCAGAAAGGAAGCAAAGAGAGGCAGAAGCCGCCGCCCGTGCGGAGGCGGCTGCTCAACTTAAGCTAGAGGCCGCTATCAGAGCTGAAGCCGCGGCAAAGGAGGCTGCAGCGAAAAAGGCTGCCGAGGAAGCAGAGCAGAGGAAGAGATTCGAGGAAGAGGCCAAAGCGAAAGCTGAAATGGAAGCTCGCAAGAAGATCGAGGCTGAAGAGGCGGCAAAGGCCGCAGCCGCGGCAAAAGCTGCTGAGGAGGCGGCAAGGCAGAAGAGAATAGAGGAAGAGGCTAAGATCAAAGCCGAGCTCGAAGCCCGTAAGAAACTTGAAGATGAGAAGGCGGCAGCAGAGGCTGCTAAGGCCGCTGAAAAAGCTAAGAAGGATGAAGAGGACGCATTCAAAAAGAAGGCCCTGGAGGAAGCAAAACAAAAGGCTCAAGAGGAAGCAACTAAGAAGAAAGAGAAGGCACCCATCCGTTTTAAGGATGCTGTTGGGAGGAAATTCAGCTTTCCTTTCCATCTGTGTCAAACCTGGCAGGTACGTAACAAGTCTTACATATCTAACTGAGAGCAGTGTGCTGATTTAACTCTGTTTAGGGCATGGAAGAGCTCATCAAGCAAGCGTTTTTGCATGTTGATGTTATCGGCCCTCATGTGCAAGCCGGACACTACGACCTTATTGGACCAAACGGCGAGATCATTCTCCCCCAAGTGTGGGAGAAAGTGATTGAACCGGATTGGGCTATCACAATGCACATGTGGCCCATGGACCGACCAGCCATGCCTCAAGGGGCGATGGGACGCGGACAAGCTGGACCAATGCATATGGGTGCTCGGTTCGCCGCGCCACAAGGCATTGGGCCGATGGGTCGTCGTCCGTCAGGAGGCGCTCAACAGCAGCCTCCTCCTCCTCCTATGAACCACCATCCGGCTATGATGGCTGGCATGGGCGGCTTCAGGCCTAATGGCGTTGGTGCACGCCCAGCCGGGGGACCACCTGTGGTTGTGCAAGTCAACAAGCCTGATGGGAAAAAGTCAAAACAAAAGATTCAGAGTGGAGTGCTTGGATGGATAGGAGGAGGGGCTGCGAAGTCCTCTAAAAGCAAGAGGTCAGTAGCCAAGTCCGTCATGTTTTTCGTTACGTGAGCTCACAAGTCGATTCATGTTAGTAGGACCAGACGATGAACCATCATCTATCATTACTCACGGCTATATTCTAGGCACTTTGGCAAGTTGACTTGGCCACTGACAGCTCCTTCTCAACACGTAACTCGCCCGAGCTCCAGTCCTGGTTTCAATCCCATCTCCAATTTCATTTTTGAGGAGTTTCTGATTCTGCATTATACCCCGGCTCGAGACGACGCAATTGTTTAAAGCGGCATTTTCGCGGGCTTTTTTCTTCGAGCACCTGGTGTGGGTGGTGAGTAATAACTATCACGAAGAATTACATTTCGCCACCGCTTTGATACGGTAGACTTGTATATTTTTTTTGTACTGCTACCGGACTTGCATTTGGAACTATATTTTTTTATATGCGATGACGATGTCTCATGCGCAAAGAATGACGAGATGTACAATGAGGGAAAGACAAGTATATGAATGTTCCTTCAAGATGGCGGGCATTTGTTTGAGATCTAACTAACCATATTCTTGGACGGCGTCATGAGTGAGCAAGATTGGGGAGACACCGAAGCGCATGGGATTGATCTATTACATACCTTTTAAACTAGGAGTTTATCGTAGATGCTGAATTGATCCGAAATTTGATTACTCTATTCTCGTCAGTGGAATTTATCGTAATCTAGATCCTCTATTTTCAAGACTTTGTCGCCAAAGGTCCAATTCCTTACTACCCACAAGACAAATCGCTGTGGGAATATGGTACATCATTATATCGTATGAGAGGAGAATATGGTTCGAGGCATTGCGAGGAAGCCGAATCGTCACCGCGACACTTCGACATTCTTCCCCGTCTCCCCTAATATCCGCTTCGCCTGCTCGACAAACGCCTCCACCATGATCGGCGCCACCTTGTCGGCGACTGCGGAGCTCACGGCCATGTACAAAGGGTTCGCGAACTGGTACTTGATGCTGAGCCGCACGTCGCTCCAGTCGTGCTGGAACCGGTCCGCCCGTGTCGCGCCCTCGGCCGGCTGAACCGTCCACCGAGTCACCAGGCTCTTGAAGACGCCGTCCCCCCTTCCTCCACTGCCAGGCCCAGGATCCACCAACCCTTGCTTCCGCAGCTCGGACAATGGGATCTCGGTCCGGGCGTCCCCGCTAATGGCCTCCACGATCCCGAGACTGGGCACGCAGAACAAGCGGCTCGTGTACGTCTCTTCGAAACCGCCCCATCCCGCTGTCAGGTCCGCTTGCGTCGGCCACCGCCGATTGTTGGAGTCTGGGGTGGGCGTCCAGCGCGTTACGCGGGATATCTTGCAGTATGGCAGGAAGCGCACGTACGAGTCGACGTCGGCGATTAGGTCGTAGAGCTGAGAGTGGTTGTAGGGCAGGCGCCGCGCCGCGGTTAGAATTTGCGGGGAGGTGTCGGGAAGGGTTATGAAGCTGCGTCGAGGGTGGAAGGGTCTGCGGTGGAGGGGAGAGAGCAGGCGCACCGTCCGTGGGTGTGGGAGGGTGCGTGCTGTCGACATCGGGATGGTGGTGCGGATTTGGAGTACCAAAGAGCGCGAGGTGGGAGGTAGAGTAATTGTAATTTTGATAGAAATCTCAAGTCTATAAGCGGTCCATTCTAACCAGCTTTTTCCTTTTATTCGTCTAAGCCCCGAAGAACAGTGGAAAGGAAATCTAAAATAGTATTACCCGACAAGATGCTCGTTTGCTATTGATTGCGATTACATCTTCGCGATCCTAAAAAGTGACGTCTAAGTAGACCAGCCACAAATTCCCATTATCGATAAGAAAGCGCTGTAGGGCCCCCACTTCGTTCCACCTTAAATTTTCCAGTCTACTTTTTTTCTTCACTTCCTCCTAGATTCTACCTCAAACCCAACCGCTTTCTCTCCGGATTCTAGGATTAACACTCCGTTCCTAGAATTCCAATGAATAGATATTCTCGGTAACAACTTGTGGCCTAGTAGAAAGGCATCAATCCACGAGCGCCGCCTTGCAATCTCACAATGGCTTCCGCTCCCGAAATCAGTGCGGCCGTGTCGCCAGCTGACGAGCTGTTGGAAAAGGCCTCAGCATTAACAGTGCAGGAGACTACAACGACCGAACTACCTCCCCACCGGAGTCATGATCCGCAGTTCAACCAGAAGAGAACCGATCCTTTCCAGTTTGGATCTCGCTATCTTCAGGAAGACGACGATGTCTTCGAGTTCAATGCGTGGGATCATGTGGAGACTGACGACGCGTACAAGGAGTATGCAGAGCAGCAGTTTGCCATGCAGCGAGAGTCGCCAGTCTCCGACTTCGACAAACGTGAGTTCAGTCCTCTTTTCTTTTTTCCCTGTGGTGTTCTGATGATACCCCAATAATGCATAGTTCATCTGAACTTCCTTGATGACCAACTTACCATCAATTCTTTCGCTCCCATCTGACGCACCGTTTCTATTCCACTTCGATATTGTCTACCTCTAGTGGAAACCGCTGCTAACAAGCGCCATTATAGATAGATTCAACTCCGACCCTGCAAAGTGGTGGAACCTCTTCTACAAGAATAACACTGCCAACTTCTTCAAGAACCGCAAGTGGTTGCAACAGGAGTTCCCTATACTTGACAAGGTCACCGCAGAAGATGCTGGTCCGGTCACGATCCTGGAAGTGGGTGCCGGCGCCGGCAATACTGCATTTCCCATTCTAGCCAACAACAAGAACCCCAAGCTGAAAGTGCATGCTTGTGACTTCTCCAAAAAGGCTGTTGAAGTGATGCGTAATCATGAAGAGTATAATCCTGACTTCATGCAGGCCGATGTATGGGATGCTGCCAGTGAGGTCCTCCCTCCTGGTCTCGAGGAGAACAGCGTAGACGTTGTCCTTATGATTTTCATATTCTCGGCTCTATCTCCAAAGCAGTGGGAACAAGCCGTCCGGAATATTTATCGGGTACTGAAGCCAGGAGGTGAGGTTTGCTTCCGCGACTATGGCAGAGGTGATCTAGCACAGGTCCGATTCAAGAAAGGCCGATACCTAGAAGAGAACTTCTACATTAGAGGTGATGGTACGCGAGTCTACTTTTTCGAGAAGGATGAGCTCGCTCAAATATGGTCTGGGACAACTTTGGCTCCGAAAGATGAGGCGGAGGGTGATGAGACTACGAGCTCTTCAGAGTCGGAGACGAAGCAAGCCTTGTTTGATATAGAGGAACTTGGCGTTGATAGAAGGATGCTCGTCAATAGAGCGCGGCGGTTGAAGATGTACCGCTGCTGGTTGCAAGGTCGCTTTCGAAAGAAATAGACAATATCTTGACCGATGATTTTGAGTATCCCTTAAGTTGTGATGTTTGTCTCACATTGTAATTCTACTCTATGCTTACGAGGCATAGCCAATTCTCGATTATTAACAGTGTCGTTGCCTATTTTCATAAAGCCCCAGACATCATGCGCCTAGCACCTCGATAAGTCGCTGCCGCTCGGCATCTTCAAAGCCAATGCTGTCCAAATAGCCATTTATGCCGCCATACTTCGTATTTATATGATCCTCGACTCGAGCCACAAAATGTTGAGGGCAATCTGCCCACTCAGCAGTAAGACCTATTTCTCTAAATTCTTGAAGCCGAGCCTCCCTCTCAGGCTCAAGGCCCGCTTGCGAGAGCATGTAGTCGTATGTGATTGCCTCGGTAGGCGCCTTGAGCACCATTAATGCCAGTACAACGATAAGTCCGGTCCGGTCCTTGCCCTGCGTGCAGTGGACGAGGATGGGGAGCGATGCTGGCTCGATAAGGATACGGAGGGCCTATGAGTATGAGTTCATTGTTGTATATGGGTTCGTCTATAAGGGTAGTATGATATGGTAAGACTCACCTCGGCTAGTTCTGTGCCCGAATGGTCCACTGTGATGAGGCCCATGCCCACGAGACCTCGCGGCAGCATCACTTCTTGACTGATCAGGCTAATTGCTTGAGTGCGGTAGCCGAAGAGGAAGAGGATAATCATTTTACTATGAAATATATTTCCCATTAGCTATCTAGATCTGTAGATTGAGGTGACGCGACATCTGCCCGAGACTCACAAGAAATTCCACCACGAAAGTTGGCTTAGCAGGAACCTCTCGAACCGTCGCCCTGTCACTTTGATATGTCGGTACTGCAGCCCGGGGATCTGGACGGGCTCCGCAATTGTCGTGTTCGATTGCACCAGAGCCGATGCCTCGCTTTGCGGGGCTTCACGCTTCTCTGCTTGCTTGAGATGCTCCGTTCTAGACTTGTTAATTATTGTCCTTCGGCTGACGATGGAGCCGGCTTACTTGGTCCGGAGATCCACGACTGTTCTGATGCCGAGTTCATATTTGAGCTTCTTCCTGTCCGTAGGGGACGCATCGTCTTAAAAAGCGTGTTAATGGGCGTTCGATATAAAACTGAATAAGCTGAAAGTATGAGGGGGTTGCTTTCTCACCTGGTCGCGCGGATCGGTATAACACGCCTTCTCGAACTATTCTATGGCGATATTTAGTTCCTATCTGCCCGTGATTTCGTGATTCGATGAAAAGATTTAGCAAATCGCTTACTTGCGGCCGAGGTAGTCGTTAATGATCTTTCCGACGTCTCGGAAGTTGAGAATATTGTCGAAAGCGACCGACATCGTATTAGCGACTTGACTGATGATGTCAATCTGTCGACTGTCTAGGTCACTCTTTAGACTCCTTAAGTAAGTTTATCTACTTAGAATGCATTGCACTGAGATCGTTATGCCTTGACTGAGTTGATATTATAAAATGGTTTTTAGCTTAGGCCTTATTATACAGTGAACATGACGAGTAAGGACCCCCGGTCCATTTTAACTTAGCTTATTTTTAGGCTTGTCTGATGGTCTTATCAATTTTCAATGAGATTACTCTGTTACAACAAATCGAGGTCTATTATTTCCAACAAGAAAATGCCAAAGATTAGTTCTTCCGGTTAGATATATTCTTTAGGTTCACCTTACCAGGGGGATGTAGTGTGGAGTCAATTTGTCAAACCCGGGCAGGTAAGGCATACATCCCATCCCGTCCATTCCAAGTGTCTTCCCAAACACTTTCGAACCCCTTACCGCCTTCTATAGTATATCGATATTGTTTCCCCATGGACGCGTATATACTACCCATCACGAATAAAAATGGCACATTCTGACATCGAGATTACGGGACAGCAAGGTCCATTTTATTGCGCTCATCTGCCTAACATACCTAAAGGTATCTTAGACACATATCGCAGTGCTCCTACTACCTACTCACATCACATGAAGAGATCTCAATTTGCCCAAGTATGCACTCAACATCATCTCATTCAAACCGGACATACTATATCCTAGACCAGCCAAGACTAATTCAGAAGCTCGGCCTTGCGCTTTTGGAGTAGATGGTAATACTGCTGCAGGTCCATTGACGCCGTAGGCTGCCTCTGGCCCTCGAAATTGCCCTTTCCTCTGCCATCGAAGTGGAGTTTCCAAGCTATCGAGAAAAGTTAGAATTCCAGAATGATTAACGGCACGGCAGTAACGTAGGTCAAACTTACTGCTAGCGTCGAAGCCAAGGTAGGACCAGCTATCATTGAGATACGCCTTCTCGGAACCGACCTGGATTGTCTTAACCTGACCCATTTGGCCTGGTGCCGGGCGTAGCCTCTTGAGATCAGCCACGAGCTTCACGAGACCGGTCATGAAGGCGCGCGCCACGTCCTTGGCGATACACTCATGCTGGCCATACGAAAAAGAGGTCACGGCATCTGTACTACGGTGCGGATCAAACTCGTGAGCGTGGGGAACCTCCGACGGGTTGCGCCCAGCCTCTCCCTTCCAGGTAGTCAGTACTATAAACGGGGTGGGAAAAAAAAAGGAAATAGTGTTAAAAGGCTTAAACTTACAAGCATCATGACTACTAAATTTCCCGGTTCAATCGTCTTGCCTTCAAGCTCAGCCGGCTGCGTCGCAACCCGCACGTTGCGCTGGGTGCTTGTAAGACGTTGAGCCTCGGCGACATAGGCATGGAGCGCAGCATCGTCGTTCCTTTGCGCCAGGGTTTGAACTTCGGCCCAGATAGATGCGTTCTCTGGGCGTAAGAAGAACTCCATGACCTCATAGAACTAAGAAGCATTAGTACGACAGACTACTAACAATGCCCTCCAGGCCTGAATTTGTTCCGGGCACTTACCGCAGTAACAGGAACACCGATACCGCCGAAGGAAGTAAGCCACAAGGTGTCAACAACTTTCTCAGCTGAGTAGCCCTCATTTAGTAGCCCCTCAACGAGCTTGTACCCGCAAGAGCGAAGTGAATCTTTCCTAAGATCGGCCTTCCGGGAGAGGACGTTAGATATAGTTGTAAGAATACCGAATCCCGCACCGTGGTTGTGGGCGACCTCGTCGACGAGTTTACGGGTTGACTCGATGATAACCTTGGCGCCCTCCTGGGCACGGCGGCGACGGGTCCACGCCTGAGCTGGATCGTTATTGTTGACACCCCAGATGCGGATATCGAGAAGGTGCCCGTAGAGCTCGGCGGCTCCAAGTGTCCCGTTTGGGTTTTCATCAGTGCGCATGTCGAAATAGAAGAGGTCAGCGAGAAGCTGCGCGTTCAGCGGGATGGCGACGTCGCGGATGAGATCAATCTGGTTAAGACCCTTCTTGAGCTCGAACGTCTCTTTCTCAATCAGCTGCGCACCCACGCGCTGCACGAACTCGTGGACCGCGTTGTGCAAGTTCGGGATCTTGCGTATAGCCTTCAGAAAGTTCGCGCGGTCTGCGAAGTTGCGAGGCTGGTCACCCGCTAGCATGAACCAACTGAGGTCCTTCTTACCAGGGAACAAGGAGTTGATGGGTTGGAGCCAGGGCACGACGAATTGCTGGGGGTGACTGAGGGCCTGTTTGATGGCTTCGCTTGTGAAAACGACGACGGGCTTTCTCGGCGGCTGCGGGTCGTCTAGAGTGTACTGGTCGATGGTGCCGAGCTCTCGAGCGATTTCCGCGTTGGCCTTCTTTGTATAGAATGGCTGCATGACAGCTACCGAGTTAAACGGGAACCAGCCCGGAAGACCTCTTTGAATGAGCTTATATGCCATCGACCCGCCGAGCGTCTTGTTGTCATGCTGCACCTCGTTGTAACCCCAGCTTGTCAAATTAGAGACGGTATAATCGAGAGTATTGAATCTATCTGATCGAACGAGCGTGACAGCATCAGAGAGCACAGCTCTGCCTACCGAGTATGTGGGCGAAATACCACAGCCTGCATTACGGATAGGCTTGGTGTTCTCAATCATAAGGCCAGGATAGAGCTCAACCATGTCGGGGTCAGTATATAGCTTTTCGAGAATGTTGGCAATCTCTGGCTCTGAATTGATATCCGTGAACGTATCGTACCTCTTGAGTCCGAAAAACTCACGGAACTCATTAAGCGATGCGACCTGCCATTTGCGAGCTTGGTTGATACCTAGTACTTCAACGATCTTAAGCGCCTTCGGGATCGTGCGAGCACCAAAGACACCGGCAGGATCTTCCATGGCGTCTTTAAGGATCCGTGCGAGGTCCTCGTCCTTGAATGTCCCATCTGCTTGACGCTCTAGGCCATCAAACGTGCGGACGCTAGGATCCTTGGGTATGTTCTGCTCGAAAGTGAGCAGAGCTTGGCCAAGCTCAGTCCAGCTCACATTCTCTAGATCCTCTGCCTTGCGGCCCGGGAAGAGCTTGAGGAAAAAGCCGTTAATCCACCGCTCATCTTTCTTGGAGATACATGAATGGAACCTGTACAACAAGTTGAACTCCACGCTGACTTGATTGCCGACGCCACGCGGCACCCCCTCGCCGTCGAACTGTTTGTCGATCTCGACCCGTGGGTCCAGGGTCCAATCACTCTTAGAGTGATGAGTATTTGTGATGGCACGCAAATAGTCATGCAAGCAGATATTGACGTAAAGCCCACCGACTATTAGACGAGCCGTGTTGAAGAGGTCATGGTCTTGCTTGGCAACTGCGCGGGCCTTGTCCTCTGGGCTGGCATTAGGCGAGCATACTAATGTGAAGCGCCCGTTCTCGTTAATCTTCAGCAAGATGTCTGCGACATAATTATGGAAGCGGTTGTAGAGGACTAGCATAACGTTGACTCCGGCAGGTTGGCCAAGTAACCGCTTCTCGTGGAAGGTGTCGGGCTTCAGCTTGCCCTCCTTCATAGTACGGATCTCCAATTGATCTCTGAGGGATGAACCGTATAGGGGGGCTAGGTCGAGATACGATGACGTGTCGGATTTATTCATGTCTGTACGGTTCGTGCGGAAGATGTCGTGGATGATGATAGACGCATGGTAGAAGAACATGGAAGAGATGCCAGCTGGGTTCTCTTTGAAGTGATCGTCATCTCGAGCCATCAAGAGGTCAAAAAGCAAACCTGGATCGGGCTTAACTCCATGAAGCCGCTTTGTATTTCTAACCGTTTTGGCGTAGGGGGCACCCGCTCTCCCTAAGTTAGGCTCGAGCGGGTTGTTGAAGCTTCCGTCAGGTGTTCGGTAGTGATGGAGGCCATCAGGCGCCACTGGGACATGTTCACGTAAAATAACATCGCTATCCGGAGCCTTGAACTCGATGGCATCATAGGGCCTAGGCTTAGGTTCATGCGAGCCACTCGCCTTGTTAGGGTCGATAACCTCGTACTTGACGTCGCCGCCGACATAGCTCAATGGGGGGTGCTGAAGGTTATCCCAAAGAGTATCGATGAGTTTGTTTGTTAGTTGGGTACGAATGTTCGACGTGGAAGGCAGAGAGGTAAGAATGCCAATCAGCAGCTCGGTGGTGCTATTACTTGTTAGAGCGCTTAACACGAGTCCATTTCTTTTACTTACCCCTTTTTGTCGTCGAGAGGCTGTCCCTTCTGAAGCAGCTCTTTAATAAGATTTACAATCTCAGTAGGAGATGCCTCGCTCCGAAGACCTGAATAGTCTTTAAAGAGCTCCGTTGCAATCTTTACGGGATCGGAAAAGAAAGTGGTAGAGTCCTTTTCGACATCCCCGTACGCCTCACCAGCTTGGAATTTCTCGTAGAAGGACGACATGTTGGATATGCTCGATCCCATTGCGTTATCCTATCCGTATAGGAGGGAAAGCAGAGTACCTACACAAGCATAAGGAGAAGGGCTCGTCTCTACCTAGCATCACCATATATACGGGAGATAGGTTAAGCAACATCTACCCCTACTTTTCCATTTGATAAAGAATATGGCCCTCAACTCGTTTGATCTTGGCGAAATTCAGCCAAGACAACATGGTGATAGAGACTGATCTACAGGTGCGCAGTAGAGCATTCCGGTACAATTCAGCTGTTAACTGACATACTGAGGAGACAGCCACCGGTTAATTGAGAGCTGAGAACGCATGGAGGTTGTGATGAAAACGGTCGAGATATTCAACCTCATCCAATCGACCAGTTACGATAGGGCCAACCGGCATCTACATTGAAGTCGGCGACCAAAAAATAGCTGGCGTAAATCTAGGACGCGGAGTCGGAGTGCCAAAGGCAGGTGAGTATTAATTAATGCAGGCGCGTCGTCTCGGCTACCAAAAAAGGATATAGGAAGGTCATCACATCGTTCATTATTGGCTCATGATATCTACCCCAGACAAGAGTTGCTGTGATGGTAATCCTACGCCGTTTTAGGTTCCACAACATCTAATTGATATGCAATACTATACTACCCTTTGTTCAGAAGAGTAAAGTGTGGCTTTCCGTATGACAGCTGAGATTATTGCCGGCATCATGATGCCATAGACGGATGAGGATTGCCGTGATCTTTCTGGGGAACGTTGTGGAAGTGCAACTTGAGATGCATGATTCGTGGCTACCTGAAATTCTAGACATGGAAAGTGAGAGCTTAGAAGATAATCCGAGTATCATTTCAGCATGCCTGGGTGTTGAAAGCTGATGTACAGCCTACGTCGGCATATGTGTTGATCCAGCCACGATTAAGGATCTAACCTCCTGTCAGCAGAGTCATCCATAGGGGTGAGCAAGAGAATCCCCATGTGAAGGTCGCTGAGCGGAGATGATAATATGTCAAAACCCCAAAGAAGGGGGGTATGGCATCGATCAACATGCAGAAAGATTGATAAATGAAGCTTCCGAGCCCTCGGACGGTATGCTTTCTACTTAACCATTCTACCATTCAAGATACCCAAAGCACCCCTTTATCAACTAGAGCGCATACGATTCATCCTTACTGCAGTTATGCCTTACGTTCATAGCCCTCATGACCTACAGATGGCCGCGAATGAGGGTTTGACGCCGGTCCGAGAGCCCAAAAAACTTGTTCTCTGCTTCGATGGTACCGGCAACACGTTCACCGGGTCCAACGCCGATACCAATGTGGTCAAGATCTTAAATAGCTTGGATCGTAATGATCCTAACCAACTGCATTATTACCAAAGTACCTAGCTATCCCTTTTCTTGTCAAGGTGTTCGACTCTAATGAGTGTACTAGCCGGCATTGGGACGTACGGTATCAACGAGACATCCGCGAACAAGTCATGGTTTGGCGAGATGCGGAGTTCTATTTCGCAGACCATCGACCAAGGGATTGGCACGACGTTCGACGCCCATGTCATGGCTGGATACCGATTTCTAATGCGCTACTATGACACCGTACGTAGGTCCTCTCATACAACGGTATTCGTCGATGCTCACCTATAATGTTTGAAGGGCGACAAGATTTACATGTTTGGATTCAGCCGCGGCGCCTTCACAGCCAAGTTCCTAGCACGCATGATTAACACCGTAGGACTCCTCTGTAAGGGTAATGAGGAGATGGTCCTCTTCGCATACCGCCTCTACCAGCGCTACCTGGCCGGCGAGACCGACAACTTCAAAAAAGGAAACGTGAAGCCTAGCACAGGCGGAAGCGAAACGGACCCGGTGCTGTGCGCCGACGAGAGCATGCACCGCACGTACCATAGGCACAGGTACGAGGTCGCGCGTGACGAGATTACAGCCTTCAGCAACACATTTTGCCGGAAAGAGTACACAACCCACTGTGGGAAGCTTGAAGAGACCAATATCAAGGTCTACTTCCTCGGAATCTGGGATTGCGTAAACTCGGTCGCGATCTTAGAGCGAAAGACGCCTGTGCCTGTCCCAGTAAGAGGTACAGCACACTTTGTCAGGCACGCCGTTGCCGTTGATGAGCGTCGCGTCAAGTTCAAGGCTGCCCTCCTCGCCCAGGATATCCGTGCCTCGGATCACAACCACGAGGATATCAAAGAGGTCTGGTTTCCAGGCTGCCACGGTGATGTCGGCGGCGGATGGCCGGCCGAAGTCAATCACCCCCTTGATAATAGCGAGCACATGACCGTCTGGCAACGCTTTACGAATTTCTGGACGACCCGCAAAGCTCATGCGCCTAGCAAGGATGTCACTACTGACCCCTTCCAGATGAGCGATATCCCACTAGCATGGATGATACGAGAAGTCGAGCTCGTCGGCGAGCGAGACCCGTCAGCGGCACTCAAATGGTGTATAAACGTTAATGGCTTCAAACAGCGGTACAACGAGCAGAAGAATAAAGAGCGTGCGCTGAAGGGATTCATACATGACTCGCTCCAGTTTGGTTACGGTACTGGGTTCTTTACGGTGCTGCTCTGGAAATTCATGGGTAAGCGCATTCTAACTTTTTCATATACTTGACACTTCATCTCGGAGATGCTATTGATGCTGATTCGGATAGAATGGCTTCCGGTCATCACTCGCTGGGAACTTGATCACGAACGTAATGAGTGGTCGAACATCCGGTTCCCACTCAACGGGGGCAATACCCGTGATATACCGCCTGATGCAGTCCTGCACGAGTCGTTGCTCTGGCGGCTGCGCAACGACCCTTCCTACCTCCCGCGGAATAATCACGGCGGATCTCTGCCTCCTTGCTTGAGGCCAGACATTAAGGTTGAACCTGTTGACGACCAGAAGCCGTCGGACTCAGATGCTCAAGTCTTTGGAAATCTAGTTCATGACTTTAAGCACGATTATAGGATCTATGACCATAAAACGTATCGGCTCGTAAAAGCCGACGCCAATAGTGAGAATTGAGCTCGGAGCTGCGAAAGGAAGAAACGGATGAAAGAGGTATCGTATCATTTGGGGCCGCCGGACAGCCACATAGCATGCCTAGGTAGTTGTACGTGTATGGAGTTGGAATGGAGATATGTAGCTAAGCCATTTGCTTCCAATGTCCTTAAAATATATTATCACTATCGATAATGAAAGGTTATTTTTTACCATATTTAGTCCATATTTAGTTAAACATATGAAAGTGTACCTTACGATATGTACCCATCCTGCCATTGTAGGACAATGACGTAATGACCATTTCCAAAGCTGCAGGCAATGATGACCAACAATGATGAATTGACCACAGTTCGGGGGGCTACACAACGAGATGTCTCGTCTTATTCCTTCCTTGCTTACCTAGAAATCCATACTTTACATTATCAATTAGTTCGAATATTATAATTCCCAACATAAACCATATCCTTATTACCTACCTATATACCTGATGTCTACCTAGATATCTATATACTACTAGGTCGTCGTTCGTGTAAACGAGTTACCTCAATGCCTAGGATCATATAGCTAATATCATATATACCTTCTACCCTTTACAGTATTCATCGTCATAACCACACCTATTTCCATTTTGTTTCTTTCTCACCTTGGACTCACCTTTAACCCACCTCACCTTTACCTTACCCAATCAATCATTCGAAATATCTAGATCTCCCCCTCTCGTTGCATTTCGCCTCCACTCGACCGTGGGATCTCAGTGCCGATCTTTTTTTTTAAAAAAAAAAGCAAGGGACGTTGGATACGGCGCATCCACGTATAGGTGCAGCTGAATCCTCAACGTTCCCAGCCACACATTATGGCCCCAGCCAATGAGACACAGACACAGGGGGTCCTGGGACGACAGCTACCTAATGACGACACTAAATCGACAGGTAAGCTTCTTGTCGCAAAACCCGTAGCCTGGGTAGTTTGCTTTCTTTCTTGTTATTATAACGATAATAACAGGAATTGTTTTTACGTATACTATTTTTTTTCTTTGCAGATGAAGAAACCGACTAATTTTCTTTGTTAGTCCACTCAGGAAAGCTCATTTACGCCAAACCTCAAGACCTTCCGAGCTTTCCGTCTATTGGTCTGTCAGAAAAGGGATCCGCAGCAAGTGCAGCAGCAGCTCTAGGTTGGAACACCAATACGTCGCCAGAGCTGTGGAGGCCGGACAAGTCCGCTCCAGCTTCAGCTGCCGCCGTTATGGCGAAAGACTACAAGCTGGCTCCGGCGTGGGAACCAGTGCCCAGCCAACATGGCGCAAAAGCCGCTTTGCTGGCGTCGCAGTCCGCTATGAGCGCCACCGGAACCAGAAGACCTACCTCTCCCGATCCTGGTTATTCGGCAGCAAATATCGCTTTCAGGTCCGATCACAGTCTACCTCGTACCACGGATGCAGGAACAGGCACTTTGGAACGCCGGAGGTCACTGCTTGCTGCGAGGGGCGCCATGGCAAATCGCCAAAGGGCCAAGTCATCACCAATTCCGAAGGAGTCATATCCGGATGAAGCGAATGCCGCCGCCAATGCTCTGAGCGCCGCGACTCGAGCTCACAGGCCGGTGCGATCGCCAACTTTAAGCGAAGCAAGCGAAAGAGTTGGGTCTGTTCCTTACACAACCATGAACAGGCAAATGTTCACGTCGCGGCCGCCGGTCAAATCCGAAGTTGACGACCAGAAGAGAGCGGATGTTCTCCACGCATCGGCCATCGCAATGGCCAAGAAAATGTATAACCAGCAGCAAAAGATGATCGAGGCCAAAAAGGCACATGACACCGCCAGCCTCTCCCACGAACACGCCGATGTGCTGAGTAGCGTCAGCGACGATGCACAGCCTATCCAGCTGACCACCCTGCAAGACGCGGCTTACAAGCAGGCCCAAGCGCGTCTAGCTAGGATGCACGAAGAGCATTTCAAAAACCGAGAATTCCAGGATTACTACGGAGCCAAGCAACCTGTGCGGCGTTTCTCGGTCAGAGGCAAGCTTAGGAAGAGAGCTTCTAGCGACGGCGACGTCATCGAGGACCGCAGACGGTCGCAGCAGATTAGGCAGCAAATGTCTCTGTTCTCCAACAGGCTCTCCGAAGTCGACGATAAGAAGCGTCAGCATGACCAAGAGATCTTGCTTGCCGCGGCTCAGAGAAATGTTCACGAGCGCCTTAAGGGGATGGATGAGAAAATTGCTGCGGAAACTGGGATGGTTCCTCCATCTACCAAGACGCAGTGGGAGATAAAGGCACATGCACTGGCCCAAGCTAAAAATGAGCAACGCCTAAGCCAGGCACGTAGGAAAGTTGATATCGGTGCTGGAAAATTCATGGACCAAGAGGAGATTGACGCGATCGCTGCAGCTAGGGTCAAACCTGTCCTGGATGAGATTAATGAGAAGGTTGAGGAAGAGTACGCGAGACGGACGGAGCAGCGCCTAGAGATGGAGAAAAAGAAGGAAGAAGAAGAAATTGAGAAGGCCCGGCAGAAGGAGATCCATGATATAAACAAGAAGCTTAAGGGTAGGTTGTCGTTTCTATCGCATATACACCACTTACTGACTAGGTACTTTTACAGAGCAAGACAAGCAAGAACAGAGGGAGAGGAAGGCTGAAGAAAAACATGAAGCAAAGGCGAGGAAAGAAGAGGACCGGGCTGCCAAAGCGGAACACAAACGGCTTGCGAGGACTGAAAAGCAGAAATCTTCTACCGAAGACCACAACAGAGAAGATGAATTGGAAGCTCCGAAGGGGTCAGTTACTCTAAATACTCCAGGTCAACCTGTCATCGTACCCTCGCCGAAGCTTGAGCATGTCCCTACTGAGGACCCCGAGGACGAGGTGCTGAATAGGGAGCCTAGTTCACATAGTGAAGGGACGCCGAAGGGTGGAGTCAGGACCTGGCTTAAAAATCGCTTTTCTAGAGGCACGAAAACACCGGACGACAAAGGCAAATCGGTCGAAAGGGGCTTCATTGGTGGTGCGGCCCTAACAGGCATGGATCGCTCAACCAGCATGGATAACCGCAGCGCTAGTGTACGTGCCGTCGCCATGGCTGGTAGGGATCCTAATGTAAGACAAGCCTCCGGGTCCTACTCTGTCGAGAATGAACCGATGAGCAGCTCGAGCGATGATGACGATGATGATGGTAACGACGATAACGGAAGGTATCTTCGGGAAGATGCCAGAGATCAGCCTAAGACCCCGTTGACGCCTCCTAGGCCTGTCAAGGACCCTTCGGTGACTGCGAGTCACAGCCCGAATAGGGATTCGAGGTTTGTGGAGATGGTGTAAGATAGTTATGATTTTTCTCACGGATTAGGGTCCTGGTGTTGGTATATTACGAGTCACGATTTGCACCTTGGGTTGCTTGAGGCACCCTCTTCGCTCTTTTAAATTATCTATATGACAGACTTGTACTTTTAGCTTCTTTTCAGGAGAAGGAATATCGGTAGGATATGTGTCTTGAGACCAATGACCGCAAGGCAGAGTATAGGCACGTTGGTTTTGCTTAGGTTGGTTTGTCAATATTGGATCTCAGTTTGGCGTTCGTCTTGGCGGTGGCTTAAGGCCGTGGGGGTTGTTTGGATTCAACAGCGCAATACCCCTTCTCATATCTGAGGCAAAATGTTCTTCAATTTGAGTTTTTTTCTTCTTTTTTTCTCTTGAAACGATTTTGGCTTCATCCATTACAGCCTATATATAACACATGCTACAATTGACTGAGGTAGGCGTTATAAAAGCATGGCATGAAGAAGAGTGAATCGACAGTTTGAATCCAAGTACTTCCTAACTTTATAAGTATCGCTACTACTAGTAGTATACAGTCGTGAACCAATCGAAACCAGAATCTAATGATTCTAAATACGCTAACCAAACGCCGTGGTATGAGGCTCCCTTCCGGCCGTTCCTTTATGGATTACGTACTAAAACATTATTGCTATCCCTTACTGGTATCTCCAAACCAATGTATTGTATCCCAAAATGTCGTCACTTCGTCCCTAGCCGATAGTTTCTCCCAACCCACAACCTTCGTTTCCCGACTTAAAAATCTCTCTGGTCCGTCCTGTTCTTATGCTGAGCGTTATTTCCATGGCCGTGATGGCCATGTCCATCCGTCAACGTCCTCTGGCTATCTTGTGTATCTCTCTGCTGGGGTAGGACGCTGGGGTGCGTTGCATAGTACGTCTCTTCCATCCGACGAGCGGGATTCGTAGAGAGAGGGCTGTGTCGTGTTTTTATGGCTGGGTATAAGTCGATATAGAATGAGAAGATGTAGAAGGAGAATATGAAGGCGATGATCCACTCTAGGATCGCGGCCGAGTTGTAGTATCCTTTAAAGTTGGTGGCTATGAATGCGATGGCGAGAATGAGCTCTACAGCGACGAAGATAACCTTGATCCAAAAGGAGAGGCGAAGGATGCGATGCTGGCGGTTTTCTGGAGGGGAAGGGATTGTTAATATGATTCATAATTGGGCTAACTGGGAAGCAGACTTACTTCGACTGAGATGTTGGTATTCCGCACAGATGAAGATAGCTGACAGTAGGTACCCAGCAATAAAGAGCAACAGGAAAATGTCGTGCAATCTCGGATATCGAAGGGTGTCGAAGCCAGACAGGAAAGTCAAGCCAATAGTACCGATAATAGCGAAGACGATAGTCAACCCACTAAGGACCTTCTCGGCGGTAGTAGTGTTGGGCACCAGTCGACCTTTGTGCCGTAGATATCGGTCTGACCCGAAGGACAAATCTAGAAATATAGTTGTGATAATGCAGCCCGTTACGAATAGCGGTTTAAGCTCCGAAGCGCCAACATCTGATATGTACGCGATTGTTTGATTTCCATTCATGGACGCGTATCTCACTCTATGTGTATCTACGATCCAGTATAGTAAAAGGCCCAACAAGGTCGCTAGCCACATAAGGCCAGATATAATGGGTAAAACCTTAGTGACAATGTTAGCTAGGTGCGGAAGCAACTCAACTCCAATTGAGTTACGATTGAAAGCTTTCTACTTACCCAGTACGATATGTACCGCATGGTGGACTATACTCAATAAAATTATATATCTAAGTAGACTAATAGAAAAGACGGTTTGAAACGAGTGGAATTTTATTTAAAGATGACGACGGTCAGGCAAGACCATTAAGTTGACCGGTTAATAGTGGACAATGAATTACGGCAGCAGGAAGGACTACGCGTCTTAAAGGTATAAGTTGGAAAATATCACGTTATAATTGGTTATAATTGATGATGAATGAGGCCCTGCTAAGCCAGCCGCAAAAGAGGGTCAACGTATGACTTCATTCAATGGCCAAGATTCGTCGGGCAGCAGGTATGATTAACTCCCCGGGATATACGGATACTTTAGAATGAACCAGATCGGACTTAAAAAAGCAAATCTCAAATTGAATTCGTCATCAGTGTGAGACCTACGCTGGGCAGTGCCTATCCATACATAGAATTATTATCACTTGGCTCGGGAACATGGGCATCAAACAAGTCCGACTTGGGGATAACCTGGCGATGCTATGTTGCTTACCCGTTTGCGACCCAATTGAAGAAAAATATGACGTCAACATAGACCTGCATGGAATGAAGGCACGTGCATCTAATATTTGTGGTAGTGTACGTATGTATGTACCCATGACGAGTCATGCTGGTCTCTTTCAGTATACGCTAGCCGTAACAGTAAATTCGAACACGGAGATACCCGTGCAGCTGCCGTGTTGTAATTATATGGGGACAATGGAAATAAAGCGGGGACTCGCCAAGGATGGTATCGCGTAAAGGTGCATCTCACATCTGCAGGCTCAACATCCACCAATCAAACTCTAAACGTACCCTTCTAGGTAGGAGACCGTAGCCTTGCTACTTCTTTACGAGGCTGAAAGAATCCCTTTGACCTTTTTACAACCTCCTGCCATTGATTTTGAACTCTGAAGGCAGGAGAACAACCGTCGCGATGGCGGTCTCCCCTGTGGTCATGCATCCTACGGATGCTCTCCAGAACTCTCGACCTGTATCGTCACCACTGAAGAACGCAGCTTCAGCGCAAGCATCGTCTAATGGAACGCCTGTGACCTCATCGGTCGCACCAAACCCATCCGCAGCTCTCCTGTCAACATCCCTAGATCTTGCCGAACAGCTTAACGAGGAGGAGAAGCGCAAATATGTAAAGGGTTCGTTTCCCGACCTATAATCAATTGTATTACAATTAATAACAATGCGCTAACACATGACTCCTTTGAAGGCAAGAAACTCGGTGAAGGTACCTATGCGAACGTCTACCTCGGCTATCTGAAGAGTGATCCGTCGCAACTCGTAGCCATCAAGAAGATTAAGATCCAGAAGGAATACACAGAAGGAATGGCGCCTGATGCTGTTCGCGAAATCAAGCACCTGCAGGAGCTTTCCCACCCGAACATCATCACCTTGCATTCCGTCTTCTCTTCCAAGGACCAGAATCTCAATCTTGTGTTAGAGTATCTTCCATTAGGTGATCTGGAAATGCTCATTCGCGACACCGAACGCGTTAGGTACGGCGCGGCCGATATCAAGGCGTGGATGGGCATGCTTACAAGGGCTGTGTGGTTCTGTCACGAGAATTTTGTGCTGCATCGTGATATCAAACCCAACAACTTGCTCATTGCCGCCGACGGGGAGGTGAAGTTGGCAGATTTTGGTTTGGCCAGAAGCTTCTCGGATCCGTATAAGCCCATGACGTCGAATGTCATCACGCGGTGGTACAGGCCCCCTGAGTTGTTGTTTGGCGCGAAGCACTACTCGGGCGCGGTAGATATCTGGTCTGTCGGTCTGGTTTTCGCTGAGTTGGTCATAAGAACGCCGTACATCGCTGGCAACACTGAGATGCATCAGATCAGTCTTATATCTCAAGCCGTTGGTACGCCCACGGAGGAGAACTGGCCTGGTGTCACCAAATTGCCGGGTTATACTACAGAGGGAGAGGTCCACCCACTACGAGGAAGAGATTATTTCATGGGTATGTTTGGTACAGTCGGGTCCGAGGGGGTTGACCTTCTCATGAAGACCCTGATTCTCGATCCTAAGAAGCGGATCACAGCCTTAGAGATGTTGAAGCATGAATGGTGGCATAAGGAACCAAAACCCACGCGCAAGCAAGACCTTCCCAAGAAGCAGTCTGGTGGACAGGAGAAGGTTGGCGCCGACTTGAAGAGGAGACCCGGTATACTGGATGATGAAAAGGGTAGTAAAGTGGCTCGGAAACTAGATTTTGGCGCGATGAAATAGGGTTCCAAACGGCAAAAGATCTGGAAGTCATGATGCATATAGTCGGTTCGGCGCTTAGGAGTTAGGGTAGATTCGGAACATAATCAAGGCATAGAGGGTGGGCGGTAGGTAAAGGATTTGACACTATAGGATGATGAATACCAGGACAATTGATTCATTCCGGCATTTTCAGTTGGGATTTTACAGTATATCCAGAGCTTGCGGTTATGGTACATAAAGTACAGCAGCCCCTATTCAGGCTACAAACCTATCTAGGGCGGCTTCGTCGTCTACAACTCGCCACGTTCCCTCATCTCGCGCCGTTCGGCAATGCGCTTCTTATAACGGACCTCCGTTCTTCTCCTCTCACCACCGTCGATCTTGTGGCCTCGGCGGTCCTCCCACATGCCCTCGGTAACTGTAATCCTAGCTCCCTCGCCGTTCTTAAGCGGCAGCGCATAGGGCCCAACAATGGTTTTCGCGCCTTCGACCTTGTACCCGCGCACTCGGGACATCTCCTCCAGACTGCAGTCCTTGACGGATCGCCCTGCTGGCACGTTGACCACGTACTTGTGCGGGTGCACCACGTCCTTATCCGACTCCAGGATCTTGAGATCGGCCTTGCCGTCCTCCACGTGCTGCAGGTCGCCCCCGATGCCGTACTGCCCCAGCCGGAATCGCTGCCGCCATTGCAGAAGGTAACGCCGTGTGCGCGGCGGCTCGATGCCGAGCTCCCGGAGCTGGTCTGATGTTAGGGAGAACAGGGCATCCCAGGTGGGAAATTTGGAGGCGTGTTGGCTGAGCCCTCGGCCGATTACTGTGAGGAAGGTCTGCACGTCTGGGATGAAGGGTGTGGGGGAGGGTATCGTGGGGGGTTGGCTCGAGGGTGATGAAGACGAGGCTGCTCGTATGGATTGTTGTATAGACGGCTGGAAGGCTGCTCGGCTGGCTATGGGCGCCAAGACGGTGCGCAATTGCTGCGGCTTAAGGAAAGGCTGAAAAGCAGCTGTTTAGTCGTGATGCAAAGAAGGTTTTTCCACGATATGTTGGCTTACCCTTATGCGCACCATTGTGTCCGCAAGTTACCAATGTCTTGATTCTTAGCAGCTTGCACGATGTAGCCGGGTGATCATGTCAATTAAATTTGGGTAAATGAGCGACGATATTGAACTCCACGATCCTAAGATCCTAACGCAGATGTATACTATTGTGGGCTTGAGCTTGCACTCCGAAAATAATGTTCAATGGGGATATCGGCGAAGGAAATTTTGCTGGTCCGCTAGGTCCGTGCACTGCTGTGTACATCAAGTACATACATGTATGTACATGTATTCCTTAAGAGCACTTAAGGCTTTATGTACCTCTTCAGATACATACATGCATACATGTGTACCTTTTATGTACGGTTATCTTATGTACCTAAATAAAATGGGACGTTAAACCGTTTTAGGATTAATTGCTGTACCCTGCACGCGTTATGAGTCAAATTGGTGGGGTGCAGCTCTTATCGCCGATAAGATAATTCTGATTACAAGCTCTGCCCCTCGGCGCGACAAATTGTTAGAGTTCGTCCTCCTACTTCCTCTTCCTCAGCCTCACCTTTCTTTCGTCAACTCACGTTTTCGTGTAATTTCTAATTCGGCGTTTGCATCTGTCTTTGTAAAACAATCATCGACGACTGTCACCAAAGCATGGTCTTAATTAAGACCCTAAGTCGCCGATATGTCTAAGCTACCTCCCATTCCGTCGCGTCTCCTTTACATGAGGGGCGCAGATGGCGCCGCCGCGCGCCGCCAGAAGGGTGCTGTCGGAGTTGAGTTTATGGATCTTATTTGTATGTGAATACTCAATTTGATGTTTGTTATGAGCTATACTAAACCTCTACAGCTCCCCTCCCTGCCGATTTACTCAGTTTCGTACATGCGATTCCACATGACATTTCTCACCCGACTACCCAGGAAGTTGGGCCTCCTCAGAAGCGCGCTCGAGTCGAACCCGTTGTTGCGATTCCTATCGCCAAATGTTCGTTCACGATCACCCGACCAGCCCAGCCCGAAGTGTCAACGACCGATCCGATTTCGCGAGCGAATGCCCATCGTCACATGAAGATCCATTATGATGAGCCCGATCACTTTATAGTTCTTTCCTCATCCCGATCCCATTACGGTGTTTTCAAGTCGGAAATTATGATGGACGGTGTAGGTCTCGACAGTGACGGTCAATTCATACTTGATGTATTGAAGCGAAGCCGAGATGATGAGACTGAAGAGGGTGCCCTTTGGGTGCGCGTCACCGTCGGCCTACATACGAAGGACAACGAAGACAACCTAGAATTCTCTCTCCAATTGAATTGGAATGCATCTACGAATGCCTCCCGCTCTCCTTCTCAGCGCGCTCTGAGTCATCGAGTTCTTAGCACATTCTTCGGAAGTCAAACTCAGGTGTTAGACACCGCCGCCGAGGCACTATTGCCTCAAGCCTTCTACAATGCTGCGTTTCTACCAGAGAAAGGCCATACAGAAGAGCCCATCACACCCCCTCAATTGACTTCGAACCTCTTCCCTTTCCAACGTAGGGCCTTACAGTGGCTTTTAAACAGGGAAGGCGTCAAGTGGAGTGGTCATTGCGCAAACGGGGAGCCCGGCCTCGAGCCGCTGCCTCTGCCATCACCTGCGGCTCTTCCGTTGTCTTTTCGCCGGGCAAGGGATCTAGACGGGCGATTAGTCTATGTTAGCGACCTCTATCATGTCATAACCAGAGACATTACCCCATTCATCATGAGTGAGACCGCAATCAAAGGTGGAATCCTTGCTGAAGAAATGGGCTTAGGAAAGACGGTCGAGATGATTTCTCTCATTTGTATGCATACCCGTCAAAGCATTACGGGCTCAAGCAGCGGAGAAGCTCAGAACCCGCGTCCCAGCGGCGCAACTCTGATTGTCACCCCTTCCACACTACGTGCTCAGTGGGTTGCAGAGTTCAGTAAGCACGCGCCAGATCTGCGTGTCACGGTCTATGAGGGCTTAAAATGTTTTGCTGGAGACGTAGATGACCTAGTCACTGAATTAGCGTCGCACGACGTTGTCGTCACAACTTATGATGTGTTGCAGCATGAGGTTCATTATGCAGAGAAGCGACCTGATCGTTCAATGAGACACACACCGAAATACCAACGGCGAAATTCACCGCTGGTACAGATCTCTTGGTGGAGGGTCTGCCTCGATGAGGCCCAACAAATCGAGAGCGGAGTGAGTGGTGCTGCTAAGGTTGCAAGATGGATTCCCCGTACCAATGCCTGGGGTGTCACCGGAACGCCAGTTAAGGGCAAAATTAAGGACTTATGGGGCCTATTAGTTTTCCTTCGTTACGAACCATTCGCTTCCAATATGGCGCTATGGGGAATGTTGATAACTACCCATAAAGAGTTGTTCCAGCCACTCTTTAATCGGATTGCCCTCCGGCACACAAAGCGCGCGGTTCGTAACGAGTTAACCTTACCGCCTCAAAAGCGCTATGTTATCACGATGCCCTTTACTACAGTAGAAGAGCAACATTACCAAGCCCAATTCAGCCAATTGACTAAGAGTTTGGGCTTTGATGAGCGTGGGGCACTGGTAGACGAGCATTTGGATCTCAGCCAACAAGAGGTTATAGATGGAATGAAGCGTGTTCTTGGTGGACTCAGACTATCAATCATGCATCCCTCACTTGGACCCGGTCTCCGCCGGCTCGGCGGGAAAAATAGGCCTTTGCATGTTGATGAGATGTTGGAGATCATGATTGAGCAATCGGAATCAGCCATCATTGCAGACCAACGCACCTACTTACTCGAGATGGTAAAGCAGGGTCAACTCCTAGAGGCTCGTCCAGAGTTGGAGGCAGCGATTGAGCTTTGGCAACAGGTCGTAGGCGAAGTCGAGATACTCGTAAACGAATGTCGTATGCAAATAGAAAAGACATTGGAGGCAGCCAGGCAAGCAGGCTCCGGTGAGATCCTCGACGAGGCTGCGAATGGTTCTCCAGATGACGAAGATCCTAACAAGAGCAAAACGGCACGACAGATCGGCGAGTACCGGCGAAGACTCCGATCAATGTTAGATGTCCAGCACAGAGCTGTCTTTTTCATTGCAAGTGCCTACTTTAGGTTGAAGACCAACAGAAGCATGATTGCGCCTAACTCGAAAGAAGTTGAGATGCTGGAGGCCAAGGAGGTTACCAATTATGACACGGCGAAGAGCATCCGAAAGGAAATGCTCCATGAGACGCATATCAAAGTCACGTCGTACATCAACAAACTTCAGGCAAAAGCAGAATCTCAGTCGTATGTCGAGATTCCTCCGATTGAGTTTCTTTCGCTCCATGGAATCGAAAGCGGGCGAATTGTAGACACTTTTGGGTTGCTTGGCGAGGCGTTTGATCAACAGGCGAATATGATTGATGAGTTGCGCGAGACTGTTATTCGAATGTTAACCCGTCCTCTGATAGACGAAGAAGACGGCATTGATGATACTGGCGAAGAGTACGAAGACTCTACGAAACTCCAGGATGAACTAATGGCATACACGCTAGTTCTAAGAGCCCTCATTACGGACCGACAAGACGCGTTATCTGGTCTGGACAACACGCGAACCAGACATGAAGTCGCGGTGGCGGAAGCACGGGCCAAAGAGGATGAAGGCCATGCTCCGAAGGAGACTCTTGCGTTGCTCGCCCGACGTCATAAGATTAAGCAGGCGCTTCAAGGGATCTCTTTCCGAAGTATCATTACTGACCTTCGGGAGTTGGCGGCGAAGCTCCGCTCTGATGGCGGGAGTGACCGTGCCAGAGTCGAGCTTGAGATTGTCGAACGACAACTTGACTCGAAGCAAAAGCAGAGTACAAGTCAGAATAAAGTTGTTGTGGGTCTGATTAAGGAGTTAGACACCTTTACGATGGCGCTGAATGCTCGCGTCGAACACTATAGGCAGCTTCAGAGTATCTCTGACACGCTCGTTCCAGTTGACCCGGCAACGGTTGGTGACATCGATGCGTTAACGCGAGCATCATCATATACGGAAGAGTCTCGGCGAAGTAGAGTTGCACGAGACCTACCTCGACACCGTTATTGTAAGTTTCTTCCCAATTAAAAGACTTATTTGCATTACGCTGACTTGTCTCCCAGTGGTTCACTTGAAAGAAGCCGGCCAGCAGCAAGAAGAAGAGTGTGTCATTTGCCAGGGCTCTTTCACTGTAGGAGTCCTGACTGTCTGTGGTCATCAATTCTGCAAAGACTGCATCGAGGCTTGGCTCGAAGCCAGACACACATGTCCCGTCTGTAAAATCTTCCTCGGAGAAGGCATGACTCACGAAATTACGTTGAAGAAGCAGGTGTTGAAAGTCCGTCAGGAGCATCAGGATAACTCTCAGGAGCACTCTCACGGACCAGATCAGGTCGGCTCGTCTAGCAAGCCCAGGGAGTTTGGCATCTACTCTGAGATCGACAGCCGCCAGCTCCAAGCTATCAAGAGCATCGATATTGGCGCCCCGTCATTTGCCACGAAGGTTAACACCCTCGCAAAGCACATATTATGGTTGCGCGCACAGGATCCAGGTGCCAAGTCTGTTATCTTCTCGCAGTTTGCGAGATTCCTCGAGATCGTAGGACAAGCCTTTGATGAGTATCGCATCGGATATTCCTCGTTTAGACAAAAGAACGGGATTAAGAAATTCAAGGAAGATCCGGCAATCGAGTGCTTCATCATGGATGCCAGAGCGCACGCCAGCGGTCTTAATCTCATCAACGCAAGTCACGTCTTCTTGTGTGAGCCCCTACTTAACACAGCATTGGAACTGCAGGCTATTGCGCGAGTGGACCGAATCGGCCAGATCCACCCGACAACCGTGTGGCTGTACCTCATTGACGGTACGGTGGAGGAATCCATTTACGACTTGTCTGTCCAGCGCCGTCTGGAACACATGGACAAGGATTCAAAGGGCAAATCGAAGGAGTCTGCCAAGGAGATTACAGACCTCAGCATCGAGGAGGCGAATTCGATGGTGGTTGAACAAGCATCTCTTTCTAAGCTTATGAACAAGGATCAGGACCTGGGCGAAGCCGTCGATAACGACGACCTCTGGCAGTGCCTCTTCGGCCACGTCGCCAAGAAAGATAAGCAGCATACCCCGGCTGCAGATGAGAGAATTAATGACCCCACCGTCATGGCCTTCCTCGCGGCCGCGGCCGCGGAGGCGCGGCGACAGGGAGCCGAAGACGGGGACGAAGACGGGGACGAAGAGGAGGACGAAAGTGAAGACGAAGAGGACGAAGAGGAGGACGTTCTAATGAATGAATGAATGAAAACGTAATGATGATATGACGAGCTATGATAAGCTTGTCGATGTACCATAGCAAATGAGGTCTAGTTTGAAGGTCTCATGTCCAACTGCACATACATGTGTACGTTACGAGGTTACGATTCTGGAAGCATGTTGGAATGCATCAGTCAAACTGGATCTGGATCGTACAGGCTAGGCGTTGCAGGATTTGCTGAGATACCACACACTTTGCTAGCATTTTGCAATTGAGAGCCATGATATTATGACAAGAACTTCTTGAGGTCCATGGATTACATTGCATTAGCCGTCTTCTTTACGAAGCGGTCGCATGAGCGTAAGGAGATTAGCCTCCCATCCGTACGAGGTAGGTGTTAGCATGAAAGCTCGAGTAGGGCGTCGTGCTATTGGCTACCCAGTTTACGAGAATGCTGCCCCTGGTAAGGCTGTCAAAGCTGGACGACCAGATCGTCGATCACCGTTGTCTCGTGGTTTTCCACCTTCCTTTACGGGATGGCTGTGTGACATGCTTAGGTATTCTGGCGTGGGAGGCAGTTAACCTTATCCCATCTGTGCTACACACGTTTCTGTCGAAAGCTGACTCGCTGCCTTACGCAAGCTGCGCACGTATATTTAGCTATCAACGTACATACATACGGATGCAGTCATTGATCTGCAGCGAGGGTAGCTTGTTATGTGCGCTAAAGGGGAGTCTGCAGACACGTGTATGTGCTAGAGTAGGAGAGAGTCCTACGCTACGGCTTGGCCTCGCAGGTAGGTAACAGAATGGGGGGTGGGTATGTGTGTGTGTGTGAGACAACCACATGGGTAACGACGAAAGGGCGTTGAAACCGAGATACGGGGGTGTACTTGGCGGGCCGTATGTACGGTACCTTAAACGTATAGCGGCCAACCTAAATACGACGTTAGGAACTTGAAGAGTCACCACGCCGGGATCGATGGGATGTTTGCTAGCTATTTTGTATTATGTAAAGGGCGTACAAACGGCGCCGAGAGAGGTTAAGGTCCGGACGAGGATCTCGTAGAATTGTAAGCTGATGGCGTAAACTACCTAACCTAGGTACCGTACGTATGTACGTCTGCCGATCGCCCACGCTTCCCATGTTTCAGCTGAGGGGGATGATAGGATGGGCAAAGGGCAAAGGGCAAAGTCAGCGCAGCCACAGCTAGCCTTGCCAAATTAATACCTACCAACTGCAACCCGATGCTACCTCCACCACCTCCATGCATTCCGCGCGTGGAGATGAGATTCAATATTTCATAGATTAATATATAAGCGCCAACCTATAAGAGGTGCGGAACGCTTGTGCGAGGTTCACACGTGGGATGCGCGTGTTTCTGGGCTTTCTAGAAGCTTGCCTAAATCGTTTCAAAGGGTCTTTTGGTTATTAATTGGCAGCCCACTCCCCCCCTTTCCAAGACATACCGTATGCCCCTACATTAGTAAGGGGGTAGTAAGTATATGCACTCGTCTGCGCATCTTTCACATGTACCGAGGCGTGCGTGTATACTCCCCCCTTTTTTTAAACTTCTCCCCGTGTGCAAGAAGTTCCCCAACCGCTTGACCGAGATGTGGAACTTCCTACGTGCAGATAACTACATATTCCTTAGTGAGAGATGTCTTGGAATCGCGTGGCTTTGTCTCGCCTGGTTGCGTCAGAGATAGGGCTGAACTGGCTATATGACTGGCTACGTCTATCATGACAACATGCTCTAGTTCGGCTCGGCGATATTTGTCGTACCTGCGACACGTCGTACGAATGAGGCTCATCGGGGAGAAGAGGGAATTCCTATAGGTTGCCCGGACAGAAGAAAGGTGCGTGTCATCCTGCTCACCACTGACCGGCTCTTAAATACACCGCAACTTTAGCTTGTTTTGACCGGTTTTGACCGGGATTCGCCTTTGTTTCACCTCATGCCGCTGCTGCCTTCAGACACGATTTAGGCAACACGACTTGGAAGTCAGCATGATTCATAGATAGAGTAAGTATAGGTATCTGGTGCCTAGCTTGACTAATATTGATACAATTGGTAAATGGGTATTTATGGCAGAAAAACAAGATTGATCGTAGTACATGCTCGCTTGTAAAGGAAACAGAGAAAAACAAAAACACAGTGCCGCTGTCTAATAAGCCTTCATATCAAGTCATCCATTCGTATCCTTACCAACAGAAAATCGGCTAGACTTATTCGCCTCGGAGTTTTGATTCGAGGGAATCTTGTCTGTGAGAAGCAAGAGCTAGATAGGGAGAAGAGAGAACAAGACAAGGGAGTGTCCAATTCGCCTCAGAAACTTGGCCTCTATTTTCCTTGTTTTTCACTCAGTCCCTTCTCCTTCGGTTCTAAGTTTGAGGATGTGAAGTATATCCATTATTTCGATCGAAATCGTAGTAGTAAGGTGATATGTCCTGATATGGGAAATCGTCTCCCCCGCTGCTATTCGTGTTGTCTCCGTAGCTGAGCGTCTGATATTGCTGTTGAGGACTAGATGTCATTGTGTAATACTGTGGTGTTTCAGTTGGCGTGTTGTCACCTCCGCTTCCGCCGCTACGTCTACTCTCAGTCTCGTGTCCCATTGCTAGGACATGCCTCATGCTTAGGCTACCCCAAGGTAGCCCTGAGAGATCCATTCCCTCATCTGCTGCGATCTCATCTAGGGAGGGGAGGCGGTAGCTGCTATCTGCGTGCTCTAGGTTACGCGACTCCCGCTCCGCCTTTTCTTTCTGTTCTCTCGCCTTCTCTCCTATCGTGAATCGTTAGCCTTGCTCTGACTAATGATCATATGTTCTGTTACGTACGGAACTTCCGTTGAGCAAGCCGATTTTGAATGCGTCTCCTCTCTTCAGGCTCCGTGACGTCAGTCCAGTCGTCTGTCGTGGGTTTGGACCTTGGCTTGGATTGCTTCTTGGGACTCGTTTCGCTCTTCTTAGATGATCGTGAAATCATCTTATCTGTTGCTCTGGAACTGGTACTTGAGACTGGTTTCATAATATGTCTTCCTTCTTTGGCTATGAAGGATACAGGACGAGGCTATTCGCGCCGTCGTGAGAGTCGCTATTAGTTTTATGGTTCGTATGTTTTTCGGCTAGTAACAGTGCGTACTCCTATAGTAAAGAGCCCTAGAGTATCGAATGTTGAAGACACTACTTAGTCGAAGAGAATGGTGATATCGTTCTTCAGGACCCGCGCGTCGATCTTATATTGTATACCCCTTCTAATATATAGAGGAAGATGCAATATAACGATAAACTAGAGGGGCCCTACAGGGGCTGTACTTGTATCAATCCACTCTGAGAAAGGGTTTGGGGGCCGATTTTTACTATTCGGTTGGCGGAATGTAACTTTGAAACTACATATAAGGCTGATGACAAGGATATATATCCTAGAGAGCATTGCCCACATGAGATGATCATGGAACATCTTTGGTACCTTTGGCGAAGCTAGGTTACGGCTTGCAAGTATTAAGGCTTATGGTGTCTGTCTATACCCACTCGAGTCTTGAGACAATGACATGCTTGTCGTATGCGGTAGGGAAGCATTGTAACCAGTATGCAAGTACTGTGAGGTAACAATGGAGCAACCTGGACTCAAGCCACGATTGTAACCAGACGGTGACGCACTTACTAGTAGTCGTGGTTAGACAAGGCTCACCTGCGTGCATACCCGGTTGTGCGGTAAGAGAAAGGAGAGAGATATCGTCAGATAAGGGACCGCTAGGCTAAGCGGTGACCATGCGGCGACTATACTATGAAGGCGGGGATGATGAAAATTATCTGTGTCGAGAATGGCATTGTCCACCGTCCATCAAGATGTGAAGCTATTCGCTTACTTCACACCTCGACCTAGCAACTCCCGGAAGCCGACATCTCGGGATATTAAGCCATAGCCGTCTACCCTAGTCGAGAGAAAGAAGCCGTTGAAACTAGGGACAAGAGTGATCGTCAGGGCAAAGCCACAGTTAAAATCGACTCCATATGGACTCGTAGGGGAAAGATGGAAAACGAGATACGACCCTTGTCTAGTCCATTAAGGGAAATGACCAGTCGTGGGCTAGATGTCCTTGGCGTCCATCGGCGCATTACCTAGTACACGATGCTAGGACGTAAGGGACGTGGTTTAGTTTGCAGCTGGTGGCTTGATAAATCACCCCTCAGAGCCCCTAGCTAAGGAAAGTGAATTCCAGCGATGATCGACTAATAATATCCGCTCGTTCATTCGCTGACAATAAAATAAACTAGAAATCCTGTACATGGCGAAAAAAAAATGAATACGAGGGCGCCCGAGAAGATGATGGTGTAGTTCTCTAGCTTGCTTTAGGTACTGCCATTGCTTCATGTGAGATGCCTAAGCAACAGAGCTTCCGGCGAATAGAAGCTAGCGTTAGGCGAAGACGCAGGCCTGACGGATCGATGAACCGTTGTTCATCAATGGAACCTACGACGATCCCAGGATTGGGGTCCCGATATCTCACTACCTAATCAACTTCTTTTCTCACAACCCCTACATATGCGTTATTCGGTCTCCTCTTCTACCGCTTCTGGTTATATGTATGTCATAGAGCCCGCAGCAGTTTTCAGGGTCTCGTGATACCCGGCTAGTCTAAGCTGCGATTTGTGACGAGGTTTGAATAAGAAAGTTCCCGACGTAGTTGCCGGAAGCTTATCTTATTTTCTCCCAAGCCATGTCTCGGAGTCACCCGGCCGCCTAGGGCGGACGGAGGAGCTAGTGGCATATTCACGTTTATTAGACGTTTTGGTATGAAGATGTTTGTACTTAGCTTTGCCATGGGCGATCTCTTGTGCGGCTGAATCGTCCAAGACAAATTGCTAATCTCCCTAGCCTGTTGGGAAGAGCTCCTTACGACACTAAACAACTACCGTATTCATAATTAGGAAAGAGATCGTCCTAGGTCTTGCAAAGGTACCAGACAGAGCAGGGGGGTGCGATTCCACCCTGTTGCATACCCGTTCAGGTTCAGGTTCAGGTTCAAGTTCCCCGTTCCAAATTTTCAAGGCGAGTGGGGGAAAATCCTACGGGGACAGGGGTCCCCCGTGCCATGCTTAATCCCACTAAGCACATATTTCGTGTTACGTCTGTGGTACGTCTGTGGTACGTCTGTAGTACGTCTGTAGCGTAAGGTAGATAGATGAAAACACCACCCGTAGCCACGAGACCTTTTAAGTAGTGTGCGGTCACACTGCATGACTTCTGCGAGATTGAAGGCTGAACTTATAGTCTAAACGTTCCAGCCCCGATGCCATCAATACCATGATCCTCCCGCTCAGCTGCTGTAACTTCGTAATGCAGCAAACATCATACCTCAATCACTAGTTGCGCACCATCATGCAAGCCATCGAAAGAGGCACCGAACGAGATGAGACGTATCGAGGGATTCCGCGTCTATGGCGCGAATAAAATGAGCTATTCTGCCTTGCCAAGCAGTCCGTGTCTTCAAAGAAGCACTAATAACCCCCTCATGGAGACTTACCGTTAATTTAAAGTATGCATAGCTCGGCTGTTAGGTAATCTCGAATCTCTGAGACATCGCCATCTGGGGACCCAGAAATCGTGCCATGGAGAAATTGTCCATTATGTAGTATCATGGTCATTTTGCGGTGAAGTTGCCAAGCCTCCCCTTTGTCAGCGCCCAAAGCAGCTCCCAACATTCGATTCCGTTACATCCATAGATTACAGGTCCTTCTAGAGCTGTGGGGGAATCGAGAGACCGGGTGTGTCTATTCTGTCATCCATCAATGGAGCCGTAAGCTTCTAGAAAACTGTAGTCGGGGTATGGAGTTGGGTATGCTTCAGCCATCCCTTTGTGAGCGTCCAATAACCAGTCGACACATTACATAAACATGCAACGTAAGCAACACCAGGTCAGTTGAGAGAAGACCAATCACGTACCAGACCGATCCAGGATAAAAGTTGTCGTTAAGTTCCTTGGCACCTATATTCTGCTCGCCGCGCCCATGAGTCAGACGGGTAATGGAAATGTTTGCATACTTTGGGACGTAGCAATGCCTACTTGGTTGCATTACGACGGGTGGTGTTTCTGACCTCTGAGACCTCTCATTCGTGTGGGTCGAGTGGTTAGTCGGCTTTTGAGCTATTATTACCTACAATAGTAATTGGTTCACCAGCAATAACGACAGGGGAGCTCCCTGGTCATACAACGATGAGATCTGAAACTTTCTATGGTGTGAAAAACACCCTCACTCGGACGCCCGACACCTTCGAGTTTAAGTTTAGGCAAACTTCATCTCACGCGCTTTAACATAGCACACCGCCTAATCAAGATTAAATCCCGATGACGATGGTGGTGTAGGTTCCAGGTTCTCCATCGAACGTCGTCTAATCCCGTGACATGTGCTTGTAGAAACTATATGGATCCTATAATCCGGAGATGGCTAAGTCCGTTAAGGCAGTAACAAGTCTACGGATAGGCAGCCGTATTACGTGTTACTGGTGTCATATTCTCAATACCGGGACGTCGGACCAGATTTGCCATCAGCCTTATGGCACGGAGGGATCTTCGATGCATATTCGATGCATACTCCATCCCAATGATATGGTTCATCTCTGTTGACCGGGACATTTTCCTCAAACCAGTCCTCCCGGTGACGTGGCGTTGGAACTATAAGCTTAATTAGAGTTAAGAAGAATGCGGGTTTGCGGTGGACCCTGCCCATAGTCAATGCTGACAAACGATCCGTTCGACAAGGCTGGCCAATATGTGACGTTTCGGGCATATTGCTGTTTTTGGGCTGGTGTAGACCAAAGGTCTACCATATGTCGTCGATGTTGGCGTACTGCTTATGAACACTTCATCTTAATTTTTAGGCCTCCGCCAATTCCTTGGTGTTGTAAATGGCCGATGTTGTAGTTGACTATAGGTATAAAGACTTAATATGAGGGATCTGGCGCTTCATTATCCCATCTCTACATGATTTGACACTCGAGTCCATACATCGCCCTCTCTACATCCCTTTTGACTTGATACCAGTCCGCTCTTCTTTCGGCAAATTCATAGACTTCCTCGGCGCGAAATATGCCGCCAAATCGATCGCCGTCGGCAATAATGGTTGCCATCTCTTTGGCGTGCCGCGCATCGATGAGGTATATCTGGCTTAATTCTCGCAAAGCTTTGAAATATGCTAGTAGATCTGGGTTTTTAAGCGTGCGGATATACTCAAAATACATGGTCATATCTGCTATGAGCTTTACCGCGCCTTCAGTGCTGATGCGCTGCCGTTTGATATGCTTGCAAACGGCTGTGAACAAACGTAGACCGACTTCACCGTTGAACACGTCGAGCATGGTCTTCTCCGTACTACCCACCAGCATCTTCGTGTGGGACGCTACAAGTTCTGTAACGCGCTTCGCCGTTGTGGTTGGGCCAATGTCGTGATCCTTAGATACGCCATCTTCTTGCGAAGGCGCCGGCGGATTGAAGTCTGTAGGAAGCTGTGTCGTAGCACAAAGATATTCAACTTCGTCCATCAGGACGTCGATGCCTTTGTTGAGGCCTGCCGCAACATTCTCGTCCAACATTTGCTCGAATTTTTTCTTAGCTAGGCCCGCAGGATCGAGGAAATCGTTGCGGTCGGCGATTTTCGGTGCTGCAAGTTGTTGCTCGTAGAATACATCGATCATCTGAGATATGATATCGCCCACATTGACCAGCTCAATAAACATGACAAGCGGGGCCACCCCAGTCTGGCTATGATCGCTTATCTCACGAGGGTTGTACCGGGAAAGATGGTCGACCGCCTTTGTAAACCCATTCTTGACGTGGGTTTGACCAAGTATTTTGACTAGAACTACGAACATTGCCTCGCATTGCTCTCGTGCCTCTTCACCGGCCTGACCGCCGAGCGTGACGAACTTTGCTGCCCTGCCAAGGCTCTCCTTTGCAGCATGCACCAAATTAAGGGCAAGCTCGATGCTGAAGAGACCTCTAATCCCTTCGAGCCGGTTCGCCATAAGTGCAGCCTTCGCTTTAAGTTCATCATTGGGTGCCTCAGAGGGTAGAGGACTCCCAGACCGCTCCGAGCCGCCAAGCCCTGGTGTTTGAGGACGGGACGATACAGGCGTGCCGGTCACCGAAGGCCGGAGCGTAGAATCCCTGTTACTCGCTGATGTTGACGTTGGCTTACTAGTTCCAAAAGGTAAGACAGTAACTGGCATCATCACTACTTTCTTGAAGGAGCTCAGAAAATCGTTTTTGTCAACCTGCCGGTTGAAATTTCCCATATAAAATGACTCAACAGTAGCTTCCTGCTCGGAGAGTTTCTGCTCCCAATTTTGAACTTCGCGCTCGGCGTACTTTGTGAAACTATCCAGCTCCTCTTGCAAGTATAGATCGAGATGTGGCTCGAATACCCTTAGGGCGATATCTTTTGCGTGGTCTTCGAGATTTCCTTCTGAGCCTTTGGGTGGAACTAGTGATCGAACAAACTGCATGCATTGCTCGAATAGGCCAGAAACTGCCTTGAGGTAGGAAGGCATGTGCCGCTCGTGACATTCGTCTAGCAGGGGAGTGACATACTCCATAACAACTTCTTCCCGAACTTTGTCCACGAAAGCCCAGAAGACAGTTGCTGGTTCCGGGAAAATGCGGCCGATCACGTCGCCCTGTTCGTTTACCTTTTTAACAAGCAATTCAAAGAACGCACGAGAGGGCTCGAGCGTAATGTTATCCTCAGGAGCTTGGTTAATACAATCCATCGGATTACCCAGTATTCCGCGATCATTTAACATTGGATGCTTCTGAATAAACAGATCCATGGCCGCGGTGCCGCCGTTCAGTATATGCAAAATATGCGCGTACCTACGCATCCTGCCATCGACATCCCAGAATTCATATCCCTGCTCGAACTCTCTGAGAACAGCGCTCTCGAAGATGGTCATCATATTGATGAGCTTAGTCTCTCGTTGCAAAAAGCCTTCAGCCCAATCGCTTTTGCTGAAAGTTTGCAAATTGGACAGCATCTGTGCTTGCCTCTCTGGATCTCGGAATACCTTGAAGACGATCGGTTCGGTATGAGTCTTCGCCCGTGCCAGGTCGAAGTAAAACGGTGCTAAAGCTCCATATACCTTCCCGTACTCCTGTCTTGCATGACCGCGAATACTTCTAACATTCTTGAGGACTTCGAGTAGTGCGGCTGGGTCTTCATACGGCGATTTGGATTGCGACGGTTTTAGACTTAGCGTTTCGAATCCATCAAGCCTTGATTCCTGGGCCTTGCTTTCCAGTATTTTCCGGCGTTCCTCCTCCAAGGCAGCATCGAAAATAGTCGTACTAGTCTGCTTTGTAGCATTCGTATTTAGTCCGCCGTTGGCATTCGGCCGAGCAGCGGCTTCCCTTTTCCTCTTCATAGCCTCTTCGAATCTCCTCCTAGCTTCCAATTCGTTCCAACATCCCATGCTCTTGAGCCTTGCTATCCATCGCGTATCGTCATAGACCATTTCACACATTCGTTTTGAAGTCCTCGCGAACCGAAGCTGATCGGACACCGGCAGGTAATCCAGAATCGCCACCAGAATTTCTGTAGTGCAAGGTAAATGTTCATTCTACTGGCAAAATGACAACTTGCTAGATGATATTTTATTCTTACCTGCTGGCAATACTGCTTTCGTCTCTATCATCGATGTCGCCCGCAACGTGCTCAGGATACTCGGTTTTGACGCCGCGCCATGTTGCGGCGCTCGCTTGAACGTAGACATCGTAGTTGAATGTCGATTGTAGTACGGAGTCGGACAATTTGCAAAGTCGTACACAATACATGAGGTAAAAATTTATTATAAGATCAAGCGAATGGAGGTGATATCGTAGAAAACAGCATTTCGACCGTCAGAAAGAGTGTATTAATAGATTATTTGCAGTCTCAGAATGCTCCTTTTGTTTTGGTTGCAACTTCAATTCCAACCCACCTTCCTACATCCCAGTCACCTATCAGCCTATTAAGTGGCCAAGCTGCGCTAGCTTCCTTGCCAACTAGAGCTGTTACTACCCACACCGCCTTTCATCTTTAGCTACTCCCCGCGGCAGAATTTCTTTACACAGCAACCATAGTAAACTTTTTTCTGGGTCTCAGTTTAACTTGCGATTTCTTTTCAAGATCCGATGTGCTGGGATTTGGTCACTTTATCTTGGTGATTAGACCCCATTCGTATCTATGTATCTCTCTCATTCCAAAATTATAACTCTTCATTGATTTCTCTCGAAAGTCTCTCCTCAAAATGGAATCCTCCGACCCGTCGCCCTGGAAGAAGCTTGACCCGGCCAAGCTTCGTCGCGACGCCGAGGCCAAAGGTAATAATGAAATCACAGCTGCATACAACATAGATTGCTAATTTTCCGCAGAGGCCAAGCTCAAGAGACAACAGGAGCAGCGAATCGCGCGCGCGGAAGCCCGCAAGGAGAAGCGCCATGCCAAATCCGAGGCCAAGCAAGCGCGAAAGGCCAACGTCGGTCGGGCCGCCAAGTGGAACGCCGAACGCAAAGCAGCCGACAAACTGAAGAAGCTGGCCAACCGACCGCACAAGCAGGAGAAGCGACGTAGACGCCTGCGCCTACGTGCCGAGAAGCTAGAGGCACAAGCTATTAAGATGATGGCGGAGGCGCAGAAGGCTAGAGCCCGCGCTGATCTCCTGGATGAACAAAAAGCCGTAAGTTGCAGCTCTCTATGTGACCAACTACAATATCTTCGATTACTAACTATGTACTTAGAAAGAGGAAGCCGAGAAGAATAAACTGTCTCGTGAGATTCAGCAAATGGCAGCCAATCCTGAGAACGGCGATTTCATTCCTCTGGATGACGCTCAGCCCGCTACGACGGAGGCCGCGGATGGCGAGGAGAATGCTACTCACACCAAGAAGGAATCCAAGAAGCAGAAGAAAAAGGACAAGAAGACACAGGATGAAACAGCTGGCCCTTCTGAGCCAGATGCTGAGGCTTCTGAAGCCGAAAAGGAGAAGAAGCACAAGAAAGACAAGAAGAAGTCCGAAAAGCGTAAGCGGGAAGCTGAGGGGGATGACGCGCATGAACAACCTAACGGTGCAACAAATCCCGACGATGCAGGCGGTGTTGAGGTACCCAAAGAGAAAAAGAAGAAGAGAAAGCTAGAAGACGCTACCGGCGAAGCTGGCCCTCAGGAGGAGACAACCCAGGCCGAGGCGCCTAAAGAGAAGAAGGACAAAAAGAAGAAGCATAAGGAGAAGCATCATGCCGAGGAGTATGTGTCTACCGCCACAGCCGAAGGAGGAGCGAATACTAACGGCGGCGAGCAGTGGAACGCCCAAGCCCTAGAAGGTGATGATAAGAGGAAAGAGAAGTTCCTTAGACTTCTTGGAGCCAAGAAGTCAAACGGTACGGCGACAGCGGATGGTCGTAATACTCCTGGCGCATCGAAGGCGTATCTTGATCAAGTACAGCATGATTTAGAACGCCAATTCGACACAGGAATGAGAATGAAGCATGAGGGCCACGGGCAGAAGAGAGGTCTAGGGGCGTAATAGCTTACAGTTTATGTATTCATATGAAAAAGCGGCGTTTTGAGAGGCCAGGGGTTATTTTATACCATCTGATTTGACTTGAAAGCAATTGCAGGACGGACACCAGATTGGACTGGATGCTCTCTTGTATTAGTTACGAAACTAAGCATGCTACCTTCATGTCTTCGAGTGTCTTTGGACAAGTCACTAATAATCGGGATGAAAAAGTTATTTTACGAAACACGAGATGTTCTCAATGCCTTACCTCGGATCTAAAACATAAAATGCCATGTTTAAAAACCATGTCATGATGATTCAATTGAAATCAGACAACGACATCGAATACGTCTTGGATGAAAATCGAATTGTTGTTTTAGAGCTGCCGCTCAGGTATCATATGGCTCTCCTAATCTGTACACGTCGAATGCCCTTTATAAGACGTTCCCAACTCAACCTACAATCGGTGTTTCTACCATTCGACCATAGTCACAGATCTGCGAGCTCTTGCCGTAATGACTCCTCATCCCGACGGAAACCGACCAAGGTATGGTTGTTATACACTCTCCGTAGTAACATAAGTAGTTATTCATCGGAAGAAGATGCGCGAGAGGACCTCAAAAATCAGACCGCCGAAGACAACAAAGCCGAGGATTCCTATACACGATGCGCGTCAGCCTTTTCTCCCCAAAGATTCCGTGAAGGGACGGGAACACATGGGATAAGGACAACTTACCGAGCCAGAAGGGAGAAATGGGCGACTTGAACTGGTCCTTGCTGCGCTTCTTGATCTCGGTCTCCGACTTGCCGCGACGAGCGTCCTGCTCCTTAACGAACTTGGCGTTTCGCCTTCGCTGCTCTAGCGTTTGGGCCTTAAGGTCATAGTTAGGAATATATCCTCATAAAAGGCGTAGCAATACGGACATACCATTGTGTATGTGTGTGGTGTGTAGAGTGTGCAGAAAGAAGCGTGTTGATTAAGGAGGCGAAAGCTTGTACGGGATGGGATTCGGGAGTTGGAAATAAGTCTTAATTGAAAACAGTACTATAGATTAATATAAGAATAGAGTCGCAACAGGATCCCACCCCTAATGCAGGTTTATATATAACTGATGGAGAAGGAGCGACACTGTTCCAATTGCATCTGAGAACAGATCGTTCACAGTCGAGAAGGACAGAGTTGGAGATGTATTCACTTTGTCATATGGACATGGTGTCTGTAAGTTCACCTCCCTATCGATAATAAAATACCTGTTCGAGTTCAGGGACTTGCCAATTTGAGGCGGATGCTACTTACCCGAACAAGTTAGAGCGAGACTATCGGCGGATCTCCTTTCAGCCCTCCACGAGACAGGGATCCCATTAACTTCCATGGAAGCCACTGCAGATGTACATGAGCCACTTTTTACATAGAGCTTGGGAGCCGCCGTCTTTTAGAACGGCAACATCAAGCTTCACATACTATCGCAAAGAGCCGACTCCGTCCATTCACATACGGCGCATTAGTACTTTCGAGGCTGGCACACTAATTCACAATGCTGTCCCGAACAGCCAGACACCTCGCGCCCCTACGCACCTTCGCAGCGCCCCGATCCAACCCCGCCATCCGTACTCAACAACTTCAGCGCACATGGGCGCGCTTCTCGTCCTCACAACAAGGACAGCCATCGTCTCCTCCAGAGGGGTCCATAAATGTTAGCTAAAGCCCCCTTTACCTCCTTCGCGACCCCTATTCCACAGAGAGCGATACGATAGCAACAGTAACTTATACGATATTCTTCCTACCTCCCAGAAGCAATTCTACAAGACCTTCGGCCGGCCCATCGCCAAGGTATTCCTGATCGCCATCTTCACATACCAGGTAGCGTATTACTTCTGGGTGCGACTAGAGCAGGATGAGATCAAGAGCGAGATGCGAGGCATGTACACTCTGTGGCTATAGACCTACATGTAATTGCGCAACTAACGTCCGACAATTGTAGCGACTATTGCCGATCTAGAAGCGAGAATAGAACAACTCGAGAAGGCCCGGAAGAATTAACAGTTGGTTACTCATTGAGCTAAGACGACTTCAGCATGATCTTCCACGCTACGAGGAGAGCGGCCTATCCACGATATTAGCGGCACACGAATGGCCGCTCATATGAAACGGCCAGGGCATTGACATCCATACTTTTACTAGCTAAGTATGAGGGATGTGCTGCATTTTGAGCCTCTTTACGGAAGGTGAATAGACAACGTCCAGCAGTGGTATCACACAGGCATCTAATCTTATGGAGACAGAGTTGGGGGACTCGCGTGTTCGCGAATATAGTTCAAACATTTGACTATATAAGAAGTCCAAGGTGTTCGCTGGAAATGAAATGTCAAAAATTCAACCAAGAACGCCTATACAATGCCATTCATTCGATGCCTCCTGCTTGCTCTTCGTGAACCATGACCATTAACGAACCAACCGAGCCACGACGCCCTCATTCAATGCTCTCTAATTCCAAAGGAGTATCGGCCTTTATATAAGAACGGTCGATAGTGCGCCCACTGTGCCGATAATCCACGGCCAGGAAGGAGAAATCGCTCTTGCGCCCGCTGGGAAGTGCGCAGATCCGGGGTAATTACACGACAGACTTCCATCATCTTTCTGTCGCCCATAACTAGTATTAAAGCCATATTCACTACTCGGATTCGGACAGCTAAACTTCATAGACGCCGGACAGCTTCGAACGAGTTCGTAACACAGGCCTTCACAGGGTAGCAATTCCTTGTAAGGGCCCGGTTGAATTACCTCGTCGATTATCGGATTTCGAGATGAGTTGAAAGCTTTCATGTGTCCAAATTGGTCCGTAATACTCTTGTCCACAGTCGTCCCATCTGGAAAAGGGGCCCCGATATTGCGCATCTGAAGGTACTCCCGGTCAGGTGACGAAAAGTCCTCGCAGCGTGGTATGGCGACAGAGCAGAGCCAGTTCTTATACGCGGTTTTACAATCATCGCAATTCCTAGCCAGAGAGTACTGGGCAGTTGAAGAAGCTTCGCAAGGAACCTGCTGTAAAACCTTGTCAAAGTTGTCCCACATGGTTCGTGTATAATTATCATAAAACGCGGCGAGGGCTGTGCCGTTGGGGAAATTCTTCAGGTTCCCGGGGACAGCGTATTGTGTCTCGTCGCAAAAGGTCATATTGAAGATGAATGTACACGCGCCATCTTGATTATTGTTAACGGTTTCATCACATCAGAGGATCGATATCTACTTACTAGGTTTGGTTTGAAATGTAGTCGGCTGAAACACAATACCTCCACCCACGCTGGAAGGATTCGTCTGCCGCTGTTGAAGATTTTTGTCTGGTGGGCGAGCAAGGAACCCCGTGTAATTGGAGCTGGCGTTGAGACCGGTAACATAGAATTCCTGGCGAGTCAAGTTTTGGTCACCCATGTTTTTCAACCCCGTCGTTATCACCCCAGAACTCCCATCGGCAAGGTTTCGGATCTGGGCGTTCGCGCTCAACCCGCAGTAAGAATTACGCAAGCCATTGATGCCCACATTATCTTGGTTATGGGCAAATATAACATACGGCAACGTGGTGAGTACCTGATCCGAGGAATTAGTTAGATAGTTTGTTTGCAATAGAGCCGCCGTCGCATCACTATCAACCCATATAAGATCGGATTCGTTCGGGTCGTCAAGATACGAATAATAATATTGGTCAGTGGAAGCGACTAGTTCAAAATTGTATTGTTTCGTAGTGTCGAAGAGATCGGACGCCACGTTTGGGGCGGAGATACTCAAATATACGTCCTTGTCTAAAGAAGTGTTGAACATAACAGCTCCTTCTGTGAAGACGGTGACCTCTTGTTGCGCATCCGCGCCCTGCTGCGGCCCCGGAGAGGTATTATCAGGCGACGTCGAAACATAAAGAGTTAACTGAGGAGGGTCCATAGTCGTTTGTGAAATGCGCCAGGGCTGCTCGCAAGTATTTGCAGATATCCATAAGGTTTTGGACGCTGTCTGCCGGCGCGAGACTTCCGTCCTATAGTCAACGCTCTCTTCGTCATAGTCGTCCCCAGCGCGTTCGTGTGTTCCGTTCAAACTTCTTCGGAGCTCCAGCGGCTCATCCAAGTCTTGCGCTGCTCTACCGGAGACTGACGACGCTTGAAAGACATACGTCATCGTAACGCCAGGAGCGAGATTGCTCTTTTCAACTTTATTGTTGGTCATAATAGCCACATTATTCGGGACTCTTCCAATGATGCTTCGATCGAACAGCGCAAATTCTGGCTCGTACGTTGGACTCCTGAGTCCCAATGTCTCTGGTGTTTCCACATCCTCCTGGATTTCGTATAGCAATTCGGGCGCGCCATGGTCGGTGGACGTATGGTCGAACTCGGCAGCGAAGGCAAATTGCGGAGAGAGTAAAAGCAAATAAATAATAAGTAATAGACAGGAGGCTATCACGGACGCGGCCAGCCGTGATTGCAATGGACTAAGCTGCATTCTGCGAACATAGCCCCGTAGGGCATCTCACAAATGTAGGATTGTATCCCAAGGACAGCGGGTTGCCTAGGGTGCTACTCGTGGGAATCTGTCAGCTGGAAAGGATCATGCTAGGAGTGGGCACAACAGATGCAATTTGTTCGTCACGTTCGCTTGTAATGTGCGGCGATAGGGTGGTCGTGTTAGGAAAAGAGGTGTGTTTGTCGGGAAAAGGAATCTAACTCAATGGTAGTATCAATGATAGTTACAATTGGTGGCCTCCGGATTGTCAGAAAGGGGAGGGGACAACGTAAAGTCGTCGAGGGACAGTTTCATAATCTTGGAAGCGCCAATGCTTAATCGCGGGTACGTTCCTGCTCTGACAGCTGAAAACGAGCAACTGCTGGGTGAAACTAAATTAGCCGCTGCAGGGGTCGTGGCACATGTTTTTCGGGGGCCTTGCCAGCTTGCGTCCAGACCTATCCATAGGTACTTCATGTTCTCCTTATTCTGATATACGACGTCTTATCTATGTATGTATCGAGGTATGTACTACAAGAACAATTACTTCATCAACCTCTAAACTGTAAAGTTCTCGTAGCTAACACAGCTTTGGCATAAGGTTCTTATCATGCAGGAACATGCGAGATTTCAATATTTAGTTATATGTAGTTAGTAGGTGCTTAGGTACATCTAGCCACTAGCTTACCAGTTTACCTACATGTTAGTACACATGCTCGCGAGTTTTACCAAGAATGTCACTTTAGCACCAGCCTGCCTAATGTTGGTATCGCTCTCGCTATCGCATCCAAGGTTGTACCACAAACATACATAAATTCTAAGATCGGCAGCGTTGCCTCTGCCCATTGGGAACAGAAGACCTGAAGGCTTGGCTCGCAGATTCGATTCCGGTTCTAGCTCAAGTCTTCCAACTGAAAATTCTATAAGAGACCAGCTTGATCCCGCACGCATTTCTTTCTTCTATCCATCATCACTTTCCAAGTACAATACCGATTAAGCTAGCATCTGGCCAATCTAGGTAAAAGATACTACTGTAGCCATGGGCCTATGAGAAGCCATGAATTGTGGCAATGCTTGCCGTGCGCCATGGGACCCGACCGCTCAATCAGAATGGATTCTGGAGTTATGGACCTCTATCTCCAGTCCGGTCGGGAACCCCAGTCGATTAGCCTCAAATCCTCAATGAATCCAAATGAGACTAACGACATAGATATCTGTTGCAGGGCTGAAGGTGTCATTTTGCCAGGGCCCGCTTCTCTCTACCGGTACTATGAGACCATCTCGAGATTCATAACTCGCCAAGATTGCACATTAGCGCTATATTATGTCACTAAATCCTCACGAAATGAACGACGCCAACCTGCAAGAACGCCGGCCACGCGGTCCGCGCTTGTACCATAAGAAGTCTCGCACCGGCTGTATCCGCTGTAAACAGAGACGAGTTAAGGTTAGTCAAAAGGAATTACGGCGGATTTCGTCTATCAAGCCTTGACCCATTAAGCTTAGGAGCTCACTTGCTCGCAATTGCAATTCGTATAATGTGATCCTGACATTCCGCTGTAGTGTGACGAACTCCGCCCTAGCTGCGGCTCTTGTTCAAGGCATGCAGTTGAATGCGTCTATCCGAACGTGAGCCAGGGAGCTCCAAAAGCAGTTCCAGTCACGCGGCACAGGAGCGGGCCACCAGTTTATTCACCCAACCAACAAATCACTTCCAGCCCCGGGCCTCCCGGGTTGGCGCCCGTTATGGATGACACTTTACATCGGGAATCCGGTCATATGTCATGTTCTCCCAGTGACGATAATAGAGCGACAAACTCACCCCACTACCTAGGGTTTTATCCCTCCCCAAATCCATCCAATCCTCCTCCAGACGAGGGCTCGGACACCGACATCAGCCTTCCTGAAGGACCCTGGCGGCGGTTCTGGGAAATACGCTTGATACATAACTACCATCAAAATATGGTACAGCCGTTTCCCTCCGCCCAGAATGAAAAAGTCGTGCAGATTTGGCGCACTGATATTCCAAACTTGGCCATGCGTATGGCCCAGGAGCACAACCGCTGCAGTCTACTTCACATAACACTGGCAAATTCGGCTCTATACCTCTGGACAAAAAGTAGAGATAAGCAGGAGCGAGACGAGCTATTCAAACTACAGCAAATCTACCAAGTCATGTGTGTCAAAGAACAGCGGCGGGACATCGATGAATTAAGTCACCAGATAACGCAAAATGCCGACTATGTGTGTTTCACCAGTATCAAGATTTTGGCACACTCCCTAGCTCTGGTTCAGACATCGACAGTCGATCCGTGGGAGCCACCAGTCCAATGGTTGTATATGGGTCGGGGCGCCGCCCAAATACTGCAAATGGCGCGGAAGCTAATCAGCCCCGATAGTGATACAAATATCAAAACATTCATAAGAAGCCCGCCGGACATGAGCGATCCAAGGGAGCTGATTTTTCTAGACCACAGCTCGCTAGACTGGCTCCTGGACCCTCCCGCCAGCGCCGGGTCGTTCACTGCGCAAGAGGATCAGGAATTGGAAGACGAGGAGGTAAAGTCTGTCTATGGCAAGGCTCTCTCATACATTTGCAGTGTACAAAAAGCAATCGAGAATAAGGAGCAGGATTTCGCCGTTGTAAGGAGGTTCGCCGGTTTCGCGATCTGGGTGCCGATCGAATTCACTCGATTCATGGAGGAAAGGAGACCGAGAGCCATGGTGATATTCGCATATTTCATGTCAATGTGGTTAGGCTACGAGCATATATGGATGGTCGGCAAAGCGGGAGAGATGCAGATTAGGGGCATATATAAAGTTTTGCCGATAGAGTGGAGTTGCAAGCTCGACGGCTTATTTGCGAGATTCAAGCAACCAGAAGTAAATAGGTAGGTAAAGGTTCAGTCCAGATTAGAAAAACCGTGACCTATATAGTGTAGATATACTAGGTGATGAAGATACGGACCAATACTCTCTATCCTCTTAGCTAACAACCAGCTATAGCGCACTTAAGCAAATTTAATTCAATATCCAAGTGTATCTGAACGGAGCGATCGGATCGTTCACGTAATGATAGATCTATCAGTCAGGCGTACAATTTTTTATTCCAACATCGCGTTGAGTATCCAGGGAGCTCCCGAGGATTCTTCATAAAGATATAAGAGTGGGACTAATAGCTTCGAAAAGATCCACAGCGGCCAATTGTGGGGTCAAGCTGAAGCCCCCACTTACCTCTAGGTACCGTAAACCGTAACTTTAACGCTAGCTCCGCTACCTCGAGCTCTAACTCAACACGAATTCACCTTCAACTGCTCTCGATAACCAACCTCCCATTGTGCCAGCTCTCCTGAAAGCTCTACCGATTCCGAATATCCTCCCCCGAAAACCCCAAGATGGTGAGTCAATTATGTCGTCAAAATAAGGAAGAAGGCGCCTGAATAAGCAAACTAACAAGCAACAAATGACGTAGCCGCCAAAACGCAAAACAGCCACCGCCACCACCGAGCCGAAAGAGAGGCAGTCCAAACTAGCCAAAGAGCACAACATCTCGGCGCGCCAAGAGCGCGAGATCAAGGAGGCCTTCGCGCTGTTCGCGGAGCCCATGGAGGGCGAGAAGGAGGGCGTCATACCCGTTAAGGACGTGCGGCGCGCCATGGTGTTCGTTGCCTCCCTTTCCTCGTCCTAAGCCGCAGTTCCGTCTAACCTGATCGCGATACATAGCGCCCTCGGTATCCCGCCCACAAAACCCGAACTCAAGGAATTCCTCGAGATCCTGGACCCTGACGATGAGGGATACGCCTCGTACGAGCCGTTTGTGGCTATTTGCGCGCTCAAGCTGCATGCCAAGGATGATAGCGGACCGGCGTCTGAAGAGGTCGATGAGGCGTTCCGGCTGTTCACGGGCGGCGGCGATGGGCCCCTGACGTTGGCGCATCTCAAGCGCGTAGCTATGACGCTAAAGCAGGAGGTCGACGAGCAGCTACTAAAGGACATGATCCTTGAGGCGAACGGCGGTGCTGGTGTAGGTAAAGGGGTTGCGCGGAGCGAGTTCGAGGAGGTCATGAGGAGAGCTGGGGCGTGGGAGTGAGTTAGAGTGGCGGTAATCGTAGTAAGTGGTGGCAATGGTACGGTATCTTCTCGCGGAACGGCGCCATACGAAACATGCATATGGGATCCCCGGTATGTAACTCATGTGGAAGGGACCTGAGTTCGTGCAATTAACGCCTCCTTCACAAAAGGGGTTCGGCGTCGGGCACACGTTGAATTAGTCGAGAGGCAGGTGGTAAGTATATCTTATACGTAAATGTATTTCCAGCAAGCACATGTCTAACGGACCTCTAAACAGTGAGAAGAGAAATCACCTCTTGATAGAGCATTAGCTCGTTATTTTATACTTGGGGAGGGGGGTGGGGGTATGGTCGATTTCAGGAGATTGAAAGTCGACCTACGACTCAGATCGACGGTACGCTTTTCTCGATACATGTTAGTTGGCCAGTGTACCTAGCCTCCTTGCGACTGGATTTAATAAGGGAGGGAGGGGATAGAATAAAGACAGATGTAAAAGAAAGTAAGCGAGCGTAATATAAGTTTATTCTTATTATAAAAAAATCTCAGTCTGGAGAACAGCCGGACATTTGGCCTAGCCCTTGAGTAGGTGTCTACACTTGCACTAACGTGTGCTATTAGGGGTTACTCATCACTTAGATGCTGTTTTGCAAAGAGCTACATTTCTCCTGCGGCTAATTTATCATACCTACATATAGAGAAAATCGTCCTTGATATTACTAGATATCTGTAAAAGATTCATAGGTCTTCACATTCATGAGGATCTAGGATGCATCAACGCTATATGTAGCTCACTGAGCTCTCATATAAACACCTGGGTAGATACATTCTTGCTGGGCAAGACTCACTTGGCATATATATGTACGGTAATACACACAAGACTCATATCTCAACCGTAGCATTTTCAGATTACTTTATGACAACGGATGGACTCGGGGGGTTACCCGTGGCCTCTATGGCCTATGAGACTTAAATTCCCCTATAGGTGAGATCTATTTGATATATCCTCAAAAGATTTGGCAGTCATATCCATTGCGAACGCCAGCAAAATGCAACTTTACCTCGAATGGTTAATAAAGGGGAGATAGGATAACTTCTACTACCCATCCAGCATTCACCTAATGCATGCATAGACTAACCAAAATCCCATAATATCAAAATGGGCAAATTCGCCCATATGCTCGCAATTTGCTCCCTCCTCCTTCCTCTGTACGATGTGTTGGTGGAGGAAGACGCATCTAATCCTGGGCTGGCGTGACCTTAACATTGTCATTCTTGTTAACCGAAGCAGCCTCCTGAGCTCTCTTCTGGGAGTCCAGGACGGCCTGCAGCTCAGGAGGCGGGTTGAAGCCAGGGTGGTCCGAATGCTTCTTGTAAAAGTAGTTATCGGGCTTGGGCTTCAGCTCGGGTGGTAAATCGTCCAAGACCGCTTGCAGCATGTTGTCGATGGACTTTTGCTTGGATGCATCGCGGTGCCAGATGGAGATCAGATGCGAGTTGAAGCGTACCGAGAGCCCTACACCGCAGATCGTGTCCCCTTCCTCTAGAACCTCTTGTAGTTTCTCCCCGATGGCCATCAGCTGGACGCGCGTCCAGAAGTCAGGGCCGGAGCTCTTAGGCACACGGAATGTCCAGCTGCCGCCTAGCACATTACGACGGTCCTCCCAGATGGGCCTGAAGCCGCTCTTGAAGAGATAGATGGACTCGCGCATTTTGATCTGGTCTACGGGGGTATTGTTGTTGTATCGCCAGAAGTCCTGAACCGACTCGATCTGGGTGCCTAGCTGCTCTAGCGACGCCTGATAGTTGCCCTCATCCTCCTTCTTTTGGTCCTTGGCTTGTCTGAATAGATATTCTAATATTAGAGAATGGAAGTAGCACATAAGCGCGCATCATTAGATTTACCTATCGAAGTAGACATTCCAGTAGTGCTGCGTGGGCAACGGACGCATTGTCTTGAATAGGTTGCGCTTCGCATCGTCTCGTTGCTCTGCGGGAGAGCTAACACTTGGCGAGTTGGCATCGGTACTCTGAGAGAGGGAAGAGAGCCCTCTTGTGAACAAACTCGGTCGCGTGGCCATGATGACTACCGGTCAACTTCTTTATTAGCTTCCTAGCCCCAAAAGTAGTTCCGAAATAGAACGTGAATGCTCCCTTTCTTCAACTTGAAGGAGGGGTTGGGAGAGCTTGGATGTTGGTGATGGTGGGGTTCAAATTGCCAAGACTTTTGGTTCCTGACCGCAAGCACGTTGAAAAGCTGAAATGCTAGTTTGGGGGTGTAAGTGTGTAACCAAGCCTCAGGGGAAAAAAGGGGCTGGCGGTTGGGGCTAGAAGGTAAATACATACAGCAACTACTAGTAGGTAGTGTCCAATGTCTCTGGTCCAATATTTTTAAGATGGAGATAAGACAAAGACAAAGATACGACACCACTCAAGACTTTCAAAAGGGCCGCTAGAAGAGGGATGAAGACCAAAAGTAAGAAAAGGGCGAGAAGGGCGAAGGTATTATTCATTTAGTTATAATACAGCACAGTACAGTACCTAATATGAATCAGGGGTGCTGCCATTGGCTCTGAAACAGGCACGGCTAGGTTTCAAGAGGCGCTATGTGTATGATCGCTAACACGCTGTCTGACCTCATCAGTAAAGGTACCTCGCAGCTTCAGTGGATGCATTAAAGGGTCTCTTTATCCACCAACGCTTCGAGTCTCGTTTAAAAAGTCCATTGGGCGTTTGACTCAAATACTACGCCAATTGGATTCTAGATATACTAGCCCAAAGTCTTGGTAATACCAAGTTTTATTGCTTCGTATCATTTCTGCCAATAGATGTCAAGGAAGTACTTATTAGTTTTAAAAATCGGATTTAAATAAACTAGGTACAGCTATCCATGGATAAGGTAAAGCTTTTGTAACTAAACGGTCACTAAAATCTACCTGTCCTTTAGCGGGGCTCAGCCGCATTTCATCTTAAACGCCACATGCACAGCTGCAAGCACATCGCCGCTAAAGACTCGGTGGAAAGGCAAAAAGCCAAATCTACTATAATATACTTTGTACAGTTATCCAGCCCTGCTTCTGTTTGCGGCAGCTTCAAGCTCGTACAATAATCCTTAAATCTCGAATCCTCACTGCTAAGGAAATCCTTCCCCTAACATTCAAGACAACATACGACCCCTATTCGGTGGGGATTTTTGACATCCCATGCCAAATGACTTCTCTTTCCACACATACCTAGTCTCAGGAATATAGCCGACGTATCATTGTCGACGGTGCGCCCTGTCTCATTCTATTATTTTCGTCAAATATTGCGCTCTTTGTTGTTGTCGCCCGATGATGATGGAGTCAGCGAGGCAAGGGAATAGCTATCGGCTTAAAGCCAGAGGGGGTATGTCTCGCACTGAACTGTCTTGGAGTGTCATACGAGTATATGTTAATATGCTTGGAGGCACATAATGAAACTCGGTCTTTTTATTTTGAAAAGTCAGAAGACGGCGGAGACTTCCCCGTCTTGAGCATTGACAATGTCACTTTACCTGCGTCTTGGGGTCTCTACCTAGGTAGGTAAGTTATGCTTATTGATCCTAGAAGCCACTCTTGTTTGAATAATGGTTCTTTAAATCAATAGCTCCCTTATAAGACCGAAGAGACAAAGGAGAAGCCATACCGACCCAAAGACAGTAAACAGCGACTATTTTGAAATTGGAGTCATCACTCTAACTATACTCGTGGCGGCCCTCATCACTTCTGATGGAACTATATGAATGGCATACTTAGTAGGTTGACATGCAACACGGCATCATAATCATCGTAGGTTTAATTTGATACGAAGGCTAGAAGGATGTTCCGCCTCTAATGATAACCACACGCCGATTTCTTGTTACAACGGTCTTCTAGTATCGAAAGTAGGTACATTTCACGAATTATATGGCTGCTCTACGCCACAGTTCTCTTCCTATTTAAGCATTACAACTCGGTATCAATCGTGCCGAATACGGGCGTGGAAGTCCGAGGAATAGAATAAGTATAACTAGCTGTTTGAATCTTCCTCATTCATATTCTATGCCGTTAATCTACTGTGCCTTTTTCCCAATACCTCGTATGACTGAGACGCCTGCCAGATTAGGGGACGCCTTCTCCCTATGAACGAGTACTCAACTAGCCAATCTTTGGATTCATTTCTCTAAATGGGGCTCATGTTGCATGTACAAGGTTCTTATTATTTTACTGACATTGGTACTTCATAAAGGGCTCACATCCATCCTCTATCATTAGGAAGGCCGGTGTGTTCACACGTCATCCGTATAAACAGGTCTAAAATCCAAGGCGTCGTCAAACACTCTTCAATGTATTTTCATGAAACAACACCCCTTGAAATGCTACCCTATGTCTAGAGAGCCGAGTTGAGTGGTTTCTCCCAACGAGCCTGTACTATAGGCGAGAAGGTGATCTTAAGAAAGCTAATTGACATCCTTCTAATTTCCTTGTCCGGGCTCCCGGGACCTAGGAAAATACTACACGCGTAGGAAATAATTTGCCGATGTGTTCGGTGGTTTAATAGGGGCCCAAGTTTACAAGGAGGATAGGAACTGGTGGCTTAGATATTTTAGCAATCTTCCCATTGCTAAGATAGAATAGCATATAACGTAATTCCGAACGTATAGCACTCGATATACGTCATGATAATTCAAGAAAGGAGAGAGAAATCACCGCGACCATAGAGTTGTTTGTCATAGACGTAAATCAAAGGGGATCGATGGCGATCGCGGATTTACTGAGTATGCTTGATCTTATTTCTCTCTGCATTCTAGAGGCCCGTGTCTTATTCATATATATAACCTCCTAGTTACGACGGACTTAGTCATCCGGCTTATCATGCGCAGTTTTCTCTTCGCTCTACTCGAAACGCGACGAGGCAAGTTGTGAAAATAGGAGAAAAGGGGCGCCCAGTAGATACGCTATATAAAGGCTACTGATTACATTCAGGGTTGTACAACACGCTGCTGGCATAATCAGCTTATTTCGTCTGCCCTACCGCCACAGCTTCTACACATAATAGTCAGCTCGTAAAATGGTACCACCTGATCAAGAACAAGCTGACCTCATCTGACGTAGTCTAACATGATCCAATGCAGGTAACGCAGGTACAGATCGCCAACATCCACTACGCGCATGAAACGACCTCGCTAGGCATTATACCACTCTCAAATGGTTAGCACTACAACAGGCTACACGGGAGCCCCTATTCACAGGACATGATTTGAAATTTTTGAATTGGTTTCATTGATCTTGTAGTTATGATAAAAGATACAAATCGTAGAGTTCGGGTATGGGCAAGTAGGCTTGCCATGCAGCGACTATTCATTAGACTCTAGTCAGGTTAAGCCTGTTCCCTGAGCCTATTTTTTGAGTGACCGCAACAATCCTCCTTCGTCATCTCGATTGAGCACCTCGTCGAACATCTCATCCTCAGATTTACATGGGATGGGACGATGATTCTCCTCGAGCCACCTTTGCTGCCACCGAGTGCTGCCTTTATATAGAATCAATGGAACCAAGAGACCTCGAAAGAGATCAATAATGCATCAGTGTCTGATAGTGACACTTTCCTCCAATGAACCGGTTGGGATCCCACAGACTAAAGAAAATGAAGAGTACGGGCAACGTAAGGCCGCCGAAGCAGCTTGACCCGATGACGTAGATAAGTGAATGGTTGTTGGGTCTAGGATCGGCACCAACCAACAAGGGACCGCAGGGAAGAGATTTAAATCAATACCAACCATAACCATCCCGAAGTTTGGTCGAAGCTATTGACATCTCCATCGAAATCCGAAGCGGCCTGATAATGCGTCGCTGCATCTGGTTGGTGTATATGTGATGAGAGGGAAAAGGGAGGTCCGCCATTCGTAACAATCCATTCGAGGGCGGCTAGTAACAAAAGAGAACCGTAATGCTGAGCAAAATCAATGGTATCAGAGCGTAGACGCCATGTTCGTGCTATGCTTGCTTTCGCGATGCAATTCAACTTATGAATCAAGTCGATCAAGTAGACATTATGCTGAGAACGCCATATGTGAAATGAGATGACGCGAGATTCGTAACAGAAAAACATGGTCATTGCGAAGCAGCAACACACCAATGGCGGTGGAATGCCCAGGCGCTCTTTTGGCACTCCTTGCTGCAGTATTTCGTTCTGCGGCATCGGCGGCACTTAGCAAACTGCCGCGTAAATTCCTCCCATTTACCACATTGGTAGTATGCACATTGTCGAATGCCACCTCGGGTATCGTCCTTGCGACAGAGATTTCGCATCACAACCCCAGCCCAGTATTGCATATCAGTGCTATGATATCGTACCGTAAACTTCTCGACCAAAGGGAAGATATTAAAGTCGTTTGGCAGGAGGTACTCTTCCTCATACTCCTGTTGGCCTAGTGACTCCATTGTAACGTTGTCACCATCAAGTAGTTGCAATTCCTTCCCTATTTGAAGTCGAGGCACCAGATGACTTTTCTGGAAATATGACCTAAGATTGCAGTATTTTGAAACGTACGCAAGCAATTGAAGCGACATCAAAACATCCTCCTCTCTGGGCATTGCTGCCAGCATCTGTGGGTTGGTGGTAATTGGCCGATCTAGGAGGTAGCGAGGTACACTCGTGTGATTTGGAAGAGAAGGTTGAGGTGTAGGCACGATGGGGCGGTTAGGCGAAAGACCCATAGCTGGACCGGGGGTTGGTGTAGTATTTGGAAGACTGCCGTCCATGGGAGCTCTGTGTGTTATGTTGAACGTCCCTGCGTCGGGAATTTCGGAGACTGTCGGCGTCGTCAGGTCTAAAGCCGCGCCAGCCAAAGTACTGTCCCCTTCCTCCATAGCAATATCTTGGAAACCAACGGCCGGGGGAATATCATTGGTGCCAGACATCTCAGCATCCTGGGACTCATCTGATTGGACACTATCAGTTGCATTCAACTCATCTGCATCTGTAGTCGAATTCTGGTGACGTATGGAAGGGCGTCGCCTGGGCCGGTTATTTGGCGCCAAGACCGAGGTAGGCCGAACTGTCGGTGAATGAATCTGAGGCGGAGGTAAAGGAGTAGTTGGCGACGTAGGTTGGGATGGTAAGCCGGGATGGAAAACGGGTACCATGGATGGAAGCCGGTCGATATCTCGGACGGGGCGAATAAAGCCATCAACTGCCTCCATAGTTGGAACCGCACTAGCCAAAGGTTGAACCACCTGTCGTGACGGAGACACAATAGTCTGACGACTGTCATGCCTGTGATGGTGGTGATGATGATGGTGATGATGGTGGTGGTGATGTCGATTGGGGAAAGCTGTACGGTCTGGAGGGGACGTAACAGGGAAAGACGGAATGGCTGGGATAACATCAGCATTTATCGGTCCAGGCGCAGCCGCAGCTGCAGCCGATGTGCTTGCAAACGAAGCAGCCGAAACATCGATTGACGGCGGAGGTGCCTGCCGGCGAAAACCTCTTTGATCGAGATCTAGACGGCTGGATCGATTTGTGAATGATGATTTGAAAGGAGGTTCTCGATGACTATGACTCCGATGACGCTGGTGATGATCGGCAATTTGCTTCTGTTTCGCTTCTTCCGCCTTTTCACGACACTTCTCGATGACTTTGATGTAGTTGTCGAGTATGGTTGCGATCACGGGGACCATATCGGCCTCGACTACCCGAGTCCTGACGTTCTCGGTGCCGCGAACTCCTATGTTGACGACGCACTGGAAAGCAAGGTTCCATTTCCACATGTCCATCATATCTTTGCTTCGTCCCTGTTTTAGTATACACACCAGCCTTTCGATACCACCATCGACTGTCAGAATATCGCGAATGCGAGCTGATGAAGTGGTAAGGTAGGCGAGATGGTTAAGCGAGTTGATGAGGGGAAGAGTTGAAGTGCAGTCAAGTGCCCGTCGGTCATACAAGGCAGTGGTGATGCCCACCGACGCCTTGTTGACGTTGGGGATGCTGAAATTAACTTCCCTCATGTTGAGTTATATCGCAAGTAAGGAGCGTCGATGGCGATGACGAATCGAAAGACGGATGAGGAAGGAGGAAGATGCGGAAACGCCAGTACGAGATCGTACGGCTTGGAACGAGTTTCGTCCTAGCGTGTAGATCTTATATAGACGCAACTGATCCCACCTCTTAAATGAATTGAGATGGACGCGTTGATCTAATGTGCAAGCTTAATCAAGACGTTACGAGCGTTGCAAGTGTTGTAGGTTGATGTCCTTGAAAATGCGGAATAAAGAAACCAAGTTTTTCTCAGCGCAATTGTCTACAGAACAATAGAAGCATGGACGATGTATTGTTACAACGAATCGTTCGGGAGGTCGCTCGGTGGCTTTGTAGTAACCTTGTGCGGTTTTAGGACGAGGATGGGATGATAGGATTAATTGAGACTAAAAGTTGAATGTTCGATCGTAACTCGACTGGCGAAGTTGTCCAAATGCCTCAGACCGCCCCCGTAAAACGCAGGGTGCCTTGGCTCACTCGACGGGATTATGGATTATGGCAAAACCAGATGGAGGCCCGAATCTCCAGCGCGGCGGACTCTATTCGAAGATGGACGTCTCCATCCAGATCGATAGATAGGAGGAGTAGAGACGGAAAACTGATGGGATAGAATTCGCTGGGAGTTGAAGGGCGGAGGAGTAGGAAGGCAGCGATTCGTTTCGGGGGTTGTGAGATGGTTGGTGTATCGGAGGAAAAAGATGACTACAGGTACCTTAGACTAGGGGGAGAATTTCAGTGTGGAAGGAAAAGGGAAGTGGTTCCGCTCCGGTACAAGTTTGTTGCAAAAAAAGAGGCGAGAGGCGACCGGGTCTAGGTTAGGGGGCTTGCCCACACTGCAGCTGCCAGACGAACCAGGGTATGTCAAGTGCTTTCCACACACTTTCCACACTTACATAGTACCACGCTTTTACACTTTAGGTCAACGTGCTGCTGGGAATCTTGCAATCGCAGCACGCTAATGCTCTTAAATTCAATTAGGGTAACCTCTCTGCCTCTATTCACGGGTGTCCACTGACCGGACAGGGCTAGCCTCTAAGATTAGCACAGCAGTATGGTCCTGACTTGCATCTTATAGGTAATGCCACAATCACGCTTCTTCACCATTACACCAGGCTCTTTTTTTTTTTCTTCCTCTTCTCCAGCGAACTGGGGCCGAGATTCCAAGAGGAAATGCGGCGAATCCGACATGACATAATTTTGTCAAGCATAGATTCACATCGAAATCATATGCAGTTAACAAACGCTCCTTCAGTTAACTAATCCCCGATATAAGATATTCTTGATGTCGTTTATTTCAAGCTAGATGATATTATTATTGTTAAAATAAATTGAATTGAATTGTATGAACTGCAGCTGATTGAATGTAAAGTTCAATGCAATGATGGAATCTCTTCCAGGTGGCTAGGTCCTACATACCTACAAGGTCCACTGAAGCGGGAGCGCTAACCTTCCCAAGGTTGATAACTTCACTGGCCTTCCAAGTACCTAGGTACGCACTTAGCTGATGATCAATCCCATTAAACATGCCCTCGGTATGTACCTAGTCAATCGATTTGACTTCCATCCATATAAATTCCGTCTTATTAGCTGGGACAGTCGAAGGGGAAAGGGGTCAAGTGTAGATATTCATCTTTTACGATAAATTTTATTATCCCCATATGTAAGGCTACGAAAACAGCACGGTTTTCGGAAATTGATGATTTACTGTTAACCGCTCGAGTATGGGACTATTGCTTCCAATTGGCGGACGCTGGGAGCATTTGGTAAATTGGCATCAGAACCAACAGCTAGGAAGCTACATGTGCTAGCTTCCATCTGGAATCATTTTGACTATTCATAGGTTGTTTTCGAGAAAACACTAGGAAATTCGAACTAGAGGTATACCGCGTTAAGCGACCTTTCTCAGTCGTGTTGCCGTGGCAAAAGAATACAATGTAATCCTAGAATTGTGGTGATGGCCTCCGGAATCTTACACGTGCAAAATCAAAAACCACCCGACATGTCACGTTGCGACCTTGATGTCTGTTTGTATTTTACAAAATTTTCGCATTACAGTGGCCGACTATTACCGGTGTGCCCTACATACGGTAGTGTGGCTTGCCTTTATACAAATATATCAGTCGATCATCTCCTACCTAAAATCCAACGGTAGATATTTAGAGACTGCTGGTTGACTTGTCACTTTGCCGAGCCCGTCCCCGCTTCGGGCGATCCTTCACGATCAGGACCGGAGACAAGACACGGCCGAATAAGGAGGTTGGTTATTTTTTCCCATTGGGTTTGCATCGTGGGCACCCTGCTTAATATTAGGTGGTAATAAGCCATGTTATATTCTGGAATGGTCTGTGTGTTCTCTATGAATCCGGGCCCGTGTTGGCGGGTTCGCCAGCTCATCTTCGTGAATGATTTTCAAACCAGTTGCTGCCTATGTGGTAGAACATAATAATAAGAGTTCCTTGCTATCATTGGGCTGACATGCTTGGAGCTTCGAGCAAGGGCCTCTTGGCTACCCTTGGCTAACCCCCGCCTCGCTCATCAAACAAAGATTTTACCATTCTCCTGGTCTTCTGTACTGAATGTAGTACGATCATCAATCATGCTTATTACCAATACGATAATGAGAGATATTTACAGGACGTGACATCCAAATTCTCGAACGGTTTTTTGCCTTCCCGTCACACCTCAACTTTAGATCGAATATGCAAGTCGTAGCTATGCGAGAAGGTAGTTATTGTAGGTGGCCCCAAAAGCACCTCACGTCAAGCCAATCGTCACCGACCTCTTCGCTTGAAACAGCGAGATGGGTCAAGGAGTTCGGAGGCTGGACCGGGATTCAAAGTTGGGGAGACGAAGAGAGGACTAGTCTAGAGCATCCAAGGTTACATCTCTACCCAGACTACTGTATGCGTGGTGAATCGCGTCACGGATTTACTCTTGGCACGGACTCAATTGTGGTTCGCAAAAGGAATCGGAATTTCCGTTGAAGAATTCATGGCAGCAAGCCGTAGGTATCTTCTGGTTAGCGTTGGACTCTGTCTTAATTGGCTCGTCTACTTGTCTCTCTCCATGATTTCAAGAACGCCTCATTAAAGCTCGAGTCCGGTAGCATGCACCTTCATATAAAATTTTGTACCTGCATACTCCTGTGGGTTAGGTATACATTTACAGGGCTCGTAGAAATGATGGAGCTGTCCGTGAGATGCAGCGGCCGCGGCCGACATCTCGAAACCTTGCATTTTACTCGGGCCTCGTGTATTTACCCACCATTCTATACCTATCCTTTAAGAGCAGGACCTTGATGGGTGAAATTTCCGGGTCCTATCAAGGATAAAGGACGATCTCCTATGAAAGCCATCTTCTCTCGGAACTCGAACCAACTTATCTCGGGCAAGCCCTAAAATAAGTCGGTCATACATGCTCACTCCTTGAGACAACAGTTTGTGCAACAATGTGACCAGGTTCGCCAAGGCACGCGCGGCTGAAATGGTGCATCTACCCATTCACTGTCCTGAAAAAATAACCGAATCGCCAAATTAGAATCATTATAGCGCGCTGCTATAAGCCAGTTCGCCTTTGAATTTTCCTAATGGCTCATTTGACGCTTTTCAAGTCGGCGGAATTAGACCACTAGACTTGCACCATTGCGGAGAGCTTGAGCTCGATCCTCCTGTTCGGAGAGACGATTGGCCCCTGCAGGCATCCTCTACCGCCCCTCAATGCCCCCGTAGCCCCCTTGCGGCGCTTAAAAACCCAATGTAATTCACCTTCCAGTATCTCAGAGACAGTCTACTCAGCCGCGCCTTGGCTGACGCCTGATTATTTCTACCAGCCATCCGAGACAACAAATCTTACCGGCCTCCTTTCTGACGTAGGTGGACCTCCAAGTCAAATGTTCATGTGAATGAGGCTGGTTTTAGACGCGTACATGCAATACATATGCAGATTGGTTCCCCCGTGGGATCTCCATACGCGCTGTGCGTTCGGACCCTCTGGCCCACTAACGCAAAGACGATTCCGACGGCCTAACGGGCCTTATAGTTTTTCGGGAATGGTACGACTACTGTATGTATGTATTAGCAAGGTTGGCTTAAGCCAGATAATAAAAGCCAAAGCTTTGTGGGTGACGTTTCACGTAACGGTACGGATTACATGGTACAGATCTGACGTCGCATTTCGGGGGAGCCTCCCATATCAGCCACCAGAAAACCGTCCATCTAAGATAAAAATACATCCAGTACCCCATAAGACCCGCTAGGACTTCAGTTACATGTATTCATAAGCGCCTTTGTACATCCAGGTAGGAAATGAGCACAAACCACCACTTAGTTAGAAGATATCTTCTTCATGTTCAGACTCGTAGTTTTCAGTAGTTATCAGAATCATGATTTCATGAATATTAAAAATTTATGCGGTCTAGGGTAAGGCTGGGCTGATGAAACACCACCTGTCTCGATAAGATTACTGTTTGCATGGGAATACCGATGAGATGTAAATCGATTTCATCTTTTCGGCACCAACTTCCGGTCAGCATCCTTCGACGGGGCAAACTTGGCTTGCAGGAGGCATTTATGCCGTGCTAAGGTCCCTGATGATCCGATCGGAGCCGTTAATAAGATGAACTGTTCTCGGGGTTACCACCATGATGAGCATCAAAATTCGTGATGTCCCTATGTTACGCAAATAACTTCTGTGTTACAAGGCACGGATATTGAAATTATGCCAATACGCCACCTAAGTTGAATCATCAGCCCTTTCGTCCCTTTCCCTTAACCCCTTCTCTTCTGATGCAATGAAGACGTGGCGCATGAGAGAGTGTCATTAAGTATTCTCTCTGCTTCGACACGTTGTAAAGGCATGACACATTCTAACTCAACCTAGGTTGATATTATCTATGTTATAGCCAGATAACTGACTTCACAGAAAGTCGCTAATAAAAATTCTATTAATCCCTTTTATGCCTCTTCGATGCTGTTATGTTAAGGCTCGAGCTATAATGATAGCTCTGTTGAATAAACGACCAGGGAGACGATTATCGAGTGAATAGGAGCTTGGAGGGATAACAATGCTTTGCTCATAATCGAAGCAATATTGAAGCAGAGCTACTGATACGCTGGTATAGTCATCGACCTTATGACGCGAGGAGTTGGTAACACCTTGTTTGGACGCAGCGGCCCGGATCAGAATGCTTGTGTATACATGTAAAAGACTATAGTCCCCACTTCTTCTCGATTCAAGGCGGGTGTTTCTCGAAAGAAGTTTACAAAATACCGTAGTAGCAAGTAACTAGATTTAGTCTAAGGGTTAATAGGTATATAGCAGAAAGCCTCGTTACGAGGGTCCTCATAGACCACCTAGATTTGAGAAATAGACGAAAGATGTTATCGTGATCCCATACGCAATGTGACAACTGTGTAGTATGATACCTACCTGTCATTGCAGGTCTTGATAACTGAACTGGACTTCGTGATGTTGTGTAGTGTTGATTCAATTCATTATCATAATCAGTAGAGCTTATGAACATTACTCTATGCCTATGCCGCTTAAACACTCAATCGCCACTTATTTTCGCATGCCTGAAGTATTTCATACCAATCCATGCCACAACGACCCAGACCCAGGCCATGATACAAGTTAATATAATTAATGCCGGGTAGTATCCGACTATCGGCAGTGTTGGGTCGTCTTCGAGCTCCGGAGGGGCATACGGTGTCGTCCCTACATCCCAGGCCCAACTCCAGACATTCAAGCAGGACCCCATACCTATTACAAACACACACCACGTCACAATTAAAACTACCCATCCCCACCATTCCGTCTCACTGTAATCATGGTCCTCGTGTGCCGCGGGGAGCGGGCTAGCTGTCAGACCTTGGAGGGATAAGGGCGATTTGGCGTGCTTGATTGAGCGCCGCCGTTGAATAGAAGTACTTGACCCCCGATTCGGAAAGTAGGATTCGGAGCCGGACGACAAGGAGAGCTCCGGACGTAGCGGAGAGGGGACACGAACTGGTAAAGAGAGGACGTCTTCCTCGTCCGTAGTAGATGTGTAGGATATTGTAGGACTCGTCACTTGCGACTCGCTCTCGATGGGTAGTGGTGAAGATACCGGGATAGCTTCTCTCCGAGCATAGCCATCCATAGATGGTCGCGGTGTTAAATCCGAGATTCCCAAGCCAAGACCCTCGTTCGCTAGCATGGGTTGTGGCTTAGGAGTGCCTTCTGGTGATTCGGCAGCCGGTTGTGCGGCCACTGTTGTGTCGATGGCTAGAGGTTTCATTTCCCGCTTTTCTCGCGCCGCGCCGCGACCTAGGAGGGCAACTTTTCGAAGGGACCCCCTTCGCCTGCGGGTCTTCTGCTGTTGTGAAATGGCAGCGGCGAGCGCGCGGGTTGGTCTACCCGATGGATCTGGGGCGGTTTCGGTGTGTCGCGATTCGCTGAGGCTTGACTTGCTGTCAGACGTGCGCAAAAAGGGGAACTTTGAAAGAATGCTTCCTCCAGAGCCGCTCCTTTTGCGCCCGCCTATCGCTATCTCGGCCGGTTGTGCATTTTGGCTTTGTGGCTGGGTTGGGGGTACGTTCTCCATTTTATATCGCAGTTCGAACTTTGCTGTCCTTCTGGCTGGGATGTTGTCTTGATGTTTCCCATGATGCGTTACTGAACGAGGAGATACATCAGGATTAAGCGATGGTTTATTCGTCTGTTATTTTCGCACATATGGATCAATGGCTATTTCTCAAAGGGGAACGAAGTTAAGGGGCCCTCCCCTTTGCAAACCATAGAACAATTCCCCTCTATTTTTGCTGTACGCTAAGAATTAAGTTAAGTTGACGAGAGCTCATAAACTCAAAAGTCGTCGCTTCGCGAGGGTTCTACTAGCAAAGCGCGTGGCGGCTCTTACTGATACCGCTGTCCGTGGCTAGTCCCACGGTACCTTCCGCAAGGCTAGAGCTGCCGCAACTCTAAAACGCACCAATAAGAGAGTGACGTGGCTCCTGAGACTAGCTCAGTACCTCCAGATACCTGGCTATTGCAGTGGTAACAAAGTAAAATTAAAGTACAGTTATGGTATATGAGATATGAACTAACTGCATCACTGTAAACTCAATTCATGCGACAATTCCTCCGCATTCCAACTTGGATTAAGCACCGCTATCACCGCATGCGCCTCCCAAGCCGGCGAGCGCAGCTCCGGCTCTGAGACAAACTTGTCAAAAAACCGAGTGCCGACCTGAATATGGAAACGAGATGAAGTTGATGCTCGATCGCATCCAAAATACACTGGAATACAGGGCCTACGTGGGTAACCAAGTAATTCCGCGTTCATTATTTATCCCTTCTCAATCGGGATAAGCGCCGAATTGGTTGGGGATGGCTCCTAGCGGTCGTCTACCACCACCACCTCCCATATCTGTCACTCCCTCTATCCAGATACCAGACGACCACGAGCACGACATTGACTCTGGTGACGACGACCGGGGAAAAACTAACTACCTTGCCTACGAGGGTAACATCCTACTTTCTCCCAGCCGCGACTCCTTCTACGACCCCAATCGCTTGTCGCCCGTTGCCCCGACTTTCCAGAACAGTGACTTCTTGAGTCCCAATATGGCCTCCAGCTCCGGCGGTCCCAACGAAAATGTATCCCCCATTGACATACCCAAGCCGTCCAACGGCAACGGCGGCACCCCGAACCCGTTCAACTTCCAGACCCAGATAATATCTACCTCCCCCGTCAAGCCCAACGTTGGCCAACGCCGAGGTCACAAGTACAAGCACTCAAGCATTAGTGCCCAGCACCAGATATTCCAAGAGCCACCGCCCCGACCACCCCTCGCTCTACCACGAGACTTGCCGATACCCACCGTGAAGGAGGCCTGGAAATCCATGTCCAAGGACCAGCGTCGCCGTCTGTACTGGTGCATGTGCCACCTCCTTATCGCCGTCTCCGTCTTCCTCTCGGCACATGGCTCCCTCGCCATGACAGCCCTCTCGCACCTTGTCTTCTTCGACGTCGGGTCGGCTCTGATTTGCGTTGCCGTAGAGGTCTTCGGCAACTTCGAGGTGTGGAAGCGGAGCAGCATCCGGCACCCCTTCGGCCTCGAGCGCGCAGAGGTCCTGGCCGGATTCGCCCTGAGCATCTTCCTCATCTTCGGCGGTTTTGATTTGGTCAGCCATAACCTGAAGCATGTCCTGGAAGGCAAGGGCGGCCACACGGCGCATCACCCTAATCCGCACGAGGGAGGAGAACCTAGGGTCCCGAACGGCGGGCTAGATATGGCGAGTCTGGCGGCCATTGTTGCGACCTTGGTCAGCGCGTACGGCTTGAGGAATCATGCCAGGATTAGCAAGGTCATGCGTGTCAGCTATCTAGCGAGCCTTCCTAGCGTCTTGTCGAATCCCTTTCACTTCTTGACGTTGTCCACGTCCGCTCTCATGGTTCTGCTTCCTCTCCTGTCTATCCCGATCAATCTACTGCTCGATAGCGCAATATGTGGCCTAATAGCCATCGCCATGTTCTTACTTGGCGTCCGGCTTGCAATAGCCCAAGGTCTTATGCTGCTCATGAGCTACGGTGGACGCTCGGGATCGGGAAGCCCCGGCAAGAATAAGGATGTGGGCGTCGCAGACGTAGTACGGGAGATTGAGGCTGAACCAGGTGTCGAAAAGATCGAGGAGGCACAGTTCTGGCAGGTGCATTACGGGCTCTGCATGGCGAATCTCAAACTGTCAGTGTCGAAGGGTTGTGACGACGCGGCTCTGAGCCGGCTCCGTACTCGGATATCGAACTTGATCCAGAACCGGCTGGGAGAGGGGTACGGGAAGGGAGGGAGTCTACGGTGGGAGGTCAGTCTTCAAATGGGCACCACTGGGAGGTTTTGAAGAGTTGCTTTTACGCACATATACCACATCTGATGTATACATTATGGGAGCGGAGTAGTTGGCGTCGGTGCTGGTGTTGGTCTTTCCCAGACTTAGGTAGGTAGACAAAACCGGACTAAACGAGACGAGAGGAACCAGTGCGTATACTTCTAATATTCGTTGTATATCTTAAGAGAGCGAGGCTTTGTACATATTATTACCTATGATTGCAATGGAGCAAAAGCAGGGACGACAAATCAAAAAGGCATTTACCTAAACCCTCATATAATGGATATCGTTGCTGAAGAAACCGTGAACTGAAAGGATATCACGGACTGAGGGCACCGTTGAAGTCATTGGTTAGGCATGCTACAGCGGTTGGTGTTGAGGGTAATGGGCTACAGTGTTATACATATATGGTAGAAGACATTTTAAAGCACGAGAAAACACTTGGACGGGGAGGGGTGGTAGCATTTTATTGTAGTGTTAGACTGTGTGTATGGACATGCATGCATTTGACAATCGAGCGTAGCTCGTCCTCCGTATACCCTAAAGGGTCCCCTACATACCTAGAAGGTAGGTATAGGAAGACTGGTCATACCCCTTATGTATCACCGCGTTTAATACATCTATTAGGTTAATTCTCTATATGGTGACGCCAGTAACTACTTGGGGAATCTTCTTAAGAAGGAATACTATATAGTCAATGTAGTTTCTATTACTATTATGAGAACTTGGGGAGAAAAAAAAGGAGGGAAGGTAGGATGGGTGAATGAGGAAGAGAAGCGAGATGTCCAACCCTGATGGTCAAGTCACTTGGCAAATTGATGAAGTACTGGGCTCCGAGCTGTATCCCGCTGCACTTTCTGATTCAGCTACGGAACAAGAAAACTGATACGCTGGGGTAAGAGTAATCAAATCCCGATAATACAAGGGCAACCTGTTTCCAACGTGGTGGCATCCCCTTCGTATACTTACGCTTAAGTCTGGTATATCCCATCAACGAATGAATAGCCTGTTCTACGTCAGTGTCCCCTAAGGCAAGACCAGCGTTCTCCCATAAACAATCCATCAATTCTGCCTATCAAAGAGAACGAGTACGACCACTTTCTTTAAACAGAATCCCCTTTTTCTCCCTTTCCAACGCTTCGAAGGCACGATCGAGCTCACTAACAATCTATGAGTAGAGCCCTAAGAACGTGTCTAGTCGTTCGCCTAACTTCTCCTCACTCTGTTCTCGGAACGTAATAGCGACCTCATTCAGCTCGATGAAGCCCTCGTGCTGGCGCTTGAACACCTTGTGGCTGAGCTTCAGATCCTTCCACATTTCCCTGACATCTTTCAGTACACCGGGAGTTAGTGCTAAGTTGACGTTGGGATAGTTTGCTTCGAGTTCATCAGCATCTCTTTTCAGTCCCCATCTGTTGTATTAGAACATGTCGAGTTAGCATTCTTGATCCAAGCTTCTATAATGTACCAGGTATTGCCTTCTTAACCTCGATGGCGACCAAGGGAGAATACTTTACTTACTATCCCAGCGTTAGCTAATTCCCCAGATACACTATGAAAATTTAGGCGTTTTTCGGCCTAAGGTGCCAAAAGATATATTTCTATACATACCACTGTCTCATCCACCACCTCGGTTTCGCCAGTTTCCAGCGCCAATACCACGGTCTTCTTGTTCACTACGTATTTTTCGAATGATTCTGGTGCCTCGCCAGGCTCGTGTATATTTGTGCCGAAGAGGAAGTTGTGGTGTTTTGGGCGCTCAGCCTGCTCGATTAGATGGCTATCCGGTTGGACTATCTGTGCGACCTGGAGCTCCTGGGGTTCTTGAGGCTCTTGATGTCCTTGTGGGATGTGTGGTAGTTGATCGTGAGGCTCCCCTTCATCTCTCTGGTCATGACCATCCTGAACAATATTCTCGGGCTCCTGTGGGTTCTCTGGAGCCACTTCATCCGAGTATGCGACATCTCCCTCGTCCGAGGTCTCTCCTTCATCATCCAACGCGGCGATTGTTCTCAGGCCAAATGGTGGCGAAAATTCCGAAACTGAATGGTCATCGGTATCTGCGTGATAACTCTGGCAACGTAGGGAGAGTTCCTGCGCTAAGATCGTGACGCCGGGACGCAAATGGTGTTCGGATATAATGCAGCCGCATCTGTAGAGAAGTACGGCGCGGCAAACGGGACACCACATTCGGCTCTCTCCCCAATCAGCCAGGTCGGTAACCTGTGTCCAGTTTCTAATACAGGCGGGGTCGAACGAATGGCCACAGGGTAGAGTCGTGAGTGAGGTTATAGGAATATGGTCGAGGCAGATATCACAAATAATCTTACCAGGACCGGGCAGGTCGTCGGTTGGCGATTCAGACGGCATTGCGTCTGCTTCTGGCTCCGGAGACGACATTTCCACGGTGGAATCTTGTGTAGATAAGAGGGGAGAGGGGGAGTAGAAGCGGCATAAAATATGCCTACATGTAATTTGTGCCAAAGACAATTCTACGAGGAGACTGATTCTGGACTGAGGAATCGGTACGAAATGATGCTGGTCTGATCGAAAGCTCATACCCTATTCACCTCTGGAAGTTACAACCGATTTACAACCGATTTCATAATTAGCAGGAGCAAGACAGGGTAGTTGGAAGGTAGCCTCTACCTCTCTGATCTCGGAGCCTAGGTGGGTTCGAATAATACTAGGGGATGAGAGACCATTCACTCTTTCTACGTTATGTGGACGCTGATTCCCCCCCTTCACATTCTGCTACGGTCACGTTAAGAAAAATACTTGTGATTGCCTTTGTTGTCCGGATACCCGGGCCATAGCCCAAGCATTTTCCATCCGAATTGGGACGGAATTATGATGAAATTGCAGTTACGATTGAATATTGAAGCTCTATTTTATGCGTACTTTCACCAATTTGGGGGGGCCTTAGTCGTAGCTCACCATGAGATCTTTATGGGATGAAAGACCTCCTTATACTAGAGGCTTGAGTTTAGATTTAGGCTCGTGTCTTGGTGATCATATGACTAAACTGTACGGATAGTTCGTTACAAGTAGGTGATGAAGGAGTAGACAAAGCTGGTGAGGATCGGTTCCCCCGAGTTGACACAAGCCGTCGTGAAGCTCGAAGTAAGAGCCTATCATGCTAAGTTAGGTCGTTGCTGGGAGAATCGTGTCAATCATTATGGTTATAACATAACCTAGGTTAACTCTATGCCACCAGGGGGCGGGGTGTTCTTTGTCTTGTAGAAGTGGCTTGAAATAAGTTGCCCAAATATTGCGGGATTACTTGTCGAATCTGGAAGGCGATGTGTATCCAGCAAGTTTAGCTTAGTATTGATGACAACGACTAGGATGCTGGAATTGAGCTATAGTATCACGTTATGAGGCTTGAAGGTAGGTATACATATACTCCCGTACATGAACATGGCTCTTAATTGATTGCTATTGCAACTGCTGAGGCTGATCTCGCTAGAGGTCATGCCTGTGGTCTTTACCATAGGTTAGGTACCTACATATTCGTCCCTGGAAGTGATGTATCATGAGAGCCGCCCACCGCTCAGGTAATCGAAGAAACATATTCGCGTAGACGTTCTATGGATCACGGCACATGATGTCGGGCTTGTAAGCGAGGATGGATGGTGAGCAAGGGGTTTCGCTGACTGTTGCTTGCATGGTGCTGCTGCTTCGAACATCGTAACCTCCTGGATCCTTCTCGAAAATTTTCACCACAGCCGGTCGACTGTAGACTGGATCAATCTACGTAAATGTCGAACGAGGAAGTGCCATGTCGGTCAAGAGCTCATGACGGCTGTTTAACCACGGAAATGCATCGATCGCAGTTTATACCCTCCTCCTCTTACGTAGGTTCGAGTCTTGACCGCCCCTGTTCTATCTCCTCCGTGCTGAAGCATCAGCCATATGTTCCCTCAAAGCTCTCCGCATTGAAAATAATCCTCTGGCGTTTCATATGAATACTGAAAGAAGTAGACAAGCGAGAAAGTAATACTACACCAGCGTTACGGTATTTAGATCGTGCTCTCGGGAATGTTTGTTCATGATATGATAGCTGTAACGTGCAACAGGAATATAGGTATCGACAGGGTACGACACCCAGGATTGAAGGTACGAATTCGAGTAGATGTAGCTATGTGACCATAAGCCAATCTATAACCCAGTAGACAGGTTGCAGTCGTATTTTGTCCTGTAAGCGACGGGGAATGAATTTGTAGCACTTAAAGGTCTGATGGAAGGATGGGGAATCGATCCAAATTGTAGTACGCGTTGAGTAGCGGTCAAACGATGCGCCGAGGTATTAATTACTATATAGGTTAGGTAGGTACCTACCTATATTGATGATCTGACTTGCGAGCAAGGAGTTTTGTTATTGGTTTCACTGACAGTGCAATCAGGTAACGCCGAATGGGTTGAGAAGCATGTAGTAGTGGAGTTGAAAGTGGCGTCTCCCATTCCCAGCTTGTGGCTCATTTATCGATATTATCTTATCCTAGAGAACAGTAGAACCAGAAAAAAAAAGGTCCCCCCTACGCACCTGTGACGGCATTAATGCAAGGAGAGTTCATATCGGCTCCCTCTTAACCCTAGCTTGAAAGTGCGTAGACCTTGCGTCGCTTAACAACGTGGCACAGCATCGAACGAATATGAAGAACCTCGTTTGTGTTGGGGCTTGCTATCTTGATACCATTCTCGAGTGAGTCCCCCTGTTGCATAATAAGCATGGCCTGACTCAGATCCATCTCACGCATGTGCTGTAGCGTGCCTTACTACCCGGGCGAGGATTCGAAATTACGTGCCACTAATTTACAAGTACGTCGCGGTGGCAATTGTCCGAACACGCTCGAGGTGCTTCAGCAGCTCCTAAGGGAACGGGATGATCACCATGGTCATGGTTATGGCTATGCTCATGAAATCAAACCTTACTTGATATCATGTTTGCCTAGTGTCGATGCACCTGCGACGGCAACCATACTGGGCTCTTTTGGACCGGGAAGCCTCGTCGACTTCTCGAGATGCATCTTCCGTACGGATCACAGGGATCCGGCTAGCAGTTATATCATACGTAGCGAAGCCACCGGGAGTCGCACCCTCGTTAACTACAACGACTTACCTGAGATGACGATCGACGAGTTCATCGCCGTTGCCAACGAAGTCGGCGACGAGTCCTGGTTCCACTTTGAGGTACGCCAGACCGTCGTGAACTAGTTTGGGGATGCTTGCGATCTAGAACTCACCCTAGACATACATGCACAGGGACGGATTCCTGAAACTACGTTGCAGTGCATTCGGTACTTGAGGCAGTCGTTCCCTAATACAAGAGTAAGCGTCGAGGTCGAAAAACCGGGCCGAGGGGGATTAGAGGATCTGGCGGCTGAAGCGGACGTGGTCTTCTATTCGCGGAGCTGGGCTGAAGTGAGTCACCTTCTCATGCGAGGACGGCGGCAGAGTTCCGTAGTAGATTCCCAAGAGAGTAGAGAGAGTTGAGAGTTGACGAACCAAACCTGGTCCCCAGAGTAAACGGTACCAGAGCGCTGAGCAATGCTTGCGTGCCCAATCGGGCGTGGCCCGGAAAGCGTGAGTTGCATTCGGAAACCTGGTTCGCTAAATAGTGCAGCACAGCGGTGCGCTGAGATTAATTGTTGGTTGCAGGTCCCTCCTCTTGTGTACGTGGGGATCGGACGGTGCATCGTGTCTATCACTTCCCAGCGAGAAGGCCGTGTCTTGCCCGGCAACCTTGGCTAGGCAAACCATTTCCGTGGTGGAGTATGTCAGACCGCCGGCGGACCCAGACCCGGGCTTCAGAAGCGTCATAATTATTTTTTTTTTCTTTCGTGACGAGATAAAAAGAAGTTGTGGGCTAACTAATATCCCTGCGTTAGCACCGTAGGAGCAGGTGACACTTTCATTGCCGGTATCCTATTCGCGCTGCTGTGCCACCAAGAGGACTGGGACACCGAGAGAAAAGTCCAGTTTGCTGTGCAGCTTGCGACGTGCAAAGTGCAACAGGACGGATTCGACGGCGTTGGGGCCGAGGTATTGAAGCGCCTTTGAAGTGGCGTCTCAATGAAACTTGGGGACGATCGGTTATGAGATGTGACCGACTAGCGAGCCGTGGTCGTGTGACAAGTGATTATTTTTTTTTTTCTTTCCCTCCTTCTTCCAACTGGCAAGGTTAACTTGGGACACGAGATTCATTAATTCTCGGGCGCCTATCCTAGGATGGTCTGCCGAGAACAACGATGGGTTTTAGAAACATGCCCAAATATGTAGGTAGTTCGCATAGTTCGGACGCAAAGCAAGAAACCATCCATTAAAAGGGCTTGCATGGATGGATGACTCGTAATGAACACATATCCGGGGTGCCCCATCCCTTGGATTTGGTAGAAGCGGTGTTATTATTTTAGCACGTAGCGTACCTAGTATTGTACATAAACGCAGGACGGCCGATGTGTCCTCTTGTTAGGCGTGGAGGGAAGGTGAAAAGACCGGCCGAGACTGGACGATCGTTCTGCAAAAGGGTTCCTCGAATTAAATGCTAGCAAGTAATAAGGTGCAATGAGCGGTGAAACTGTGGATCGATGGTGTGTAAGATGGTTGGCCTGGACTGGTAATTCGTAACAGGATAGGGGGTGCCTTGTACGGGTAATAGTGTCCGTTAAGTACTGTAGATAACACTACACTACACTACCTGGACCTAGTATGTAGTGAGTGACATTACATTATGTACGCGGTAGTAAAACGGATAGGACGGCTATTGGTTTTTCGTCATGTTCGCCACTATACCGAAGTAGCACAATAATTTACGTGTGTATTCTCGGTACAATATTCATTATGAAATACCTTATGTACCTACTTAGGGACATATGTACATAGTATGTTTGCGCCTAAGTCAGTGCTATATCTGTCGCATCGCATCCCACCCTTCGGCATCCATGCGAGCACTTGTGGACGCCGGAGCCGCTTTCCCGTACTCCGTAAGTCTGGACCGCCCGTAAATCGTTCACAAATGGGGGGAATATGATGGCACGATGAGTAGTATCGGGAAACTCTTTGACGTAGGATTTGGATTCGGATGTCGCAGGAAACTGACACGAACTCTCGCTCATAATCGGCCCACGGGCCACTAAGTCCATGACAGCTCCCTTCTGATAAACCCCCTAAATCAAATAGCCCTGTCCACCGCTGTATGTTCTGGAGCAACATATCGCATTTCCCACGGATGTTGAAAAGCCGCATCAATAATTAGCAGGCTAACCTACGTGTTGTAAATGGTCAGTTAAATACCGCTGTCATGGTTTGTTTCGAGCAGGCTTATGGTTGCTTGGTACCGAAGATCCCTCCGGTCGAATCTCCCTCATCCCAAATCAACGTTCCCATATGAGCTCACGATGAGTTGGATCCAATGGATGGGTTACACTTCTGGCCTGACTAGGACTTACCTGATATGCAACCAATGTGCTGTATAGTAGGTTACAAACAGTCTTGAGCTATGTGGTGCACCGGAGGATAGATGGCCGCTATGTACGGGCATAGGCTACCTAGTCTCTGCGGATATACATACAGCTATAGTCATGACGCAACTACTTGTCTATTTTTGCAGCGTGCGGTTATCGGGCCACAAATCATTCGCCAAGTTCCGTGTAATCATGTACAATTGGGATGTATGTCTGGAATGCCGAATTCTACGCGCTCAATGATGTGCCTGCCGCCGAGGTGTTGATCAATCACCGTCACAGGAACGTTCAGTTCTGGCAACAAGTGTCTAGGAACTCGGGCGTCTCGGCTAGCATCGACAATCAATTCCTGCGAGGGAGAGACCCTCCGTTTAACATTGTCATCAGACGATTGGAAACCCGTAAATATTAGATGTATTCTCTCGTCGCTCGAACAGACGTGTACGACGGACGATCCTGTAAGAGCTTTGCTCACTTGAGACCTCGTTTGCCTATCTATCTATTTCGAGATGGGTGCAACATAGATGATGTGTTCGGGGATAGATATGATAGGGAAGGGAAGTATTACTGTGTAAAATTCCTCCACCCAGGTAAGTTTCGATATTGGGTTGCGAAGATTATATTACCCCCTACTTTTGCACATGCTGGCGGCGCCCAGGAGGTCCAGGAACACAAGTTTGAGTGTTATTAATTGCCAGCCTTGGAAAGAAGTCCGTCTTCCATAGTAGACTGCTTACCGGAACAGCGAACCCAATCCTTTCCTGGATAAGTGATCCAATAAGTCAATATGCGTCAGATGCTTGAGTGATAAACAAGATTTGTCTCGCTGCTCTTCGGCTTATGGCAATCGTGCCTTATTCGGGCCTAACACGTCGAGTACCTCAGCGCTATGGGATAATGGCACAAGTTTAATGCAATGGTGGTTCAGTTATTGTCTAGCGGAGAACAGGCCATTCTTAGCCCAGAAAGTGTCATGTCTGGCTGCATTAGCGAGCTCTCCGAGGCTTAGCTGTGGCTCGGGTAAAGAATACGTAGACTGCGAAGGGAAATCCCGTATTATGGTAAATGTAATAGAACCCAAGTCCCAACACTACCAATCATCGCCGATGGTCATTTGATCCAAGGGTGACTACCGGTTAACTTAAACTAGTAGCTCACCTCGGAGGGTTCATCAGCCTCCTTTTTAATGAAGGGTGTCGAGTTGCTAAAGTATGAAAATTTGTTCTTTGGCGAAAACCCGGAGGCCCTGCAGAGTAGCAGGGGTTGGTTCCATTTACGCAGCTACATTGGACAGCAACACGCCGAAGCTTTCGAATCCACTCACCGGATGTATGCCGTAACCATATTGGCCCTGCACGTCCATAGCACATCTGGGATCCAAGGCTCCGTTAATGCGCCTAATTACCAACCTGACAAGGTATGGGGTTGCGCTTCTTGAGTGCGGGCTGAAATTTGGAGCAAGAAAGGAAGTTGAATTTAGAGACCTGGCGCCTAGGAATCGGAACCTCGTCACATCGGAACATGGCTGAACCCGAGGATTGGAGGTATGTGCTGTAGCCTGTAAGGATCCTTCTACTGTAAGGATACCTCTCAGTAGGGATGTAACCTTCTGCTCTACACTATGGGCGAACGGACGTTTGTTAGCAATCACAGGCGATCTTTACGGCGCGCAATTGTGTTCGAACCCCCACAGTGAGACGGACAGGTCGCGGCAGGGATAGATTGATTAACCTTGTGAGATCTAAATCAAGTGGTCAGCCAAGGTTCAGGCTGGCAGGGCTCGGATGGAGTTTTACTGTAAAAAGAAATAGAAATCTTCCAGAGAATTCCCTGGCGTTGTTTTCGATGAAATCCGGAATCCTTACCCAAATCCCCATCCCCATCACTCGACGAAAGGCTAGGGTATCTTGCGTACACTACATAGTAGTAGGTACGTACACTCGTGGCTGACAGGTATTTACACTTTATGCGAATGCCATCATACACTTTTGTGTGCTGCCGATACGATTTGCCGCAGATATTCTTCATTGCTACGTAGATATAATAGTTGCGAGGTAATGTAATCATCTGACCTACATTGCAAGCGTGGCACGAGGATCAGCAAAGTACTGTATCTGCTATGTGGTGGGACGGGTAGGATGGGCGCTTTAAGCACTGACATGGACTGTCTTATTGAATCGTGACGATGACGATGGTGGAGTTGTTGGACCTTCAAAATGGAAATGCATCCTGCATAACCTTGAATCGTGAGTGCGCCTCCTGGTCCCTGACCAAAGCGCCACACATTATCAACAAAATTTACGTAGAACTAGGATTAGCGCTGCCCCCGGTCAAACCCACACAGCTGACGAGTAGCGGCAGTAGGCGGCACGAGGGAACGGTTCGAGGCTTCGAGTCTGCAATTCGACCGCACAGATCGCCTCGGGGCTTACCTTAGGTAGTTGGACCAGTCAGTTGGCAACGTAACCCACGCTCGAATAAGTGGAATCCCCATCGAGACCCTGACGGCCTGACGGTGTACCATGATCATCAACTTGGAAAGAGTTGGCTTTGCCCTGCACAGCTGTGTGGAGTAGGCATCAAAGTCCAACCATAAATCCTACCTTTCCAGCTACTCACTGATAACACGAATGTCAAGATCGGGTCGGAGTCCTAAGGGATCGTACATAGAGCCAGGGGCCATCTTGCCCTTCGAAAGAAATCTGAGGTACTTGTTCCAGATGAATACAATAATATTTACCGCGTTCAGCCTTTGCGACTCTTATGTACTCTTATGTAATATTTATTTATTTTCTCTTTTTAATTTTCTTTTTAGTTGCTCGGCTCGGCATGCATAAAGACACATATGGGTCTTGTTTCACCGAGGCTCTTTTAAACCTTGTGGGCTTGTAGGTACTAACGAAATGTCAGAGTAAAGTCACAGTAAAGCCTTTCGATCCCGCCACGAAACACTTGCCTGCAGGTAAGCTATGGGGTGGCTCGTCGAAACGGACGACTGAGGAGGGGCTTGGGAAGATTATTAGGGTGGGACTGCAAGAATGATAAAATCACGATCTCTGACTCGCAGAGTGCTTGCATCAGTATCAGTGTCATCCATGTCCCGCGACGTTGGACGGAGACCTCTTTTCAATAGGAATAGCGTTGTTGACCGAGAAGGATATGTGAGGTGAATAATTGTGGCAGTCCCACTGTCTTGATTGTCTAGCAGGGCTAAGCAACTCTGTTCGCCGAGCGGCTTACCATACACGTTTGCACAACGTCTAAATGGTATATTGGATGATGCTTCAACAGTCCCGGGAGGGTGTAGACATTGGTTGATTAGATGGCCGTGAGTCGTAGGTAAGACCAAGCATCAGCAATCCCGGATTGAATCCTTGGATGTGATTTGGTTGGCCGAGATGAGAGGTTGCGTTGTAGCTCTGTAACTCATAAAGGTCGGCAGACGCTCCGTTGACGAAGGAAATTGGGCAGCTTGATTCTTGGAGACCGGGATCTTTCCACCTGCCTGGGGCCTTAAGCTAACGGCTCCAAGCATGGAGGGTTTCATTGTGTGCGCTACTAACGCAGACACACTTTCGGACCAGAGGCTAATAAGGACCGTGGAATATGATGATCGGTGGCTGAGTACGAATTACGCTTCGTACTCATAACCACGGTCGTACTCTATTACGACCCTGATAGAAAGGCCGTAATGTACTCTTGTACTGTATGTACATAATGTATGTAGGTGGGTAGTGTATGGTTGGGGTTGATCAACTTGTACCGGCGGCAAAGAGGGTCCTTTGCCGACATAAGATCAAAATAGATGCAGCCATCCACGGCTGTTGTGTCAGTCCAACCAAAGAGATTGCATATTAGTTCTGTAAGAAGACCTTATCGAGGAGTGGAATGTCCTAAGGATGACCAAGGGAGCCAACCAAATTGTGTGAAGGGCGTCTGTGATCTGCATTTGCTAGAATTATTCTCCGTGGGCAGTTGGGGTTAACCCATTAAAAAAATTTACCGTGGAGTATTGCGCGGAGTGAGCGGATTATGTGCACTGGACTTGTTGTTGTTGTTTGAGATTGAAAAATGTTATCAATTAGCTTATTAGCTTATTACCCACAATTTTGAGGGATGGGATAAACCGCCTGGATCCATGAAACCTGATTGTAATCGATGCATTAATAGGTGCTTAAGTACCTACGTAGTTTGTACTAGTAGTTTGTCTTAGTTGCTCAGCCCTCTAACCACTAGGAATGGTCGAAGACGGAAATAATGAGAGTTGTTGAAGCCCCATATCGGGGCGTATGCACCTTCTTGCTCCTTCTAGGTGCCACTAATAAAAGCTATTGTAGTACTAAAATTACTCGAGTTAATACAGGTACCTGGTAACTGCTATTATCGATTGACGATTGACAAACTCAAACCTAAATGCGTAGCGTCCCGTGCGTTCCGTAAGCAGAAGCTACAATTGCTTGACAAATTGGCAAGACTATTGGTTTAAATTGAATGTACAAGCCAACTGGGGTGGAGTTCCAATTCATACATGTAGGTACCGAACAAGTATTGTATAATTGAAGGTTTACCTAAAATCTGCAAAATATCGTCTCTTCGGCGAGTGGGTTGCATAGGTGGTATCTCGGATATTGTACATGTAAGAAGTACATTAGTTGCACAATACCATCAAAAAGTGCAACAAGCAGTCCATTGAAGGTGCTTGGTGGGGATATGGAAGTCTAATGTCGGTACGTAGGTACGTGTCCACTAAATCCATTAGGTTCAACTATCAGATTGATCCTCTCACAAGGGATTTTGGAAGGGAAAGCCGCTTAGGGAAGGCAATGAGCACACGCATGGGAGTGTCGCCGGAAAAGTACCCTACTGCGTTGCGCATGGCGAGCGGGTCTTACGTCTGATATTACAGTACGGGGATACATACGAGAGAGAGAGAGAAAAAGAGAAAAGAGAGCTTGAATTTAGATCCAATCACCGCCCCGAAGATAGTCCATTTAGTTTGGACTCAAAATCCGACCATCACAGGTACGATCTCGACCCAAGTCAACACCTACCATGCTTGCTTCGCCTAGTATGTAATGTAAGAGTACCGTAGGTGCGCAAGTGCGTACATCCTACTCTACGCTACGTACACTAATAGCCCTGCATGGGTCCCTTCTTTATTCCCTGCACTCATGCTACCCATTGAACATCGCAAAGACTAGAAGAAACAAGTACGTCTTATGCACATACTATAGTACGCAACCCCGTCGACCCTTGTGTTATACAAAGATCATCTATGTATGGTTGTCCTAGTCTCCGACCAACAGGCCGCGAATTGCAAGTTTGGAAAGCAAGGTACCAGCTTGGGTCTTTTGCTCTGATGGGTTGTGAAAGAAAATGATGGTTCAGCCCGACAAAACAACAATGACAACTATTCTCGGTTCGACATCATACTGCCTTAATTTCTACATATGGAAGGAAAAAGGACGACGTCTAGCTTCATTTTTAGGTACACTCTGCAGTACGGTTTGAAAGCATGCTAACGTGCAAACATGAGTTCGCCTCCACGCACTCCCCACACATTCCGCCAAATCTCACCCCCTTTTTCCTCCTATTCCGTCCTAAGAAAAGCGTTTCATGTCTTGGCACGGTAGCCAATTTTGAGGCCTGGAGAGACAGACAGGAGACTGGGCTGCATCATGGTCCATGCCCATGGTCCGCTTGCATGGTCCACCGCGCAGGCTAATAGTCATAAAGCGGCTACATAGGGAGTACACTACGTATGTAGTGATAATTTAATAACCCCTCGGGTTTGACTAGCATTCTACTAGCTCGGTCTTCGTGCCCTCTGTCGGCAGCAACCCTCTCTCGCAGGGGTCTGGATAGTACAGCACAGTACGTGTGTGTAATACTATTATCGAGCCAGTCACATTGATTACGTCCAGGGTTACCCTACCGATGGAACCGCCTCGGATTCGAAGAACATCTGCTGGATCTTACCGGAACAGTTAACTCATTCTTTTATAGGTACATATGTACATATGTATGGTCTTTGAACCCTGGAATGGTCAGTCGCCTAGCAGGAAAAGCGATTAATGAACTGGCACACTCCCTTTTGCACCCCGACATTCACACCCCCTCCCTGGACGACGATGTACCTAATGGACCTATGTATTGGACCTATCAACAATAATTGTCAACCAATGCCTTGTTACCGACGCTAGGATAAGCACACATCCTTTCCCTATTTCCAACGCGCCCTCCCGTCAAATTCTGCTCACGTTCTACAAGTCCACACACCCTTTTGCTTTCTCCTACACCCCTCCCCTGCATAGCCATCCACCTTCGTTTTACGCCGCAGTGTACGGTACGGAACAGGCAAGGCAATGGGGGCCAAGGATTACTGCTTCAGGCGCCTACTATGGTCTTAGGGGTATATATAAATACCCTGTTAAGTATTGATAAATCGGGTTTAGAGGAAGCATGGGTAAAGCAGGGGTAAAAAAAGATACTTATTAGCAAAAAGTGCGTCACAATGATACTTTATAGCCCTTTGATGGCTCGTGCCACGTCTGTAAGAAACATGACATGGTAGTTATTTCAAAGCCTGATACCACAGTAGTACCTTTGTCCTTTTTGGACGTCGTTCATGGTCGAAACCCGCTCCTTTGACCGCCCACCTACTTGGAATATACCTTGCAGAAAGCAATAGGAAAGTCAAAGACTGCAACCCAGTCTAGTCCACCACGCCAACATTGCCATCACCATCCGCCCGTCCCCGGTTATCGACACAATGAAGGATCCCTTTTTAGACCTACCAGATCCCTGCCGGAACCATATGACGCAGGAAGAAAAAATAAAACAACTAGGCGGGAACCGTCATACAGGTGAAGCAGACACGCGCAGACACGCACTTACATGCATACATACACATGCCAAACCGGACCATGTCTCTAAGTAGGTATTGTTTCTCGGCCCTACCGCCCCAATATAACCATCCATATGCCATCTCACATAGCAGCTCCCCACGCTTTTAGTTTGATTTATCCTTTTTTAATGAACCCCTTGGCTTTCTCATAATACTACATTCTTAGACTGAGTAGCCTAAGTTGATCTTTGAGTAAACCTCATATTTGACCTGACCGTCCTCCCACCTTCCTGAGGTCTCTCTTCCCTCAGACCCTTGACTTTTCGTGAACCTCCCCACATCTACAAACACTTCTATACAAAGTCTCGCCGTTATGATGCCCTCACTGTTGGGGGCCAATATGCCTCATCTTCCACATCAGAGCTACTCTTCAGACCCAACTTTCGAGGAACTTTCACGGCAACTTGCCATGTCCGACTCGCTGCGAAGGATATCTCGTGGTTCAACTGGACAACGAACACAGGGTGTCATGCGTGTTGTTAAGCCGAGCAGCGCCAATAATAGTCCGCAAGCCATGATGGCACGCCGGAGGACTATGATGAACGACAATAATCTAGCCCGGAGACGTCAGCAGGTTTTGGACCAGGCCGTTATGCAGCAGATGCAAGACTGCACATCTTATTCGACACCAGAAGACCCTATCAAGAGGAATAACCGCCCAGTTAGCTGGCATCCAACCTCACATCTTCAACAACCACAAATGCATATCCCCATGCCACAGCCGGATTTCTCACAATATGTCGTGCCGGCCCCAATGCCGTATCACCAGACGGATATCTACTCTGGTTACCAAAATTTACCGCCAACTCCCGCGGTTTACTCCGGGCAAACATCACCTATATCTACCATGTCACCGCTATGTCTACCATACGCGGCGAGTTCTCAACCACATGCCACGCCTATGTACATATCGCAAGATACATGGAATCCCACACCGCAATTTATCCCTAATTCCTACGCGGCAAGCGGCAGTCCTGGAGAGTTAGAGCCTTTCCCGTCGTTTACAGATCAAGCTTCCCTGAACTGGGAGAATGGCCTTCCTCAGGGATTCAATGTTTGCTCTGCACCACCCACGCCAGAGGAATTCCAACCCATCCAGCAGCCACAACCAACGGTTACTCCTGAAGAATCAATACCGTACCAACCGCTTGAAGAACCAGAGGAGGAAGGGGAAATACTAGTAGGCATGGGTCTATATGACCCACCAAACAAGACAGAAATGGATCCCGGGCTGGACAACTACAGAACGACGACATCGCAATTATTAGGCTCGACCTACAGAAAAGGTCAAGGGTGGAAGCTGGAGGAAGCTTGGGAGCCACCCGCATCAGATGATGAAGACGGTGAAGGAGACGGTGAAGAAGAGGAAGAAGAAGAGAAAAAAGAAGAGAAGGAAGACAAGGACAGGGCAACAGAGTCAACCACGGCCGAACAAAACTGGATATGAATCCGGCGATATCTTCCAAGATCGTTATCTACAACTCTGTCTAGGAGGACATATGGAAGGATATTTGGAGCCCATGAAGACCACCTGTACCTGGCAGAAAGGCATACGTGCCACATTCACAACAACATCATAAAAGACTAGATAAATGGATCAGGTGTAGTGCACATAGGAAGCACGAGGACCTGAATCCGGTCAAAAAAATCGAGAAGACCCCAATTTCGGGAATTTTGTCCATTTGCAGTCATAAATCGTGACATGTGCCAGTTGTAATTTATTATTATTTGTGACAGCGTCCTTGTTGGGCACGCAGAATGCATTCACACCATATTGCAAACTAAAAAGGCTGTTTGGTCTCAACTCAACCAACCCAGATGTTCATCACGATGTTGATAAGCGTGTGTGTGTACCCAAGTACCTTTAAGGTTCTGGAAACCTGGACTGATTCTGATAGGCTAGACCTATTTGCTCTTGTCGATATGCAGGGGACTAAGCTCAGGCCAAAAGACTGAACAGGGATCTCCAACGTTCTATTTGGGGCTCTGCTTCGAAACCGATGGGCGCATGCAGAGTACGTAGCTACGTACTTACGCTAGCGCATGCCCGCACCCTGGCCCGAGACATCTATGTGGAGCAACCCCACTTCCATCCAGAAAGATCCCCATATTAGGAGATCCATGTGGGGCGCTAACGAAGCTGTGGATCTGGCACCATGCAGCTATGCAGCTATGCTTGCGTCACATGTCACTCTAAGAGGTTTTCCATGCACGTTGGAATTTGTGGATTTCGTGATGGATGGGCTGGATCATCTAGTGTCGACGGCCACTAATTAATGACAGAGCAACTATTGCACTATAGTACATATGTAACGGAGTGCTAACCACTTAAAGGTAGACGAACGAAGCGATGTTTCCAAGTTCTAGCACAAACTCTCTCTCATCACAGGATACAACCACTGATAATTTAGCAGGTGGATTATAAAGTCCTAATAAATTGCCCCTTTCTTTTCCGTTCTTCTATCTGCCTTAGCTACCTAAGGCATGCAATGCATTCATACCATAAACGCAGTTAGGGTACCCTTAGCGTTTATGTATCGAATGTACATTGTTTTACATATATGCGACGGGGTCAAAGCATGCGAAGGGGAAGAGGGGAAAAAAAAACCCTCACGTATTAGTAAACCATTTGCTTTTTTTGAAAGTACTATTGGAAGTCATGAATTCAAGGCCTAGTTTGCGAAGTCGCATGATGGTGTAGACTACGTAGGTAGGAACCTAAAGCCTTCTAAAAGTATAGAAGCATACCTACCTGAGATACGGCATAGTGAGAATGAAATAGAATGTAGTAATGTTTACTCAGCTCTAATATCTCGACACATATAGAGGAATTGTCGTGATCGCTTCGTTGCTCTAGAGAGTTCTCAGTTCTACATGTATTCATCTGAAGAAGTGACTTGGTCGGCGTATTGGAAATAATGGTTATCGATAGTACCTGATCCGCGATCGGAACCCCGCGTACCCCTCCGTCATAATAATTTCAACTTCAACAAAGAGCTAACATTGAACTCAACGGTGTGTCAATGAGCAGCTCTGTTTGATTCTCTGTTTAACTCTCATTCCATACCGTCAATAGAAAATACGGATATCCAGATAGCTCAAGACACTCAATTGACCCATTCAAAGCTTCCAGAACTGTCGCGTCGGCCCAATCTGTCTCCAAGGGAGTCCAGCATGTTACCCCTATCTTTCTCGACGTGACCGACGAGAATGCTCTTGACGCTGAGGTTGGCAAGCATGATTTGGTTATCAGCTTGATCCAGCACACCTTCCATGCCATTGTAAATAAGTCTGCGATTCGCCAGAAGAAGCATGTCGTCACCACAAACTATGTATCGCCAGCTATGACGGAGTTGGACCGGCAAGGCGAGGACGCAGGTATCACCGCCATGAACGAGATCGGATTATGATTGTGCTTCTGAACCCAAATCCCTTACCGTTTACGTAGCTAACCTCCTACCTATCCAGACTCGGGAATCGATCATTTAGTATGTATTAGTACACGTAATATCATCTCATAACTATTAACCCCTATTTCTCGAAACCCGAGAAAGCTGCGAGTTTTCTAGAATATTAGGCATTTGATTACTAACAGGCTTGTTCTAATGTGTATAGTATGCCGTTAGGACGGTCGAGGAAGTCCACAAAGCTGGACCCAAGATCCTAACGTTCTTGTCATAATGTGGTGGTTTGGGGCCCTTAAAGATTCGGACAATCCTCTCGGTTACAAATTCAGCTGGTCTTCTCGCGGAGTCCTCCTAGCCTTGTGAAATGCAGCGAAGTGTTGGAAGGATGGTAAGGCGGTGGATGTTGCGTCCAAGGACCTAATGGGCATCGCGAAGCCGTACTTCCTCTATCCTAGTTTCGCTTTCGTTGCTTACCCTAACCGAGATTCCACTCCTTACAAGGAGGGTTACAACATTCCGGAGGGACAGACCATCATCCGCAGTATTCTTCTGTACCAGGGCTTCCCTGAATTTATCCGAGTGCTCGTCGAGATTGGGGTTTTGGGCGATGCTGAACAAGACGTCCTTAAGCAAGCTATTACCTGGAAGGAGGCGACGTAGAAGATTATTGGTACTGCTTCAAGCAATCAGAGTGACCTGGAGTCCGCAATCGTGTCCAAGCCCATGTTCGATTCCCCCGAGGAGAAGACGCGAATTCTTAGTGGTTAAAATGGATCGGGATCTCCTCCGACGAAAAGATCACTCATCGAGGCAACCTGTTAGACACCCTTTATGCCATCCTAGAGAAGAAGACGCAGTACGAGGAGGGAGAGTGAGACTTCGTCATGCTTCAGCACACAAGTTCGAGATCGAAAACAAGGATGGCCGCCGAGAAGTCAGGATGTCAACCCTATGCGAATAGGGAGATCCTAAGGGCTACTCAGCTATGGCTAAACTAGTGGGCATTCCGTGCGGTGTGGCAGTCAAGCAAGTTCTCGACGGCACGATCTCTGATGTAGTGCAAGGCGGAAAAGGGGGTTTAGCTTTGGCTTGAAATGCTGTGATTTTTTTTACTGGCTGGTAAAAGGTACCTAGATAAAAACTTCTCTCCGCATATGAGGGTAACTCGAGATATCCAAAAATAAAGAATAAATGAAATGCCCACCTTGTAATAGCTGTCACTGGATTATTGCTTTACACGAACGCTGATGGATTGTGTAGCGTAGAGACAAACGTAGATACTATTAACGTATGGTCATGTTAGTGACTTGAATAGAGGGTACCACAAGGGCGGTGTTCATCGCTTAGCGAGGTACGGTACCTTTTTGTGGGGCCTCTAACTAAACCTACAATTTTTCTTCCATGGTTCCGAATATCATGACCATCGCATAGTTGAATGATCCCAAATTTCATCCAACTTTAATTAACTTTAAATTACAAATAAAATCTGTCCCTTCTTAAGACACAGCATCCGGATCCCTGCGGTAGCCTACCAACTTGAGGCCTCCGAAATCCTTAGTCGTCGCCCTTCATAATGGTCCAATACCTACACACACCGTGGCGGGACCGCGCAGAGTTGTTGAAGGTTCGCCGGCAGTTTTACCCTTCACCACCAACGGGACCTCAGCACAACCAGTATGAGGACGACAACAACAACGACGACGACGACGATGAGAAGACGGCGAAAGAGGAGGCGGCGAAGCAGCACGCCGTGTCGCGTGTCTCCATGTGGATGCAGCGCGGCGGCTGTCCCCACTTGGTCGAGTCCACGGCCCTTCTCATGGCCGCCATCCTCAGCGATCTTCACGAGACCAGGACTAGGGCCAACTCGTCGTCCTACGCTATCCGAGCCGCTTACTCGGCCGCTTTTAGTCGGTACGTATTTAATACGAGCTATCTTTGTTTTCCTTGAGGGCGTGTCGCTAGGGAGATGAGATTATTGCGTCTGGCGCGTGGCCTAGTATCGACTCGTCGTGGTTCCCGAGCCCTTTCAGCCTCCGAGGTGGGGTTAAAGGGTCGCGGTCCTAGGTTCGCTTTTCACTCGGAGCGTCCGGGAGACTATATCTATTTGCTATGGAAAGGCCATCTAGGGTCATACTGGCTCGCGTAGCGCTATAGACGGGCTTAGTTCTCGCGTGGTCATCGACTAGACTCGGCGATTACGTGTTAGACTAGGTTGCCCATAGACACGGCAAAACCAAAACCACCAGCCGTTAAGACATGCTAGTCTACTCAAGTACTATGGATGTGGAGCTAACGGCAAACGTGTCTAATTATAGCTTCGTGACGGGCCTTCTAGATAGCCACCAGGACAAACAGCGCAAAATGAGCATGTACACGGTGGCCAAGACCATCGGGCTGCCGGCCACGTTCGTCGAGCTCCGGCACCAGGCCACGCATGAGCAGTTGCCGTCGTTGCTGAAGCTCAGGTCCGCGGCTAGGAAGGCGCTTGACTGGATCTGGGATTACTACTGGAAGAACTTACCGAGCGAAGGTGAAGACGATGGCACTCTTGAAAATGGGAGTGAGAATGGGGGGAAGGCGAACCCTTGCCGGGAGCTACTGTTAAGGTATTTGGGAGAGGAAGATGCGGCGCAGAGCAAAGCGTTGCATAAACATTTAAGGCAGTATGATGAGTTTGCCTTATTGCAGAACTTGGCTGAGATCGGCGATTCGTCTGAAGACCCCAAAATCATAGCCCGGTCATCACGGCTCTCTCAAGTAATACTAGATGGAAGTTTTTCATCTGCGTTGAATACATGGAGAGATGCTGGCCGTGTGTCTAAGTCGAAGGACTTAGAGGCGATCAGGGCTGAGCTTCAGGTACTAAATGGCGAGCTCGAGATGATGGAAGAAGTTGATGTCACACGTGGAGCAGTTGAGACACAGAGGAGGGTTCAGGAACCGCCAACTCAAGCCAAAGGATGGTCGAGATACGAAGGCCCGTGGAAGCCGAAACCAATTGGTGTGGTATAGGTGCACAATCAGTTAAAATAAGAGCAAAATTTCTATGCACTATATAAGCCTCTTTCTCGAGTCTTATACCTATTTCATAGTCCTTCTCAATCTAGGCAGGCCATGTTATTAACGTGAGCGATGACACACGTATTATTACCAGGAGCGTGTTCGTCTAGTATTACTCCCAGACCGATGGAAGTCCGAGATGATGATAATGAACAAGGCAAGCCATAAATAGAGTCTCTAACTATCTTTTATAATAATTGGACTTCAAATTCTACCTATCAGAGGTATTTATATAGCTCTGACAAATCCAGGCATATTGATAGGCTACACAAACTGAGCTTTATTATACCTGCCAGCTGCTATCTTCTTTTGCCGGGCCGGCTGATGGTAAATCGACGTCATGGAATCGCGTCGTTTTGGAGCTCGTTAATGCCGAAATGCGTTTGTAAGCGGAGGAACATTGGGGTATTAACTGAACCACAAAGCATCGTCGTCTACTTGCCATCTCATGTACCTTATGAATTATCTTGCGAGAGCAAGACCCTCGTTTGCTACTCGAAGAATAGGCACTTTGACTGCGGCTGTAAGTCGGTTGGGTGATTATGCGCCATCAAGGTACTCACTAACGCCGCCTATAGCTCGCCTTCACCCGCGCAATGCACGTCCAATCAATTCCTATGTGTAAGTTATGATCGAATGGCCAAAAGCGACAGAGGCTTCGTGCTGAGACTCTGTAGGGACGGGTAGTCATGATAACTACGCCTATCTGCTCGTCGACGACAAATCTAAAGATGCCGTCATCGTTGATCCCGCGCAGCCCGAAAAGTAGGCTAAGTCGTAGAACCTGTGATCTGGTTACACAACGATTCTCTAACACCGCGGAACAGGGTTGCGCCCATCTTGAAGCAGGCTATCCAGGAAGGCAAGATCAAGCTCACTGCTATCGTCAACACACATCAGTGAGTACATTTCCGTGTCACTGCTAACTCCCGTAGTACTAATTGCCTCCGCAGCCACTGGGATCACGCAGGTGGAAACGATAAAATTGTCAGTTTAGCCCAAATATACATACGCTGCGCCCACCGTTTCCCTATCGTATGCACGTGGTTCTGACTAAGATATGTATGCTATAGCGGAGCGAGCTGGGCAAACCAGATCTCCCCATCATCGGAGGGAAAGACTGCCAAAGCGTCACCCAGACCCCCGCTGACGGCGAGGGATTCAAGCTTGGTGATATCACGGTGAAGGGCCTTTACACGCCGTGCCATACGCAGGACAGCATCTGCTGGTACGCGCAGGACGGTGATGACAAGGTCGTCTTCACTGGAGATACCTTGTTCCACGGAGGTGTGTGTTTGTATTACCCAGAGGATAGGGGCGAGAAGCTAATGGGTTTCAGGTTGCGGGAGGTTCTTCGAGGGCACTGCGGCAGAGATGCACAAAGCCTTGAATAAAACACTGGCCTCTCTTCCAGATGACACTAAGGTCTATGTGCGTATTGAGTTGCTTGCCTAGGACATCTCATCAAACCACTAGTTTGAACCCCCAACTGATATTAGACAGCCTGGCCACGAGTACACGAAGTCCAATGTCAGGTTCGCCCTCTCAGTCCTGCAAGATGAGCCCATCAAGAAACTGCAAGCCTTCGCAGAGAACAACAAGGAGACGCAAGGGAAATTCACAATTGGGGACGAGAAGGTAAAAGGACATCTTATAACACGATTGCCGGGTTGAGGCTAACTAATATGATGTAGGCGCACAACGTATTCATGCGCGTAGAGGTAAGTAATCCTAAATCCTTAAACCCATAAAGGTAAGATAACCTAACGTCTCTCCTCAAAGGACCCTGAGATCCAGAAAATCGTCGGCAAGACCGACCCCGTAGAGGTTATGGCCCAGTTGCGAAGCAATAAGGATAACTTTAAGTGAGACCTTGTCGGTATGAGTACCTAGAATGTAGGGGTTGGTTAAGCTGACAACTTAGACCACCAAGTGAAAGCAAGATCTAGATACGGAATACAGATGCAGGCTTGTTAGTTTTCAGTCAACGACGAACGACGGATCGTGTTGTCGCTCATACACACTTCAATCTAAGCTTCATCCAACAATAACGTTCAATATAAACTCTACGTGTCTCTAGAAGAGAAGTATCTATTGGATCTTATATAGATATCGTAGTAACTAAAAGATATTTCTCCAGCAAGCACCAAGCCTCAGCCCATATTGAAAACGGGCTAGATGCAAACAGGCGCTTGCGGAACGCCGATTCATAGAACCGACGCGGGTTTTTCATCTTGCTTCACTGTCCACACTTGCGCGCTGTCTGTGTATCGAAACGGCAAGCTCTAGCATAATTTGAAGCGGATATAATATGATAGGTTTATCTCTTTCTTAGGTCCTAGTTGACTTGGCCCTTTCGATACTTTCACCATCTCTCGAACCGACGGGCATCCTTTACCTACCGTAAGCTATCACCAAAAATTTCTCTGTGCATCCGGTCTTTCACTATTATTGGTGAGCGCGGAGTAGTGTAGCCAGTAAGCGATTGCTGCGAGAATAATTTTTGTCGGTCTCGCTCCTGAGTTTTTTGTTGTTGTAGGAAGTAGAAGAATGAATTGCGCAGAAATTTTCGGTCAATTTAAGTCGCAGGCTGGCAAGAAACGGCCAATGCTTGACGGCTGCAACCAGCTGCCAAATACTGCACAGTGCTAATGATAGCTTCGACCCCTTTCGATCTGCTCCGTATTCCAGATTATCACAATATAACCTATTTTTATCGCTTCAGATCTTACATACCTAATGAACTAATCTTAAATATTTCGATATGGATCTCTTCTAATATCATGGTGCTTATTGAGCATTAGGAGAAAGGAACACCTCTTAACGAAACCATTTATTTCTAGATCCAAAGCTACGTGTCAACTCTTCGAGTTTCATATCGTAGACTGTTCTTATACGTGAGAGCCCCCCCCGGAACACTCTACTCTATACGTTGGGCTACTTTCGGGACAAGCCACCAGCTAATCCCACCGGCGACGAAAAGCGCTAACACGATGGGTTGCAAAACGGCCACGCCTGCATTCACCGCTATCAAGCCGGTTATAGACGGGAAGATGGCGCCTCCAGCTTGTGCTAGGACGAATATAAAGCCTGGTGGTAAAGTCGTCAGTTACTAGAAAAGTATGTAATCATATTGTAGTTTAAGCCCCTTACCTAATGCTGCAGGTTGGTCTTCTCTCGGGAATAGTTTAGAAGCAACAGACATGCCCTAGATAGACGTAAACTCATTAGTATTACCAACCATATAAGAGGCAAAGTCAGTGCAGCATAAGCTGTTACTATGCTCCTCACAGTAGCAAAGAATGGCCCAGAAAAGAACCCCATGAAGCTCAGCGCCACAGCGCTCCTGATGATATTCGGCTGCAGCCAAAATACCAACTGCAACGCCACGCACAGTGCGCTGTACACCAACAGCATTCTCTGCTCGCCATACCGGAACGTGGGGCTCTGCTAATAGCAATCGCCCCGCCAGTGTCCCGCCGTAAAAACCTGTCGGCACATACCCGATGGTTGCGAGCTCACCGCCGCGGACAGTGGTCAGGAACTCGACAACCCAGCCTCCGGCTGTGAACGAGGCACCGAGCTCGAAGAAGTAGAACGTGCTAAGAAGCCAGAGCGTCTTTGTGCCCAGCAGCCTCGCCATGCCCGCCATTGCGGCCCTATTTCGTTTCTGCCCACTGCCACTGCCACTGTTGCTATGGGGGCCGTTGTGCAGTTTACTCCAGAGGGTGTCCCGGAACGCGATTGCGACACCGGCCACGTTCAGCACGCAGATCCCGATGAGCACGAAGTACACTCTCTTCCAGCCGTCGATGGCCATGGAGTTGGGAGCCGTGGCGATGGGAGTGGCGATTAGAGGCCCGATGAAGCACCCCAATGCATAGCATGCGTGGATAAAGCTCAGCCAGCGGTGGGGTACGTTCTTGAGCCCGCTGACGAAGGTGTTGGAGTGCGAGTCTTGGTACGCCATGCCGAGCGACTGCAGGAAGAAGGTGATGCAGAAAAGGGGCAGTGGACTCCATGGCCGCAGACAGTGCGCCAGGAGCTGTAGCACGGCACCGATCCCGAGGAGTTGGCCGAGGGTTAGATGCGCTGTCATGATTGGATTTGTGACGGCGGCCAGAAGCCATCCGGCGAAGGTTGTGCCGTAGCTGATGTTTGTTTAGTATGGAAATGAACACATTGACTGGCTCGCTTACATGATGGCCACTTCTCCTGTACCAATCCTGAAGCTCGAGATGATATACGGGATCAGTGGACCCAGTGTGCCGTCGTTGACGCCGGCGCAGAAGAATGAGTATCCGGCGACAACTAATTTCAGGACGGGGGTCGCGGGCTCGCTCTGAACGGCGTCGACTTCGGCCATGGCATCCTCCACCGGGGAAGCTTCCGTATCTTTGGAAGTAGACCGGCGAAGCTCAGTCATAGGGAAGGACTGAGCCTCGGTAAGTGTGGTGGTCTGGGTTGATGACATGGTGACCGATTTCGAACGGATGAATCTCTTGAGTAATTATACCCATCGTCCGAACGAATAGCTCTACGTCCGCCGATATACGACTCCTCCCCAGTCTCTTAGCACCCTTGAGTTGTCCCGGTAGAAGGTCGGAAATTTCTCAGATGTGACGAATTGGAGGCATACTGCCTTCAAGTTCCTTCGGGCCGTCTATCCGGGAGCTGCCGTCCCTACCCGAATGTAGTTGTCCCAGTAGACGTTCTACATGGGATATAATACAATTGTAACGACGCCAACGATGATATCGTTGGCGGTTATTTTCAGATACGATATATTGGGATTCGCAAGAAAAGCTCAAATACTACCTGGTCTTCAGACCGTTCAAAGCTGCTTCTCATACTCCAACTCACTCAAGATGCAATAAGCACGAACACCGTAAATTCTAGGCGACTTGGTATTGAACACGCTATGCATTAAATTCCTTTCCCAGACAAGTGACGCGAATTAAAGACCAAGCCCACCTCTACACAACATCACCGTAGATTATGATGACTGTATTCTGTAGGACGTACACTACCAAGCCTTTCCATTACACTAACAGCCTATCGACACCCTACTATGATGTGCTACGCTGCGGTGGTAGTCCGGGCGAAGCTGGAGATGCAGGCCCTCCTCGCAAATTGATAGATCCGATTCTCGACACAATATTACTACCGACGGCGTCCACCGCTCCCCGAGGCGAGGTCAGGGTCGGTCCCTGAGCCGCTGTCTCTTGTACCTTAAACAACTTGATCGCCGTCCCATTCCAAACGCCAACCGTGCCCTTCGAAACTTGCATTTCGCTTGCGAATACGAAGCTCCAGATCAACGATTCGTACCAGCCCAGAGCTAGCGGGGACCACTCAAATGAGTGCACTCGGACTGGAGATGGCTCGATGCCGACCAAGTCAGCATCCTGGATAGCCTTTAGAGTTGCGGATGAAGGAACATCTGTTGTGAGCCCTTGAAGATTGATCAATACGGTTAGTTGTTGGATAACGGTGAGGATTGTATGTAAAGGAAGTTCTGGAAGCCAGCTTTCGATCCAGTCCGCCGACGGCTCGAACACACCAGCCACGGACTGTCCAGCTGCCGAATAGCTTCCAAGGCTTGTAGTGCTATTTTGCCGTGAGAAATTCCCCACTCCCGCAGGCATTTTCCCTCTAGCCTTCTCCGACATCCCTCTCAGTTGTGTTGGTACGGCATCTTCTACGTCGGCCACAGATGAAGCTCTGGAGGGATTCTCGCTCGGACTCGACTGCGCCGGTGTTGGCCGGTCGTCATCATCGCTCTCATCATCGGCATCGCCAATAGCAAATGTTGTGTCCTCTTCCGGCACATTACTTAGTGTTGGCGTTTTTGGCTGCGTCGCTACAGGACTACGCAGACTTTCGACAGAACTGCGTCTAGAACCAGCCTCAAATGGATCCAATGGCTGTCCAGTTTCTTTCCTTTGACGATTTCTTCGTTCGAGCTCGGCCTGCCCACTCTCAAGTGTGAAGGTTCGCAAAGCCTCAAAACGTTTCCTGTTTTTCAATATCAAGTAGACGAAATGTGCGTTCTCTATTTCGTTGTTAGAAATTTATTAAAACCGCAGATTAGATAACGACTTACTCTTGTATTGATGCTCAATGATGGCATTCATGGATTCTAGGAGCGACCTTAGAAGGTCATGATTGCTGTCATTGGCCAGAAGAAATGAGGGAGATGACATCGAATTAAACAGTTGCAATAGCTTTGCGCTTGTCGTGCCATTGATACCCTCCAGGTATGCAGCTATATTGTTGATTACGGCAAGTAGTGCCGGATAGATGGCGGAAAGCTTTCCTTGGCTTCTCGTGATGAGGTTGTATATCGACTTTATGAAAGTTAGCTATGAATTTTCCAAGAATGGAAATTACTCACTTGAATCAAGAAATCGGCGTATGTCCCCTTAAATCCAGGGATCCTAATTACAGCCGGTAAGGTGTCTTGCCCTTCAAAGTGTTTGTTGAGATTAACGCCAAAGTTCTTCTCAACACTCAAAGTCTGTAGCAAGAAAGCACACATCCGTACAACTCCCTGTTTAGAAGCATCCGCCTTATATTCGGTAGCGTAGAAAAGGATGAGTATGACAAAATCATGTGCTCTCTGCGTGTCGATCATGAAAGACCTAAATCGCTTGTTGCACTGAGTGATCTCCCAGAAGAGCATGATGATTTCGGGAGAGAATCTCGTTGTGGCTTGGGTACCAGGAATATACGAGATATTGGCTTGTATGGGTTGGTTCAGTATCCGTGTCATGCCATCGACTATGAATTGGAAATCTTGAGGTCGATGTAATCTTCCAAGGAAGTGGCGGTAGTAGTTCTTCGGCGCGGAGCCAGTTACAGGTTCAGGTATCGGGTATAGAAGAACCACTAGTAGAAATTGTAGGGTATAGGTGACAAGAATCTCCTTGGGATCCTTGAACATTAGGGTGTTGTAAGGTACACGCCAGCTTGCTGGGTTGTATTTAAGAGTCTAGGGACGTTAGGACTTAAGAACGAGATTCCATTGGAAATTGGGACTTACTGTATTCAACAGAGAGCACAACACGGATAAGACAACTTGTTTATCTGGACATGTACAGATATATGTCAAAGCCTTGGTCCCCTTGGTCGGCAGTACATTAGGAGACATGTACATGCTCTGACTTGCTAGAGTCAAGAGTAGGCGCAGAATCTCACACCGATTGCTCTCGTATTCCTTAGTCGTAGGCACGGCCGTGTTACAACCCACTCCGCTTTGCCAAATGGCATAAGTGACCTTTGGCTTGCCATGGGGCTGCTTAGGAACAGTCAGGTCGGAGAAGAACAGCAAGTCAATCAGGGTGTCTATAAGCTCCTCGGCCAAAGGCTTCGCCTCCTCAAACTCGTCAGCGGGCGGCTTCACATCTTCCTGTGCTTCGTCAAAGAGCACTTCGTTCGCAATGGCAGATCGTCTTGTTCGCTTTCTCCTCGAGCCCCAGAAGAACTTCTCTTCCCAGCGTTGTAAATGATCGACTTCGTATAGGTAGGGCAAGACCCGAGTTAAGATGCGAATGCAATTCAGGGCATCGCGCTCGGGTGCAAACTCGGGGTCGGGAAATGAGGGATGGTGTCGCAATATGAACAGGCGAGAGGTTACAGCGAGTATAAGAGTTTCTAGGTTCTCGATTGCTCTGTCACGAGTTCGTCGGATATCAGCGGGCGCAAAAAGGCTGAATATGTCTTCAGAGGACTCGGGAAGCTCCCAAAACTGATGACGAATTAGATTACAAAGAAGGAAAATAGGGAGGGAATACTACTACTAACAGAGGTCCAATAGGAATCGTCGGCGGGTATGTGTCGCTCCTCCGACAACCTAAAGATGCCCTTTTTGAAGACTAGCTTGGAGTCGCTGGCACCCATCGCGATGAAGTCATGCTATGTCTAACGACTACATCGAGTGACTCAATTAAACTGAGACGATGACACGCACTGGGCGGTTCGCAATGGTTCGCAATAGTTCGTAATAGTTCGCAGTGGGGTTGTAATTCAGGACGTTTCAGCAGCCGAGGATATGTTGGAATAGTGTTATTAACTTTCTGAATTCTAGACTCTCGTCATGGATCAGCGAGTTGCGGTTTAGGGCGTTGCATTCTGTTAACTTCAAACATGGTACGTATATCAATCACTTGCTTCCAGATTGGTTGCTTCAATTGCTTATCTGTCCCTTATCGATCAAAGGTACCTAGATACTTCATTACTTGCTCCCTTACCCCTTCAATTGCGTGCAGGGGTCCCCTTCCCCTACTCCCTCTTCATTAGATACATGTGGGTACATGTATGTCAATAGGCGTAAAGGCCGCCCTGGCGTCCATCTATTCCTCGCATCACAACCAGGTTACGTATAATTCAGTATCTTTTAGTCTTCACCCAGGAGTACATATCCTTTACATATATTTCATAGGTGGTTACGACAAGAAAGCGGACGTCACTACTTAGCTATTGACATGGTGTATTGTCAAACTAACCAGACCTGCCTTTCTTGAGACCCAAGTCCCCTTAGATGATAACAATACCTATATACCTTATTGATGTCGAAGATTGCCACCTGATATTCTATGCCGTTTAGTCTTGCTACGAATACATCTCTAGCTCTGGAAGTTAGTTGGAAGCAGAAAGCTACTGGATTGTCTTCACGAATATGCTCACCGGGCCACCCTGATGGGTCAACGCACGTGGCTACCTATAGAACCTATATCGTCGTCATTCTGTATAAATCAGAATCCCTTGTTCGATGTTTGATATAGGAATCGAGTGTCTAAGATAGGGGGGTGCTGTACGATATTCCCACATATGGCATCCAGGACTTTCTACAAAATCCTTCTTCGTTTCACCAAGATGATACCTACAAGTCGACCGTAAAAAAGCTGACACTTAAGCGCAAATTGCCCATTGCTAGGAACGAGTTAGATACAACGTCAGCTTTTCCAGTCCCAATGAATACCTCGATCTAATATCGAGTATCCCACCGGTGATACTCTATCTATACAGTTTCAAAGCAAATACGATAGATTGAGTTACACGAAATGAACATACTTTGGAAGCATCTATGTATGCGATTCCGTCTTGTTTCGGTGAGGATATAGTATATAAGGAACTCAGCCGGCGATGGTTCCTCTAGGACTAGCTCAAGGTGGTAGTAGCTAATAGTCAACAATGTATGGACCGCCGGCCTATTATGAAGGCGATCATATCTTAACAACCTAGGTTATACGAGGTTTCATTGTTACGTGTAACCACGGCCTGCAAGTGGTGAACTACACAATTAGGTGACACAAGAATATTATAATTGGAGTTACACCGGATCTGCAAACTATAGTCAATTAATGAAGAGTCTGCACAAGCTGTGTTCATTTGGCTCAGGGGGGGAAGCCCCTTAACTCAACACCCGAATGAGGGGAGAACGACAGACATCCAGACCTGTATTGATCACGCCTCCATCGGATAGGAAACATGGTAGACACCAGGATTCAGGGCGGGCATAACCGGGAGGAAGAAGGTGAAGTTCTCAAAAACTCCCACCGACTTGATCTCTCTAGACGACGTTGCTCCTGATAACTACCTACCGTAGGTAACTTGCGAACATGTAGCCTGCTTCTAGAATTCTTCGCAGAGGTTTCCAGGCGGCTTAAACTTCAAATATGGTCCATTACGCCTCGATGTGAGGATATCGTCTAATTGGGGCTCACCAATCCAACATCTTCCATCTTAGATGCCGCATTTCACTAAATCAATATCACCGAATCTTCCGGTAGCTTTATCGAAATAAAGTACCTTGGAACTTTGGCCATAACCAGGCTGAACTCTAGGTAAATCAGTGGTTTCTCTATACAAGAATTAGCACTGGCCGAGAATGATATGAAGGCTCTGTGTGTATTCAATGATGCTGCATCGTCTAGCCCAAGAGCAGCGGATGTCTCATCCGCAAATTATCGTTCAGCTTTAAACGTGAATTGCTTGAGAAAGTATTCTCCATCGCGATAAATCGAGTAAGTATTAACCAAACTTGCATGTAATAAGGGATGGTGTAGTCGTCAATAACAAATAGCTCATCATCGTCTCTATCTGTAGGTGATATCGTATCTCCACTTGCGTCTCTTTGGTGAGTGGTGGGATCCCCAGGTGCCCGCGTATCAGCAAGTAGGGGAAAAAAAAAAAAAAAAAAAAAAAAGACTCGAAAAAGACATTAGTTAGAGGTAGATATGCTTAATGTCGTTGGACACCGCCCCCCTTCGAAAGAATTGTCGGTTACCACATCGCCGATGAGCCTCACATGTAGCCAAATGGAGCGACTTCTTCAGAGCGTGGTAGCCAGCATATGAATTAGATGTCTTCGCTCGGAAAGACCTAAGGTAGTTCCTGATGGGAGAGAACCTTGCTTACCAGCAGCAGTGAATGAGGAGGTTATGCTCGAATTGCTTGTCAGGCGAGTCATAGCATTTCGACGAAAGACTTACAGAGGGGATTGCAATGAAGCTAGCACACTGTACAATGAAATCACATTAAGAGCGTCCATTATTCACACGCAACACGGCAGCCTTTCGATGGACTAGTCGTTGTCTCTAATTCTCCTCGATACCTCAAGAAGTAGGCAGTTGGAGTAGCGGATCAGACTCGATCTGAAAGCTACTTACGGCACAGATTCCATTAATAAGTCTGCCAGCCAATTTATTTGAATATGTCAGCAATACGTACTTGGCAGCAACCCCCTCTTAAATACCCTCGTAGGAATATACGATTTAACACGAGGGATCTAATATTGCGACATGAAGGCAACTCTTGTGCGCCCACATGGGAGTTGGAAGGGTTAAAAAGTCTTCGATGTGGCTTTCATGTCGGCTTATTTTACAGGCTCGGTAGGGCATCTCAGGCTAATGTGGCGTATTGTGTCACATCTGCGATGTTTACTACCATTAAAATTTATGACCAGTATCTGCCTCTGCGGACTATATCAAAGCAGGCGTATGTGCATATAGGAAGAACGACAAGGCTACCTGTCATGCTAATATATATGATCTATTATAGGGCTGGTATTGGCGGCATTTGTAAGTTACGTGAAACCGATAAGGTGTAATTTCATATACCACTAGCAGCGTTCGACTCAGGGGTCATATATTGAAGCGGTATGGACTATCCTCCGGGCTCTTAGCTTGGGCGGGTTCTTTGTTCACCAGAGGGATATCACAGCCGGTGATTTTGAGTCTGTGGCTTTCGTAAATGCCTACCTAAATCAATAACACCTCACCTCTCGCCATTTGGTCTCTTCGTCATGATGCGGAGATAGCTAATGCCACGCATATCTTTTTCATGCTTCCTCAGTTTCATACGATTACAATACTATTTCCAAAGGCTGGAACACTGCTCGAATGGATGCAAGTTTTCGCCCTAAGAGGCACGAGGAACTTCTTCTGGATAGCGGGACTCCTCATCTTCAATCTGTCTTGTAGGCCACCGAAGAAATCTTGAACGAAATGAGAAGTGAGGACCGGGCAGGCGGTAATGTCAGGAACATGGAAGCTCAACTATATATTTCCTTCAGTCCATTAATAAGCAAGTTGGATACGTGAGGTGTGACATCATACATTCTAATGGATTTGGAAACTAATCTGGAAGACGAAGTAAAGATATTTGCATATGTGACGATATTGTATGATGATAAATATAACTGAAGCTTGCTATAGTCAATCATATGGAACATTGGGCTTCAAATGCTGCGCGCCGGCCCCTATTCGTATTGACCACGTGAAGTCTACCATTTACGGCTGACACTTCGTCCAGGTGAGAGTTGACTCAACAATGCCGTGGCACTAGGAACACCTATCGAAGCTTCATAGAACGCCATGATTTTCTAATATCTATCATTTCCACTGCTGAGGTATCATTGACATAAAAAAACCGGAGCAGAGCGTTATTTACAACCCCGAAGTTCCTTATCCCATCATCCACTATCAGCAAAAAATACAACCAATATCTAAAACATTAAATCATGCCCCAGTATGCTTATGCCCTTTCGTTACTTGGCTGTTCCACAGCCGTATCGTCACTCGCCTCTCGGCGTGGATGCATTCCTTTATCAGCAGGTGGTGCGAGATGCGCCGGACTGGGCGCTTTTGGTCCCGGAGATGGCGTTTTCCCAGCAACGGTCTCAGTCGGACTGCTCCCGACTGCGGTCTCGTCACTAATTTGCCGGTGAGGTTGACCACGCTCTTCCGCACTTGGTGGCGCTAGTAGTGCTGGAGCTGGGTTCGTTGGCGGGGATGCTGGCTGGTCACCAGCCGTATCGCTATGGACCACAACTTGCTCTAAAGGCGCTGTTGTCGGTGCTAGTGATTGTCGAAGCCGTGAATCTCGCCTCAGGATCGAATCGGCAACTCCTCTTATACCCGCGGCAATGATTTCAGGTCGTTCCCAAGCTAGAAGCCCCGACTTTCCCGAGGCCCGGTTGATATAGATTACGTTATACTTCGCATTAGCCCAACTAGGACATGTGTAGCAGTCCTTTGCTTCATCCTCCGCTGAGTTGTCTGCCTCCACGCCTGCTTCTGCTTCCCCCTCTCCAACCTCATTCGTACCTGGCTCATCGCCTAGAAATACCGTGATCCCGACTCTCGGTTTTGAGGTAGTTTTCTTCTCCACAACCTCCGGGTGCCGTACGCAATGTGCCCAGAATCTCATGGCTGACTCCGGGCCAGGTAACCAAGCAAGTTGAGTGAGGTTGATCGTCTCGGTTGGCGTGAACTCCCTTTTATGGCCAAGTAGACGAAGCATCTTCAGCACGAAAACTAGTAGACCTGTTGGAGAGTCACACAGCGCATAAGCGAGTGTGTTTGGTTCCCGCAGGCCTAGTCGATTCATCCCAAACTGGGTAGGCGTTGGTGTTTTCTTTGATGGACGGACATAGTCATTTCGCTTGAGAGCAGAAAAGTCCTCGCTGCGGTATCCTAGGATAGGAGCATGGAACAAGCTTGCGATAGACCATTTTGCCCACTCGACTGGCGCCTCCCGAAGCTTTGGTTGTGCCAATGGGGGCGATATAAAATGAGCGCCAAGGCAAGAACTTGAATAACAAGTTGCCAGATAGTTTATAAGCTTAAAGTCGATTTCCGCAGGTGAAGCAGCCCCTGAGCCCGCATTGGTTACTAGATAATGCGAGTACGAAAGGCGACCCATTAATGTGTTTAGAAGTTCGGCGGTGGATGAGATCACCGGGGTATTGTTTGGGAGTGCATCACTGAATCCTACACCTGGAAGTGAAGGTATAACCAAATGGAAAGGCTGATTATTTGAGGCATCATCTGGATCCGTGAATAGCTTGATGAGATGCCCAAAAGAGAGATTTGAGAAAGGAAAAGGTGGTATCAAAAGAAGGGGTATCGCATTTGAATGAGATGAACGAGCGTGGACGAAGTGAATTCTGACAGTTGCTTCAGAAAAGGGTATCAAAAGTCCGGTGCGAAATTGAGGTAACCCAGTATTTAATAGATCCTCTTGTGTTCGCCATTGATATTGCTCGAGCCTATTTAGCGTTAGTCCTGATGGTGCTACATATGTGAGATGTATCAGGGTAACAGAGGGAGGGCGTACAAGTATACCCAGTAAATAGGATTAAACAGGTACTCGAGTAGGAAACAGACGTGAGGACTTACCAAAAGTCAATAATTGGTTCTACGCGAGACTTTGGTTCCCACCAATCCTTCGATTTCGGTTCTGAAAGTTCATGAGGTAACCTGGTTACTTCGAGTTTCTGTTTCGTAAGATCCAGATATTTGGACGAGACCTGTTTAATTGAAATGCATCAGCCACACATTCTCTTGTATAAAGACGGGAAGTGGCCCACATGTATCTTGTATGGCTTGATTTCCTCAGCACCGCCAGCGGGAGCCTCTTCAACCTCAGCAGCCATTTTGAAGTATAAGTTTCCATCCAACACGGCACGAGTATCACGTCGGATAACTGCACAACATCAAGTAAGGTAACGAGAGGACGAAACGATAAGTAGCGAGTGACGCATAAGCAGGACACAAACTAAAAAAGAAAAAAAAAAAATCAAAATCAAAATTATCTATTCATATTCTCTTCATGCAGCGCCAGCGCGCACCCGAGGAGGACTTGTTTAATTATACTTCGTTTTAAGGGACCTGGGTGGCTTGACCTCATGTGGCTAAAACCTTTCGTAGCATATCCGAAAACAAGGCAAAAGCAACAGGGATCATGCTAGTCCGGACCAATCGAGACTGATGTCCACCCCGAATTAAGACTGACAAGGGTCTTAAGGGTCTCGACTCTCGAGGAACAAGTGGCGGTGCACACGTACACCTTTTTGGGAAGCGGAAATGATCGCTCTCTGAGTGATACCCATGACTTGTTTTTGTTGCAATAGTGAATGCCTTATTTCAGGTTTCAATCGGGCTTACTTCTCTGTTAGGATGGGCGGAATATATGGTATACTAACATACAAACTCGAAAGAACAGAAAGCGCCGAACCACATACTATTCATATCCTCCACGACCTTGGCGCTAACATCCCAGGCTTCCCCATAGCTAATTTCATGGGTCTATTAAGACTTAAAGAGTCATAATAGGGCGCAAACAGCGGTGCAATGGCTGGACTGATGATGCCTGACGGATTAAGCCTGCAGTGATAATCTCCTGAGATGCGTGATAGATCCAGCGAGATGGAGAAGCCTCGCGAATCACTTGTTGTAGGTTGGCACTCGAGCAATGTTAACATCCATCGGGTTGGGTTCTCTTGGATGATTACCATAGCACAACATAATGCCAGGAGTCATCCCGAAAGGTTCATATTGTCGGACTGGTACCACACCTTATTCACCAGTTCCATCATAATAAACACCGCGATCTTGACATCTAAAAAAGTCCAGGCCCAAGTCCATCGTCTGTGAGTGGTGTTGTGGGCTTGAGCTCGTTTGAATTGAGTAGTGATTGTTTCTCGTGAGGAATCGATATGATACAATGGGTTTTCTAGGGCAGGGGGCTGTTCGCTCAGTTTATTCTAGAAGCACGCCATATCGGATTGACCGCATACTTCATATCCAACACCAAAAAAGGGTGGCGCTAAGCTCACGCCTTGCTTTCAGGTTCACCCTCCTTAGTGCCGGAGAACCAATTCCAAATCCACTTGATCCAGAAAATAGACTCAATTGTACCGAATATACTTAAGATCACTATGACTGCAATCTTGGTATTTCGGCTCAAGCCGAGTCCTTCAAAGCTGAAGGATGGGAGTTCCTCAGGTGACTTGGAAGAGTCCTTAGTAGATTGTTTCTTCTCGCGCCTGGAACTGGAAGTCGAGAATTTGAAGAAAGCGATAGGCGCAGATGATTCTGGTAGATGTGGATTGACTTTGGGCGTGAGTGGTGAGGCAATTCGACCTCGACTTATAGCGCCAGCGCCGTTACGAGCCGTTATTGCAAAGCGTGTAGCTAACATTTTAGAACGAAACAAAATTTTAAGAAATAAAGAACTATGTATGTAGAATAGACGGTTGAAAATATGGAAGTCTACAATCTAAAGCAGTACATTATATAGAATTTAACAAACCTGATGAGAGATAATAAACAATATGAAATGATGTCTGGCTGGAGCAATAGTCAGTTGAGTCACAAACATGGTTTGGACGCTTGGCATGATGATAATACGGCGTATTTGCACCTGTATGATTTCGCGTAGAAAAAGGTAGTAGTGTAGCCTAAGGTATGTACATACTTTGGGAGTGGAGTACCTACCATAGTGCGAAGCCAAGGAACAATGACGATGTTAGTTTCTATTCTTAACTGTAATCGAACTCGACTCCACCTATGTATTTGGAGGGTAGGGAGTATCCAACAAAGCGATAGTACTTAAGGCAATTCGGTAATAAATTCCTTCACAGGCACTAATGGGGTAGTGGTAACCTCGGAGTTTCCCATCTTCTGAAGATACTTACTCTGGCCCCGTGTTCGATTCACGGTTAGTGCATCAATGCTCAACCCATTAGAGACCACTCTAAACTTCAACCTTTTTTTGGCTTTTCTTTTTCCTTGTCAGCCTCTTTTACTTTCTCTTTTGCCCTTTTCACTGATTGGGAAGTTTTCAATAGTGAAGTTCTATTTGAGTAAAATATTAAAATATTGATATGATTAGGTATTCATGAATCTAATTGCTTGTATAATAAGAGGTCATGTAGGTAACATTCTGAAGGTACCTCGTAACAATTGGTGGGCAGGTGGGGTAAAGGTTGGCGTGTGGTGGCTTACATGAAGTCTCCAGCCACGTCGTCCAAGCCGCCTAACCGTGGGGTAGATCTGAGAGCTTGGACCACCGTTAGACGTCAGTCCTGATGTCTTGTATTTTGACACCTGAGTTCAAAGCTGCATTCACAATGAATTCCGCTAATCTCTTATATTGTTGACCTCTTCTATTTCGTATCCGCCGAATCCTGTTCTCTGTTTATCCTAAATAACACAAACCATAAAGATGAGCGGCAAGGGCGACAAAATCGACAAGATTATCGCCCGTCTGCAGCAGCGGATCAGTGAGGGACAGTTCTACGAAGCTCAGCAGCAAACCCGAGTAGTAGCGGCACGATACACGAAAGCGTCTAACTGGGATGCCGCCATCGACACCCTCTACAATGTCGCGCAGTCACTCCTGAAGGCAGGCCAAGGCGGCAGCGGTGGAGATCTCTGCGTCTTGCTGGTCGAGACCTACAAGCAGGCAGAGCTAAAGCCTGATTCTGCTACTAAAGGCAAACTACTCACATGTTTGCGCTTATTTGACAGCGAAGAACCTACTCGCAAGAAGTTTATCGGGGAAATGATATCGTAAGTTACCTTAAATTCACTGGGTCTGTCTAGAGATATTTACTAAACACTATCTGTATAGATGGTCCTCCAAATTCGGCGACTATCCCGCTGGCGACCCCGAACTGCATCATGTCGCAGGCTCTCTATATGCAGAGGAGCGCGAGCCGTACGAGGCAGAGAAGCATTTGATTCTGGGTACGAAGGACTCGGCCGAGGTTCTAGCTCGTATGGAATATGAGTGGTTTAAAGAGGATGAAGCACATACGGCCGCTTTATATGCTGCCCGAGGAATCTTGCCGTATCTTCTCACGGGTAACGTCCGAGCAGCCAACACATGCTACCGATTGTTTACCAGCGCTTTGAACCAAGATAAACAAGACCAACTCGGAATCCAGGACGTCAGCAGCAATACCGCCGACATTCGAATCTACCCCAGTATACCCCTCCTTAATTTTCTAGGCCTCCTCCTACTCGCCGTCCAGAGAGCCAATGGGGATTTGTATAAACAGCTGCACAACAAATACGCCAGTCTTCTTGCTGAGGTCGAGACATGGAACGAGTCTTTGGAGATGATCGCTGAGATGTATTTCGGAATCCAGAAGCCTCGGCAGAGCAACCCTCTGATGGACATGATGAGCGGCTTCTTCGGTGGTGGTGGTGCTCCGGCGAGTGGAGGTGCGAAGAGGCCGGCCGTTAAGGCTCCTACGTCGATGCCGGCTGCTGAGGGTTTGGATTAGGTGTCTAGGTTCTCTCGGGTACTGTAGAAGTACGGCGCCAATATGTATAGACTCTAATGATCACAAGCATTCATGACCTCTCATTGTGGCCGCGGCTGTTCCTCCGGTTCGTACATCCAATTGTCTTCAGCTAATGCAGCAACTTTGGCCCTCATGCTAGCTCGGAGGGTCTCTAAGACCTCTTTTATTTCGAGTTAGCGCGAGCTCCCATATTCCTTGTGTACTTAATCTTACCTTCAGGATGTGCTGGAGTGCGGTTGTGATTTATTTGATAGTGCTTGACGGCCTCGGCTAATCTTTGCCTCTCCCCTACATCGCGATACATGTGTTAATAATGCCATGCCATTGGGTAAAACGTTTTAGATATGATGTTGCGTACGCTCGCTCTCCTGTGCTTCATCCAGCGCGCCGCCGTCCTCCGGGTCGTCTGGAAGGGGAGTAGGCGGATCACCAATTTCGAATTCGCCATTCTTATCACGGATGACTATCTCAGATGTGTCCGACAGGACTTCGACATCGGCTAGGCGCAGAGTTTCGGCTGAGGTGTTGGAGGAAGAGGTCGTGGGTGTCGGGCGCCTCGTAAGCTGGCTCTGGAAGAGGTTGCGTCGTACGCCGGCGGTATCTTTGCGAGTGGTCTTACTAGTGCCTGGACGGACGTGCGGAGGCGGTCGGTCGGCCATGTTTGATTCAATAAGAATTCTTTTCCTAGTTGCGATTAGGTATTAGTTATGCGAAAGAAAAGAATCTGATATTACGGATAGTAATGATTACTGAGGCTTCAGGCGGTCATAGTGGTTTTGAAGAGATAAACAGTATCTGGAGCTTTAATGGTCGATGCTCTTTGGAAATTTGCAGGGATTAAGTTCGTTGGAAAGCGCGGGATGCTTCCCCTAGCAGGGTGCGTTTAGGTACTGTGGGGTAAACTTTATAGGTGACATGGGTGTATCCCTTGAGCCTCTAATAAGAGATTCGGTCATTTCTCGACATCGTCTTAAATAAATTGGACTCTCATGAAACGCACATCTTTCTTTTATCAATGCCCAACCTTCTTTTCGATAGCCAGATTTCAGCACAGAATCGTAACCATGGCCAACACCTTTAACATCCAACCCATCGGCCGTTTCAATGGCGAATGCGAGCCTGTAAAAAGACCTAAGGTACCTCTAATACATATACTTGAATAAAATAGCCGTAACCTCAATATATCGTTATTCCCACATACGATGCTTTAAACGCGGCTCCAATGACTGACTCTCTGATTATTTGTAGGAGATTGCTTGCTTTTCATACGACGATAAGCATGAGTTTCATCTAGATGATCGTTCATTGCAGTGGTACTATCCTCCGGAACTTGGGGCAGATCTATCCAAAGGCTTTGATCAATTTGACAAACACGATGACTCAAAGGATGAACATATCGATAGTCTGCTTAAGACAATTATGGCCCATGAAGAAGAGGAAGGGAAGAAAATAGATGCCCAGATTGTCACATGGCGCGGCATGATGACCAAGGTACGTATAGCCGCTAACGAGCCCATATGCTTATGTGAAGCTCATCTAACTTCTCGTAGATTATGTCTGCTCCCTTTGAAGACCGAGATGGGTATGTGGATATGCTGCTGGTATACGGTGATTATAGAAGTCTAACTTGGCATTTATCTAGCTTTGAGATGAATGCTACCCTCTATCAAGTGCGCGAGTCATATACTCTTTCATATCGTGATCTTAGCTGATAATTTGCTGAAGGGTTGCATGTATGCTGGGACGATCCTCACTATCTATTTGTATACTGATCTAATGATGACTCAGCTTTATTGAAGAGAACCATGCTTATAAGCAAGCCACGAAACAAGAACAACAACGTCAACAACAGCAACCACGACGGGGTCAGATGTCGCCAGATGTCATGACATACTGGGGTTAGATGAGGAACTCAACTTTTGGAACGTAGCTGATCTTGCTTCAGGTTACAAGTTCGAGACATTATGCTGTCTGCCACGTCCTTGGGGAGAGGTCAGCAGGGACTTAATCGAGAATCGGGACAAGGAAATTGTCAGCAACAAGGCTCAATATTGCTCTGTAGTTCGCACCGGCATTGGTAAAACAACCTTGTGCTTAGGGGGAGAGGTCGATGCCAGTAAGTCCATATTTGTCCGCCACGATCTTTAGAATATCGTACGCTCATACGGCGTTTAGTCTGGGATTCCAAACCGGTGCAAAAGGGAGCGCCTATCAATTGGATTGAGCTTAAGACCAGCGTCGAAATTCGCGACGATAGAACCATGCAGAATTTCGAACGCAAGCTCATGAAGTTCTGGATCCAGTCTTTCCTTCTTGGTGTACCGAAGATCATCGTCGGCTTCCGCTCGCAGAAGGGTATTCTCACAAAGCTTGAAGAAATCCAGACAGCTAAGATCCCCGAGACAGCTGCTAAGCGGGGCGTACGAAGCTGGGATGCAAACATGTGTATCAATTTTGCCAGCGCCTTCTTGGAATGTAAGGGAGTTAAAGCACAATCGCCGAATTTAGGTACATTGGCTGACTTGATTTTAGGGTTAAGAAATACCATTAACGACGAAGGTGTCTGGCGAATAAGGAGGCGGCCACGTTCGAGCACTATTGAGGTGTTCAAGGTTGAAGAGGTCGGCCATGGGGAGATTCTTACCGACGAATTCATCAATTGGCGCATAAAGCTGAACCTGAATAGCGGTGGTGGTAGCGGAAGTCCTTGAGATGACCATTTTATGATTCTCTACTAAAAACCGAGACATATATCTGCGCTATCTAAAAACGCCGGCTCCTTTCTATAGATACCCGATTCTGAACTCTATGCAATCTTACATCGTTTATTCTATGTCACATACCCAGATCTAAACCGGCTTATTGGTTTAGATTTACATGCATTTTACGCCGCATTGGGTCGAAGTTAGTTCCGTGTGCGGGATTCCCCGAAGTCCGTACCCCGTTGACTTCGTTGCTTATGCTGTCGAGATCTACCTCAAATGCCATGTGGTTGAGGAAGTTGCAAACCTGCCTGAACGTTAGCAAGTCATGATAATTCGGATATAAAGCCTGGGCGACTTACAGGTTTCCCGTGCCACCGGCCTCCTCCGATCTCGAACCAGCCTAGGTGTCCACCCAATGACGTGGTGCATAACACGGTATACGGATTCCTCAGTGCCTCGGCGTACGGGAGACTCAGATACGAGGCGATAGGGTCATCCACGGCGTTGATAGCCAGAAGCGGGATTCGCACAGCTAGCAAAGAGTCTGAGCTCGACGCATCGCGATAATATGCCTCCTCCGTGGGGTACCCCCAGGTAGGACATTGGTAAGCTCTATCGAACTCCCATAGATATTTCAGGCTGGACAGATTGGCTGTGTCTATATTTGTATACTTCTCGAGCTCATCCTTATGCCTCATCGCCAAGGCTCTCATAGCATCTAGAGATGAAGTTGAGCATCTAGCTTCATCGTTTGGATATCGGGTTTAGAGGAACTTACTGCCGAGAACTCTTTGGTACACATGATGCCCGATAACTGTGCTCTGAAGAATCTTTGAGGAGATATGAAGGGCCCAGGGGTTGGCGACTACAACTGCTGCTTTGAGGGGAGTTGCGGAGCCCTCCTCACCCAAATACTAAGAGATGTGTTAACATATCTTTTTAAGCGTCATCCCCTTCTTCTTTTTCTCCTGCTTTTCTTTTCGCTATGAAAATCACTTACGTTGGTGAGTATGCAGGCCCCTAGCGAAAAGCCAAGGCCAAACAGCGGCCGGTTGGGATACGTCTTCTTGAGCCACTTGATAGTCTATACACACAAGTATGAGCGGGAACCCACAACATTGATGTGGTAGTGAGGTATCGTCTTACTTGTCTAACGTCCCAGGTGGCACGGGCGTTATAGAGTAATCCCGTGGTGATCTTGCTGTTGGCGCAGCCCCTTGAAATGACAACGCAGGCTTCCCACTTGCCGCTATCAATCAGCGGAGCAATCGCGTGCCTCAAGTACACCTCATGCGAGCCGCCCGACAGTCCATGCAGGACGACCAGCATAGGCCGGTCATCGTCAGAACCCATGGCCTCAAGCTCAGTTTTGCTAAAGTACGCTGTCCGCGGAGTCAACGATGGGTCTGCTTCTTTCTTAGCAGAGGGATCGGTCACGGCGAAGTCTACGGCGAAACTTCCGTTGAACTCGGCGTGGTCCGCCTCGAAGATGCGCCGCTTGTAGTGCAGCGGCGGTCCGTGGGCTTTGGCGGCTGTCCACATGGTCTGCGCGTGCCCGTTGAAGAGCAGCGGGTTGAGATTACATGGCGGCACCGCGGATTTGCATATCTCAAGCAAGTCTGTTTCTTTGCCGTCTTTCCCTTTCAGATGTAGGGGTTTGGATGAAGTTGTGAAATCGATGTTGGCACGGCCGAGCCACTCCATTCTGATCGCTGATAGTATACTCTTCTTATGAAGTAGTTGTGTTAAAGTGGATTAGAGGATTCGGGTAAGATCTTAAAATGTCTGACAATGGAATGTATATAGAAAGTTCCAATTAAATTAGAAAAAAAAAATTGCTCTACCTAGGTAGGTACCTATACAGTTGCTTGTCAAAGATTAAATGGAACAAAATGATACACAGAAGCGTACAACATTGTCAGCCGGCACATTACGAAGATACTACGGCCTAGGTACATGTAGTTCAGGGGACGATTCGCCGCTTCTGATGGTTCCCCACTTACCTCGGCTGGTGTGGTGGCCCTGAATGGGAACCCCTATGATGTTATCAATTTCTGTGTGATGGAACTGTTTGATATGCAATTATGTAGATGATTGTATGCGCTAAGTGGAATATCAAGAAGGTTGCATTGTCTTGTGAATTGACTTTGAGCCGCAACTATATCCTGCCGTTCGGGGAATTTGGGAGGCTAGTAATAGCAAGAGATCTACCTACCTCTTACACTAACACATAAGCTGCCTATTATTATCTTGTATGTATGAGATCCTTTTTTTAATTAGTTTATAGGGACACGTCAAGTCTATATACTGCGACGATTTGTCTAACAAAATGGGTTGTTATCAGGCCCTACAATTACCGATACCTTATAATGAGATGATAGGTACCTATCTGAGTGACAGCCTTGGAACAACGTTGATGATTCCGGATAATCGGGAGAAGGAGCTAAAAATGCGTTGGTCCCGTTAGGCTGGGATGTTTGCACTACAAATTAACAGGTACTAAATTAGTCTATTCCAAGTTAAGCACGATTATGTGAGATTCGAAGCATCCACGTGGGCCAAGGCTAAAAGGTCAAAAGCCTAGAGGCGGTCATGGGCGCCGCCTTCCGCTCCTTGCGAAAATCACGTGATTTTCACTATTCAACCTACGACGTCGCGGCACGCGCTTTCGCCGATCTCTGTATCCGACTTTAACTTTACAATAAGCAAGACGACAGCGACAGAAATCGGTAACCTATTCGAATACCAGATAAATCAGCTCTCGATGTATAGGGATGGTCCGCACGGCGTTTAGTGCCATGAAATTATGACATATCGAGGCTCTATGCCCCATGGCCACGGGTCAGGGTTCAATGGCCAAACTCAATATCCCCAGGCCGTGAACAACGGCAGCTACGACGCCTGGGGCAACCCTCAGTTTCAACAACCTTATCAGAACGCCGTCTTCACCCATATTCCTTACCCTAACCAACATCCTAATGCCCACAATCCGCAGCAACAACGAGTCCATCACCCGCCGCAAAATGCAAACTACCAATTCCAATCCTACGACCCCTCCTTCGACCAGCGGCCTCACCAACCTTTACCGCCTAACGGTGTAAATGCGCCGGGCCAGATGGTGCATGCCATGCAACAGCCTGCCCAGCAAACACCTCATCAGCACCAATATGTACAACAGCCAAACTGGCAGCATATGCCACCGCCTATGCCTATGCCTTCGCCTTCCTACCAAACCTCCTCGCCGCATATACCTCCACAGATAACGCCTCAGACCATGTCTCAACAACAACCGCAATATCAATATCAACCCCAACCCCAACCCCAACCCCAACATCAGAATATGCACCAGCAACATCACCAGGCTCAGGCTCAGCATCAACGGCCCATGCCGCAAAACACTAATTCTCCTGTTACCGTGCAGTCCCCCCAGTTACCACCTCAGTTCATGCCAAACCCCAATAGTAATAATAATAGACATGTTAGTGCGAATGCGCGGATGGAGCACGCCAATACTATCTCTGCAAGCCCTCGATTAAGCACTCATGCCGTCACGAGAAGTCCTAGCGTTAGTTCGGCACGATCTCCCGCTCCAACGCCAGGACTCTTACCTCACCATGCCGACACGAACTCCCTCTTAATCTGTCTTGCCGAAGAGTTCTTTTCTAAGGCAAGGAAAGAATCGGTGTCTATGGTGGAGAGTATCGACGCCCAGAATTTACACGAATACCAGAAGCTTGTTGCGACGGGATTAGGCTGCCTCGAAGTAGTCTTGGATAGTCCAAAGTTGGCTCCGCGGTTGGAAGCCAAAGTACGATTTCGATATGCGAGCATATTGTGTGAGGAAACGAATAATGTTATGGAGGCCGAAACCGCTTTGACCAAGGGTATCACGCTTTGTGAAAGAGTAATGCCGCGTTTAATAGCCCCCTGTATGTTCTTCCATACGCTAACCACAAATATAGAATCGATTTACCGACTTAAAATATGCTATGCATTTCCTTCAGATCAAGCTACTCTTCTCGCAACAGAAAGTGAAGGCGGCCATGATTGCATTAGATAGCCACATACGTGATGCCGAAGTGTAGGTGCTCCACCAGACTCTATGGTACCGATATCTCCTAACTTGGAAGTAGAATGAAGCACTACCACTGGGTTTACGCTTTTCGCTTCTTGAAGACTTCCATGTATCTTCAATCTCCCAACCCATCGGAGACGCACGCACTTGAGAACCTAAAAGCTATCGCCAACCTGGCTAGTCAAAGAAACGATCGTGCTATTTTTGTGCTAGCCTCCTTACTAGAGGGCCTCAGCCTTCTTAAGACGATGAAGGATGATTCTATAGTACGCATACAAGCCTGTATTGCCCAAGCTCTGAAGTATCAATTCGAAGATTCGGTTCGCATTCCTCAGCTGGACATTCTAGCACTTATGCTCGACCTCGCTTGCAGTTTACAACAGAAATCGGTCCAGGTAATTATGCAGAAATTGAGAAGTCTCCAGGACCAAATAGATGCCTGTATGAGCGACAAGTCCTGGCATCCCATAGAAACGGAACTCCTACTTCCAATTCAGAAAAGTAATACACAGGTAATCAGCTACGACACGTCGGCTGTGCTGAGGCCTGGGGCTGACAACGACCCTCACGATTACCTGGCAATGTCATTCTGGAGCAAGCTCGAGGCGTACACCGTAACGTAAGAAAGAACTCATACAGATGTATTTCTCTACTAACAACAGCTGTAGATACACGTATAGTGGTCTTGCACTTTTGTATCAGACTCCCCGTAATGATAGGAGGATATTCAAGCTTTGGGAAGAAGCCTTATCCCAATTGCAAAAGGGTATGACATTCCATTATAGTTCTATGTTACTACTTTCTAACACCCTTCATAGCTGGCATTAAATTACGAGGACTACCTAATTCTCTGGCGGACGCTATCACGAGATCAGATTGGCAAAAGGAATGGATGTGCTACCTCTACATCCTTCAGGGACTACATTTTGCAACTCACACTCGATGGGCAGAGGTCAAGAATTGCGTAGCCCAGTTAGAGAACATGGTCAAACCTCCACTTGAGGGCGTTGTGGTGCTGTACTCTACCTACCTTGCAGGAGTATATCACCAAGGAACTGGCGATTTGAAAACTGCCAGCTCGATATTCCGCAACCGAATGTTCAGTCTCGACGGCGGTAGCGAAAAAAATGGAAATCGGAAATCAACAGAGCTCGAAGTATCGTTACTGGCGACGTTCAATCGGCTTTGGATTATGCAGCACCCGGATTACAGAGACGATCGATTAACACTCGAGCTCCTGGAGCAACTTCGTCCGCTCTGCGCTGATCACCCGAACATGGAAATTCGCACGGCCTACAATCTAGTGCTCGCTGCGGTACAAACAAATCCGCCAATCCCGATGACGGCGGTTAAGATGCACATCTCAACGGCACTCAATAACGCGCAGTCTTTAGGCAACGTGCAGACCTTATCTATCGCTCTGAATCTTATGCGAGCCAAGCTCTTCCAGAGTATCGTCGGCGATCAAGCGTTAAAAAGTGCGAGAGCGGCTTCGAATCAGGCAAAGAGGAGTGGGAACACCCTCTGGATGAGTGTTGCGGACGGTATGCTCGCGCAGAGTTTCGACGTTCAGGGCCAGAGTCTGGACGCACAGAAGGCGTGGGAAGATGCGACGCAATATGCACGGCAAGCTTTCGACATGATGAGGAACGAAAGCGCCGTGTGAATTGGGGGTGGCAACGGGTGCAGCAAATCCGGGTCTATCGAAGGTACGGCAGGGCGTTATGTATAATACCACGACATTGCATTGTAGGATTTGTACGGTCTCGGCGGACGGTATTGAGAGTTGGCGTGTTATTATTTTTTGTTTTATCAGGTCACAAGGGAAGCGATTATCATTCTCGTTGGGCCGGCTCGGACGGTCAAACAATATACCCTCTTATCGTTGATAGGTCGCGAGACCCCCTTTTGACAAATTCCAAGGCTACACAGCATCGTTGCAGGATTCCATAGGAGGTAAAGCAATAAACTCGAGAGAGGTATGACCGGGTTGAGGTTACGCAGCATGCAAGAGCCGCCGTTGGAGCCTATTCCGACGGATCGATGCGAGTAGTTCTCCGGGATATAAGCCAGAATATGCAGCAACCTTCACCTTTACTCACCGGCGCAGTTCGGACCTCGTATTGCATTGGGGATCTGGTGTCGTACAAGCTTACCCAACGGCATCCGTCGGTTCCGCTCACTGCGTCGAGCGGTTCTCACATTCTTCACGAAGGGTCTACTCCCCTCTTTTGCCGCATCCGGTCAGAAGATCTGAAGACCATATCGACTACAGACTCCGGAGCCCTCACCTTCCCCATTAGGCATATGGTGGTGCTAGGGATTGAAGGACCAGCCTAGCCTTACTTACTGCCGAGCCTTACATATGCATGTAGGTTTGTATGTTTGCGTGTGGATTTGTTTGTATGTACACATAGCTAAGCAGAAACGCTCTAGGCCAACCAACTACTCGGCGTCAATGGTGTTACTTAGGTAGTTACACAGGTAACAAGTTGGGTATTACGGTGAGTGAGACACGATGATGGTTTTGGGAAGGCAATCCGAAGAAGAAGAAAAAAATTAGGAAAAAGTATATACGAGGCAAAAACAAGTTTATGAGGAAGTATCCGATAGTCTATCTTTTTTCCCCTTCATCTTTTCCACGTCTTACGGCCGGAACCGGCCACGGATTAGGTATTTAACGGCTATCACGATGGCTGCTCGTGAATGGCGGAGTATTTCAGCCCCGTGGGCCTCGTGCGTCGAGTTAAGCTGAGTAGAGTCCGAGTTTTTGAGGCAAGGAGTGCGCGTGAGGAGCAAGTGGATAGGCGTTTGATGGGATGACGACGCCATCGACGCAGAGTATACCACAAGTAGACACGGACTTGGAGGTACATGGCGCCATGTACAATGCAAATACTCTAACCTAGCCACATATGTAGAGGTAGGTATGGACGGACGCACGCGGTCCTATTTTACATCCCACGCGAGCTTTTGCCCTACTTTCCAATCCTCCCTCTTTCTCCTCCACCAACCCCAAACCCACTCGCAACGCCCGTTCCGCCGGCTCGAAGTCCCGCTTGCCATCGAGTAATCAGGATGTAATCAGGCATGCCTAAGATCAGCAAGCAAAAACAAGACGGGCAAGACAAGCCAGCCACGATTACGGGAGCCCGACCAGTCCCCTGGGTCCCCGCGGTGCAACGTCAGGTCTCGGTGCTTTTTTGCATTTATTGATTTTTTAATCCTGCTTTAGGGTACATGTATGATGCTGTATATGTATGAGATTCTCTATTTGTTTGGGGCGGTACTTTTTTTTCTGGGGCACGCGGTAGTGGTTGGTGGGGTCCCTGGGGGGTTTTTTTAATGGTGCTAATGTATGCTTTCTCGGCGAGATACTACATAAGACGTAAGCCCGGTAGGGTATGTTTGTTCGCGAACGTGCGAGCAGAGTTGTGGTGAAGCTGGGATAGGTATCATCAAACCCACACACACCCAAGGGATAGTCGTACACACACACGCAACATTGGCCCCTGCGATTGGGAACGGGTGAAAACCAAGATTCAACAGAGTACGGAGTTAGGGCGCTCAAGATGGTGTGTGGACGTGTACGTAGGTACCTTATTTATTGGCTTATTTGTTGTCTCCATTCAGCGCACTATGATTTACACCGGTGTTGTTGTTTTTCTGGAACTAGATTACTATACAGTAATCCGCAAGTAAATGTCTTATACGCTTCTATGCCCTCATGAGGCGTGGAGCGAATAGCGGAGAACGAACGAAGCACCGCAGCCACCTTCGATCCATCTACCGTAGGGATGTGTGACCGCATTGCATGGCGTCGAGACATGTACCGTAAAGTAATAGCTGACAGCGTCGTGCAACGTGGTTTTGTAGCGTATCTGCAGTCAGCCTACATATTATGTACATGAGTCCCGTTCTTACATGATGACGAACGTGGAAACAGAACAAGGCTAGCAACCGGCCGAAAGAGTTCTGGCCGCACAGTATTCGTATCTCCGAATGGGGTTTATTTCCACTTTCAGTCTGTTGTCGGGGGGTCTAGTAAGGACCCTGGGACGGAGAGGCGGCGGATGACAGGCCATTTTTGGACCCTTTCCCGCAACTTATTGATCCTAATCTCACGATATAGAAGCCAAGTTATAGCGGATGACAGCATTAGGTACACAACAGGGAAAGGGATATGAGCCTTCGCTACCTTGTACGGCAAACATGCCCAACTCTCGTGAAGGATGATTAGAAGAGGCGTGGTGGCGTTGGTTTTCGCGTGGCATTCTACAGCGAACCATGGTATGATGGGCGGCAATCTTATTGAAAGATTCAGCCTGCCTAACATGTGTATCTATCCAACCGTTACACGAGGGACATGTTTCCCCTTTGAGACACCATTGGACCGCACAGACGATTTGCCAGGCCTTCAAACCCCGACCAACATGCCCCCTTTCGTGGCTGTCTCGCAAAAATGACACAATCCAATCGTCATTGGAGTAGAAATTCTCGAAGGATTCCACTAAATGAATAGGCTCCTTGTGCGCTCACGCCGCACGAGAGCGTTTTGTTTACTTTGTTGGCTCGAAATGTCGCAATGATGAGTGCTGGTTTAAGGGCTCGCAGCTGTGTGTTCTATTGACTTTATTGTTCCTGCTTCTTACTCGCCTACTCTCCTATTATGCCTCCTCCGACCTCCTTCGTATGCAGTGCTAGAGTACATACATATGTACTTCAAAATGCGGCGAATATAGGGTATAGTACAGGGTATACTTGTAAAAAATAGACATAAAACTTAGCAACCGACCGTGAGGCGGTAGCAGTACATGAGACGTAAAAATGCTGATAAACCAAAACAGACAAGTAAGCCAATCAATGCAAAACCAGGATATCTGAAACTCATCTCCGTGTCTGCCCTGAAAATGCATCGCGGCCGCCTAACAAATGCAAGTCGAAATCAGAGCGCCTGCTAATATGCTGTCCAAATCCGATAAAACAGAAATAAAGATAAATCGTCGGTCAATTACCGTAAAGTTCGTAGAAGTTGTCGGCGTGGCGGTGTCAAATAATCATATAGATCGTAATCGCAAATGAACCATATTATTTTCGAACGGACGGGGGTGTCTCGGAGCATTATAGTAGCTGTCGTGTTCGTGAGTTGAGTCGATATAAGTGACTCCGAAGCTTCTTCATTAGGTATTGTGAAGTTCATTCCTCTTTACACCGACAGGCCTACTACCTCGCCAAGGTCGTAGCTTCGCTCTTACGCAGCAATAGATACGTCGAGACTCCCCCGAATAGCTCTAAAGACCTCGTACTTTTCTCTCGAGGCCGACACGCCCAATCAACACCTCCAATCTCCGCATCAAGTTTCGACCACGAGTAAGGACTGCGGGCGCTTTTTCGAATACGTCCGTCCATCTCATGGCCTTTTTAACTTGACTCTTTCTATCGATTAAGTCGTTCTTCGTATACGGCTCTCGGGGAGTGACTTTAAGACAAAGAATTCACACCTGTCCCTTGTCTAAACCCGCCTTTTCCCAACTCTTGTATTGAAAACCCTAAGCTAATCGCCTCTTCTCGAATAAGGTTAGCTCCATTGTACGCAGCCGTGAATTAACCGGCGTATATCATAACGGCATAATCAGAAATCGACCATATAGGGTCAGGGGCGGTGTAGGTAGAAGGATAGATGTAGTCAAGATTCATCCATATTGAGTGTCAGTTGTTGTCGACCACCATTCGAGCACTTAAGAGTAATATTGGCAAGCTACTGGAGCTCTGTCTGATCGTAAAATGTGCAAACTGGATGTCAGTGCTATACGCGGGTATGAGGTCTCCTGTATATTTAAAGATATGAGCATGATAATTATTGAGAGTTTTTCATTGGGATAGCTGTGGAGGATTCGCCTAGAAAACTAGTCCAGTTCCACGATGGGGTTGAAATCAACGACGGTGATGACGATGGTTGTAGTTTGTTAAGGGAGACATACGGATCTGTTTGCCATGGTCGGCATAGAATATTACGAGGCAATTCATGATGCTGCCAAGGGGGGATGTTACTGCTCGCTGCCCTCTTGATCTCGGGGATCGGGATCATCGGGGAAGGACGACTTGTAGGGGGTGGTTGATGATGCCGCGCATAGTCGTCGTACGAAAGTCTCATTCTCTTCGAAGAAAGGCCCGGAAGCAGCTCAGGAGAAGGATGACTAATCTTAGTGGTTCGCGGAGAAACAGGCGTACTCGACGCGCTCCTCGGTCTTCCGAAATCCGTAGCACTATGGTGCGGGCCAAGTTGCCTAGGCATTTCGTGCTCTGCAGGGGAAGCCACTGGAGAGGTGTTGTGGCCGCCACGAGGGCTAAGCTCGAAGTTAGCAAACACGGAAAAGTAACCCCTCCAAGGACATCAGCTACAAAGACTTACGCATTCTTGAACTTGCAAACCCTGCCAAATTTCTCGCATTGAACACATCGTGGGTAGTCAGGGTCGCATTTTATTTTCTTTTCCCGGCACGTGAGACAAGCTATTGCAAGTCGCTTTCTCGGCTTTCCAGCCTTCGTGACTCCCCAGTGGGCATTGACCGGCTCTCCGTCAATGACGGTCTTGCAATGGGTCCCATCATCATAGAAATAGCACATTCCCTCCCCGGGAACCTCGGCCTGTTTTACAAAGCGAGGTAAGAAGTGCGTCCCTGTCCAGATCTTAGGGCCCAATCCATCTTTCACAGGGGCGCCCTCTGGCGCAACTGCGCTTGCTAGAGGCGGAGAGTGGCTCGGCGGCTCAAGACGCATTGAATTCTCCCTCTTGAATACAGGGCTTGATTCAAAACCTAACCGCTGGTTCAGGGGAGGGAGCGGCATACGCTCGGGAACTGACCTAAAAGGGGGAGTTGGCGGCCGGGACTCGAACACATACTCGCCCCGCCTTGAATCTGGATGGCTCGCAGGAGGCCACCTTCCAGTCGGCGCGGGTTCGGCTCGTGTTGCATGATGTAGACGCTCAAATTCGTGCGTCGGGGATTTGAGCGGACCCGGAAATTGTGATGAAACCGAGGGGAGCGTTGGTCTTTCAGGCTCCAATCTCGGCTCGTAGACGCTGCGTGGCTGACTCAAGGACGGAGAAACATTTGGAAAATAGGAAGAACTTCTCGAACTTGGTCTATCCAGTGGCGAGTGCGCTCCATGGAGAGGACTTGGTCGATCCGGAATGGGAGAAAGCACTGGGCGGACATGGTGAGGAGGTCCGAATAAGCTACTTAGGGATGGGAGCTGCTGTCGAGGTGCACCGTTGGGGTTTTCTCTTCGCGTTCGACCCTCTTCCGGGTCTTTCGTAGTTGACATATCGGATCTTGTGCTCGGGTCATAGCTAGACATGGGAGGAGAAATGGGCACAACAGTAGGAGTCCAAGTTGATTCCTCGGGGACCCTGGGCGTATGAGCTGACGAGCTGGGACTCATCAGGCCAGGAGGTGTATCAGGTATAGCGGATGGACGGTGAAGTTCTAGTTTGACTTGTATCCCCATTGAGATCGAATGCAATAGTGGAAATTTCCTTAGAACATAACAAAGTAGAGTTGAGCAGATGGTTGGAGGTTTTCAGAAGGACTTGTGGAAACCAGAAGGAAACGGTAGAGACAGGAATATACGCCCAGTTAGCTGTTGTGTTTTGGGTAACTGCCGGGTAAAGGACCTCCAGCGGCGCAGCTAACGAGCACACACAGACACCCTCCAAGCTGTAAGTTGTCGAGCCGAGTCGCTAAGAGTGGCTAGAATCCCGGGTAATTGGCCACTGGTATTTAGTATGGTGTTGTCCAATCCAGCTTGCTTTCTGATCGTTTTATTAGGTCACTGGGCAGAGTTGAAAATAGTTTACGTGGTGACAGTTAGGTCCCAAGGCGGCGAACAATGTCAGATCTAAATGCTGACAAGAGACAAGGTCAGTGATAGAGACGGTTCTGACTCGTGTGACGGTCAGTTTTAGAAAACGTAAAATGATGGACGAATGTCTCGTAAAGCTGAGCGGCGTCTCGAAACAAGTACCTCAGTGTTACTGAGGGTTGAATGTACAGATACAGTAAGTAATATGTTGTGGGCGTGTTTATGAGGAAATATGATTCGAGGAGAAGTGAGGGTCACCAAAAAGAAAGGGAATGGGAGGATAAGGTATTGTATCTGGTAACTCGACCTGTCACGTAGGTTGGCTTGTTACTCGATTCCGGGGGGGGGATCGCCTAGTCTTTGAGAGAATACATTGTAAGGATGTATGTATGTAAGAGAGGTATGTAGGGTAGTGTAGAGTGTAGGTATGTATGTAAGGCAAGGAACAATAATATGTAGGTAGTTAAAGTTTGAACTAGACCTCCATAGCCCATGCCATACTATGTATGTATGTGTGTCTATATGGCGAGTACGAATGACCGGTAGCTGTTACCCCGGTCACAGTTCAAAGGCGCACTTCCCACTTCCCACTTTCAATGGCCATCGGCTCCAACGGCATGGTGTTGGTTTCTTTGGCTACGGGAATCACGTACTTGCCTAGTGAACGAAACGGCCGAGTATACCTCTCTGAGCCTAGGTGATCGTTTACAGAAGTACATGCCCAGGTAATTAGTGCGGCGGCTCGACCAGAGTACATACGACATACTACGTGGTATGTACCATACTCGGTAAGGGGAAGTGAGGCCAGGGACTTGGGGCACCCGTTATTACGGGGTTGCGCCGATAGAGCTAAAGGGATGCCTGGAGATCATAGATCATAGGGCGAGAGCCCCATCGATACCATGCAAGCATGGCGATGGATTTGGAAAAAGGGCAGTACGCGAAATGGACCGGCCTGGCTACAAGCTACATACTACGAACTACTACAAGCTAGCTGGTATGTACCGTGGTCTAGGTATGTATGTAGTGTAGTGTAGTAGGCATGTATGCTTAGGGGTTATGTGGATTGGTTATGGATTATGGATTATGGATGATGGATGATGGCAAGAGAGAGGATGATGTCGATTCCATGTGGGCCGGTACATTTTAGTCTAACGGAGCTGATCGACTAAAGCAGGCATGGTATGTATCCCCGTGGTGCAACCCGTGTAAGCGGTACCTGCCGTATTGTAGAGGGGTACGTACCATGGTCCGTGGCAAGTTCCATTTACCGAAGTGCGCGTTTGTCAACCTATCATCAGAGCTACATGCTTGTGAAACGTGCTATATGTATATGGGGTAATTAGGAAGCATAAGCGAGGGGTAGCGTTGTATTGAACAGGATCCCCAAGAGAGAACCGTCGGTCATATACCCATGGCTCTTGTTACCTATCTTCGGGCCCTAGAAACAATTAAAGGAGATGGGACACACCAACTAGGTAAAAAACAGGAGAGGGCTGCCTGTGCAGCCTGCGTTACGAGGAAACAAATCATGACAATATGTATAATCCTGGAGGAAGCGCCTAATACCGATCAAGATGGATCGGCTATTAGTGAGAGTGTGTCCCGGTAGTAAAAGAGAGCCAAGATCCCGTATAGTAAGTCGCTGGTATTAAACACCCCAAGAGAACTGGTTCCAGACCACGGTATGCACAATACGGCTGATACATGGTGTAATGGGCAATTTCAAGAAATGCCCAACTTCTTAACATACATAGTATACTACTTATGACGGCTAATTGGTAACAATGAAGCTCGTGCACCGGCATGTAGCACTCTAGTGTGATTCCAATGCTCTGGGTGCACTAGTAGACCCGTTTAGTCTCCCGTATTTGTCCGCCTGGTATCGGACTCATCTACCGCGAAGGGGAAAAACAATCGTAAACCAAGTCTCGCGACTGCATGGACCTTTTGCAGACGGGACGCCGGCAGCCGCACACTAAAGCTGAAAAGAGCCTAATGTGGAGGTTGATTTAATGAGTGGAAGTCGAGACTCCTCTTATTAACGCGAGGAGCCCCAAGAGTTCTGAGAGCCTGAGAGCATGATTCGGAGACTAACTGTCGGCTTAACGCTTGAAGTCTACCTAGGTATCAAGGTTGGAACGCTCATACGATCAGCAACCGAAAATAAAATCTTGGAAGAGCTCGAACTACTAAGCCATCCTGGGCAACTCTCAGGCGATATAATACGTCCTAATGGCTAATTCCCACCAGTTCCCACATCATCATTCGCGCTTCTAGCGGCCCTTCTGCTTAAGGACTGACGACTGAGAACTGAAAACTGGGAACTGGGGACTGGAGACAAGGGGAAGGAGGAGGGTTGCTGGAGGTGGAGGAGCGTACCCGACAATGATTTTAGTGTTAAAAATAATCATATCGGCCGAGTGGGAGGAGCCGCCCATGTTATTATTCATCAACTTAACTCAACTTGGTCTTAGTGGCTTATCACTCACGGAGACCCAGACTTTTGGGCAAATATCCCACTTTGTCCCCTTAAACCCCGAACCCGCATTTTCGCTAACTTTCTCCTCCTAGGGAATGGGCTGATGGAGCTAGAAAGGGAAAGGGAAGCTGGGCTTTTTGCACAAGCCCCGCCACACATGTAATGGACGCTGCAGGAGGGCGGGTGGCTTTTTTTTTTTTCCCTTCTTTTCTTTGTTCTTTTCCTTCTTCCTTGGCTGTTTTGCCTCCCACACTGCCGCTCTCGCTTCACAATCACTACTACCGGTTGGATTACCAGCGGTATTGGAGACCCCCCTTTCCCGGTTCTCCAATGTCGCGGGAAGAGTTGAGGTCGCAGTCTTATTAGTTCGGCGGTATTCGCAGATCGTCGAACATGCCGGCAGCGAATCCGGCCGAAAAGCCCGGGACCACCAGCCAGGGAGGAAAACAAAAGCCGACGACTTGTGGAGAGACAATACCCCTCCAATAATAGGAGGATGGCATGGGCTTGGCTAGCTATCTTGGAACTAGAGGCTGCCCAACTTGCGACCGGCAATTGTTTTTTATCACCGGCAGCTAATTCGCAAACTAAAATTATCATGCAAGGGTATCTGCCCATCAACTCATCATGCTCATCATAACCATCATGACCATGGAATTTTTTCAACGGCAATTGGCCACATGCTGTGACGCCTCTGATACAGCGGATTGGTTGAGTGCTTCGTACAACACTTAGGAAGCCTCATAAATCAGCTCCATTCACAGCTCAGGATTTTAGATTGCCTGGAAGCCACAAGCTTTGCGCTGAATCTGTAATAAGTCAAAGCATAGAAGACTCGACAGATCATTTCATGTTCGCCACCAACCACAGCTTGGCGGCGCATGGATGAGGCAAAAGCTGAGTTGGCTGGTACTCCGATTTCATACAGCTTCGAGAGACTCACGACACACTTGCGACTCTTGACGTGTAGGCTACGCCTTACTCCCTAGATGCCTGCCAGGCTATGGGCTGGTGACCATCTTGATTCGATCCAGCCGATCGGGTTGAAACAATCAACATTTTAGACGCTGTTTCTCACGGCCCCAATATCCATGTGACCAATCCGACTGTCGGCGGAAATTTGCTTTACGACCTATCGCAATAGTAGCATTTTTTGATGGTTTTCGGTCAGACTAGGGTATGCAAAGCGAGGAAACTCGAACGATTTTCTCTACGATAGCCCCGGAATGGATGCTTGCAGGTCCGCTATCCTTCCTCAGTACACTATGTAGTTAAATCTAAGTTAGAATGGTGATAAAGAAGCCGGACAAGCCACGAGCTCATCTAGCGTCGAGACTTGAGACCAGTCGGTTTTAACTAAGGCGGTCCGAGCTCTCCTTGGAACAGAAGGCCATCTTGATGATCGACCCAGACCTGGTCTCGAAGATCAAGCCACGTCTCATCATCCCGTGTGCAGGTTCCTTTGCTGCGTCATCCCATGTGGAAACACAAGGCACGTACAGATTAGCGAAATGATGATTCGTAGCTCAGCAATTCGCAATGCCGAATTCTGCTAGCCTCAGCCGGCCTGATGCATATACCACTCATGATCGACGCCCCCCGGACGTAAGGGCCAGCTTCCTGCCCGCCAGAGCAAGGTTCTGGCGCGGAATTTGTTAAGGAAGGTTACCTACCCCTTGATCAAGGGTTGAGCCATAATTTGTGATCTCTCATATTCGCCGGTCGAACTAGTATGTATCACCTTCAGTATCTAGAAAGTGCCCGAACCCGTACGCGTATTATGCATCCCCGTTGAGAAACCAGACCTTAATACGCAGTAAGTACCACAACAATTGCGGCTCAAGCTTTCGATCTTCCCAAGCAAACATGGGTCTTGTGATCACTATCCATAACCGCCGAAGTAAATAATCCCGAGCGATGCTATGTTTTTAATCATTTATTAAATGAGCCGATGAGAGCCTCGGGGGCTAATGGACGGTATCGTTCCGAAGAGAAGCGATGAAGCATCTGGGCGCAATCCTTCCGCAGGGACTGACAGCTCCTAATACGTAAGCGAAGGCCGATGAAAAAGCTAGTAGCTGGGCTGAAAATGGCGCGCATTGGCGTTCAAGGAGAAGCAATTATTAGGAGTGCCCAAGGCTCGTCGGCATTTGGACAATTGTTCCCCTTTTGATCTGTGCTCCCGGATGCTAAGAAATGCTAAGAAATGATTGCTGATGCCTACCGTACTGGGCTTTTTTTTTTTTTTTTTGCTGGCGTGAATGCTGGCGTGAATGCTGGCGCGAAGGAAGCCTGACCTGGGGCTATTCTGTGACGTTCGCAATAATAAAACCCACCTGTTAAGAACTGAGGGATTGGCTGTTGGACAGGGTCCATGTGGCTGGGTCGCACTCATGCTCCAGCTTCCTTCGCGGCTGCAGACGCTTGCCGAGCAGTACCCCTGTCGTTGCTCCGTGCGTCAAGTACTAGCAAAGTATCCGCTACTAAGCCCGATACTTTATGATACTTGTATGTTTTCAGATTACGCCAACGGGAGATACCCACCGTCGGTACCGAATTTCGTTTAATCATGTACTTCAGCTTGGAGATATTACATTTTACATAGTAGAAAATAAAGACACTTTATTATATTTCACTACCAAGCAAACTCGCTAACTTATTATGAGGAAGGTGTGTAAGTTCAATGTTGTTAGGTATAGGGAATAGGTTGAGCTCGGTTATGGAATATATCTTAGGTGGTTAAGTATGTAGGTACCGAAGTAACATCATTCTTACGTACATGTAGAATTACACCCTTCCAATCGGCAACATGCAAATACGACTGAGGAGACTATTAGTTGTGGACTTACTCCGGTCATTGTTCCAGTCAATAATGGAACTCCAACGAGTCTAGCAGGTAAGCAAATCGTGAGTGGCATGCTGTAAAATACGAAATGTTTGCGAAGTTGTCAAGAAGTAATAAGCGAGGCTATCCATTCAAGGTATAACGTAGTACGTATTATAAGCAGTGATAATCTAATAAGAATGGGTGAGTGGGTGAGTGGGTGAGATCGGTAATCACCTGAAGCTCGGGCCAATAGAAGCTTGGTTCATCGGCTTCTAGAAGCTTAGAAGCATTCAACGGACCGGAGCAGCCCCGGAAACCGAACCCGAAAGGACAGGGATCTCGGTCCTCTCACTTTCCTCTTTGAGGCCTAACCCCGATGCTCTTCCAATAGCCTTCCCAATAAACCGGATCAAGTGGCTCCAAACAACTGAATTCCCTCCCTACTTTACCGACCAGAAGTTCTGCTTAGCTACGCGCTTACATATTATTATGTTAGGAGCCGCTGCAACGTATCAGTCGGTCTTTGGTTCGTACAACCTGCTCCCGTGAGAAGCCGACAGGTTTTTTTTATTACAAGCTCGTACAAGCAGGCCAAAAAAGAGAAAATAAGCTTGTGATCAGCCTCGGCAGTCATCCTGTATCTTGCCGCTGACAGCTACAGTACAGGACATACATACAGCTACTCAACGAATGGCGGCGTTCGTAGACTGCCACATGGGACGCTGATAACTAACCAAAGCTACGCTGTGCCATATTAACACATTTTCCAAGGCAATCCTTCATGCCGGCCACGTTTTGTGGCGCTATCCGTCTCATCGTATTGGCTCTCTTGTCGCATTCATCCAAATAACGAGGGATTCAGCGATATTACAAACAGGCCATTTCCGCTTTACATCTAAGACAGGTTCAGCCAGCGATGGAAGCATTGCGGGCAATAGAGGAAAAAGAACAAGAAAAAAATAGAGGCGGGCGGTCGCGGGGTTAAGCAGTCGTCGGGTCTATTTTTAGTCGTGGGATATAGGTAAGTAAGGTACCTAGGTATGTAACATAATAACACACGGGTATTATCACGAAATGGCGACGGCTTCTACATTTCTCCCACAATAATTCAATAATCATCCAACCAGTTAAACACAGCAGTTTCTACATACCGTACATACCGCACATGGAATACCGATTTGACTAAGGTTTTAATAACCATCCGATAGGAGTCAGACTAATTTATTACGGTGGGCTCCGGGATCTTAGTTTCTTACCACATCCAGATCCGCACGTCAGCAGCCAACACACTTTTAGTGTAAACGAGGGTACTCACACGACCAGCCCAGCCTCACGAGATCTCGCGTGTCGCGCAGCCGCATAGGATCATGTGTTGCGATTAGAGTCTTAGAGAGTCTTAGAGTCTTCGATCCAACGCAAATAGTTCCCCATACCATGTGGAAATTCAAACACCGCCATTTTCTTTTTCTTACTGTGTAGGATTTGGCAGGATGGTGCAATAGTGCGGCGCAAGAGACCATTGTCTGCATCTTCGGCCCGGCCCCCTTTTGATCTGCTGGGCTAACCTAGGATGTTGTGCATACGCAGCTTATGAACGAGTGCCCCGTGTTGACTTTGCATAACCCGGCCGAGTAGGTCAGTCTAGGCTTCTTTTCTAATCTCGAGAGGCCACTATGAAGTTAATAAAAACATATTGCGAATATCAAGCGATAGAGTCCCATATGTATGCAAGATAAATTTCTACTGTTTCTAATTTAAGACGTGGTTGCCTCTACTTCGAAGCAATGCCGGTCATTTGAAGCATGTAATACGACTTTACTATACGGCGCCTCGACAGCGCATAGGGGTCCTCGCCTGTTCCCAATGACGAATGGGACTGGTAATTCTGCATTTCCCCTTCATATTCGGTTTGTTTCCTTTGACGCCGGCAATATCCAACGGCAAATAGGCTGTTATCCTATCTGCATACGCATGAGCCACACAGTGGATGTGACCCGGTAATAGCAGAGCGTTTACCTAGATTATGGGGACTCCGATCTTCATAACATTCGTCCCATCAAGAGTTTTGCGCTACGTTAGGCTCGGTATTCCACTGCCGACATGCGTGATATTCTTCATGCTGATCTGCGCTCTATAGCAATGGGGGGGGGTTTTTTTTTCTACTCGTAGATCCTTCGCAACAGAAAACAAGCCGAGAGGGCTCACAACAATGAGCGAGGGGTACGAATCGTGAGACACGTACCCCAGCGTAGGTGAAGCTGCAGGAGCAATACCGATGCAATTTTATCTTGCAGCCGAAGTCCAGAACGGGTGGCCGAGACCTTGGGGTTCAAGGGGCGCCCCACGATTTCAAAGGACCTCGCATGACGAACAGAAAAAGCGTCCCTGCAGAGTGCGAGAACGAAGGAGGGAATCTCTCCCGCGTTTTATTAGTCACCAAACCGGCATTCGTTTGAGTACTAAATCGCGTCGTATTCGTACACTGTATGAATAAGTCTGATTAATCCATGCCTCCGGGGCGGAGTACTGCCGGGTTTCGGGACTCGATCGTGCAGAAAACGCTCATTATTCAAGACAACCACACCTGCCAGACAAGCCCCGGCATAATAAACTTGTAATAAGACCTGGGTTCGGACGATCAGCACGTGCGACGATCTCACCAACGGTTCTGCCTCCCGTAGGTAAGGTAAGCCATAAGGAGGATGGCCTGAGACACCATTCGTTGGCTTCGGTATGCGCTTTTCAGCTTTCGCTGCATTTTTTCATGAGACCAACGCTTGTCGCCTCACCCTGTGGTTACAACTGTGGCGTCATTGAGCAGTGCTGATCAACACGGTAACTCTACTTGCTAGGAAGGTCGATTGGCTGGCCCCAGTTGACCACGAAGCATGGCCGGCACTCGGTCTGGCACATCTGGACATTTTTTAATCCGTCATATTTGGTACTACCGGGGCTCGTCACGATGCTCCATAACATACTACGCTCCACACCGAAGACAAATTTCAAAAGAGTGATCATCATAGTACGTAAATGGCACCGCACCCCAATACATAGGTAGTAAAGCCGTAAGCGATCTGATTAGATCTTAGCGAACCAACCTTAGGTACTAACGAGAGGGCGAAACCCTTTCCTGGTTCGGTAGGTACTATGTATAAAAAAAGAGACAGGACAGGGTCTGTACAGACATGGAGGTCTGGACTGGGGGTATAGAACCCCCCCGCCTAATATAAATATATACACGCGTACATGCTATGCAGTACATACAAAGGAATTCCCGTACCATAAGCCATACCATGTAAGTACGTATGCAATTGCATACGGAAATGTCTTAGAAGGCTTCGCGAAGAACCAGATTGCCAGAAACGTCACTGGTGCCGAAAAATTGAAATCTGAACCGAATCGCGCGCTTTTGTGGTTGTGCCATTCGGAGAAACGAGACGAGATACCCGGCTGCAGGTCAAAGCAATGTCTTGGCCTTGTTATGTGCCGCAAAAACCAGGGTGACAAAAGTCCATCGTAGCATTGTCCGAGGAGCAACCTCCGTACTGCTACAGGCCTCCCCAACTCACCAATTGCCCCCCTAACAAACATCCACACATGCTATGTAAGACGGCAGACGAGACTAGACCGTACGCCATGGCCTAATGTAGACTGGATTATATTAGCGTAAACAGAGCACTGGAACATGGAAATTTTTGAGGGTCTCAGGTTATTCTCAGCCTCCTCTTTCTCTGGTCGTTAGCTTCACCAACAAGCCAATAGCTACCAATAGGTAAGCACAAGTTTATTCAAGGCGTTTTCAGCTGAGAACTCAATGCCGCACTACGGCGTACGATGATGATGAGAAGGATTATTACTTGCTGTAGGGTTTTGTCACATTCTCCCTCGTGGCTTGCATGGAGTCCGGAAATCCCGGCATTTGATCAACATCCTTCATCCGCGTGCGAAACTCGGGCGAGCAAGGGGGATAGGTATAGGCATAAGACAAGGAGCATCCAGCCACCAGCAGGCCAGATACTACTATGGACTATCGTGATGTCTAGCAATAATACAGTTCACAAGAGCCGTCTTGCTCATTTCGCTGTTGAGGCCTACGACAAGTCCTTCCTTTGAACTCACAATGTTACGGACGGTAATCTTCCAGTCCAGCTAATCTTTCCCCTAACCAATTTGTAACGGTGATTATGCAGCAATTCCTGTACTAAAATTAGGGTCAATGATCTCGGGAATGTATAATATTCTAATAATATGCGAAAGATTAGACCTAAAGGGATCAGGAACGGATTTAGCATGCGGCCTTCTATGGCGGGTTCTGGATTGAAGGATTAAATTGTTCCGGAATATGCAATGCGAGTCGTAACCACGGTCGAGTCGCCTCCGGTACTGTTATTGCACAGCTATCTACCTAGTCTGCGGTTGCTGGCAGCGAAGATTGCCTAACTTGATATACCTAGCGCACTCTCACAGCCCGGTCCTCCATTGAGTAGTACCTAGATAAGGGGTATCGGGTTTACGATCCGTAATAGGTGGCGCCTATCAGTCTCCTAGTTGATTTGTGCTGTAATTGTGTTGTTCATTGCCTCGCTCAGTATGCAACGGCGGCGACCCTCGCTTATATTCTCAACACCCGGTACCTCCGTTTAATAGTGCTGTCCTATGCATGTTGCAAATGAGGCAAAGCCATACAATAAAACTCAGTACAGTAGATGCAAATTCTGTTCAAATAGTGATGTAGCTCACAAGGGAATAGTGGATGTTTCTTCTGCCTCATTGATTTGCCGCCAAGTCTCGTTTTGATGTGATCGTGCACGCTGATGTATTTCATGTGACCAATATGTGACGAGATGAGCTTCCCAACGCGTAAAAGACTGCTAGGTAGAGTTGTTCATCCAATCCATCTCCGCGCGCTTCTAAACATTCTGACCCAGGGGCCAAATTCTCCCCATTGCTCAAGGAGAGCGGGCGGTGCGTACGAGACAGCATCTGCTACTACTGATCGCTCGGGATGAGGCATCATCGCCAATACACGACCGTCTTCGCTTGTTACACCAGCAATGCCACCAGGGCTGCCGTTAGGGTTGTACGGATATTTCTCCGTGACGTTCAAGTAGTTATCGACGTACCGGATAGGAATCAGTCCTGCCCCATCAAGAGCCCGTAGCGAGTTTTGCGAAGCAAAGGACGCTCGCCCCTCACCATGCGAAACGACGATTGGGAAAGCTGAACCATGCATGCCATGGAGGAAGACCGAAGGCTTCGATTGGTTGTCTTCGATCTTGACCATGCTAAAGCGGGCTTCAAATTGCTGGCTTGTATTCTCTACGAACACTGGCCAATGGTCCGTGCCAGGTATGAGTTCCTTTAGTCGTGACAACATCTGGCAGCCATTGCAGACTCCAAGGGCGAATGTGTCTGGCCTCTTGAAGAACTCTTCGAATTCTCTTCTGGCGTTGTCGTGCATTAGAATAGACTTAGCCCAGCCTTGCCCAGCTCCAAGCACATCACCGTAGGAGAAGCCGCCACAAGCAGCCAAGCCCACAAAGTCTGACAACGAGCGGCCGGAAATAATGTCCGTCATCATCACATCAATGGGGTCAAATCCTGCCGCTTTAAATGCGAATGCCATTTCGGCATATCCATTGACGCCTTGCTCCCGCAAAATGGCCACTCGAGGACTCTTGCCAAAGAACCCAGTTATCGAAGCCGTAAGAGGCAGAATCGTATCAGAGGGATCAAAGGTGAGCTTATAAGAGAGACCCGGGTCTGTATGATCTTGAATAGTATAGTATTCGGATTCAGCGCAAGAAGGATTGTCTCTGAGTTTCTGCATCTCAAACGACGTCTTCGACCACCACTGCTGTATCTCTCTTCGATCGAGGCTAACAAAAGGCGTCGTGCCATAGCGAATTGTCAGCGTCTGCTTTGTCTTTGGTTGGACGCTGCCAAACTTTTTGATCAAGCCTGGAGGTGGCCCACAGGTTGCGAAGCATCTCTTGAAGTTTGTCTCATCCGAGGCTCTCACCTGGAATACGGCGCCCAGTTCTTCGTTGAACAAAGCATCGACCATGTCGGCAATCGAGTCTGAACGAGAAATTCCGTCCATCATCAAGTCAACTCCACATCTTCCCGCAAACATCATTTCGGCAACTGTTGTGATTAAGCCACCATCTGATCGATCGTGATACGCAAGGACGACACCGCTCTGATGCAACTGAGATAATGCATCAAAATAGTCCGTGATTAAGTCCACGTCTCGAACGTCTGGCGCTTCATTACCCACGTAGCCGAACGATTGAGCAAGGGCAGATCCTCCCATGGCTTTCTTACCCCCTGCCAAGTCAACAAACATAAGAACAGTCTCCCCGACCTCTTCAACCCGTCGAAGTTGGGGAGTCCAGGTCTTTCTAATGTCGTCGACAACTGTAAATGCAGAGATGACAACCGACACAGGTGCAGTTACGCTCTTGGTCTTTTCGGTCTGCCGGTCCTTCCAAGCTGCCTTCATGGAGGTCGAATCTTTGCCAACTGGTATACTGATTCCCAATCTGCGACTGCGTTAATATTCATTCAAGACACATTGGAAATGGGACATTATACGTACCGAGGACACATTTCAAGTCCAATGGCTTCAACCGCCTCGTAAAGGGCAGCTCCCTCTCCGGGATGATTCACAGCTGCCATCCAATTTGCAGACAATTTAACTCGTCTTAGGTCACCCATGATATCCGCAGCACCCAGGTTCATTAAGCTCTCGGCAACCGCCATGCGAGCAGATGCAGCGGGAGATATCAAGGCAAGCGTGGGTTTCTCACCCATAGCCATTGCTTCACCGTGCCTTGTTTTTACTCCTAGGTTGAACGATGTGGCGGTAACTGCAACATCTGCTACGGGCGTCTGCCAGGGCCCAACCATTTGGTCTCGTGCGCTGAGGCCGCCGACAGTTCGGTCTCCTATTGTAATCAGGAATGACTTTGAACCTACGGCTGGCATGTAGAAGACCCTCTGCAAAGCGCTCTTTAGTAGCTCCGCATCGGATAATTTATTTCCATATACAGCCTTCAAATTGGGAATTGGTTCGAACTTGGGTAGATTCGGCTTCCGAGAGCTGACTATGCGCTGTAATCGACGACCTGGGGGAAACAGGGTTGACATTGGAAGATCAATGGGACGCGAAGAGGTGTTGTCCTTCGCGTTTCTATCGGTCAAGATAAGCTTAGAGATGCCGCCCTCGTCTTCGGACACTACAGTGCCAACATCTGAGAAACCGCAGCGTTCACGTCCTAATTTTACCGGTCAACTCCGAGCTATATACTCCAAGGGTGGTGAAACTCACTGCATATGCTCACGAAGCGGTTCATTCCTTCGCTATTGACTAGAATAACGTAACGCTCCTGAGCCTCATTGCACCCTATAAGCATAGTAATTAGCTACTCTCTGGCAATAGATTTAAGCATGGAAATGTTGGAAAGGGGCGTTTCGTGAGGTAAGAACATGATACATCATGCTGAATGAAGCTCGGAAAAGAAGACAAATTCCTGTATTCTTACAGATTTGGAGAGGACTCATGCTGCCATCGGCGCTTTCGATTTGTCGTAGTTCGAACTTTCCTCCGAATCCGGCGTCCTTAACTAGCTCTGGGAGAGCATTGGACAACCCACCAGCGCCCACGTCATGTATCATCGCCTGAAGGCTCGTAATTAGTGAAAAACATTGGCGTTTCAAGTAGAACTCAGGGCCACAGAGCCTATGCAGGCTTGGAAGTTTGAGAACTTACGATAGGATTCGCGTCGCCTAGACTAACACAGGTGTCGATAACCATTTGAGCCCGACGCTGCATTTCTGGGTTACCTCTCTGTACACTGTTGAAATCAAGATCTGCAGTGCCTTCCCCAGAAGCATTACTAGACGCAGCACCACCACCGAGCCCGATTAGCATCGCGGGGCCGCCGAGCACAATGACGTGAGCCCCCTCATGCACGTCGGCCGGGTTCTTGATTGCATTCCCCGGCCTAACTCTACCCAGTCCGCCGGCAATCATGATTGGCTTGTGATATCCTCGCCAGTCTGTCTCTTCTGCGGAATTTGGGTCATGCTTGTTCGTACCGTTTGTTAAGAGTGTGCGGAAGCAGCCGGTAAGGGCAGGCCGACCAAATTCGTTGTTGAAGCGAGCAGAACCAATGGGTGCTTCAAGCATGATATCCAGACTACTGGCATAGTGAGCTGGACGGCCGATATCAATCTCCCAGTCTTGATGGCCCGGGATGAGAAGGTCGGAGACCCAAAACCCGGATAGACCAGCCTTTGTCGTAGATCCTCTTCCAACAGCAGCCTCGTCGCCTAAAAAGTTAGAAGTCAGTATATATTAACATGATATCTCCCTTTCAGAAATATAGTTCTTCTGAACTAGTAACAATCACTAAACGGGGTCAAATTCAACTCACGGATCTCGCCACCTGATCCAGTAGCGGCTCCAGGGAAAGCTAAAAGATGGCCAGGAATTAGTATTATCGTGTCACCAGAGTGATTGATATATGTGAGTTATATACTCACGAGAAATGGCCGTAGGATGATTATGGGTCTCGACTTTAGCTAGGACGTGTACGATTTCTCTATTGAGCTTCCAAGATCCAGTCGCATAGTCAGGTGCCCAAAAACTCCCCATCTCGCCCTGCATTACGGCAGCATTGTCGCTGTAGGCTGAGACAGTGTAATCGGGCGTCTTCTTATGCGTATTTCGAATCATGTCGAACAGGCTTGTATCTTTAGTAAAGCCATCTATGGTCCAGATCGCATTAAATTGCCTGCCATTCATTATTAATCTATTTTCTTGTGTGGCCAAATAGTCTATCTCGATATTTATTCGCTACGGATGAAATAATTCAGGGGTCATGTCGGAGAAGGAGCAAAATGAAAAGCATGCTGGTTTTAGGGGGCAGTGTAGTACACGAAGATGACTTATGAATGAGTTATATGCCAGGTTAAATTCATTATAACTTACTTGTGACGACAATGTTCAGAATTGACTTGGGCAAACATGAACAATTCGATGTCATTGGGTGGCCGTCCAAGTTGGGTAAATTCTCGAACCAGATATTCCATTTCGGACTCATCTAGAGCTAGACCGTGCTTAATATTATACGCTTTGAGCATATCGAGAGGACTCTTATCTGCGGAAAAGATATCAACGACCTCCAGGGGTAAAGGCTCTCGCTCTATGAACATGGAGTCGAGATCCGGCTGATTTGGAGATATGATCTCCGTCATACGATCATATAGTGAGTCTTTGAAGGGAACTTCATCGCTGCTGAATGGCTGTTCGAATTCAAGTGTGACAGATCGAGCTCGTTCTACACGATGAATCTGGTCTTTGAGTCCACAGACTTCGCAGACCTTGGTAGCTTTGGAACTCCATGGTGATATATTTCTCGGCACAATATAATATGTGCGAGTGTAGCCGATATGTGTTAGAGGCGGTGGGCTATCACTGCTAGGCAATGGGAGCAACTGTAGGAGTTTTGGTTGGACGGCCTTCTTGTCTCCTTTGATATGCGCGTAATAAATCCAAGAACCTAGGATGTTGGTGATCTTGGTAGAGGCTGTTTGGTTGATACGGTCTTTCAATTTCTTGGCTTCGGATGGTGTGAAGCAAGACTCTCCGGTGAGAACGATGTATTCCATTTTGCCAGTGAACTCGACGGAGGCATTTGAGTTCGATAGAGCCGCCGACCTCAAGCTTGTCCTGTTGGATTCTTATCGAGAAACGCGTTGTGAAAAAGAAAATGTTCACCAGCGATGTGGGGTTATAATAGATCTAAGTTTTCTATGGAGGGGTAGAAGCAGACCCTGCATCCGCGCTGAATAGAGTAGCCAATCGCCGACTAGCTTCGAACCCGATTCTGCATTAGATCAAAACGTGTGATAAGGATAAGCATTGTCGGATGTGAATTTAGCCGACCCGAGTCTAGCTGCAGGTGCGATTGCACGGACACGAGTGTTCTACGTCAATACCTCCTTCAATGTTATTAGATAAAGTTTAGAAATATTAAGATAACGCCCCGGCGTAATCGTTTAATAAGGTACCTATTCAAATTTGACCAGCTGTTTAAATCTGAGCCCCACAAGTCGCGGTTCTCCCTACAACTACCGCCCGCGACGTTAGCTTCATTGAAATAAACTTGCGCCATTAGATGAAAATTCCAATTGCTCAGACCGAATGTTTCTTTACCTCAGCCGATCCTGCGATGCGTCCCCGTCTTCCTTAATGTGTCAATTTGCGGAGATTTTTATATAGAATTGGGATAATTGGTTTACGTCGAATACGCAGCCCTCCGTCCTCTCCGATGATAGTACACTCGATAGACCATTAAGAATGCACTTCTTCACGACCTTAGCCGGCTATGCCGCCCCTATATTCTTAATAATTTCGCCCATCTTGTCATATTCTGATCAAGCAATCTCTATGCATAAATCGAGATCGAGTGCTGGGTTTTCGCTTGATATTCCCTTAATCATGCTTGTTGCATCAATATTCAGGTTTGCCAATCTCCCTACAGTCTTGGAATTCGTCATACTAACGAGGATCGTTATCAGAGTCTTCTACTACCCAGGCGCGAAATTTGACACGGCTTTACTGATCCAGTCCTTCTGCAACATTTTTATCCAAATCATTCTCTTAAAGATTGCTCTCGATCACCGACCGCCACCATCGTCAAAAGGGGGTGATGCTGCACTTCCTTTCGCGGGTGCGCAAGATGGGTTTGGAGGGTTTCAACGACCATATAATTTCTGGCAATGGCGCTCGCCCAAACCGTAGGTCTTCTATGCTCTTTTTCGCCGGGTCTCTGCTAATTCATATGCTAGTTATTGGCAATTCTTGTTATCCTTGTTCATCAGTCTAACCATACTTGAGCTATTAATTGCGCCATTCCAATCAGTTTATTCCAGATATTCAGCTTTAATAGGATACATTGGCTTGTCAGTCGAGGCAACATTACCACTTCCACAACTTGTCGCCAACGCACGCTCTCGGTCTTGCAAAGGTTTCCGCTTCTCCGTGTTGGCAAGTTGGTTAATCGGAGATGCTATGAAGATGTTCTGGTTCTTTACGTCCACCAGTGCAATCCCATGGGCCTTTAAGCTCTGCGGCATCTTTCAAGCCGCTTGCGACCTTATGATTGGCATTCAGTACTGGATGTATGGTGACGAGCAGCCAACTATAAAGACACAACAAGCCTGGCCATACTCGGGTGGTAAGCCCCATCTAGGTGGACCATATAGTAATGGGCGACAGACACCGACTGGGAGGAGGACTCCGCTAGCCGAGAAGACAATTTGAATGAATAAAGTATAATTTTACCTGTAATCATCTAGAATCTTGGTGATTTCCTTCGTGTATACCTCTAGCCTAATAGTGAATAAAGCAAATGGACGGATTTTCTCTTTGCATTAGGTCGCTTCTAGACCAGGTGAAAGCGAATGAAGCTATGTAATAACAGTATTTTCACAAGCCTGCGAACCAATCCCGCAACTTCAGGCATATAAATGTCAATTATATCGCTCTATTTCAATTATTTATGGTAAGAAAAAAAAAAAAAAAAAAAAAAAAAAAAAAAGAGAGAGAGAGAGAGAGAGAGAGAAAATGACACAATTTGCTTGGCTCAAGCTTGGCTCAAGCTTGGCTCAAGAATGGGTGGTGGTGTCACACACGGGGGCTAATGCGTAGAGCAGACGGTATGTGTGACAATCGATCCAATATTGCTCTCAATGTGGAGTGCGGTTGTCGTGAATTAGTGTTAGTGAATACCTATCTTCTCAGAATTCCTCCAGCGATAATCAACCACAAGGAATATTATCGATGCCCGGGGAAATTTCTACCTAATCAAAATATAGTCCTAGCCCTTATAGATATGATATATCTAAATTTGTGCGAGGCGTTGGGTCCGTTGGATGGCCGGGGTTCTGGGGCCGTAGTCGCGATTTAACTGGAACACACGCTCACTCACATCCGTTCTCGAGGGAAACCCGCCCAACCTCTCAACCCATGCTAATCTAATGTCTATCTTCGGAGCCTTACCCTTCAGTTGTATGAAACCTTTCCTCTCTTGTATCCTGTGTAGATGAGCAAAACCTCTTCTCTACATGGAGACTCTACGCTAGGTTCAATGCGGTTCTTAGTCACGACTATAATTAATTGTTGCTTCATCCTTTAGTTTACGTACTTATTCGAAGGAAGCCTATAACACCAGGTGCCGGCAGACATCTTCATCTATTAGGCACTCAACCTTTCACGCCTCAAATATTAGCATTTGGCTTTCATTACAAGTTGATAGCTCTACCTATTTTTATCGCATGGTCCCCTTTGAGTCTTCGACTTGAACCTCAATAAGATAAGGCCTGCGAAGACTCCTCGAGGCATTCAACAACCTTAAGACTTCTGGGTTTCTTCGAGCTTAGAAGTGGTCTAGTTGTGTAAGTTGATTTCATACGTAAGATATTTCTATTTTGACTTCCATATAGACAATAGTTGGCTCGTACCAGTGATACTGTCCTCGGGACCAGGTTTCGAGGCGTTAATAAGACTAAACAATTTCTTCGCGGCTTGGGAAAGGGCAATAACTGTAACTTCCTTTCTGACAACTGTTTTTATCTATCAGTAAGGCTGACTTCCCGCATAGTAGAATTTCCCCTCCCTTAATTACTTTTTAAATTACTTCTCAAACTTGGGAACTTCAACTCTCAAGTTCAGCTATATCAGCACCTCTTGGAGTCTTGAAACTAGAACCAAGCATATCAACACAGCCACTTTCTTCAAGAGTATCTAGTGATCAGGTATCAACCTCAAAACTAGAATCATCAAGTAATCTCTCAAAGTAGGGTTGTGCACTTACTTCTAGTTAACACTATACCTGTGTCTCTTGGTCTGATCCTCAGAGAAGGCTGTCAGGTAACGACCATATCTGTTGCGACCCCCTACAACATTTACGGTTGGCACCTCAGCGACGCGCGACTGTGGTTGCATAGCAGCAGGTAGGAATATTGACTTCCGTCCCCCACTTCTCCGGTATTATGTCTCCAGGGTTGACATCCATTTCTACGTAGTACCAGGCACCCATTTCATTTCCATTCAACTCTTGCCACCAAGGCCTTCAAGTTGACCACGCATACGGTAAGTACTTACATTCTCTTTTCACCTCAGTGCTCCTCTCAATTCTTGTGGTTTCCTCATTCAGGTTTGGTATTCCCCAGTCAAGAAGTTCCTTCCCCTTGAGTCTACATCTCTCTCCTATTCCCCAACTCTTCTTAGACTCAACTCCGTCGACAACAACTTCCTTCTTACCACTCACCCCCAAATAATCAATTCACCTCTCCTTCTACATACTTTTCAGTCCAATTCTTGATCGCCTCCACCTCTTTCCATAGGCTTCTTCCACATCCAAATAATCCTCTCACTGTCACAACATTCAACACACCTTCGCATTCTCATACTTCTTCTTTCAACTCGCAATTCAGCCTGACTCTAATCTCCTTCCGCAGCCTATTCCTCAATCGCCGCCACAATGCCTCCCGCACAGAACAAGACCAACTTCAAAACCTACGAGGCTAGCACTCGCCTGCTCGCTGCTGTCCTTGCCAGCATTAATGGCAAGGTCAAACTTGACTTTAAGGGTATGTGCTCTCTCTTCTCTTACGACCTTTCATCCATCTAATTAGCTTGATGCTTTCCTTCTGTACTATTGGCGTCCTCCTTACCTTGATTGTTCCCTTCCCTTTTGCGATGGGTAACTGTTGTGAATCATTCACACACCCTATACAGAATCTTGTATCAGATACCCATTAGGGATCGCAGTCCAAGCCTGGAATAACATAGCATCGGGTTCCTCCATCATTTATGTCCCTTTAAGCATCTGGCGGAGACGGTTCGTGAAGATGTGGGCAACAATATAGACCTCGACTAGACGCTACTGCCCGTGGAGAACCAGGGCATTGGCATATCCCAACACTGCTTTCTTGGCCCCGCCTCTCCCTTTTTATTCCTACCAACATGTTTCTGCCTTTATAGCCACAGCACATTCCCATTACCCTGAGCTCTGCTTCACAACCCATCCCCTTGTGAATTTCCTCGGGCTGATGTGGCAGTAGACCTTGCGGCTCTAATGGGTGGCGGGACGACCGGATCTGCCGTAGACCATCGTCTGCGTCCCGTCAAGCAGCTAGGAAAGATGCAAGTCGCTTGTAGAGCTGCGGGGAAGGATCCAGGCGACCTTCCTGTCGAGACTGGAGGTAGAATTTCAGATTTGCCTTTCTCATTGCCGACCATGACCCATTATGTCCTTGTTCCAATTATAATCAGGAATGTCTAAGAGAAGAAGAATTGCTAACGATTGCTTACAGAAATCCAGAAGTTGTTCGGCGAATCTACCGCCGGCGGTATCGAGTGGCAGTTCCGCGAGCTGAAGACTCTAGGCCGATTGCAGCAGGAAGCTCTTGACGAAGGCAAGAACCCCGCGGATGTCAAGGTCGGTCTCTCCAAGGGCAAAGCCTCTGCCTCTACCAAATCGACTCCTACAACATCCAAGACGGTTCGCGCCTCGACCAGTGCTGCCTCGAAGCGAAAGCGCGGCAGCAAGAAAGTCACCATGTCTGAAGAGGGCAGCGATGACCAGGGCGCCGACTCGGACTACAATGCTAAGGACATCCACTCTGACGACGAGTACCAGACCACGCCCGCCCCTAAGCGTCGTAACACTGGCGGCGCTAGTACCAAAGGCAAGGGCAAGGTTGCTCCCACGACCACCAAGAACGGCAGCCCTAAGGATGCCATCGGTACTGCACGCAAGCTCTTCCCTAACGGCAACGGTGATAACATTAAGTCTTCGACTGCGTCTATCTTTGGCGATGGTGCTGGTATTGGGGCGAAGTCCTCGACCGATTCCAACTTCGGTGATGGCACCACATCTTCAGCATCCAAAGGCGATGATGTCATTGAGGTTGCAAGCTCTAGCGACGAGGCGCCTGCTCGCAAGAAGAAGTCTGCTCGCTCTCGCGTTAAGGCCGAACCTGAGCCCGAGCAGATGTCGGAGGCTGATTACGAGACTATGCAGCATGCTCGCCGTTTCGTTTCCTTAGATGAAGTCGAAGGTCTCCCTGATCACGGCGACGAGCTCTTGGACGGCGAGATCTAATCTTTAGGTATACTCCGTCTGGGCTGCGGTGAGCGCAGACATCACCACAGCATACGCGTGACTCCACTCACAATATTCTCGAGGATGAGGATCCTTAATGAACTTTGCGGGCGTTAGGTGGTCTTCTGTTCATTTTCTTTTCGTTCTCTGTCGACTCCGCAGTGAGGTAGGCGTCACCTCATCCTCGTGCACCGATGCAATCCTGCTACCCAACAAAAATTTGTCGACTCTACAAAAGACAGTCGTCATTCCATTGTCACACATTGGAGCAAACCCCTATTCCACATAACTGTGCAGCAGCATCAGAAAACGTGTCTTTTCCTCCACTGCTCCTTATTAATTAATGGTCATCAAAATGGCACGGGGTGAACGGATTCACGATCTTTTCAGCACGCCAACATAAGGCGAGACACGTTCTTTCGTCTGGCAATAGGAGTACGAAGTGGTAGCACCTAGGGAATGATGAACATGAAGGGCATTAGGACTAGGCGAATGGTACTCAAAATGGTCATGTCGACCATTCCTTGCTTTTCACCTATATTTCGGTACTTCTACTGGCCCATTTGCGGTGTACTTTATCCCTTTTCGCTTTTTGACTCGGGTTTGAGGGCTATTGAATGATGGCCCCTATACCTTGGCAGTCGGTTCCCTTACCACTTGACATCGAGTTGCTAATGTTCTCTTATTTTACGATGAATTTTCAAGGATTTCTCCGTCTCAGAACCAGTTAGATAGATATCAGGGGGGGGGCGAGGCTACCTACTTAGTTTAGATAGTCACCTCATCTGAATACTATCCCACGACTTTCAGTCTAAAAGCAGGTTCCATAGCGCGTCCTTGTCAATGTAGTCGTGGTGAATGATATTAACCAGCCACGAGTCCGCCCTGGCCTTCTCTAGCAACTTTTCGCTCTCCGACCCTTTCCCGTAGACTTGTGCCCATTCGCCAAAGATGCCAAATGCCTCCTCGCTCCATGCCCTGAAGCTCACTTCCTCTATGATCGTAGGTGTAATGATTTCCTTGCCCGGAAAGACGCCCCATGTAACCGCGTTTGTGCTCGATTCTTTTCTTTCGCCTGCTAGCCCGCCCGTCAGGTCCGACGAGACGAAGTCTCCGGCCGCGTTCGCCGCGTAGAAACAAACTGTATCTTGTACCTCAGAGCTTTGAAGCTTCTCGAGGAGAATCCTCCATTCTGCTGAAGGAATAAAGAACTCAACAAAGGCCTTCTGGAATACGAACCCGTTTTGGGGACCCCAGCCGAATATAGGGTCCGAAGAGCGTAGTCCATTAACGGCGGGTTGCGATGCTACTGTCCACCAGCCCTTCGAGTTGAGTCGTACAAGCTTGTCAGTGATAGTTCGGGTTTCCTCATTAAGTTCCTCCTCGCTCCACGGGATCGCTGTGAGCTCTCCCCTGAGATGCCGTACGAATAACTCGTTGATATCCTCCCGTTTGGTGGGATAGCCCCAAAGACTGACAGCTTGCGCGTGGGAGACGTGCAAGCTAGGTCCATATCCATCTATCTCTCCGTAGGCAGGCGATCTAGCATCACCCCATCTGCCGTTGGGGAAATCGTCCCATGTGGCCTCTCGGCCGAGCACGCCCTCCCCTTCCGAAATAGCCAAGGTATTAGATCGGCTATTAATTGGCTCTGCTGGTATGCTAGCTTCTGCTGAAGTGGCTTCGTATTCCGGATGTGATACTGGTCGTCCAGAAATAATGACACGGTTACGGTGTTCCGAACTGACATTGGACTGTCTTCGACTTCGAGAATTATCCCTGGAAGTTTTCGGAGCATGTTCATGTTCTTGGTCTGATCCGTTAATCTGAAGCGTTGGGATCTTTGATGCGATGTCTTCAACGACTGCCTCGTCCTCTATGGGTGTGGTGGGAGGTATGAGATGTGTTCGTTCTATGATGAATGATACAGCCTTTTCAAGATTGAGAGTGTAGAAGTGAAAACCTGTCGGACCTGGCGTTCTACTTGTGATCTGCTTGACCTGCTCGACGATCTCACATAAGATGTCCACGCCAACACTCTTGACCTTCTCGTCGTCCTTCTTCACAGCATCTAATCGAGACATTATTGCATCAGGTATCTTGGCGTGACTAAGTTTTGTCGTTCTCTTGATCATTTGGTAGCTTTGAATCGGCATCAGGCCTGGAATGATGGGAATTGTCTTGAAAGCACCGCTCGGGTGTTCTCTAAGAGTCCTCTCAAACTTGTCGTAAGCCTCTGTGTCAAAGAATAGTTGAGTCATGAGAAAATCAGCTCCCGCAAGAGTCTTGTCGACCAGGTAAGGGAGATCATGCTCCAAACTCTGACCTAAGGGATGACTCTCATCAGCATGGCCTTCGGGATATGTTGCGACTCCGATACAGAAATAATCACCGTGCGTCTTTCTTATATAACGCACGAGATCGATCGCCCAATTGAACGTCTCGTCTATAGCATCCTCGGGGTTCTCGTTCGGGTCCTGGTATTCTGCAGCCCTGGGAGGATCACCTCTTAAAGCCAGGATGTTTCTAATACCAAGTGCCTTCGCATCTTCCAATGCCCTATCGATCAACTTCCGGCTCATGTTCGTACATGTCAAGTGTAGACATGTCGTCAGATTTAATTCCCTCTGGCATATCTCGGCCAGCTCGAGGGACTTGGTGGCAGTAGACCCTCCAGCACCCCAAGTTACATTTACGAAGAGAGGTCGCAAAGCTCGTGCCATACGGTCAAGACGGTCACGTAGGTTTGAAAAACCCATTGCGGTCTTGGGTGGAAAAAACTCGAGCGAGACATAATTTGAGTCGGCCGGCAGAGCGGCTATCTTGTCCGTGATCTTCTCCATGTCGATCGATTGATAGCCTCTCAGCAAGTCTCGTTCGAATTACTAAAGCACTCCGATACAATAATCCAGATGTATTAACTTGAGTAGTCTCTCTTTTTCTTCTTTCTCGGCTCTTAGAATCAATCGTCTCGGGTCGCACAAACGTTCGTAGGGAAGGGTGAATGGTTAATTTATATGGGAATCTAGCTCGGATGGCTGATCGGCGGGGGATATCTTTGGCCGGTATGGCCAATTGGAAACGTAATAAGTTCGCAACTAAGATACAGAGCTGCTTTAGACTCGAAATATTGTAGGCGATATACGAATACCGCCCTGAGGCAGCGTTTTTGTGTCTTCAGTACAGTAAACGTATTCGTCTCTGAAGCTTTGTAAAAGATTCGTTGCCGAAATTTTCAAGATTTACATCGATGAGGTCTGACATAGAGGTGTGGGGTACCTTGCATAGAACTTTGGAACCCCGCATATCGGTACGCGGTACTGGTGTACAAACCGTTCAGGGTTTAGGTAATCTCTTATCTATATGTAAGTACATGTACCTACCTAAGGTATGTTATAGGAGGTAGTTGGCCTGCACAGATTTAGACCCCTGAATCCTTCCATGTTCCATCGGAATTCTTCCTAAAGCCGCTAGCCATCTGCATCCTTATCGAATTTGTCATCGACATGCTACCTAATCGCAAGGCGAACACGGCGGAACCGACATCCGTAAGATAGACTGCAGGTGGTTATCATAGATATAGACACACTTCTAATATATACTCTTATTGTCTTACTCTGTTATCATTCTGTCATACATACTTCTAAGACTTTTGTATACACCTAGACTCCATAGCCTGGACCTCATCCAAAACTGATATATCCTCTCTGGTTTCCGATACAGCATCACCATACTTCGTATCACAATCCGGAGCTGCTGGATGAATCATGGAAGCGTCTAATGACAACATTGCCGAGATGGCGAAGCCCCTGCCAAAGGACATGTCCCATCACTTCTCAGACGTTACTAAGGCTCGTGCCCCTAATAAAATGAAAGAATTCTATAAATATTTTCAAATTCCGCACATAGGCCAACTTGCTGGCGGTGAGAAACTCTTATCAATCCTCTCGCCGTTTTGATTACTAATCCAATGTCTCAGGCCTCCCCAACGCTCAACTCTTCCCCTTCGACACCTTAGAAGCTCAGACTGCGAGGCCGGATCGATGGACACCAACGCCGAACCGTCCGGGCGCCGATGGACCGCTGTCGTCACAATTAGAAGCGATGTCTATTTCGGGACAGGCCACGGCATCCCACGTCGTGGTTCCCCACGATGCGCCTACTTCGGACATAATGAAGAAGATAGATCTCGCGACGGCCCTGCAATACGGTCAAGCTAATGGATATCCACCATTACTCTCCTTCATCCGCCAATTCACGCGCGACGTCTTACACCCAAACGTGCCATATAGGGGAGGACCAGAGGTTATCTTCACAGTGGGTTCGACGGATGGCATGTCAAAGTGCTTGGAAGTCTTCACCAACATCTGGGTAGAAGGGAAGAATGACATCCGGGACCGGCCGGGTATGCTAAGCGAAATATTCATGTACGCCAGCGTGCTCTCCCAAGCACAGCCACGAGGAGTGCAGGTCATACCTGTTGAGATGGATGACGAGGGAATGGCTCCGTATGGTCCTGGAGGTTTAGATGATGTGCTTGCGAATTGGGATTATAGCAAGGGGAGACGGCCACACCTGATGTATACTGTCACGTGAGTTTCTCCCGTTGTGAAACGTATTCCATGAGGGTTTGCTAATATCATTTTTAGCATGGGCCACAACCCAACAAGCGGCGTCTTATCGTTAGAGAGGAGGAAAGAACTATACTCAATTTGCAGTAAATACGACGTCATTATCATTGAGGACGACCCGTATTGGTATCTCCAGTATCCATCAGCCGAAATCGAAGAGGCAAAGGCTAGGAATCTACCCATCTCCGAACCGAAGGAAGCGAATACCCTCGAAAAGAAGTCTGGGTACCCCTTCATAGATTCGCTCGCGCCCTCGTTTCTTAACGTCGATGTGGATGGCCGGGTTGTGAGATTAGACACTTTCTCCAAGACTGTGGCTCCGGGATGCCGTATGGGATGGATCACCTCATCCCCGGAAAACTGCGAGCGCCTCCTCCGCGTCAGCGAGGCAGGCACCCAGCAGCCGTCAGGGTTTGCCCAGGTTGTTATTGCCGAGACCATAATGGGGCCACAGTCCGAGGCCTCGGAAGCATTCGCAGCTCGGTCCCCGAAGGATAAACTAACTTTCACCGGTTGGAAGATGGACGGCTGGGTGCGCTGGCTTGCTGGCCTGCGCGGCGTGTACGAGAGGCGCATGAACCGCATGTGCAACATCCTTGAGGAGAACTCATACCAACTGAAACAGTCGACACCGATGCGTGAGTCTGATTCCGATTGGGGCGTCATTACCAAGACTCAGCTATATGACTTCCAGTGGCCGCGAGGCGGTATGTTCCTCTGGATCCATATGCGTTTCGAGACACATCCGCTGTGGAAAGCGGCCGGTTCCAAAGGCAACATCATCAACGGGACCGCGCTGTCTACGGCACTAATGATCTTCCTAACGCGCAAGCCTTATCTAGTACTGGTCAGCCCGGGCTTGATGTTCAGTACAACCCCGCAAATCCGCACCGAGAGGGGATGGGCGTATTTCCGTCTATGCTTTGCCGCTGAAACAGAAGAGAACATCGATGCCTGCTCTCTACGCTTCACTGAGGGGGTACAAAAGTTCTGGCGCATCAAGAATGTGAAGGAGTTAGAGTCAATTTTAGACGAGGCGAATAGCCTACACACCGAGGCAATGACGGATGTGGTAAATTTAGGAAGTTGGATGGGCTGTTAAGGGCCCGTCATATATGCGAATGTGTTGAGACATCTAACATGACGCGTGAGACGCTCAATAGTTTATATCCGTAGGTCTAAGTAGGCAATATGAATACTGGTGCTTACGGGGCCAGTATGTGGGTTAGATATTTCAACGGTTGATGTTGGCGACCTAGATCTAGTCCCAATTTAGAATAAACGAAGTAACGTCTAAACGATAATATATACTCGAATCCCGGTTATGAGACAAATGGAAACGGTCTAACTGTCAATAGCAGTAAGGCACACGTGTAGCTTTATATGACTCGGTGGTTCGCAAAAGGGTTCGTAAAAAGTCTACCTATTACAGCTTTAGGCGATCTTGGAACATATCAAACAAATGACAAGGTTTCTTATCAATGTCATCGTAAAATTTCCACAATTGAGCTTACATGGAGGATCCAGTTTACTAAAAGAGTTAACGATCAAAAAGGGCATCTAGCAAGGGCTTCTTGTATGTCATGAGAACGTTCTTTAGGCCGGCTTATTTATGGTCATAGAGGGTAGAGAGATGATTGAGAAAATACCGGTCCCTTGCATGTAGAAATTGGGTATATTTACGACACGCGAATTCACAGAGCATTGGTAAACTACCGAGCCGAATATCCCCAGGTGTCAGTGGTTCTGATTGACAATCATTGATTAGTCGGGAAGTGTGGCGATCAGAATGTAAATTCCATTGATTCATTCATAAGACCCTATGATCCATTACGCCATGATTTACCAATTGATGCCCTCTTCCCCTCTCCTCCAGCAAGACTACGCTGCTCACCAAGCTAGTCTAATCCTCACGCAACACCTCCAGGAAAGCCTTGGGAGGCTTAGGGGGCTTGCCTTCCGAAGCCTTCTGCTGACCGACCTTGTTCTTCACAAAGGTGGAGTGGTAAGGGTTGAAGCGCAACATCACTTGCTTGTTGCGAAGAGGGTTCTTCTGCACAGCAGCGCGCTTGGTCAGAGAACCACCCTTAGGAGCGTTGAGGACGCTCTGGATTTCGGAGCTGTTGATCAGACGGCTCAGGTCGGCTTGGGAAACCAGGTTGGAAGGTAAAAGGAAGTCCTTCTTCAACTCAGAAGGCTTCGTGGTAGTACCGTAGATCTTGTCAAGAGCCTTGAAGGCAGCCGAGGTCCAGACGATGAATCGACCGAGGTGACCACCGGGAGCGAGCTGGAGTAGGTTGAGAGCATAGACAGAGCAAGTCTCAACACCGGGGAGATTGCGGGTGCCAGTGACAATCTCCTTGCCATCAACCTCGGGGTCGTAGATGACTAGAGGTCCACGGCGCTGGCGATGGCGGCGGCCTCTCATTTTACCCTTTCCAGCGCGCAGCTTCTTCGACTTCTTGGCCTTCTCAATATCGGCACCAGCACCGACAGCCTTCAGGATGGCGAGAGCGCTAGCAGTCTTGGCGGCAGCACCGCCCTCGAAAACGGCAGAGTCGACGACAAGAGGAACTTCGGGGACGGAAGAAATCTGGTGACCGCGGGCGAGTAGTAGAGGGGGAACAGCGGAAGCAGCAAGAGCAGAAGCAGTAGCGAATCGCCTTTTTGATATGTCAGCTGTGCAGTTCAATGCTTAGTGAGTTCATTTCCACTTACTTCTGGCCCTGGTTGATCTTGATGTGCCACTTTCGCCAGATCTTGGTAGGAGCGAACATGCGACCAGAACGGCACATGTTACCGAAGGCGGCCTGACCAGCACGGTGAGTACCACCACCAGAGACACGGGGAATACGGGCGACGGCACGACCTAGCAAAACTGTCAGCACAAGAACAACCGCAACAAATAATCTTGCAGGAGGATGGTTCAAAGATCGCGATGAAGAACCATTCAATCCCTCTCTGTGTAGAACCAAGATATCAAATCAAAATTACTAACCAGTTCCCCAAGACTCAGCGGAGGTTTGGTGACCAGCCTTCTCGCTCACGGCATAGGGCTGTCGCTTGTTCTTTGCCATTCCGGTGTGGACTTGTTGGACGATGTCGGGTCGGATGGGAGAGGCGAAAACGGTAGGAATGGTATGGGTAGCTCCCGAGGGAGAACCATCCTTGCCGATGATGGTGACAGTCGGTCTCGAGGCCATCGTTAAGGTCGTAAATCTAGATTGAAAGTGTCAGTTAATTGATGACAGGAAACTGCGTGCGCATGCACAATTGAGTTGAAAATGGAATGATACTAGCGAAGGGACCGACTTGCAACAAACTTACCTCGACGCTGGTGGTTGATGGTCTCAAGATTCAATTTGGGGATGTTGAGTGTTGGAAAATGAAAAAGTCCACCACCAAATTAATTTTCTTGTGGGTTTGCGCGAGGGCTAAGCGAATTTTCGTGGTGCCTTACCCACTCTTTTGTTGAGTGGGCCTTACAGATACGCTATGCATTTAAGCGGGGTTTAGAATGCGCGGTCTTTCCCCCAAACAGATCATGCAAAAAAGGGTTACTTAACTTATTGGTCCTAGGAGGGGCAGGAGGGGTATGGTTTTATCAAACCCTATAACATTCATAATAACTGCCCAACAGTTTACCTTCATAGGTAATACTATAGAGAATTGCCGTATTTACAGCATGGAATGTGTGTTTGGTGATTTTTTTTTTTAAAAAAAAATTTCATTAAAGAATGCAATTCCTCCGAATCGGGGAATCGAACCCCGGGCTTGACGGATCACAATATCTTGAGAGCGTCAAATGTTAGCCACTACACCAATTCGGATCTTTCATCTATAACTGGAGTTATGGTCATAGCCAAATTATCAAACATTATAGTGTCAATGCTCGCAGCTTCATTGGCTACACGGTCCGTGTTCCCTACGTCACACTGTCTTGATACCGGAAGACGATTTTTTGTCATTGTCCCAAATTGACGTGACCATATATGTATAATCTTTCTTGGACATCCCCATTCAAGCGTCAAATCCGAGATCGTATCTAGTGTATATACATATTACGCATGGTCACTAAGCTTAAAATATCCTCACTTCCTAAAGTGGCACGCTCGACAAGGCCTTTAAGGAGCTTAAATAGGAAAACCTACTATAAAATAATCTTCTAGACACCGCTATCTATCTTACATGCTACCTAAGCTTACATGCTACTTAAGCCTCCGTGCAATTTATAACAGGGTGTTACGAATGGAAGCTAGATATGGTAGGGAGAGTCTTGGAAGCACGCGTATTTCTTGCCTCGCACTTGGAGCTTGAAAGTATTCCCGGTTCAAATGTGAAGACATCCCCCCAACGGAGCACATACTATCTATTTAAACAATATCGAATTAAATGCTGCTTTACATAAGTAAGGCCTGGTATATCACGTATATGGATTGGATGGTATGTTCGGCTAAACCATTCCGTTCTATCAACAACGCCTAAATACTTAAATTTAGGATACTAAGGAGTGTTTGCCAGCATCGTTGCGTACTTAAAACCCTACCTAATTAAAGCATACGTACCTAGTAGGCAGTTTAAAAGCACTTCTAATAGGAATGGTGTTATAGTGAGTCTATAGTGAATATTGAACATATGATTTAATTGTCCATCGTATGTTAGGAATAAGACACTGGTTACTAGAAACACCACTCAAATGAATCAATAAATATCATACTACTAAAGTGGCGTTAATGACAGCTGCTGAATGGTAAACATAACACTTAGGAGACTATCATGATTAGAACAGAGTAATTCTTCACAGACGGCAGCGACTCCTATCCAAATATAGCCAGATACATTACTTCTACCTTTCATCCATCAACACATTTTAAAATGTAGCCCGATTGAAATGTAAAGATTGGCTCCTCGAGGTGCTATTCAGTACTGAAGTTTATTTGATCATAAGAACGCGGGGTGTCTTGGTGCCAGGTGACTATGAACTCCCTGCTTGGACTGGCCCATTTATCCAATCAAATTCAACCCTTTTCCTATGACATGTCACAGTAACTCTTCATTCAATAAGTACTTTGCGTTAGGCTTTAGAAAACTCACATTGTTTGCGCCGTTGAGGAGAGAAGCTAAGACGGGAGAGGAAGTTATGAACCGGAATCGCACCGAATTTAAGGCTTCTGTTGCAGGTATCGTCAAGATTCCAGATCTTAGCAGCCTTAGGTACGAAGTACGTATCTCGATAAGTAGCTTCCAGGGGTGTGAGAGCTTGACTTTCCGAGCGACCCCTGATCCTTGTCGAAAATTATCAATCCTCACTCAACGCACGTGTCAATGCTGCAATGGTACACGCACAACTGGACTCGGGAATTTGGAACAGGGAAAAAATAAAATGAAGTTGCTCTTATATATTCAATAGTGTTTCTCGCTAGAGCAGGAATTATCGTGCGTACGATATTTTACATATACGGAGTAATATGGTAAGATTTTAGATCCCTTTTTTAGTGGTTGGGACTCACGACGTTTTTAATACTTCTACTGTAGACTACCAACTCCACCCACCTAGATACCTTTGTATGTATTTCGATCGGAACCCACATGTGCAATTCCTTGCCATTAAGGTCCCACAAGGAGACAAATACTGTGGTATTTCGTACCAGGTTCCAGTCCGTGAAAGTATAAGGACCCGATAGTCTGGATATTGTTGTCATATTTACCTAACATAAGCCCTTGGCTTTGTCTACATATGTATATGTAAATATTTACCTGCACAAGTTACTTTTTATTATTAAGATGATTCGCTGCTTTAACTTGAGCATAGGTCGACGGCATGAGGCTGGAGCGTATGCATCTCAAAATCAGCCCATCAGCCGTTTGTTTACACCAACGTGGAAGGTCCGCGGCAGAGATGGTTGCTACAGCCAGAATGCCAATAGTCGAGATTTGATTGAACTGATGACAATGATTCCCTACATGTAGCATGGTAGCGCGGGTAAGCGAACCCTTCGCCAAAGAGGAAGAATCCTTTCCATCTCTTAATGTACTTTCTACCAATATTTCGGCCTTCATCATAACTGGCTCCTGCTGGGCTCCTGCTGGGCTCCTGGTGTGAATGATCATTGGTGTCTACCGTGTCATTTGCAAGGAGTCCAAAGTTCAACTGTGAAGAGCAATCGTAAGAGCTCGATGCATCAAGTATGGCACACCAGCAAGTAAGCGCACCATGCTTGTAGTTTATGGATGACCTCCTCTAATTGTCTCAAGTAATAACTCATGGCTTGAAGTTGTCACAAGAGGCTAGCTCTGACCAATCGCTTTTGGGCGCTACCCTAGGTAGCATTGCGTTGCTGCGAGGTCTCGTATTTTTATTGTTGCAGGGGTCTCTGCAGCCACCAAGCCTGGGCGCCTCGCTCTCTCCTATCTTGCACAAATTGTCGAAAGATTGTCAGGCATGGGGTAGCAGGAAAGTGCTATCGCAAACGAGTCATGATGTAGGTTCGTAGATATCTTCTACCATGTTCGCTCTCTCGAGTTTGTATTTCTTAACATCTTTCTTTGGGTCGGACCTTGGGAATAGTATCTGCGACGTTGTCGTTTTGAGACTTCTTTGTGGCAGAAGAGGCCATTTTCTGGTCAATATTTGCTGTTCGTTCCTTAATTTTTAATATTCTATTCGAAAAAAAAAGTATATATTATACGCCACGATGCATTGGGGCATTGTGTACTGGGGCGCCGTACTGTCCTTGGGTACCCTCGCGAGGACAGACCCAACCTGGCCCTCCCCTAATGACGAGCTCGAGGAGATTATGTACCAAGTTAAGGGCTACAGGGGAAGAAATTTTGGCGGTACCGTCATACCATGCTCCAATGAAGCTTCCGGACCCGGTCGACAAAACGCTGCGGAATGGTTACGAGCGGCGTTCCATGATATGGCCACAACTACTGATTTAGGTGGCGTGCGATCTGGTGGGCTGGACGGCTCTTTGCAGTATGAGTTGACCAGTTCAGACAATCTCGGACCAGGTTTCAACACGACTCTTAAATTTATGGCCGACTATTATACCAGCCGATCAGGCGTGGCGGATCTCATTGCTTTGGGCGTATATTATGCCGTGAGGTCTTGCGGCGGGCCTGTGGTGCCTGTAGCTGGTGGGAGAGTCGACGCCGTGGCGGGAGGTCCTATAGGCGTCCCACTACCACAGAACACTGCTTTCACCTTTGAACAGCAGTTTATTCGGATGGGCTTCAACAGGACCGAGATGATCCAAGTCACCGCCTGCGGTCATTCTATTGGCGGCGTTCATGAAGATGAATTCCCAGAGATCGTCCCAGTTGGATCTACTTCAAACGGTGAGGCTCCCTTGGACTCGACTGTCGCTGCCTTCGATAACAAGATCGTCACCGAATACATTAATGGCAACACGACTAATCCCATGGTGGTTGGGCCATCTGTCAAGGCTACTAGGAATGCGGACTTCAAGGTCTTCAGTTACGACGGAAATGTGACGGTCAAAGCCATGTCAGGTGCTACGGACTTCAATAATATATGCGCAACTGTTCTTCAGAAGATGATTGAAACAGTTCCCGACGGCGTACTTCTGTCGGACCCTATCAAGCCATATTTTGTCAAGCCAGTCGATATGCAGTTAGCACTAAACCCTGGTGCTACTACAATGCAATTGACAGGCTTTATCCGCGTCCGGACAACGGAATTGGTTGGAGATTCAGTCTCGAGCTTGACGTTGAACTACAAAGATAGAAGTGGAGGTGACAACTGCGGTAGCGCAAGTTGCGAGTATACGGCAACTCTTTTGGGTGCCACCCAGGGCTTCGATGATCAATTTGTTGTAAGTCTTGGGAATAGTCTGTGATTGTCTTTACCAGTCGAGACCTGACATATCTAAGTGGTTTCCTATCGATGCTTCCATCTCGACCTCCACAGGCATTTCATCTTTCACCCTGACGCTCAACATGGCTAGTGGAACGACTCAAACCTTTGATAACAATGGAAATTCGTACCCCATGCAGGACGCGATCTTAATTCAAAAGCTCCAGAGTTGTCTTCTTTCCGGCACTCTTATTGTCACAGCAGCTGTGAGCCATATCTTGTAAGCTGAACTATAGGCGACTGCTGACGTGTTTCTCCAGGTTCGAAACGACCGAAAATCTCTCCCTGTTAACATGCTTCTTTCCTACAAAACCCCAACGGGAAACCCGAATCTTCCGGTGCCTACCCTCAAAAATGCGACGGTCGCTATGACCGAAGCGACTTGTGTAGGCTCGTATACGCTTTATACCGCCAATTACACGGGTCTTGGTGATCTTGCGTATGCATCCAAAATCGACGTGATTAGCGGGAGTGGCACCACAGCTCTGATAGATGATTTCAACGCCGCAAGCGACTTAGCAGGTACTTGTCAGACTTTCCAAGGTCCGCCGTCATCTTTGTGTACCACCGAACAGGCCTCGACGCCTTCCGATTCCTCGACCACTTCATCTGTGGTAAGCACTTCTTCGTCAACAGCCATCACGGATATCACTACGTCGACTTCGTCCTCACTACCTACTAGCTCATCCACCACGGTGACCAGCACAAGCACCTCTACAGCACCGACAGAGACCTTGCAGCACAGGCAGGACATTGGTGAGTATGTGCTTGTAGGGTGCCAGAAAGAGTCGACTGTGGTGGGAACTCGTGCTCTTAGCGGTGCATCATTCGCCTATGATAACATGACGCTAGAGACTTGTTTGAAGAATTGTACAGGATATATCTACTGGGGTACCGAGTACGGCAGGGAGTGTGAGTTTACCAAACCCGCTGAACTCGTTAGCAAGAGATGTGACTAACATCCTACGTAGGTTACTGTGGCAATTCACTCCACTCAACGAGCGAAGATGCGCCCTTGACTGACTGTAATATGGTCTGCGGCGGGGACCCCACAGAATACTGCGGAGATAGTAATAGAGTAGAGCTATACAGCACTACAGCCAGCCAGCCAGCTCCGACCGCCACATTGGCTGTTAAGCCAACTGTGTCATCGTACGTCCGTGTCGGTTGTTATACCGAAATACAGGGTGGTAGGGCACTGGCCGGAGCAACTTATGCGTACGACGCTATGACATTGGAAATGTGTGCTTCGAACTGCAGGGGCTTCACGTATTGGGCGACAGAATATAGCCGAGAATGCTACTGCGGCAATACTCTGGATAGTGGCAGTACGGTTGCCCCCGACGCTGACTGTAATATGGTCTGTGGCGGGGACCATTATGAGTACTGCGGAGCTGGAATGAGGCTTGAATTATACCAGCTAGTAACAGCTTCGACATCTCTGGCAACTGTCACTTCGAGCCCAAGCGCATGACCTCTACCTTCTCGTTTGAATTAGTGGGAGGTCGCGAGGAAGTCTTCTTAGCATATGCACGGAGTGATGGTAACTTGACGAATGAACGATATCATATACCACTAAGTATGCACTCTTGGGTATGGGCTTATTTAGACAGGATTATAGGATTAGTCTTAAAAGAATAATTAACATGTACGAATATTTGCAAAAGTGTGTCCGGATAATGCGTGGTTGAATAAAGAGATGAAGCAAATAGATCTTGTTTTACTACCACACATGTACCGTATGTTGTATGTCGGACACCCGAGTTGGCGGGCTGCGGGACTAAGAGAGGACCCCTGCTTTGCACACAGAGGATCTAGCGAGGCCTAGGGTGCCTGGTTAGGGCGTTTGGTAGCGCGTCACCCGCGTAAATTGAATGCGAGGCTGTAAGTATGTAGGTACCTAGGTACCTATGTACAGTTTTGAAGTGGCAGAGTGTGGGCACTGGGCAGCCGCAACTTCATGCAGACATCCATCAGAACTCCATCTTGGATATGGATCTTTAGGTACATATACGCAAGGAAACCGTGGTCCACGAATCATACAAGTACGTACTTACAAGACCCCACCCCTCTACCTCTTTTTTCCCTCTCTCCAAATGCATGATTAGGTACCATGTATTGAAGTCGCACCTTAGATCACCTTTCCGACTTTGCTAGTTAGGTGGTTTTGTCGCGATCATTTTTTTGTGTTGCGGAGCGAATTTCTGTAAACTGCTATCTGCATGCTATCAGCCAAACCTCATCTCTTCCTTTTTCGTATTAACTTTCCTGCAGCAAACATCTACAGCTTTGTAAACATCTACGCCACAAAGCGATGCCTATTTGCATCGACCTAAGCTTATTAGCATATCTACATGCTACGAAAACTAGAGCCTAAGGTCAAGCATGTCGGCTGGTGTGTTCTATTGACGCCAATTCAGACCACAAACCATGTTAGCTGATTATTAAATCAAAGGGACACGCCCTGCACAAATCCGACCTCACCAGACGTTCATCCCGAAGCCGCCGGGGAGGTTCGAGGAGTCCGACGAGTAGTTGCCTTTTTGCTGAACCAAGCCAGCCAAGGCCTTGAAGCAGGTGTACACATCATGAGGACTGCTGTTGTATGTTTCGATAGTAGAAATGCATCCTTTGCCAGCGGTTGCTGATTTCCATGATAGAATAAAAGGAAGCTGAACGATCTGGCTACGGTGGTCCCTACAAATCGACTCAATGGAAATAACCAGAGTTCGCCTCGCCTTGCACGATCGTCGCCCCCACGCCCCCCTGCGAGCCCGCCACATTCGAAGCGCCAGAAACTCGAAGAGCATACTACGCATACGCAAGCTCAGTTCGCCATCATACAAGATAGCGATGGGATTATCAACAGGCCCTTCCCCCGCAAGCGCTCTTTCGATAACCACAGTGATTCCCAGCAAACATCGAGATCACAATCCAACCACAAAGGAGCCCAACCGACCCAATCAATCATCCCTGAATATCAAGGCATAAGAAAATTCACTGGGCCAACGCCAAGGAAAAGACCTCGGTACGATCCATGCAACGAAATGCCCGACAAGTTTGCTTTTCTCGGTTCCGATATAGATAGTGATGGAGATGTGCAAGTTGTTGAGGATCCTAAGCCTGTGGCTACCTCTCAGAAATTCGAACAACCACAGAAAGAGAGCTTGCAACCTATTCAAGAGATGGCGAGACGTTTTGGAGGCGGCCATAAAACAACGGCCAATAGTATTCGGTCAACTGCCGCTGCCATTCAACTGAGCAAGATCATTGACAAGACAGGACAGAAGGAGGCTAAGCGCAAGAGCGCAGATTCCAGTCCAGACGAATTAGCCCCGGAGATGCGAGATTTCAGGGGGAAAGTGTCAATTAAGAGACATGTTACTCCCTCACCGAGTTTATCCAAGAGGGGTGATATCCAACGGACAAAGTTCTCGGCCTCGTCTCACACCCAAGGAGCCCAAGAGACCATTGGTGAACCAGACTTGGGCCGCGCCAGGAAAATCATTGGTTCAAGGCTTCGCATTAGACGAGCTGTCTCGGGTTCTTACAAGTATGAGGCGGAGAAAGCGAGCAGTGCGGATGAGTGCTTCCTAAAGTTGCTAGATGTGAGCTTCATTCTTCAACCGGCAAACTCGGATGACAAATTATTGAAACAGTACGCATATTGTACTATCAACTTGAACAAAATCAGCTCGATTTCGTTGTCATCGGATCCGGACCGCTGTATAGTCTTGATAAACCGCTCTACCGATGCTACGATAAGTGGTGGCCCTAAACTATTGATTGAATTCTTGTCTCCCGAAGACTTTGAACACTTCAAAAAGTGGGCAAACATGGATCTAGCAAGCGTAAAACGACGCGATCTCATCATCAAGACCGAAAACCCGTGAGTTTTTGCGTTCCCCTGTTCATGGCCAATTGTTAATGGAACCTACAGTGACAAGCTTGAAAAAAAGCTCATGCACATGATTACAGTGGCACACAGAAGCACTACTATTACAGATGATGAGCCAAAAGGGGACGATATAAGGCTCATAGAACATAATGCGGCGGTCCGTGTTTCGAACCAGGTGCAGTCTAGCAACAGATCGTATGTCTCGACCACCCAAGTCAAGTTGAAGGATTCAATGAGATCCCAGATTCCTTCGTCCATATCCAACTCTAAACCGACAGTCATACCCGATAATTCTCGACCCTATGATACTCAGAGACCACCACGGACAACTCGCTCCACGTTTGCGCTTAAAAGCCCTGGTTTAGAATTTGAGTCCCCGGGAGCCGCAGGTTGGACGACCAAGAACAAAGGATGGGAGAAAAATTGGCGCAATTCTCTCGTTTTCCCACCTCAAGGTAAAAATCGAGCTACTGTTGACAAGGAGGATATTCCTCGATTGGACGAGGGCGAGTTTTTGAACGATAATCTGCTTATTTTCTATCTGCGTTATCTTCAGCATTCTTTAGAGGCGAAAAGGCCAGATCTGGCACAGAGGATATACTTCCAGAACACTTTCTTCTACTCAAAACTAAGGTCTTCCAGAGCAAATCAGGGTATCAATTACGAAAGTGTTAAGGCCTGGACCTCGAAAGTCGATCTCTTCACCAAGGATTATATCATCGTTCCGATTAATGAATGTTCCCATTGGTACGTTGCGATTATCTATAACGCACCGAAGCTCCTCCCATCCTCGAACAAGATGGAGGCTTCCGGTGACTCTTCTAAGGACTCAATAATTATCGAGGAAGACGCCGACGACTTAGGACGGTTGCTCAGTCCCTCACCACATAATAAGAAATTAAGCGAGCCCTCGAGCGTAGAAGGCACGGCTTCGGAAGTACAGAACGATGTGATAAGCCACCTGAGTCGTATGTCAATCAGAAGCCCAGGCCCCTTCGTTAGCGAGACTAAGCAGATAGCAGCTATCGATTCGGAGAAGCAGAAGGGAGATATACAATCGGATGGTCACAAACACGATATCGATGTCGTTCGAGATATGGATGATTCTAAAGCGGAGGTAGAGCAAATTATGTCGCCAAATGACAGTCTCCAACAGAATAAAACAAAAAAGAAGCAAAGCCCTCGAAAACACAGCCCAGACCAGCCAAAGATCATCACACTCGATTCGTTGGGAATACCACACTCTCCAGCCTGCATTTGTCTTAAGCAGTATTTAATTGCAGAGCTCAAGGACAAAAAAGGTATTGAGATCCCGAACCCCGGATCTTTGGGCATGACAGCGAGGCACCTCCCTGAGCAATCAAACCACTGTGATTGTGGCCTCTATCTGCTTGGATACATACAAGAGTTCTTAAAAGATCCCGACGCATTTGTCCGTAACCTCCTTCAGCATCACAAGAAGATTGCGTGGGACTTTGATCCATCGCAACTCCGTAGCGAAATCAGGGACTTGATTTTTCAGCTTCAGAAGGAACAACAGGATCGAGAAGATGCTGAAAAAGAAGAGAAGCGCAAGGGTGGTTTGAAAAAGAAGAAACCAGGAGCAGAGCACCAGTCACCTGAACCAAATGGACCGCCAGCAAAGGAGCAGGTAACCAATCAAAGTCTATCTGAATCCCTGAAGGAAGGAAAGGAAGAGACCGTTTTTGAAGCGAACGAGACCGTAGTCGCCCCAGAATCGAAGTCGCCCACGCCGAAGGTCCCTTGCCCAGAAACTAGGCATACATCTGACTCGGAAGAGAGCCGTGACACACTCGGTGCAGTTCCTCGGACTCCAGTTGCGAAGAGTCCAGATACAATGGGACCTTCTGTCATGGCCGGTGGTGATAATGGTAAGCGAATGGAAACTCCGAGGTTTGTCTCGCCGCTTCCCCCATCCACGTGTGGTTCCCCACCAACAACACCAATGGTCGTTGACGATTCAGAAACGGAGGGGCAGAGACAGGACGTTGTTCATGCTCGTAGAGGCTCTAAACCACCTAGCTCGCCAGTAGTAATCGAAGATTCCCCACAATCCATCAAGAATCACAAGACGTCAGTTATTACGAACCGGACTCAAGAGGAAGCTCGTGTGACAAGTCACTACTTTGCAGGTCGGCACTCTGGTGATAAGATGGCGAGGGCTACACTGCATCGAGAGCCAGTTATCTCGCAGAATGTTGTCGACATATCAGATTAACCTACGTGCAGCATGCGTAACCTAGCATAGTCGGACGTTCGGGGTCTGGGATCAGGGCGGCAGAGATGGAGTTGGAGTTCACTCGGGTGCATTGAGGTGTCGTTATATTGACTCCGTACATATCTGCATTAGACACGGCGTAGGCGGTTTGTTTTCAATGCTTGCATCGCCCATATACCCTTGCGGAGAGCTGGATGGTAGCTTTCGTCCGCGAGTGCGGTGTGTTACATAGGACAGGAGAATAAGAATATAAGTATTGATAATACTTCAACTCTGCTCTGTGAAAATTTTGTGCGACTTGTCAAGTGTGGAGATAAGCGTCAGGGGGGGTAAATATGTAGGCACTTCAGACTTATCCAATTATAGGGGGCAACTTGTCCTATATACCTTAGGTGCCCGTTTAGGAGTAGCTGAAGACGAATCACCATTTGCGCAACTTGGGGAGGCGAACCACCGAGAGAGTAGAGCCCGAATCAGTAGGAGCACACAATTCGTAAATTTTTCCAATGAATGCGAGGAAACCCCAACGCCGGAAAGCTACCTAGAAGACTATAGCTTAACCTTCTCGCTCTTTTTCTTCTCCTCGCCATCCTTCTTTTTCTTGAGGGCAGGGAGCTCGAATGTTTTGCTGATGCCGCCGTCCAGTTTCTTCCACCGGCCAAAGTCGAAGTCCTGGTTCCAGGTCAGGATGCCAACCCACGGTTGCACGTTGTAGTTCACACGCAGCGTCACGTCGTCCGTCTCGGCGATCCTCCCTGTCGGATGCGTGATCTGGTACTTGGGCTTCTGGTTCTTAAGCGATAGTTTTCCTCTGTAGATACAATTAGTTTCTTTACAGCCCATACTTTGCTCTCTTTTTTGAGATGTAGTCGTACCGGCTCGGGTCTATGCTCTTGCCAGCGGCACTCTTGCGCAGCTTCTTAAGGGCAATGGGGCCTATGTTGGCAAGGTGGTCGGCGCTCGGGCTCGTGATAATCGTGTCCCAGATGACGGCCTTGTTGGTCTGGTTCATGTTGTCGGCGCCAGAGGGGGGCGCGGGCCACTCGGCTGTCACGTAGACAAAGAGCTGCTTCGTGTTCCAGGTGAACAGCGTCGACAGGTCTGCGTCAAGCGAGAACTTGATTATAGCGTACTCCTCCTTCTTAGTGCTGTAGTAATGTGGTCGGCCCTTGACTCTGTTTATCTCTCCTGTTAACTGACTTTCTGGTCTATTTGTTGGAGGGGGCAGCTCTTACACTTGAACATTGGTCGGCTTAATTGAGGCGCTAGGCGTCCGGGGAGCAGTGAAGTCGGAGGCGGCAATCAGGGCAGCGACAACAAATGCGACGGTAGTGAAGAAGCCGAATACATTTTGTATCCGGGTCAGTGTGTTGTACATGGTGGGCTAGATCTGGTCCCCAGAATTGGGGAAGAATTGGGAGGGGGGAGAAATAATTTAGAGTTAATTCAGATATCGGCCGACGACATATAAGTGCTCCCGAACTTGGTCGTCTTTAAAACAGTTGTTAAATTTATCTTCATCCCCATTAACTTCCAAGTTAAGATCAGATAAGCAAATGTGAGGCCACGTATTGGAAGCTCCAACGAGAATCCCTTATCGATAATTCCTTATCGGCGCTTATCAACAACGCCAGCTTTGTCCCACTTCTCGGCCCCCACTCTGCCCCTTTTCAACATTCTCACTCTATCCTGATTACCCCTATTTCTTGAGGCAAATAGTCTTCATATTGGATGAGAACGTATAATATATCAAATATTCATACTCGGGCCCTAAAATATCACGAAAAGCCTCCGACCACCGACCTCGTCCGGGATTATCCATCTCCTTCATCCCTCCTAGTCTCTACTACTATAAGTGCTTTCTTGTGTCTGAATCTCTCGAGCAGTGTAGCCTACGCATCAAATGGCATAGTGCTCGGGGTGCCAACTCTATATATATATGCCTTTAAATGATACCACTCATATCACGTTTGCAAGCTTAGCACCCAGCTGAATATCATCGACATCTCCTATTTCGGAGATTCTGCAGGTTGAGCAAGCTTGGGTTCCTCGCGACGGTAGGCGCTGGCGAGGTCTGGTCCCTGCCATCTAGCTGTTAACATCCTCTCAAAAAGTGAAAAAGTGACGGGTGTTTGTGCCCACCCATTCTGAAGCATGGGCATCTAGAGGAGCAAGCTGGAGTGTACCGTCTGGAAGCACCATGCTCCGGACACCTGGAGCCAGGAGTAAGTTCGCCAGAAGAAGATAAGACTCCATGTTACTAAATCGACATCCGTGACGTTGTCCCAGGTATATGACTTTGACAGGGAATGTGAATTAGGAGGAGCGGAATATTTTCCAGCAGCTCTGGTTAGGTAAATTCTAAAGATGCCAGAATCCAACGAAGAGGAGCGGTTATATGTTCAAATATCTGCTACAAACTCGGATTTACCTGTTCGTATTTATAATTAAGCATGGTAGATTCTGAGGGCCGCATGTTGTAGAAGAGGTAATTGGCATCTTAAGTACATCGATTTCGACTACTGATCATTAGTATACGTCTACTCATTCCCTCCTAATTGATCATCGCAAAGCGCGTGGATATTTCCTCATAAAAATTACGCAGCCAAGCAGCGTTTCTGGTTTGTAGATTGTGGAAAGGATCAGTCTTGCAGCGAAGATCCCTTTAAGTAAGTACCGGCCGGATATTGCAATTATCTACCATTATATACGATCTCGCTCCCTCTACTCGTTGTTTAATCAGAAGCAGTGTCTTAGGTCAAGCATCTTAATGTGACTGAAGTTCCGGTATTCGCAATTAGGTGATAGGTCATACGAGATGTCAGTTGAAAAACGGTTTGAAAGCTATTCACGCACCATGGACTTCGACAACGTAGATTTTAGAAGTACAAGCTACGATACCCAAGGTTATCCTCCGAAATGCCAAATTACAAGAACAATATCCCAGGAAATAACTGCGCCGAGGTAATGATCATCGGGATAATTACTAGGCTACCGGCTATACAGGGACCGCGAGACGATCATTACGACTACACTATATAGGCGATACTGAGGACTGGACAAGAGTTCAGAAGGCCTAAACAGGAGTATTGTCACCTCCAACATTCAGTTCAGGTACGAAGGAGCATAGGCCTATCCACCTTGCACGTTATGCTGATCAAGTCAATGACCAAGGGAAGACGACTCAATTACGTGTTAACTCACAATACACGGATGTGCGGCACTAATTCAGCTCTACCCGAGACTCAAACTCATATACACGAAAAATATTCTAAACTTACTAGATGACAGAGGCCATGCCGAATAAGCCAAGCCTACGTCCCTGGTTCCTCGTCATTTATTTAATATATCAAGATTTACATACCCGCAAAAGTATGAAGCTCAGTGCCACAGGTATGGGTGTTATGAGAGTAAGAGTGCACAGTCCTAGCATGATAACATCCATTAATCAGTCTAGTTCCCATCGTCATCACACCTATTAGAAAAGGCCGGGCAACCTAGTTTCTGTATCAAAGGTATCTTATAATAACGTTGAAGCCATATTTTCATGATTCTCTTGCTAATACCCGTTCCCTTTACGTCTATTTCCCTATAGATCTTATCTCTTCAGCTTGAGGATCAAGGTAAGAAGTGACATTTCTTCGAGTAGGCTGCCACAACATAGTTGGGTGCATTCGCCGTTGCCAATAAATCAAAAGCAGAGTATATAAGCCCCTTTATTTCTCATTCTCTCTCACACACACTCTAGAAACCAAGGTCGGAGAATTCTTAGCTCTTTCCGAGGGGACATCCATTCAGGCATCGTTCCTTATAAAAGTGCTTGATCATGGCTCGTCCAGGTCTACAAATTTATATGCCCAAAAGGAGCACCACTGAAAGGTATCAAACCGTTAGTGCTAACTGCCTAACCTAGATATCTTATAGAATTTATAGAGATGGGACATTTGACTATAGGACGTGAAATCCTATTCCCGCTTGGCAAGAAGAGGAATAGTAGAGAATTTTAGAAGCAGGTGTGTACATACCATAAAGCAGAATCCACCAATTGCGAGACTGGCCAGATAAAATATGGCAGCCTATACGAAGGTTAGCCAGCGACCCCAGATAGCGAATAAGTCCATCTAGTCACACTGTTGACATGTGCATACTTCTATTCCACGCGAACCCTTGCTGTACAGCGGCGTGCAGATATACACGGTCAAGCCTAGGAGAAAGGCAATCATAGAATAAGCTAGTAGCATTATGGGTGCCTGCCACGTGAAGACCATGTTCCAGCGTATAGACACCTTAACGTTATGGACGGCAGGTTTAGACCCTGGAATCACTGCCTCTCCCTTCTCGCAATCGTCTACTTCTCCACCGCGGCTTCTGGGCTTAGCAGTCGTCATCAGCAGTGATTCGGGCGAATCCTTCGCGATGCGACAAATCATAGCGATCACCCCACTCGATGAGGAATTCGATACTTCTCTGGACAAGAATGACCTCGACCTTGCTTGCCTGACATTGGTAGTAGTGAAGATAAAGGATTGTGACGCCGAGAGTAGAATCGCGAAGAGTGATAGGACTAATGAGCAGTACCGCGCCGCCGGACCGATCCAGTGCTCAAGTTCACGGGGTTCCCAAGAGAAGCATCCGATCACAGCTGCGGAGAGAAGCGTGCTCTTATGTCATATAATCTTCGAATTAGATACCGAACGTAAATAGCTAAAGCATTTCGTATTTGGGTTCTCCTTCTCAAAAGGGGAAGTGATATAGAACGGTGCTGGATGATGAAGCGATACATACAGCTACTTGGACGAAATATAATTCATGCAGCTTGCGGTCCCGCCAGCTGGAAACCATTTCGGCGAGTTCGACTTCACTCGTCTGCAGTCTCGCGTGCGTTGCTATCGCATGGATGGGTAACAGCGTGTTCTGCCGGAAGAACCGGTAGTATGGAAGGGTAAAGAGATACATGGCGACATAGCCCGCTGACGAGGCTATAAGAAATGCAGGTTGTAATCTTCCCATGTCTCTTGAGTTAGAATGATATTTGTAAGGAGATTATAACTAGAATAGCACCGAGATTTATTCGCTAAGCTGATTGATCTTGATGCATACAGGACTGCGCCGTAGCCCATTTAATACACTTCGAGCAAAATAAATTTGATATTACCTAGGTAGCTATCTAGTCATTATCAGCGTTACACAGTAAATGCAGGCGTATGAGGCAGATTATTTAGCCCATTGTGGCTGTGACCTTGAGTCTTTTCTCCCAGCCTTGCGAGTAAAATGTAGACGCTGAAGTCCTAGCTAGGGCAGCCGACTATTGACAGCATAGGCATCAAACGTAGCCTTCATGGCATTCATGGTAAATTCACCTGAGGGCCTAGGTTCCCAATCATCCATTTGAATGCCGGCGAGGTCATTTGGCTGATTGAAGCGGTGGTACAATAAGGACTTGTCCCTTGATACTACGGTTTTCATTTGGTCATGTGTGCGTTCTAGGTTCCCGAGACGCCCAATGCAGGTTGCACCCTTAATTATACGGAATAATCGTGGGCCGTTCCGATGCTGACGATGGTACCAGGCTTCATGTTGCTCGGAAGCTGCTCCATAAGTCCGTCGTAAATCACCTTGGATGGATTGTTTGCATGTCCAAAGCCTCCATTCTCAAGTATCTCATGATAAGGCAGACCCCAAGTCTAGCTAATACAGGCGGTTAGCGGCATCGTCAGCTTAGAGTCCTAGATGCCACGTCTCACGGGGGTAATAATCATCTACCGCCAAGTCGCTCTCAGACAGCCCTGAAAGGCAATTTTGCGAGGTCACCGGCTAGAATTTATTTGCCTGGGTAGGTACTAGGTAGGTAAGAGAACTTTGCTCTACCGTGTCCAAGATGCCTTGTGAGATCAGCCTAAACTGGGTATTTTGGGAGGTCAATCGCTAGCAGTCATAGATTTATACACATCACGGGTTACTATGTACAGCACCCAAGTAGAATTACATGCCTATTCGAGGGATATCTCGAAATGTCGTCGACGACCATGCCATAGCCCCACCGTCATCCTCATTGCGTAAATGTCACCATGCTGGTGCCTTTCTAGCGGCCGTAATCCTAATCGTACACGTTTTCGCGGGTTTCCACCTAGTGCTCTTCAAGATGGACAGAGCTTAGCCTCGTAAGTCCAATATTGGGACTTATCGAATAATTCGTAACCAGTGCGAAAAGAAAGTCTATAATCATGATTTTGATGCAGCATCCAACCTGCCCGGTGACATCTGTGTCACAAATAGAAGCAGGGAATATGCTTAATAAGACAGGGGATGGGAAAGGGGTTGATACTGCACGAGATCTTCAGCACGCCAGTCCTGTGACTATTACTACAGTCCTAGTGCCGGATCGCCGGATCGCCGATATCGTGTATTAAGTGTGCAATGGTGGGAGAGGGGAGCTTCTTTGCTGAGGAGAAAGTCATCCAAATGTGAGGGAGATGGAGACTTAAAAAGGGATGTTCGGCGATGCCTGAGCGCCAAGAGCTTCCTGTTGTTCTTGCAACTCGTCACCGCTACCCTCGATACTAATTCCAAGGCCGACTTTGGCAGATTGCTAGCACGAAACGGTTAGAATTGGTACTTATTGCTTGGGAATTTTAAGCAAACTTACACTGAAGTGATCGACGTCAGCACAGAATGACATCATGACGGGTGGTGCAACACGCTTCTCTAGTATACAGCCCAACTTGCCCTTGGAATCGACCTGCGCTCGGAATGTTGACATGCGAAAGTCGTACTTGACGCCGACAGACGTGACACCTTCTTTCTGCAAGCCACCTCCCATGAGACCGCCGGGACCGGGCGCGACCTGAAGAGTCATGTCGACGCCAGCTTGGACCTTATCCGACAACTTCCGCCAGTACGTCGCGTTCAAGGCACCTTGGGCGTGGAACTGAGCAGTCGCAATCCAATCATCGGACTTATATTTTGCGCAGTACGATAGGGCAGACTCAGGGGGTTGGTTTAACGCAGCTCGTTGCCAGACTGCCTCAATACCAAGAGCAAGCTTGCGGGTGACTGACTGAAGATGGCTGAGGATGTAGATACCGGTTAAACCGCCTTCCAGATATGAGGGGTTCAGCATCTTGACGGAGGAAGTGAAGTCGCTGCCGGTATACTCGTGCTCAATCGAGGCCATATCCTGAGAGCCTATCTGAAATTGAGATTTGGTAACTAGCGAAGGGGTCCATCGATAGTTGAATCTCGTAGACAATAGGCCGGTATTATCCATACTTCCTTGGAGGAATACCTATCAGAGGATCATATGTATTAGCGCAGTTTTCATTTGTCGATAACGAAGAGCTCGACTACGAATTTACTAACTTTGTTGGTACCAAAGATACCCGCGAAGGCATACGGGTTCTGGTGCTCGCCCATCGCAAACTGATGTGAAACCTGGAATAATGGCGACAGGCTGACAGCCTTGGTGAGGTCTGCTCTTATGCCGGTGTGCATGTAGTTGTTGAGGGAGACTTCGCGCTGAACCTCCTTTGCGATCGTCTCGACAGTACCGGGATTTGACAAGCCGAGCTTTGCTCGTCGCTCAGAGAACGACCTGTATGCATCGGAGACCGCATTGGCTATAGGGTTTGCTGTGAGGAAGCCTAACGGCGATGACCGAGACGGCTGCGATTCGAGGCTGAAGGCCATGATGGAGAGCGGTGTCAAGGAAACTGACGTCTTTGATAAGGAATGACGACAGAAACCTGGCGAGATAGGATGATTACAAAGGGAAGAGCTGGATAATCAATATTGTCGTTTAAAAATTGAGAACTCGGTAAACAGTTGTGACGACGAATATTACCTAGCTTTCCAGGCCTGCAAGTTCCCGACAATTGGGTCAATGTGTCGTTAATTTTTTTTCGTTAGCTCGTAGAGGGCTCAAGAAAAAAATGATTATTGGGGCTTTGCGGCAGTGAGATCAACATCCTGGTTCATGAGGTCCCCACTTATGGTTGGGCGGAATAATCCTTGCGCCGTTCCCTAGTTCAACCTTACCTAAGTAGTGCAGACGGGAACCTAAACCTCCACTGAGATGCAGCAATGGTACGTACCTCCCGCATGTGACGTCCAGATAGATTGATCCTTCCCTGCAAGCGCCTTCGAAGTACTTCTTCGTCTTCACAGAAATTCTTGGCATTTTTCTTAACTGCGTCCAGAGACCATATCCACATAGGAACGGCCTATTCGCTTTCTTCTCTTCTTGGAGGCTTAATTTGCTCTCTGTCTCAGCTCAGCTCTTAAAATTTGGCGGGTTCCCAATCCTAGCTCTTTCGTCAGAGTTCCTATATTTCTGAAACTAGCAGAAGGCTGCTGTCTTTCTCAAGCTCACCTGTAAATCATCCTATGGCAGCCAAATCTTGGGAACCCTGCTCTTCATCTCACCCTTACGATAGTACTTCTTTGTTCCATGGTGAGGTCTTATACTCCTAACCATAAACTCGAAAATACTAAATTCGAAGCGATCGCATTCAAACCCTGGCTTTCATAACCATCAGCCGCTTTTTCAAGTTGCCTCTGCAAGTGAAAATAAATTGCACACCTATACATACCTTGGCACGCCTGGATCCGCGAGCTAGTGTAACCGTTGCTGCTGCTCTTGGCAAAGTAGACGATTCAGGAGCAAGGACTGCTGAAGCAGGTCATTCTCGAAAATGGATACATTACTGTAAGTGGAACGTCCTTGCTTGATGTGTTGTCTTGTCATTTGGGCGCGCTTGCAATACGTCGGTACATACGCTCGAGCCGAACGCCAGGGGCAACACAATGGTTAGTTTGTTGCTGTGTTCTTTCCACAGGACGGACGTATACAGGATCTACCATAGCCTCTTGAGTAGTCCGAACACAAATCTGGGGAGGGCATTTTTCGGTAGGACAGGATTTGATTCCTGTCAAGCTTATAATCTACATTACATGACCCCGATTGTGTTCACTTGATCCCTTTCTAAAGGACGTACAGCACCAAGCCGATTGCAGCAGTATTTGCGGCCATGAAGGAATCTATCACTAACTGTACCAGCACAGCGGATATCGCCGCGAATGCACCCAGATACCGGCGGAAGAGCAGTACTTTCATCGACGGCATTCATGATGTTCCCGAGGATAGCGATAGGGCTCCAGCCCAGCTCTATAGCACTATGTCCGGAAGGCTCTTCCACTCCGGTCGTATTGCAATCGTCATGGTGGGACTTCCTGCTCGAGGCAAAACGTAGGTTGCAACTAGCCACCCATTTTGCAATCAACCAGCTGCTGACGTCCTTTTAGGCATATTGCTGTCTCGTTAGCACGGTATCTACAATGGTACGTTAATCGTCCCCGCATGACGAATCTTGTCTCATGTGTTCTAGGTTAGGCGTCAAGACGCGGATTTTCCACCTTGGTGACTACCGTCGAGCTACTGTTGGGCAAGGTGGTCATGTACCCGAGGACTACTTCTACCCTAATGCTTCTCCAGCTTCTGTCGTTTTACGTCAGAAGATCCTTAAGAAATGCCGTGAGGACATTTACGGTTGGCTTAATCATGAAAATGGCCAAGTAGCAATATATGACGCAGTGAATCCTACTGCGAGCGGCCGTCGCTCGTTAGCTAAGGAGTTCGCGAAACACGACGTTCAGGTATGCAATGATATCTAGAAAGAAAAAAAAAACCTAGCGAAGAACCACGATTAACAACGTCGCAGACCTTATTCCTGGAGTCTTATGTTGACGATGAAAATCTCCTTCGGGAGAATGCCCGTAATGTCAAAATCGGCTCTCCTGATGTATGCTGCCCAGGCTTCCTCTACCTATTTGGCGCGCAACTAATGTATGTATGTCTTTAGTTTGCTAATATGGACCCTGATGAAGCCGCCAAGCTCTATTTAGAACGCATGGAGACCAAGATACCTACCTTTGAAACCATGAACGAAAAAGAACTCAACTATATCAAGATGATCAACGCAGGCCAGAAATTCTTCTATAATAACGTATCCTTCAACTATCTCTCACACCGAATTGTCTTCTACTTGACTAACACCCACATCAAATCTCGAGCGACATTCTTTGTCCGGCCCGGCACTGCGACGGAAGAAGAAAGTTACAAAGCGGATGCGCCGTTGTCCGAGGAAGGGATGAAGTATGCTAGGGTGATGACCGAGACGGTGATCAAGCACCGTGAACAAGAGCGAGCCGCACGTATTGCGCAGGGCGGACCTGATGTTCCTCTCCGTCCACTTACAGTGTGGTGCTCAACGCGCATGCGCACTCTTCAAACAGCCGATGTCTTCAAGGAACTCGGATATAAGGTTCGCCAGCGTAGCCAGATGGCTCAAATTAACCCAGGGGTTTGCGAAAGGCTGAGTGAGCGCGCGATCCGCCGTCTATACCCCGAAGAAGTTGAGAAACATGAACTTGATCCTTATCATCATCGCTACCCGCGCGCTGAGTCCTATCATGACCTCGCCGTACGACTCGAGCCAATCATTCTAGAGCTTGAACGCGAGCAGAACGATTTGTTAATAATCGCACATGAAAGCGTTCTACGCGTCCTCTATGCGTACCTCATGCACTGTAGCACCATGGACATTCCAAATCTCAAGTTCCCACGGAACGAGATCATCGAGGTCATCCCGGGCGCATATCAGAACGATGCCAAGCGTATCCATATTCCAGGTCTTGACCCCAGGACCGTTCCTGGATCTCCCGAGGATATACGTATTCCTGTACCAGATAGTGGCTCTGAGACCCCGGCGCCGCTACCAGGCGGTGGCCTTTCGGCACCTGCGGTACCCCCCATCGTTATCGAGAAGCCGCCCGAGAAGGTGGTTAATACGGCAGCTGAGGCCGTAAGGGACAAGATCGCAGACGAAGATTAGGTTACGTCGAGACCTTACACAATTGCTTGCGGATCTAGCGGCACTGACTCTAGTACACTCCATTGCATGGGCGTAAATTTAACTAGGGTACAATAGGTACATTCATGAATAGAGGATTGTTATAGATTCTGTTGCATACCTACTGGCTGCCATTTGTAACGTGCGTAATAGGACTAAGTCATCAGGAACAAGGGATGGGAGTTGCCTTTAAGCCACTCGTATCATCACTATTAGTACCTGTTAGGTATTTCGATACTACGTTCATTACAGGTAGGTGGGAAGTTGCAAAAGCAATATTTTCAGTCTTATGCAAATATGGGTGCCAAATGGAGATGATACAGTATGCATACCCACCCCGGGCTTTCTATGAGCTTTATATAGATTGCGCATTCATATTCAGAACCTCGCTAATAATGATTTCAAGATGTGATATTATACAACTTATGTACCTACAATGTTAATAACACCACTTAGTTATATATAGCTAAAAATAGGAGGCTGCGGGCTTGTCTTATTGCAGTCCTTTTATGCCACTATGCGTGTGAGCCCCTAGGGCTAGCTTAGCTGCTGAGCCCGTTATGAAGCTTACAACTGAGCAGGCGTGCCATTGTAGATGCGAATATCATTTATTAGCTCCAATATCCACAAATATATGGTAGCCCTGATCCTCAGAAGTACTGGAAAGTAGCCTCTCGGGGGATCGCAACATCATCCGCTCCGCCCCTATAACGTCTGTCTGCCTTCTCCGCGTGCGAACAGTACCGGGGTTCATCAAACGCCGCGGTTCTGTCATCGCCTCGGACGAATATAAGGCAGTCACTATAACTCTCCAAGCTTGGGTAGAGGGGAATAGTATACATATTAGGTAGTCGCTGTTCAGTTTTCATAATTTGATAGGATAATTATTTAGGATAGCACATATACACTATCCAGTTATTGGGTTATAGTTCACAAAGTAAAGAAGACTCCGTATCATTAGTGTAATTCTTGCGCAATAGAAAACTCGAATCTTTCTACGCGTACATCTGAATTTCAAGAAACGCCGTCTGAATGCTGTCCAGTGACCACCCTTCTAGCGCTCCGTGATAATGCAATAGTTTCAGAAGGAATGTTCACTCATTACCTGGGTATGCCGACGAAACCGCCCGTCGTTTTCTGAGTTCCTTGCGACAAATCTCCTGTATGGCCAACGCCTGCCGGGTATCTTGTTTCTTAAATCAACCAGACCATTCCAACCACGTAAAAAAGTACCATTACTGCACTATAACAACCAAGTTAGCACAGGTAATACATATAATTTTCAACGCTTTAAATCAAGGGCAATATGGGAAATGGATAGTAGGGTATACTCACCAATGCATTCCCTATCCGGCATATTTATCTTCTTATTATCCTTCGCTTTTCCTTTATCAACCCGATTTTTTGACTTTCCTCTCTTCTGTGTAGGAGTTGCATCCGGTTCGTTTTCTTTCGTGGAATCCTTAATGTTCTCAATAAACTCGTAGTCGTCTTCGGTTTCTGTTGAAGTCGAATCTCGTAGTGGTTCCCTACTCGTTTTCATAAAACCTCCGAATCTTGATACTGTCAAGCTCTTGCGGCCTTCGCCGGCTTGGCTTTGAGGTCTGCTCTTGTTACCGCCTCTGAATCTTGCAGCAGCCCGGGTGAGCCTTTGCGCCGTAGTCTCTTCTCCAGGTGTGACAGCCGGCGAAGGCCCCTCTGATCCTGCCGCTGGACTAGGGTTGCTTGAATCGTTGTATATGCTGCTCCGGCGGGATACGCTGAGAAACCCGTCCTCATCCGCGAAGCTGCGACGTGGTGGTCGCTCGAGCTCAGACGAGAAGCGTACGCTACTATTGACCGATGGTTGAATGCTTGTACTATCAAAGTAGCTACTAGGTTGACGCGAAACTGAAAGCCTATCTTGGCTTTGCGCTGCTGATGTCTCTGAATTTGTCAAGTTAAGTGCAGCATCGTCGTAAGATGGTGGTTCCGCGTCTGTACCTTCAGTTGAGCTAGCCGCTACCTCTACTATCGGGACAATTTGATAGAATAGTAAGTAGGGCATCTCTTCCTTCAGCGATTGCTTGATGTCATCAACAACGGTCACGCGGTTTCCAACTGCAAGGTCGTCGAATTTGACCCACTGTGCCTCTTCATAATCCGGAGGAGGATCGTTGTCATGCCTGCGGTTATCAGTGAGAAGCTTAGGGGCTACGCGACAAAACGATATATAGTGTCCGGAATGTAATGAATCCCCTCGATGGCAGACTACAGATTGGAGCACAAGCTTATACTCGGCAGCAAGTCCACTTTCTTCCACGTGTCTCTCATCGACGATGAAATGCGGTAGCCTCAAGCTATCAGGAATGTCAATGTATGTATTCTGCCGCTTCATGTTGCCCTTCTCGTCCACCATATACCGCTTTAGGCAGATCCCGACAACTGGCCGCTGATTGAAATGTCGAGCAACCTCTAGATCGCTTTCTGGCTCTTTATTTGCTGGGGAGTGCCACGCTATAACCTAGATTAGCTTCAATTTGTCTGGATCAGGGTAGTAGAATATCGTACGTATTAGTCTGAAGAATTGCCATGCCGGAATCGTTACGGCTTTGACAACGGAGGCTGTCCTCTTGGCTCTCTGGAATAAACTCGCAGCATCAGATTCCGACGGTTTGCCCTGCTCATCGAGCACGACTCGCTGAATGATGCTTTCCGTTCGACTCCGATGTGGCCGCATGACCGACTGGGATCCTGAGGATTCCCCTTCAGTATCCGCTTGAATATTAAGGGGATGGGAGTCCGAGGCCACCGTCCATCTTCGTTCTAAATATGGGCTGCCATCGGTATCGTCTTGATCTTGCTGATCTTCATTTGTAACAACTCTGATGGTACTTCTAGATTCAGTCGAATTCATGGGAGACTGACAATTTGGCGCTGTATCGGATCGTTCTCCTGTCTTCTTCTCCTCGAGGCTGTCTCTGAGAACATCGACTTGCGAGTTGAAGTATTCTTCTAGGCAGTCTTCCAGCCTAATTCCCTTGCCGTCGGTGTCCGCTGGTACGGCAAGATTCAAGAGTCTTTCATAGACAACTTTGTGATCGGCATCGTCATTTTTGCCTTGATGAAATAAGTCGACTTGTAAAGTAAGGAGAGGGAGCTGAAGAGTCTCCGTAATAAACGCAAAGGCTTCAGACGTATCCTGCTGTTCCAGCAATTGCGCTTCTCTCCAACCACATGCGGCCAAGGCGTCTTGGATATGTTGTGTCTGCCTGATATCAGCCCTACCGAAGTATCACGGGCTGAAGAAAGCTACCTACCATGTCTGTCTCAATCAACTTTCCACTCCTCAACATATTCACCCAAAGTCGCAGTAACGCCGCCAATTTCCTCTGTGGTTCATCCATGGAGTCATTCTTAAGCATACACTCGAAAGATTCAAGCTTGGCGAACATAGCAAAGAGTAGGGAATCGAGATAGCAGGTTACATTGCCTCGATTTTCAGCTCCGAGCATATGGATAGCCGGGTTGTAGCTAAGGATCTTCCCAGAGAGGGATGTCTGCTGCAATGACAGCAGCTCGATGGCCTTGTCCACATCGCCGGATGAGTATTTAGAGTTGAGCACATATCGAATCTGGTCATCGTTTAAGACGGGGAAATCTAGTTCGGCAATTCGTCGTCGTATGTCGTCGATCTGTTCGAGTCAACGATCAGGCACCTGAAGCGCAGCTGGATGTCGTGTCTTGTGTTGACGCACCTTGGCCGTTTCTTTTTCTTGTTCCGTGTCGGCATTGGTCGACTGTCTGGTGGACTCTGGTCTGAATAGAGAAAAGAAGGCTTCGGATGATAGAGGGCGGTGCTAAGAAAGAAATGGGACAGTCAGTATTAAGATGGGTAGTTGATAGACCGGATGTTACCTTATGGGTAGGGTCGGACGATCTGCCACGACGGTGACCATTTTTCTCGCGGCGGCTCAGAAACTTCCTAGGAAGGCTGGTCTTCGTGGTGGGGTCTCGCATCGTAGAAATAGAAAATTGCCCGAAGGACCAGGTTCAAGGAGTGTAAAAAAGAGGCAGCAATCGTTGATGATTTACGATTCGCAACGACACAACCAAACGTCAATCATCTTTAGATTTAACAATGCCTCGTGCGATGCCAATGAGCTACTCCTTCTCTTTCCTTTCTCGGCCAGAGTCGATGGGCTGGACTGCTAACCACAGATAGATGGGGCGCCAAGGGTCGAGAATCGAAGCGTTTAGGTTAGAGTCTAAAGGGTTTCGTAACAACTTGGTGCTAAGGTTGGAGGTGATGGTGAAATAGAAGAGAATCTTTCATGGTTTGATATAATGACTTGTTGCAATTCCGCCTTTCGAATGAATGAATATGAGGACAACTTGAGCAGCAGGGGCAGTTTGCATCGGCCAAGAGTCTAAGATGACTTGTCGTTGAAAGTAGCTTGCGTAGCTAAGGCACCACAGCACAGGGCGGCATGCTATGCGCTGCGTTGTACTGCGTAGTATGGAGTGACAAAATGTATGCGGTTCGCGTCAAGGGTCCAAAAAAAGAGGATCATAGAGCGATTCAAGAATGGGTCGGATTGCGTTTCCTCTCAGATCATACTTTATATAATCAGATTCGCGTGATGCAACCTAGGGAGTTTTTAAAACCACGAGCGTCTGTCAAACATTCCTTGGGAGATGTTTCTCGAAACTGGATAGGCAGCACACTAAAAACCAGGACAGATTGTGTAAGTCGACGGAAGGGCAGAGACCGAAAAGGCGCAAGAAAAGCGGTACTTCCTTCTGTGTACCTATGTCTGCCCTACATAGGTACATACTTTTGAGAAAGATTACATAAATGTACTCCGCCGTTTATTGAACATTGAAGTTACCTATATTTATACTAGAGTAATAAATGCATGGATGCGTATAAAATACGGCGCAACTACGCTGGACCCTCAGAACTTAAATGTGTGACAATATTTAGAAGGGGTAGTGCAGATTCTTGAGTAGCACCTGGCAGGTTTTACGGGACTAGAGAAGCTAAGGAGACTAATCTGTTCGGTACCTCGACAGCACGGAACCTACTTCCTTAGGGAGAAGTCTAGAAGGGTCATTCTCCATCTTTATTGGTGGGACTAGAATGTTGCAAGCGGGATGCTTGGTTCTTTCTGGCCCTGCTGCAGGCGATCGAATGAGATCTTGCTTTCCATTTTACGACATCACCCTGATCACCGCCCTGATCACCGCCCTGATCACCTAAAGTTTGAATCCTTCGGCCGACGATCTCTCTGATCAATTATTCACAATCCTGAAAGTCATGTATGCAAGGTATGGATTGGTTAACTATGTGAGGTAGGTATGGAGCAAATACAATCATGGCATAGATATTGATACATAGATATGGCCGAGCTGTTACCTAAGGCGGAATATCTCAAATACCAGCTAAGCGCAGGTTGGTAACGTAGGAGACAGGCAGCTACAATCCGTTTTCAGCCTCACATTTATCAGCTGTCATGTCTCGTGATACGTTTATATACATGCTACGTAATGTGTACATCGGTACCTATATGTAGGTCTCATGCTGCAGACAGTCATAACTACATAGTACGAACAGCCTGAGCTGTGATGCATTATATACCTACCTAAAAGGGGTAAACTAGTACCCGTAATCATGGCACCTATGAGCGGATGGGTTCATCAGGTGATCGACGTGCCACCGAGCAGCTGGCGGCACTACAGTACTGTACGTATGGTATCCTAAGTCCTCTTATGTAACTTCCGAGTGCTGACGTTTGGTGATGACATAGATGATGTACTCTTCCGGCAATCTATTTGGCAGATTGGGGTATCTATATGTAACTTGACTATATACTATATGTTAGCGATTCAAAGCGGCTTTCAAGATCTAATACTAACCGGGCGGCTAAATACGTACGTACCTAGATTGTTCAACCATACATATCTTAATACGTATAATATGTAGAAGTAATGAGAAAGTATGAAAATAAAATTTAGGCTTCCTTACGTTCAGTACTTACTTAAAGTATGGCAATCTCAATTAGTAGCTAGATTTCGTTCTATTGAAGAAGTCGTAAAAGATTCTTTTAAAGAAAGAAATAAAAATTACGGCCTATATAGCTACGAGCACCAATATTGTGTAGTATAGAGGCATTAAATTCAATGTCGGGACGATAGGTACATATGTAGGTATGTTATGTACCTAATACACCCAGTATATGACCTTGACCAATCGCGAGGCTTGAACACTGGAACTAAGGTGGTGTAACCATAATTAGATCCTAATTTTTTTCAGAGAAGCAGGGATCGGATATTAGCTTCTCCGAAATCTTTCACAGTGAGGGCTGGAGCTTGAAATTTCCACTCAGTGATCTTCTCAAGTCTTAGATGATCGAATGCGCGAAGCTATCGAGATCGAGAGTCGGCGTCGGTACGCGTGAACGCATCATGACGCCTCTCAGAGATGCGCCTCGGGCAGGCCGCCGGTTTCTCAGTGCTGCATCGCGGTGGAAATCTTCGCCGGCGAACCTTCAGAGATGCGTATCTACTGAAGCAACCCCGTCCGCACCGGTGATACCTGACATTGAGCAAGACTCTGGCCTAGCGTCGCCTATTGTCACGAGAGAGGACGTTAAAATCACGGACCCGCGGAAGAGAGCAAGCCGTAGAAACCATGAGCTTCCGCATGAGAGGTGAGCATAGAATGCGACTTGACTTGAATATAGGGAAATTAATGAGGATTCAATTTGTAGATATCGATATCATCCTCCAAAGTACTACCGAGGTCCCCTACACCCAGTCCAGCCGCCGCCGTCTTCGGATCCGGTTGCTCGAAACTTCTCTCCCGGACCGTTCAATCTTCCGCGATTGAAACAGACATTCCACTCAACAACTGTCTCCGACATTATGACTTTAATGTACCAGCATACGCCCCCAGGGACACCTGAGAAGCCTGAGAGGATACGGCTGAGGGAATGGGATGACTCATCACCCTACATGAAGAATCGTCCCAAGCGTGGGCCGCGAGGTCACGACGTTCTCTTTCCACTTGAAAAAGAGATCACCTGGCGGAACATTCCCGAGATTAGGGCTGTGCATCTAGCTATGTACATGCCAAAAGCAAAGAAGAACCCGGATCATCTTATCGTCGGAAGGTCGGTATTGCAGACTATCACAGGCGTTCGCCCCGAGATTACGACGACGAAGACTAGCGTTTCCCAATGGGGTATTGTCAAAGGTGACAGGACGGGTGTAAAGGTTTCAGTATGGGGGGATCAGGCCTATGAACTTGTAGACAAGATGATCCACCTAGTATTCCCTAAGATCAAGGATTGGAAAGGCATCAGTGGTTTGTACCCCAGTATCTATCTCGAAATACAAAGTTAGGTATTAACAGAAGTCTAGGCACCACCGGCGACAGCACTGGTAACATTAGCTGGGGCTTCGAACCGCAAGATATGCAGTACTTCCCAGAAGTCGAAGCTAACTACTCTGTAAGTTCTAAGGTCTTAGGCAGCAAGATTAATTATTAACTTACACGCGTCCAGTTATACCCATCCAAGATGGTTTCCGGGTGCCGAGTTACCCTCGAAACTACGGCAAAGTCTGATAGACATGCTAGAATACTCTGTATGAGTCTGGGCATTCCGTTCCACGGCGAGCTCGTGGATTAAGGGCTAATAGGGCTCGCTTTTACGACATGTACATATATCAGTCACAACAAGAAGATGCCAAAGACTGTAACACAGCTGTACCATACAAAACATCACAAGTCATGACAATTACGATTAAATGATGTGTATGTAATTGTCTGTCATTTGAAATCTGTGACTTTCCCAAGTATTATCGTAACCGCCGAGCCCTTTTCCCCCCTGACCCAAATTTGCCCGCCAACGCCGATGATGCCATGGATGTTATTCCCCTGTACCACATAAGCATCGAGAACTATGCATTTACAACCTTGTTCTTTAGACCGTTGATCAGTTCGTTGACCGCATCCATGTCTGTTGCGTCGATCCCCTCTTGGACGTCTTCGCCCCTCTTCCGTAACTCCTTCGCGGCGACGTCTAAGGCGGGTTGATAATTCCTCACCGCAGAGCTAAGCGCATAGACAGCTTTGCGGCGCACGTCTTTTGTCTCCTCTCTATTATCCACAACGCTCTCCTCCGTCGTCTCATCTCCGGCACCCGTGCGCTTCTCCATGGGTAACCGTTCGCCGAGGGCCATCCCCACGAGCTTCTCGACGCCGCCTAGTGCAACCAGGCGCTCCTGGCTAGGCGCGTTATTCTGGACCGCAGTGCCAACGCACCAGGCAGCCATGAGCCTTAGCTGGTCCTCCTCGTGGCCTAGAAGCTCGAGTAGCGGGGTCCAGAGGCCGAGTTTAGATAGTAGATTAGCGTTGTCAAGCGACTCAACTAGTTGCTCCAAATTGTCAAAAGCTGTCAGCTTGGACTCGAGGGTTACTTCCGGGTCTGTCGATGTAATTGCCGCCATAGATGCTTGCATTAATTCGGCGTCGGACGGCGCGCCCATAATTGCGGCGAGCGCTTCTGGGTTGAGAGTTGTTCGTGGACCTGTGGACTCAGGCGCTGAGGGGTCTGATGGTGTTGAATTTTCGATGCTCCATTTTAGGAGCTCGTTTAGATTCTTGTCCATTGCCATTTTGACTTTCTTTTACCCTTGACGGGTGTTGCTCTGTACACTTGTTGCGAAAGAGATTTTTCTCGTAATCAGAATTTGTGTGCTTCTTACTTTCTGGTGAAGAGCTAGGAATTATGCAAGGTGGGATGTTGGAATTCGGTAGATTACGTCGATTTATGCCGTTTGAGACAGGGTTTTGAATACTGGGCGATCGATTGTTCAATGTTCTTGATAATTGAAGATTAGACTTGGATATTAACGTAGAGATTGCAATAAATCAACAAACTTCTAGATAGCGTATTCAAGTAGTATCGAATAACGCTAGATATTTCTCTGAATTTGTTCGCCTAACTACCGAATTAGGCGTCATACAATCTTCTTTAGAGATCTCTAAGATTCGCGAAGCTTCAACAGGGACAGGGCTGATAAGATGGAGACGAAATAGATAATCAACCAATCAGAGCGAGACGGTATAAAGAGTAACTGAAGTTCGTTCCATCAAATAGCTAAGGTATTTGGGATGGGTAGAATACCTATAATATTAATAAATTTCTAGAGGCAATCGTAATATTGTGTATAACCAGCATTTGAATTCACTATGTGTATATATGCCCAGTGTTATACTCACATGTTATGTTAGGTATGTATGTATATGTGGATTGGAGCTGTCTTGAGAAATTAAGCCACGGTCAAAGAGCTGCCCCGCCACGAATGCCCCTCACCCCGCCTTCGGTTTCTTGACCGCCCCATGCACTGACAGCTCAGGATACAATAATAAATTTTCTAAAAAGTTGCCATGTTAATTACGACATTGATGAAAATGGTACCATACATAGGGTAAGAAGCTGTTATTAAATGTTATAGACATTAAACCGTATTTTCCTCCGTTTTTCTTCTCTCCAGGAGGTGCTGTGTTTTAGTCGGAGACAGCGAGTTTTATCCATAGGGCAAGTCGCAAAAGACTCTATAATCAAGAAAATGGTAGCAGCCTGATGCCTAATATAACGGCTCAGTGAGAGGCAAGGCTGGAAAGAAGAGGCATTACAAGCAAAAAAAAAAAAAAAAAAAAAAAAAAAAGCCGTTATTACTTTGCCCCTGCATACATACGCAACCCACTCGCCCCGTGAGATTGACATGTCTGACCCGGATAGGCGATGCCTGCTTGGCAATCGAATTTCCTCCAATGATGACAGAGATTTTTTGTTAATAAAGTCAAGCATTAACAGCTGTGAAAACATGATGTCTCTAGTCTACGTAAGTGTATTACCTACATACTGTGTACCAACATATGCTAAGCCACAAGTATTCATCATGGCTTATAGTGAGTGGACTTACAGGAATGACATGATTAGGTCTTCGGGTCTCGAGGTCTTTCTGAGGATGCCTGAGTCGTACCTATTCTTTCAAATAGAAAACCCCTGACTACATACCTAACTATAGTGAGGTGGGTTAGGTACATAGTCGCTCGGTAGTCTTGGCGGAGAGGTAAACCATGGGATTCTAGGTAATTACCTTAAAATCAAGATAAGAGCAGGCCAGGTCGTACTGTATACTGAGCTAAAGAATTATTGGGGATGTCTTCGTCAGATGCTGAACAATATGGGTGTCAGAGATGAGGTGTTAAATTCGACTGCCTAATTCGATCTATCCAAAGGATCCCAGCTAATCTTATATCACTGGCTTTGTGACGGCGGTGAAGGGGGCTATCTGGGGGTGTTGCTATTGTTTAAGTCGTGTTTGTGCGCGTAGACCAACTCATGCCCCTTGTAAAAGAAAAGGTACTTTGGTACATATGGCCTTCTAGCATCGCTGATAGGCGTACGTATTTTGTACTTAATTCTGCCCCGCCTCTTTTTTTGTTCGGCCCACAAGTTCTTCCCATAGACGGTGGGATCGGTGCATCAAACCAGCTTCGTTCCTCCCTTTTCTCCCACACTCTCGCCCCCAGAAGCAATTAACCTGTCCGACTTTCGACCTTAAAATCAACTTCCACTCAACAATCACCTCCTTTTCTCGTTGCCCTCTGTCCAGCAGACTTCGAGAAAACACCATCATCTTTGCTCTTCACGATCTGGGAATCGAGTGGGCTAACAGTAACAACCTCATTCTCTTCTTTTTTTATTAATCTTTCTAAACCTAACCTACATAATCCATCACAATGGAAGGTATGTCGACATCTCTTCTTGTCAAGCCAACCGTTTTATTTGATGCTCCAACAAACGTACATTGGCTAACATGTCTTCTACTTGCAGAGGAAGTTGCTGCCCTCGTTATCGACAATGGGTAAGATCTAGCCTCGTCTCACCGCATCCTGCAGCGCGCATCGGTCGTGTGGTATCTGGAACAAAATACAACCCAAATACCACGATTTCGATGTCGGGCTGCATAGTGTTGGAATACTTCGAGCTGACTTAAGCCTAGTTCGGGTATGTGCAAAGCCGGTTTCGCCGGTGATGACGCTCCCCGAGCTGTCTTCCGTAAGTGCCATCCTCGCCGAACCGCCCCCGCTTGAGCCCCATCATGATGGCTTCAAACCTCAACCGCTTTCTAACGTATAAACATAGCGTCCATTGTCGGCCGACCCCGTCATCATGGGTAAGTAGTACTCGCATCATAAACGAGTAGTAATATGCACGTAACGGTGTCTAACAATATGCCAGTATCATGATTGGTATGGGTCAGAAGGACTCGTATGTCGGTGACGAGGCACAGTCGAAGCGTGGTATCCTGACCCTGCGATACCCCATCGAGCACGGTGTTGTCACCAACTGGGATGATATGGAGAAGATCTGGCATCACACATTCTACAACGAGCTGCGTGTGGCTCCTGAGGAGCACCCCGTCCTGCTCACTGAGGCTCCTATCAACCCCAAGTCCAACCGTGAGAAGATGACTCAGATTGTCTTCGAAACCTTCAATGCCCCCGCCTTCTACGTCTCCATCCAGGCCGTCCTGTCCCTGTACGCCTCTGGTCGTACCACCGGTATCGTGCTGGACTCTGGTGATGGTGTCACCCACGTTGTCCCCATCTACGAGGGTTTCGCCCTTCCCCACGCCATTGCCCGTGTCGATATGGCTGGTCGTGACTTGACCGACTACCTCATGAAGATCCTAGCTGAGCGTGGCTACACCTTCTCCACCACCGCCGAGCGAGAAATCGTCCGAGACATCAAGGAGAAGCTGTGCTACGTTGCTCTTGACTTCGAGCAGGAGATCCAGACTGCCGCCCAAAGCTCCAGCTTGGAGAAGTCTTACGAGCTTCCTGACGGTCAGGTCATTACTATTGGCAATGAGCGATTCCGCGCCCCCGAGGCCCTATTCCAGCCTTCCGTGTTGGGTCTTGAGAGCGGTGGTATCCACGTTACCACTTTCAACTCCATCATGAAGTGCGATGTCGATGTCCGAAAGGATCTCTATGGAAACATTGTCATGGTACGTTTATTTGCTAAACTTCCTTCTTGAATCGATTATTAACGCGATGTTTAGTCTGGTGGTACCACTATGTACCCTGGTCTCTCCGACCGTATGCAGAAGGAGATCACTGCCCTCGCCCCGTCGTCCATGAAGGTCAAGATCATTGCTCCTCCTGAGCGAAAATACTCCGTCTGGATCGGTGGTTCCATTTTGGCTTCTCTGTCTACCTTCCAGCAAATGTGGATCTCTAAGCAGGAGTACGACGAGAGCGGTCCTTCGATCGTGCACCGCAAGTGCTTCTAAGGTATTTTAAGAGCGCCTCTGTCAAGCCCTTATGACCCACTTTGTACCTAACAGCGAATTAGCTATTTGAACACTTCGTGCCCAACAAATTCTCATGAGCCCACGATGTTTCTGATCGGAGCATGTTCTTTGCGCAGCTCCTCCCGTTGCGGGTTTATCCCTGTCGAAACTCGTATCTTCAAAAGGTTCTGATGGTGGTCAAGAGATTGGGGCTGTATTACTCCAAGAGAAAAGAGAATATGATGTGCTTTACTTTTAGGAGGCCGTTCAAGCACGGGATGGACTAGACAATTCCAGCCGAGGTTGATCATATACTACTTTGTTTCTTCGTTATACTAGTAATGAGTCTGTGAATAATGTGAACTGCGAGCCTACAAAAGCCGTTATGCACTGACCCAATAGGATGCCACGTTTTCAAAAGAGACTTCCAAGACTACTCGTGATAGCTTAAGGTGTGATATTTACTTTGAATCGAAATAGTCATGTTCAAGATTTGGTTAGGTTTAGATGGTAGACTTCTAGAATAATTCATGTCACTAGAGCGGAGGGTTGGCTCTAGGATGCTAGGCAGAGACTTATTTTTTACTCTCTTGGCTCTCTTGACTCTCTTGGTCTCGCAGATACTCCTCTTCGAACTCACTCTCCTCTTCTAGAGCATCCTGCTGCGTAGCCTTTGTTTGTTTCTCTTCTTCCAATTTCCGATACTTCCTCCGGCTCTTCTTGGCGGAGCTGGCTTTCTTCTTACGCTTAAATTCGCCAACCACAGCAGAGCGGCTCTGATCGCCGCGGGCCAGCTGATCGAGCTTATCAGCTAACAGCTGTCGAGCAATAGTGCGGTTCTGGCTGCGGGAGCGGGTGGCTTGCGACTTAACGACGATACCGGTTGGGAGGTGCTTTAGTTGAACCGCTGAGTTGGTTTTGTTCTGTGAGCCGAGCACTTGTTAGCTTTTACTTCGGTGTCCCGGGGAAGTAGAAGTAGTGACGTACAATCTTTTGCCCGCCGGGCCCGGTGCCTTTCACAAAAGACTCCTCGATTTCTTCTTCAGGTGGTGGCTTGGGGCGCGGCGGTAGGCTGGTATTCTTGAGCAAAGGGGAGGCGCCGGAGAACGACCTTAATGGGAAACCGAGGGATACCCTGGGACCGATAGAGGAGAGCAGGCTACGAAGAGGCCGCAGCAGCGGCGGCATTGTCGTGGTTGTCCCGCAGTATCACCGGCTAGAAATCGTGTCCGATAGAATTTTTATTTAAGCCATTGTTCGTAATTAAGTTGATTATCCCTAACGTTCTTCTGAACGTTCTTCTGAAGAATACGTATTAATTCCTTCGGCAGCTCCGGTAGTCAAAATCGAGTTACGAAACAAGCTTCAGAGCAACCGTGGATTAGTTTAATGTTCATACAGTAGTACGAGATATGCATATGCTGGGGTAGCTATCAGAAACTACCTAACGTGCGACGTCACCGGCACCGCCACACTTCGGATTGAAACCTTACCTCATATGATTAGCGTGGCAAGCAACCCATCAATCAACATTGAAGGTCTAGCCGAAGTAAAAAGGGGAACAACTGCCTCGATTTCATTGGTCCAATTTTCTTTCTTCCATATCACTCAGTGCAGTTAACCACTAAAATACCCTAGGTACCAGCAGGGATCTACCCAAATTCAGTCCAACCAGAGAAATTAATCCCCCAATTGCGCGTCCCTTTTTCTTCGGTGGAGATTCCGATTCAATTGAGGAGCACCGCGTGCGACAACTGGGCCTTCCTAGAAAGAAGGGGTCTCGACTCTCCAACGTCTTTTAACAACCCGGCCACGATAATTTTATCTTGTTTTTTTCTTCTTCTATTTCCCTAATTCAAACGAGACCAGTCCTTCAAACTACGAGTTCCTCTCTGTTTTCGCTATTAGCCTTGCATACGACCTTCTTTTAGCTCTAATAAATTACCCTTTCGACATCGAGAAATCAGTGACGGTCGTTCTCCATCTCCCCCTTTTTCGGCCACGCGAATCAGAGGAACGAACGCACCCACTATAGAATCTCGGTTCGGGCAGTAAAAGAACGAAGAAACGTGAAGAAAAAGGAAACATACCAAGGATGGAGTACTTGACGAAACAGCCTGAGAACCTCTCTGCACTCCAGCGGTTCGGTCGCTGGCTTCGACTGAAGCAGTACCAGATCGAGGTCACATTCGGTGTTTATATGTTTACACCGACTGAGAAGTTTTTATTTTGTGAGTCTGTCCGTTTAAAATTGCAATTGATTCGGAATTTTCGCTCAAAACCCTTAAGCGGCGTTTATTCTATGAAGAGATCCAGGCATAGGAGGGGTCGAATGGCCGCCGCTGAGCTAAAGAGTACATGTACCAATTGCAAGTCTAACGCGTAAACAGGGTCCGTCGTGTTCCTCCTATGCGGCTTATTGATCATTGCCACCGTCCTCTACCTCCCACAGCACGTCCTGTTCATCATCAACCGCGCGTGGTTCTACGTTAATGGCGGCGAAAGCGGCATAATGTCCAACCTTGTCGCGGGAAACAAGGGTGCGTTATCCTTGGCAACCTCATCCACAACAACCACTATGGCGGCAGCTACAGATATGGCCCAGTCAATGATCCGGGAGCTGTGATTACATACAAAATAAAGCCACTAAAAGGACCGTCTATTGTTACCAAAGCAGATGGCAAATGATGTAGTAATATTCTAATCAGTGGGCTTGTACCCGGTCTCGCTTACTTCAGGGACAGTGATATTTGGCGTTAACGTGCTTGAGAGATATATGGTTTGGCGTTCGGATCGATAGATTTGCATCAACGGGCTCGAGCGAATGTCCACAAGGAAAAAGCTCCTTTGTATTGGTGGCAGTCTAGGCGTCCGCATAGACGGGAAGCTAACTTCAGGGATATCCTTCGGAAAACGAATATATCCTAAGTGAGCTGTCCTCCCCAGCTATCGCCAGTTCGTCCGTACTCATTTGTGGTCTCCATGAGAGTTGCAGAACGGCCTTTGCGAGGCATAATCTATAGGAACTCGTCAGTAGGTGGTGTCTGGCAAAGCTAGGCCTAGGACACTTACTCCGGCCTTAGACTCAGCGTTGAAGATACGTTGAGGGATGTCACGTCAATCGAATATATTGAAATTTTTCCAATTTCAGTACCGACTGCCAAGAGTAGCGTACCGTTTTCGGCTGTACGAGGGAGAAAATCAATAGCTGTGACTGGGTGACTCTCTGGTATCGTAGTTACGCAAGTGATCCCAGAGTCCGCCGAATTGGATGATGCTTGTTGCCATATCTTGACTTGCTTGTCTCGACCGGCCGTAGCGAATACTAACGAATTAGTAGAAGGCGCCCATGCTGCGTCGAGGATCATTCGCGAATGCCCCTTAGGATTAGACTGCAAAAGTTTGTAGCTATGTTTGTTATCGCTGTCCCTTTCGAACACCACCCATTGCCGGTCTCGTCCAACACTGAGCAGGTACCTGTCATCAGGAGAGAATCTTAATCGTGTCGTAGTTAATGAATGCGCCGTGAGCGGCGGCTTTACCTCAGTCCATCTCTCCGTTTCGAACAAGCGGATGACGGCGTGGTTAATCGAGCTCGCCTTGCACGCACTAGCAATCAGAGTTCCGTCGTGACTTACAGCAAGGCAGGAAATTTCATAACCGTGTCCGTAGAGCTTTTCGATTTCGGGCCAGAGGGTGTGCCGAGAAAGGCTGTCCTCGAATGGCGGGTGGTCGATCTCGAGGGCGGATTTGCGGACCGTTGAGCCCGGATCCAGGGCGTCTCGGTCCGTCTCGGGATTGGTCACTTGGATCTCGAGATCGTCGTCGACGGCCTCTATTGCCTTGTTCGAGAGACCGAGCACCGGCATGTTGGCAGCGTCGGGCATAGTCTCGACGTTTTCCCCATTGCCGATGTCACACAACCTGCTCAGTAACTTCGCCACCGCCTTCGGCTCATCGAAGACGCGCATCAACTTCTCGTCGGCCCCAGAAACAAACTTGGAGTTCCCGAGCGAGTCGATGCAGTTCAGGTCGTAGCCGTGGATTTGCGGCCGAGCCATCTCGTGCCACGTCTTCTGGCCTGCCCCTTTATTCCAGCTCGCGTGCAACCGCGTCGTCTGGTCTAAGCTCGTGGAGAGCAGGTAGTCGCCATTCTTAGACCATGCTATGCCGGTCACGGCTCTTGTGTGGCCACTGATGCCAATGTGCGGGATCCACTGGCCCTGCTCCTTGTTGTAGTTCCATAGCCTCCAGCTACCGGTCCTGCCAAGACATGTCACCGAGCTCCCATCCGGGGACCAAAGCCCCGTCCAGAAACCACCCGCGCTGCCGGTTGCTGTCGTGGCACCCTTCTCCCTGCTAATCTCGCCGAGCCGTACAGTGGTAACCCATATACCCGACGAAGAGTCCGCTTCCCATATAGCCAGTGTATTGTCCGCGGAAGTCGAGAGTAACTGGAGTTTCCCAGTGGAAGGATCCGAGTACCATTTAGCGCTGTAGATCCAATCATCATGACCTAGTAACAGGGCCTCGAAGGTTATAGAAAATTCCTTATCCGCAGCTTTCAATCGATGGGCCTTATTTGAAGGAGATCTTCCTGGCAAGTACGCGCCTACGGATGGGTCGGCTCCATTGGAAGTAGCAGCGGGCAACTCTTTGCCTTGGTGAAATCGCCATAGGCGAACATACTTGTCCTGGCTTGCGGATGCTAGTATCAAGTCGGTTTCGGGGTTATTTCCTTCCCGTGTGAAGTCTAGCGATCGGATCCAGCCCTCGTGCCCCGACAGTGTCGCCTGGAGCTGGAAATCTGAGCAAGTTATAGAGCTTGCTACAAAGACCTGAACAATGTCCCTTGTACCTGCTACGGCCAGCACCAGAGCCTCTCCATCTTGACCGAGTGCGCTCAGAGCTATTGAAAGTGGGAAGAACTTCGGCTTAGTATTGATTGTCTGTAACAAACGAACTTCACTCCCTTCTAATATCCACACTTTTATTGAGGCGTCTGCTGCACCTGTAGCGAATATTCTGGCGGTCGAGCCTTGTAAGGTTTTTTCATGAAGAGTTGCTATGCAGTTAATTGAAGCCGTGTGCTCATGCACAGTCTGAATGCACGAGGCACCACTAGCATTAGCATCCACATCTGAAAATGCCCAGACTTTCAGACACTGGTCGTCGGCGCCGGAAACCAAATAGGTCTGAGACTCCCCTTCGAGTCTGGGCAGGAACTTAACAGCCTTGACCACATCTTTGTGTCCCGAAATGAGATTCGTCACGCCTCTTGGCGGTGAGTTCTAACGATCGGAAATTAGCAGGATAAATTTTTTTTTCTAGCCCATTTAGTCTCACCTACATGTGGTCGCCAGAGAGCAATATGTGAGTCAGCGCCAAAGGCTACTATGCCGTCGTCGTTCCAATCTGCTACAGCGGTGTGCCTATTGGCACCGGCGGAGAGGTACTCTATACCGACCTGGTATTTATCCATGTCCAGGGCTGCTTTCGTGTTTTGTTGGTAAATGTAACGGGAGATGGTATTTTTTTATTTTTTATTTTTTATTTTTATTTTTTTTGTAAAGACAGGCTCGTGATTGGATGGAGCTTCAAAACTCAGTTGAGAAGTCTACGTCAGCTGCCAGCTTTGACCTGCCAGGTGGAGACAGTAGACCTGACTCTGTGTAACGTACGTCAGTTTTCATTACATTCATTTATTAATCCATTATAGTTCGAGCTGATATCACAACCCCTATTAAATTTTTCGGAAGCACGAAATTTGAACGTATCTCATCATTTTAGATATCGACTCATTTAATCCCTGGATTTGTTGAAATTTGCTTATGGCACCCCCCTCGAAGTCAGCCCCTGATAGTGTTGAAGAGTATTGTAGGCAGTACCTAAGCTTCATAACAAATATATTCATAATCATAATTGTACCGGAGCAAGATTTTTACTTTGAGGGCCAAAGGAGATTATGCTATCAAATATCCAAGTATCTTCATCAATAGCTTCTATATCCTCTAGGGGTTGACATAAGGTAGCTAGGTTCCTTTTTTTCACAAGAGTAGGAGTTACATAAAAGGCAACGATTGATATAAGATGTCGGATCAGAGCTCAAATCTACATTGTTGTACTATATTCGAAAATTAGAACCAGAGTCAAGGACGTTCTCGCAAGCTAGTAGGTAAACAAACTCCTCTTCACAATACGACGCCGGGCCGGACCCCTGCTCTGCCTACCCCTTACCCAACATCAAATATCCAAAATAGCCGCCCTTAACCCTGAAGCTGCCTCGTTACCGCCGTGCAGAGCATATGTATGCCCGACCATAAACACGTGCGCTGCGCGCAGGCACCTGATCAAACTTGGGCGCTGATGGAGGTATCCACTGAAGACATTTCACTTCCCAACAGGAGGGATATCTCCTTTTCCAACCACGACCATTCCTGGCCGGTACCGTACTACGCCTCTAAGTTCTAGCCCCGGTACCGGTAATAATTCGATCGATCCGCCTTCCAAGTCTTCGTGGCGTCAGGGCTTGATCTCTCGGCGCCACTAGAGCGTTGAGGGCGTCTGCCAGGGCGACGATGGCGTACTGCGGATTTTATGCTCTTACGCCATGCAGTGCCGGCCGGTCCGGGTCGACGGCTACGCGTATCGTATCATGTGCATAGGTATAGGCTCTATGGAAAGGGGAGAAAGCTATTGTGCTTCGTACTTGGACAACGACGATTAGAAGACGGGGGGATTTTTCATCTACGCTGCTTTATCAATTTCAAGCCGTCTATCTGATGTACTGTCTCGGTTGTCATCCTATCCTTGCTGCTCAGCATAGCCCCATTCTATATGTGGCTACGGTAGGTGACACAAAATGCACGCTCTTAATTATTACGTGAGATCGTCAGAACCTTGATATGTAAGTTGAAAAGCTCGGTACTGTACGACTCGCCTGACCCGGGATATTTATTAGAGATGATCTGATTCCCAGGCCACTCGCTTATTGAGACATGCGTCTAGTAAATTAATTGGTCGCAGCAGAACACCCTAGTGAAGACCCAAGAACGGCTTGGGAAAGATACAACTATATTACCCTGCGGTTCCGGTAGGGGTCTCTATAATACAGATCTTTTCGATGGCCAAGTAGCGGCTTGTATTTCCCCGGCGTTGTTTTGAACAGGAGTCCTTCGGGCGACGGTTAGCACTCCGTGGCACTGCTTTTAGATATTTCCTGCCTAGCGATTGGTCATTGGGGACGTTGTTGGGCTTAGTTTCGTGTAGCTCTGTCCTGCCGTCTACGTGGTGCCAACGGAATAACCGAGTTGTTCCATCCTAATGGGTCTTGGTCAGCTAAAGAGCCTCACACTTAGGACTTTGGTGGATTGCTTAGGGATATCTTGGCCAGCTCTTACACGGACTTCTACCGTACAGCTCTTCTCCGAGATGTTCCCTGTCGGGGAACACACACCTACCTTGTAGCGCGCGTGTAGAGAAAGGCTTCCAAGCAGCATCTAATGACACGGCCGTGCCAGATATATTTCGTCGATGTTTAAAATGTCAGCGTCCACTATCAGTATCATAACCGTTTATTTTAATACCGATCATGACAAATACTGATAACCTCGTAGTAATACGCCGAAAAGGGATCTGAGGTCACGTCGCAACGACCTGCCGCGGCAGTGTATATGGTAGAATTCAAGCTGTCAAGAGCAATCCCACGTTGTTGTAATATAGGGCTCGCTGCTAGGAGCTGGCGCAATTCTTACACATAAGTTGAACCGTGCTAGATATTCCGAGGGCGAAACTCGGCCGGAACCCTCGATTCTGAATAACTGCCTAACGTGATTTACCAAGCCGCATCTTCTGGCTCATATCGGACCGGCATAATACAACCGTGTTGCAGGGCGACCGGACGAGACGCCGTGGGGCTAATACCCGTGTATAGTATTCGTTTTCATAAGTCATAATGAGACCTAGGGGACATTCGGAGATGGCCAATTAAAGAACACGGGGATCAAAAATCCTCAAGTGAAGCATATTAACGGAACGATGTATTGGTAATTTTTGCCTCCTCCCTCAAGCACTTATTTCCGTGTTGAGGATGTTAAAGGGAATCGGCATCTCCAGTCTTTCTGCATGCCGCGACCTTATAGTGTGGTAGACGTTGTGGAACTGGGACGGTCCACCTGTTGTGCTCTCAGATTACATGTACGAAACCAGAACGAGCAGGATCAACCGCCAGGAAAACCACACGTGCAGTGATGGCACTGGAGAAGTTGTTGTGGGTAACAGCCTCTCATATTGGATAGTGACGTTGCTAGAGAAGCGTATTAAGACTTCACCCAACTGCAGCCAGGGCTGGTTAGTCGGCTAACGTGTACAGTTCATGAGCAATATATATGCGTATTGCAGCAACAGGAACGTTCCGCTATCCCTAGCGCTGACATTCTGCTCGCCCAGCCTTCTTGTCAGGAACGAAATGTTTGGTAGGAAAGAACACCCGTACCCTGGTCATTGAGCGACAGGCCTGCCTCCTATAGCTATTATTAAGAAGTCGGCTTGTCGGGTTCGCCCACCTGCTTGCAGCCATAAGACTGTGTTGGAGGATGCATGTCGCTCGATCCGGAAGTAAGGCCCTGGTCCTCTAATGTCTACTGCTTCTCCTTTGCACGACACAGCCAGAATATTTTCTCATCGACTCTATACAAGCTCTATACGTAGTCTATGATCGACGCTCCCGTCGTCCTAGGGTGACGACAGATCTTGTCTAAGAACTGAAGCTTCATAAACCCGGAGCCGGGTCTCATCATAGGAGCCGTGCAGCCTGCACGCCCGTAAGCCACCAGCTTCCCTAAAGGCACCTTAAATTGCGCCTTGGGCCATGTATTGCCGACGTATCCATGGTGTGGCGCGGGCGAGAACACCAGATGGAGCATGGGTGCAGGAAGATCGGTATGCTATCTTTCCGTATCGAAAGGCGAGGAAGATGACTTCATCGCAACTTTCATGCACGGTGTGATATCAATCATTTCTTTCCTTTTCTTCCCGTCAGATGACGAGGATTCCTGCATCCTCCGAAGAGGTGGTAGGTGGTATCATCGTCATTTGTGACAGAAGCCGTCAATGCTGCACCTTCGTCCTGCCCTCTCTACCTGGCCTGTCTTTTGTGTCGACATCCAACTACCCCGCCTCGGACATTATTATGATTATTACCTACCTTAGTTCTTTAGTCCTTGTACGTAGTTAAAGCCGGGATAAACTGGCATATTCCCAAAGTGGAATGCGGAACCAGGGGGGGATTAAGAGACGACAAGTAGGATATGATATTTTCGATGAGCCATCTTGCGGCTGATTCAGGCTTCTCAGCTGCTCGAGATGTCTTCAAGTGTGTGCCGGTTAGCAAGAGACCTTCCGGGATGGCGATTGCCAACTCCCCAGAGCTAATGATTGGCTCTCTTAGAGTCGTTTCGCTTTTTTTTGGGTTGCGCGGCATTAAGCCGGATATCGTCGACCTCCCAAGAATAGCTTTACTGGGTTGCTGGGATAGATGAATGCTTGGCTTCTGCAACCTTCTATATTCTGTCTACATCGACGCCAGAGGTTTTCTTTAGCTTAAAGGTGCGACGCGTTGAGCAAGACTTAGCCATTCCGGTCAGGCCGGATGGGTAGTTGGTGCCAATAAGCCCTTATATTAACGCCGAAGAACTCATCATGCATCTCACCGAATTCATCCTACTTAGAAGTCCTGATGATCTAAAGTCTCAATTTTACATAGCGGTCTATTCATGGCACGAATCTTGTTAGCTGTAGTAGCTCAAGGGGTAAAAATCGAGAAGACGAAATCTGTGTCTCAAAACTGCAGTATCTGTGGCTGCGCCAAGTTTCCATGGTGATAATTGGTCTTGGCATGTTCACTTAACAATACAGAGCACTATTAAGGATAAAATGTACACTTCCGTTTCTACTCGGCTTGTACATAAGGGGACTGCTGATAGAAGTGGCTACGCCTCGACTTCGAGTACTAGTCAACATGATACAGATAATGGCTTACCTTATTCAGGATTGTCTTAGTTGTCCGGCTAACTGGCTATTTCCCGGTGCCGGTGTTGTCTCTCGGGGCGCGCATCAGCGGCTCCGCCCCAGTTAGGAATGTAGATCATCGGGGATAGGCAAGAAACCTCTTAATCCTCGTCGGTCTTCGTAAAAACGCGCGTCCGATCTATCGCAACCCCTACAGCCGTCCATGGAGCTTCAGCAAGGGACACCAAGTGTCTTAATTGCCGCGTGAAGCAAGACAGTCCATGTCCGTAGCATTAAATACAACCGCAAACTGTATAGTGCTAGGTCTAAGAGCAAGTAGTTCCCGTGCACCCCGACAGACGGTGGTCATTGTGAGGTATTCGGTGCTATAATGAAGCCAGGAAGGGAAGAGACCATAGCTGCTCATAGGACTCTTATCGCGGACACCATCACGCATTTTAATAGGAAGGCAGTATGTGACATGAATTTGTAGTGAGACTCATTAGGTATCGAACAGGCTGAAGCGGATGTATGAATTCGAACCCAAGCTTCATGAAACCAATATGCCGGCCATATCAGTGTCGATCGCAAATCCGAACCTGCCCTCGGCTGTTAATTATCAAAAAATCATGTATTGTGTGTTGAACAATCTGATATAATCGAATTATGCAAAGTCGGTAGGTCGACTTACAAATGCAATGCGCATAAGCAGCCCAGTTGCCCTCGGGGGTAGCTGCAGGAACACCATGATCGTCTCTGGCCCGGACTGAAAATTTTTTGTTGTTCACATGTGATAAGACTGATCGCATATGTTTTTGAGACTGCTTGGTTGACTTTTTCTGGAACCCGAGTTGTTCGAAAATATCTTGCGTCAGATCGAGCCACTTGTCTCCTGTTCAATATACAGCGCAAGACCAGTAAGCAGGAAAGAGAGATTTTCCTCTTTGTTGGTATTAGTGGTGTCATGGCGGTGGTATGTTTTAAGAATTATGTATGCAAGATACAACTTGCCCACCCGGACGGGAGACGAGCACGCTCACGTCCAATGTCCACGTCCGCGTCCGAGTCCGAGTCCAAGTCCAAGTCCAAGTCCAAGTTCAAGCTCAAGTCCAGGTCCACAGGAACAAGTGCGGTCTAGAATTAAGTTACCTAGTTGTAGCCGCCTAATCTCGGTTCATCGATGCTACCCGTGCTCATCCTAGATAAAGTTCCAGGGGATGGGGCCACATTGTGTCATGGTCGAGGGTCCAGAAGCTTGGGCGGCGGGCTTGTCTCGAAGCGGAATTGAAACAGCTTCGTGTGTTGCTCCCGAATATACGGATGTCATACCACAGTATGTGGACAGCCGCCTCAACAATTTCGTCTTACGGGTCTGGATTGCGGATACGTCATACTCGAAATTTGCGAGATAGCCTCTTCCGATTTGACAGCTCCTAAACTATACAGGATAGACTGAGAGAGCCTGACTTGGGTCCCTGCGGAAGCTAGAGATAATCGCCGCGTCTTCTGAGTAAGACGGAGACGCTTGACTTATTGCAGGACTTTCAAAACTCCACTTACATATACTCGTACCCTTCAATTTCCTATGATAAACATCATGTGGTAGTTTCGGTCCACGTAGTTTAGAGAGTACAGTTGTTTGAAAACACGGTCGCTCGTACCAGAAGAGACGAAATCGGCTAGTCATAAGTCGACTGATCCTTCACCGTCAAAGCATGTATGTGAGATTAGATAGCTGCAGCTATCCGTGACAAATTCGTCTCTACCTACGGTCGGCGATATAGAGCTTTGACTCGACCACTGGTGACCCACGCGAACAGCCAATACAATCCATCTAAGCCAGACGAGCTACCACGGACAACGTTTAAAAAAAAGAATATATTGTATATATGGAGATTCAACCTCTCTTCTTCACGGATTGGAAATTAATCGGGAGATATCGTGTCTAACCTAGAACAGGATAGCCGTGATGGTGAAGTAAGGAGTATTGCATTGCATGACGGAGTGAAAATGGCGGAAAAGATAAATTGCTTTGTTCCTGTTCCTCCCAGGCCGTCATATGTTTCCGAGTTATGTCGGTGGGATTACTACGTCTTCTGTGTCACGAGACACGACGCATCTCCGGTACCGTTTTTCGGAGTGGGCTTGGAGGCAGCTATCAGTTATTAGATGAGCCGTGCTTTCCGTGGAGTCGGTCACATGCTGGCTAGATCGCTTTGGAAAGGAGATCCAGGACCCAAAGCATTGCATGATCTTCCCTAATGAGCCTCGATGCGGCGGCAGCAGGAAAGAGCCCACTCGGACACAGGGCCATGTGTTCACTCCGGGCTGAACGCTGAACTTTTTTCTACGTACGTACATAAGGATACCGCTAATTTCAAATGCGAGCTCCTCTTAAGTACATCAATCGTCCCAAAGTAAGGGTCTAGGAGTTAAGTTCGGTCTTGGCACCTCTGTTTTACGACGGCAAGTTTGTTCACGTGGTATGTTATTTTTGTATTGGCCCAACTCTTTTCAGCAGTGGAGGCTCGAGAACCCTTTCAACTTTATTGGGCTCCTGCAAGATGTCTGTGATCAATCATAAAGATATGGTGGTAGTGGCGTAGAAGCCCTGCGGACGACGACATGAACGTTAAGGGTTAATAGAGTTTATTCGGAGGGAGGTACAGTCAAATACAAAGGTAGCAACCAGTCTTAGGCACTGGAACCTTAGAGCCGGGCTCATCACGATGACGATGTCGTCAGTGGCCAGATCTGGACCCTCGGGCGATATACAGATCGTGCAGCTTGTCACGGCCCAATTCGCCTCAATTTTAGCACCAGCATTGGGCCTGCAAGCACCTGAAAAGCCCGAAGCAGCTTGGCAAATGGCCTTCGTTAATATTTACGATTGGGTTGAAGACTGAAATATTGGAAAGAAAACAAAATCCCGTCAAGACAATACGGTTCTTGCTAGGAACGTAAAAGGACACTACTTGGTGATTTGCGGCTGGGTAGGTAGGTACGAGGCCGGGTGTGTGTGTGTGTGTGTGTGTGTGTGTGTAAAGAAGTGCAGATGTACATGGGTGGTTAGTATGCAGAACGGACCTTACTTCGTTGGAGGCTTTCAAGGAGGTTTGGGACGAACATGGGAGAAGATGGGACTAGACGAGTCTAATGTTAGAATAGGGTACCTATGACGCCGGCTGTTGATTGACTCGTCGGTTGCCTCCAGGAGACGGAGCAGTCTTCCGCACAACTTAAGTTTCCAAAGTTTGTGGCTAGCGCGTGCAAATTGAAGGTCTCATGACCTTTCTTTGTAAGGGTATCCAGAGCAGGAGTCCACCCCGGCCGTCGAATCCGCGTCCTGTCGTGTGTCTTCTTGCATACGCATTTCTCCACTAGCAACATATGGATGAACATATGTATGTACATACCTACTGCTGCTAAGTGCGACATGTGCGTTGCAGACCAGTTCGACCAATTCATGCGGTTGGTTGGTCTTGTTCCTGGCGGCACCCGCCAGTTGGTGGCATAGAGTTGAAAAGAAAAAGGGGTCTTGCTTGAATCTCGAGAGGCAAAATGCATCCCGACTTTCACACCCCTATCGCATCCTTACGACCAATTGGCCATCGTACTTCGCTGACGGGAGAGCTTGGATCGCAACAGAGTCCGGGCTAACAGGCTAGGTAGGTAAGCTTAATGGTGAACAATGGTCCGTCCAAGGATGGCTAACAGGAAGACGCATGGTGGAGCGGACGGATCAATTGGCCGGCACTAATAAAAGCAGAAAAGAGCTCCCTGGATTCTGACGTTGTCTCGCAGCAAAAAGTCTCATGATGTATTGACTTGTGGACAGGGATTTGCTCGCAAGCTCGTTCGTCCAACGGGCTTGTTAATATGTAAGTTGATACTGCTTACAGCAAGATGGTCTCGTCACCCTCAAGCGAGCGTCAATTCACTTTGGAATCCATCCGGCTGGATTCAGCAATTTAACCAGACACGCCAATGCCATCGTGAGGTTTGAATTGGACCTCTGTCTGTTTCCCATTCTTGGGTTTTCTATCTTGTCTAAGCTATTTCCAAGCTGGGTAAGGTACGTTTGTGGGTAGGTAGGGCACGGGGTCCTTACCCAGGTGGTGGAAGCACCCCAAGATAGTCCAAGTGCGGGGCATTGGCAATACAAAAAGCAAGGAATTTGTGGGAGATCCAGAAAAAAAAAAGGGGGACGAGGGGTTCTAAGGCGGGGAGAGAATTGCCTCCTTGTAATCCTGAATAGAAGTCTCCAGTGCTACATACCTCTTGGAACTATCGTACACCTGAGAGAAGTAAAATGCTTGATATATTTCCCAGCCTTTTTTAAGGAAGCCATTTCAAAGAGATCTCGTCACAATGGGACTCTTATTGATATGTAAATCCTCGCCCGAGTTACACGAATGACTGACCTAATGTGTTACGTCGGCGGTTATTAAATGATCAGAATGATTGAGTTTGATGATACATCACACAGAGCACCGATAACCAAGCAGTTCAAAGTACCTCATTACATACAAGTGATCTGTGTATACCTACATATATATATGTGTAGTTGAGTATTAATGCTTTTAATCATGATTCGCAAGTATCATTATACCTCTCAATACGTACATACCTCATATCCATCAATTTCATGGACATAGGTAATCATGGCGAGCCCCAGTTCTTATTGCTTTCAGTAGACAACAGAAAAGAAACTAATAACACCATGTGATAAAATACCGCCAGATACCCAGATCGCTGGTCCCTCTCCCTGCTTGTCTATTCGTATGTGTACGTACATGCATACAATATTCGAATCCCATCAAAATCTTAATAACATTGCAACTGGATACTCGAATAGCCAGTTAGGGGGCCCTGTCTTTGACCCTGCAGATTCGATATCTTTTTCCAAATTTTTTTTTTTTTCCCTCTTTTCACTTGACTTCGGTTGCCGAGTCTTGTTTAGCGCCCTAACTGTCCGTCTTAAGTCTGAACAGACCACATGAGCAAGCCCCAATTTTCCAACCCCCTGGCCTTTGCATATATACACACTGGTGTAAGTGTGCCAAGAACGAATGGTCAGCACTGTGGTAGATAGCCTGGAGGTATGTACCATACTTGCAACTAGGACTATAGGTACTCGAGTAAGAAGACAAAAGTCTCATAGTTGTTTTTTTTTCTTGCGAACTAGTTCTCGGTTCTTTCTTTTCTCTCATTCGTCATTCAGACATATAAATCAACCACCGATGACGAAGCAAGCATTTGAAAAAGACAGTAGAGGAGAGAGAAGAGGGGTGTTCACTGAATCAGTCTCGATACACCTATCTTCTTACACGACTAGCAGATAGAAAGGAACCAGTCCATAACCGATATAAATTGGTTCAAGAAACTCTCTCACTCACTTTCTTCTGAGAAGCGATAGCTTCGTCTATCCTAGGGTCATAACAAGAGAAACCGTGCTGTGCATACACACAGACAGAATATACCCCGGTATGTGAGAAAGGGCAGGTGTGTACTGACACCTCTCAACGAGAAACGAGAGCATGCCAAATCCGAGCCAAAGATATGAAATATACACCATCTGTTCCACCACGGGGTGCTTGTAAATCTAAGCTGTGATGCTATCATGAGCGTCAGAAGCACATTATGAATATCGAAGCCGGGGTTTTCGAGTTGATTATTGGTTATTCCATCTAAATCCTAATAATCAATCTTAACTATACCCGTATGTATTCTGCGTCGACCTGTGAGGTAGCGGTTCATTCTTAGAAGGAAGCCTAGCCCGCCTAACCATAGGGTACCTACATAGACTAATAACGTTTATTATTCCACACGAGCGCGTTGATTCGTCGGGTTCATGTACCTAACTTACATGCCTTAAAAAAAGCCGTATCTGGAGTGGCCCGAATCTGCGCGGCGACTTCTCTTTTATTTCGCACTCCCCAGTAGGTATTGAAGTTGCACCAAGCTAAGGAAGGTATATGCATAATTACATGTACGTACCTAGGTACCTACATGTAGCCCACAACCGACTGCGGCCGGTCGATGTGCGTCCCTTCTAGGATGCGACGTACTGGACGTACTGGACGTACTTAAGGTACTTCAGTACCTACATGTAGGTAGTGACTTTCCCTCCAGTTTTGACCCCTCCTCTTGCTTCTGGCCTAGCCATTCAAACACAACCATCTCCCACATTCATCACCTTCCACCTATCTGCCATCTGCCATCTACCTTACCTACCACCTTACGCACCTCTACGTATTTCTTTTCCTTCCCCAACGTCCCTCCCGCCGCACTTCGTCGCCACTTACCAAGCGTGTGTAAGTCTCTACTGCTTGTTATCCTCTTAAAAGACTGGTCTTCATCAATCTAAATGCCGCCTATACACTCATATTTCTTTCGGCCAACTAATTGCAGTGTTGCAGCATTCGTCGTTAACTTGTATTTGAGGTAGTCGATTCCTTTTCCCAGCTCATCATCCCACAAGGTGAGTCCACTTCCTACCTGGTATACAGGATACCTAGCACACACACAGTCTCCCGCCACGTTCAGTGTTCGAGATTCAATGCATCACCTTGACAATACATGCTTTCCTGACCAACGTACAAACATCTAAAACTTTACCTACCCGACCCCCTTTCCTTTACCACAAGCCTGCCTAGTCCTATTCTTATTTAGAAAGTACCTGAGGTAGCTCGACCTACTATTACTTCACTGCGGTGGACACCTAAAAGTTTCTTTCAAGTCACGTTCCGTCATTCGACCACCTGCAACCCCGCCAGAATCCCTACCTACATAACCTCCGCCCTCTCGCGATGCTAGACCCCTTCTGTTCTCGAGAATTTACTTAGATCCTAAATAGATAATTCTTAGGAAAGTTTGTCTACGCACTCAACCAACCCGTTCTTATACTCTACCTGTCGACAACAACAACAACAACAACAACAACAACAACAACAACAACAACAACAACAACAACAACGCTTATTCGATCCCGGCCACGCTTGTGTTGGTCCAACCGGCACTTCAATTCAGCGTCGCCTCCTTCACCCGATCCAGAGATTGACCCACTATCTCGTCACCTGTCAATTGAGATCGAGACGCAGCCCGACCCAATTGCCTATTGACTTGTCGCCCAACACGGCGGTCCAAATTGCGCGTCTACCACCTCCTGTCTCTTCTTGCTGACGCATAAGAGACGCCCTGGATTGTACCATTTTGCGACCAACACCGATCCCCCCTCCAACATGGCGCAAAACCGCCCGACAGCGGCTTTCAACACTCTCCGGATGGGAGGTAAGTTACAGAAACTGACACCCACCTTGCACATTGTGAATGGCGCTGAGACAAAAATAGAGGTCATCCGTGAGAAGGTACAAGATGGTGTTACTGGCGAAACGAGAGATCTTCAATATACGCAATGCAAAATTGTTGGCAATGGCTCTTTTGGTGTGGTCTTCCAAACGAAGCTTTCCCCATCGGGGGAAGACGCAGCCATCAAGCGTGTCCTCCAGGACAAGAGGTTCAAGGTCAGTAATAGCGCCAAATTGTGAATTACACACTGTCTTCGTCTATACCTACTGACTATCGACCGCAGAATCGTGAGCTCCAGATTATGCGTATCGTTAGACATCCCAACATCGTACAGCTAAAAGCTTTCTATTATTCTAATGGGGAGCGAGTGAGTATACAAGTTGACTGTTCTGAGCGGTAGGAGACTAACTGAATATATGAGCAGAAGGATGAGGTCTACCTGAACTTGGTGCAAGAATTTGTGCCCGAGACCGTCTACCGAGCCTCGCGCTTCTTCAACAAAATGAAGTCGACCATGCCGATTCTTGAAGTGAAACTCTATATCTATCAGCTCTTCCGAGCATTGGCCTACATCCATTCGCAAGGAATCTGTCATCGCGACATCAAGCCGCAGAATCTTCTTCTAGACCCGAACACCGGCGTGCTCAAGCTGTGCGATTTCGGAAGTGCAAAGATCTTGGTAGAGAATGAGCCTAATGTTTCATACATCTGCTCCAGATACTACAGAGCACCTGAACTTATTTTCGGCGCCACCAATTACACCACCAAAATTGGTAAGTTGTCACTCCCTATGTACCACTGTTTCCGGCATAGCTCATGTAATATAGACGTTTGGTCGACCGGTTGTGTTATGGCGGAATTAATGTTGGGCCAACCCCTTTTCCCCGGAGAGTCCGGCATCGATCAACTAGTAGAGATTATCAAGGTGCTGGGAACCCCAACCCGCGAGCAGATTCGCACTATGAATCCGAACTACATGGAGCATAAATTCCCGCAAATCAAACCTCATCCGTTCAGTAAGGTGTTCCGTAAGGCGGATGCGAATGCTCTGGATTTGATAGCGAGGTTACTGGAGTACACACCAACGGAACGCCTTGGCGCTATTGACGCCATGGTCCATCCTTTCTTTGACGAGCTGCGGGACCCTAACACGAAGCTTCCTGATTCGCGGCACTCGAGCGGTCAATTAAGAGACTTACCGAGTCTATTCGACTTTTCGAGGCACGGTAAGTTGTAGACCCGTCATTTCCTGCGATGATATGATTACTGATCACTCATTTTCTAGAGTTATCAATCGCGCCACAGTTGAACCACAAGCTTGTTCCCCCACACATGAAATCTGTCTTAGCATCCCGCGGCCTCGATATAGATAACTTTACACCCATGACAAAGCAGGAAATGATGGCAAAGCTAGACTGAAGTTCAGTCTCCCTTTACGCTCTCGTTTCACGTATGTATGCATTATCGCCAGGGATTTCGCTACAGCACTCACTCACTAGCCGAGCCTGTAAATGGCTTGAACTTGTCGGATCGACGATCAACGGAATCCGCCGAACTGGAAATAGCGATTTCTCGATGACCTCGGCGTGCTTTTCAGCGTAAAGCATGATGGAATTCAGGGACAATCCAATGTGAAGTTTGAGAGGGCTGGGTTCTCCAGAAATCTGGCGTGTGATGGAAGTTTCCGAGGTGTCGCTGAAGCTTTCGAGAACTCCCATCTGCTCAGTTCTGGTATCTCGAATGTAGCAGCAGCAAGAAAAAACTACTTCAATATCTGGGGGTCCTGACTGGAAGATGGCACGCGCCGGGCGTTCTTAGACTTCTCTTATGCATGACCGAGACGGCATTTGCTTTTTATTTGTCTTTATCGATAACTCGCTTTATCCTTGTGGCTAGCTAGCCGCAAGGAGGCTGGATCCCCTTTATGTGGTCCTCTGAGATATTCCCTAACAAATGTTAAAGGGGGGCACAATGGCGTATATGTTATTCTATGAGTAGCGGGTGTGCGGAGCGGTAGTGAAATGGTAGTTGGGCGACAAGGTGAAACATGATGTTGAGAGCCGGCAAGCTTCCCGGTCCACACAGCAAATGGCAATGGGGAACTGGACAAGTTTAGGGAAACTCGGCATGACTTTTTAAAAGATTTCTTTTTCAATTCTTCCCTCGAAGGGCGGACTCTAATGTGCGTCAAGAGGTGGGAAGATGGTTAACTAAAAGGGAGGACCGGGTTTTTTACCCTTTTTTTTTTTTTTTTTTTTGCTCAGATGTCGTGGAAGAGAAGACTGCCACGGTTGCGGCACACAGTGACGAAGACAAACCACTTGGCCCAAGAGAAAGACGGATTGTCACCACTTCCTAGATATTTTGATGCGTAGAAACCCGCTTGGCGACTGTGATGCTCTAAATTCTACCGCAACTATAAACTACCTTCGTACTTTATACCACACTTTGATCAAGGGTAGCCTTAGCTACAAGGATTTCATGGGTGCTCGAAATACGGTAAAGCCACGAGAATGTGATGGGTATTGACTACTATTCCTGGTGTTCTACGGGATTAGCGAACTGGAAATAAACAGCGTGCACATGCTGCTATGACTAACCTACCTTAGACATACATGTACTCTACATAACTACTAGAAAAATTAGATTCCAGGGTACATGTATGTATCTCCTCGGGGCTTTCATACATTAGGTATTGCATTATGTAAGCACTGCCAAGCTACATGTATGTTACATGAGGTATGTACCTAGAAGCCTCCAGACCCACATAAGGTACATGTACATAGGTACGATAAGATAACGACCGGATTAGGGTATGTCTGTGCTTCTCTTTTTGCGCGTTGCGTGTTCCGTCACGACGTAAACGGAGAAACATCAGTCTCAGCTCGTACAACTATCCATTGAGGACAAAATTCTATGAATCTTACCCTTTAATGAAATCTGGTTTCTCCATCGACGCAAGATGGCAGACAAAGACCGCAGACAGCCAGGCGGCGGGTACAATAACCGTAAAAGGCGCTATAGAGGTACGATGGCGGAGGTCCATGTGTCGCATCCAGCCTCGCATCTTCGTTCACGGGGAGTTTGTACTAATATGCTTCTTAGATGATGATGACCACGACCGCCGACCACAACGCCGACGCTACGATGCCCCCCTTCCAGTCCGCATACGCAAACAGCTTCTAGGATTGGCCGAATCTCCTCTGCGGCGTTGGCATGAGGAGGTTCAATCCATCTCTCATGTCGTCGCCGACCACTACGAAGACCAGGAGCTTCGCACAGGCTTTCTGGAGCTGGTACCGCAGATGCTCGTTGAGCAGCCTCTTAAGACACCATTCGTGGCTGCTGTAGTGCTCGTCATCAACTCTTTGAAGCCTGATATCCTAAGTGACCTTCTTGCTCGAGTTGCTAGTGCGACAGAGGAAAAGGTCAAGGTGGGTGAATGGCGAGACGTGAAGCTGTATCTAAAGTTTCTAGCATGCCTACAACCTTGCTTGGAGGGCGAAGGCTTGTTTCCGTTGCTCGAGGAGCTCTTTAGCCGCGCGGTAGACTTACAGACAGCTAGCTCTGATGATGTGAGTACACCCATTACTTCCCGTCTGTTGTATGTATGTTAACATTCATTTTGCCAGACAATTGGCACGGAACTGGTCAAAATCATCCTCTTGACAATACCGTATATCATGGCAGCAGCTCCTACTCAATGGCAACAGAAGGCAGCCGAGCTCATGGACAAAACGGATGTCATTGCCTCCGAACCTCACGCGTTGCAAGTATTAATCGACCCGTATCAAGTCGAGGAAGGGACAGAGAGTCCAACCGCAAACATGAGCCTGATTGGACTCTTACAAAAGCAGCTTCAAAACGAGGCCTTGAATGGCTGGGAACTTTCTTGTCTACCGAGACCATGGCAGATGCCCCCGGAGGAGATCGAACAACAAGAGAAACTAGACAATGCCCAGAAACACGCCTTACCGAGCATATCTATCCCAGAGAAAGTCGTCGCCGGCCCACGCCCACTATTTCCTGAGATCTACTTCTCGGTCTATGTTAACCAGGACATCGAATCTGTGCCCCCAGTTAGCACTATAGCCTCATCACTAATTCGAGACGCCCTTCTCGACACCATTAATGTCTTAGACTTCAACCGCGGAGTTACAGCCCGGTTTCTCATAGATGTGGATTGTTATTTTGCTCCTGGCACGTTCGTCAAGCGCGCAACACCGTTTGATCGTCTACGAGATGTAGAAGGTGATCGCTCGACATGGAAGCCAGAGGATGTTGCTGTTGACGCCGTCTTTTCACAATTGTTTGCTCTTCCGACACCGGAGCACAAGCTCGTATACTACCATTCCGTCCTAACAGAAGCCTGCAAGATCGCCCCCGCAGCAGTCGCCCCTAGTCTAGGTCGAGCTATTCGATATGCGTATCAGAACACTCACCGTCTAGACCTGGAGCTGTGCTACCGATTCTTGGATTGGTTCACTCATCATCTCAGTAACTTCGGTTTCATGTGGAAGTGGACGGAGTGGGTAGAGGATGTCAATCTCCCTGATATGCACCCGCGTAAAGCGTTTATCCTTGGTGCTTTGGACAAGGAGATCCGCCTTAGCTTCGCCCAGCGTATCAAGGGAACGCTTCCCGAGCCTTACCAAGCGCTTATCGGCCCCGAAAAAGAGCAGGATACACCGGAATTCAAATTCAATGATGATCGTAAGTTGGAATCCCATACGTTGTTACTCGCAAGCTACTAAGCACAGATCTAGGCACGCCCTTTGCTGCGGAAGGCAAGGAGATCGCCGCTCTTCTCAAGCGCAAGGCTGGCGACGAGGAGATTCAGCCCGTCATCGATCGCATCCACTCCGCCGCCCTCGACCAATCCATTGATCCTCTCGTTTCCAGCACGGATGTGTTCATGACGGCGGTGTGCTGGGTAGGCTCCAAGTCGCTCTCCCACGTTCTCGCCTGCATCGAACGGACCAAGGATAGACTTCTCGATGCTGGAGCCGCTTCCGAGGCTGCTAGAGCACAAATTATTACTGCCGTCGTAGCCTACTGGTCCGCTCACCCAGGCGTTGCCATCACTATTATTGAGAAATTACTGAACTACTCGATCATCACTCCCGGTGCGGTCATCGATTGGGCACTAGTCAGCGATCGTGCGGGCCCGTACGGTCAGGCGCTCAGCAAGGCCTGGGTATTCGAGCTCGTATTCAACACGGTAGTTAAAGTGACTAGCCGTCTTAGACAGGTTGTGAGCACTGGTACGAGCGATGGCACCGAAGAGGAAATAGCCAGTATGCGCGAACTCTTCAAGAACATGGAGGATGCTCTGGTCAGCTGGGCTCAGGGAACTAAAGACCAGATCATGGACCCCGTGGTGTCTGACGGCGGCGAGGATCTCGTGAAGCGCTGGGGAGAGAGGTGGCTCAGAGTGTTCAGGCGAAGATCTGCCATCGAGGAAACGTTCCTACTTGAGAATAAAGTCGCTGTTTAGGTGAAGACAGTGTAAGATATGCGGCTTGGGGGTCACACGACCTTGGCGTTGACAAAATGATATCCGAGCTTGACGCTACGGTACTAAAAGGCTCTTATCATGCGTACATTTGGCCCTGTATAAAATAGAATAATTAATTAGGCGTTGACCCCACTCATAATGTTTATAATTCGCGTGGTGATTCGATTGTTATAGTATATGTTTTATTGTAGTAGATTACATTCCTATCCATGATGAGCGATGTACGCTTGCCAGCGTGTCGTCTATGATTTCAACCCGTTAAATCTATATACTAGGGTATTTGGGGGATGACTATATACGTAAAAATAGGGGGAAGATAGATTATATTCGTACAATTTTAAGAAGTAATTAGCTCGTCCATCGGGGTAGGTAGAACTTCATGTTCTCGTATACCAAGAAGGTGACCCAGGTTGCGGGCAGGACCCTCACGACCCCAGGAATAATGCCACGGTAGAAGCCCCGCCATCCTTCTTCCGCCCACGTTCTCCTTACGACTCCCTGGATGCCTCGGCCAAACCGCACATCGGCGTCGTAGTTTTGCAAGCGGCTGCGGATGACCTGGTAGGGATAAGTAACCGCTCCGGCGACCAACTTAGCAACACTAGAAATTACGAGGGTCGCCTCATTGCTTATCCGTTGCTGCACCGAGTCACCCCGCTCCCGCTGGTTCGTCGGAATTCCGCGTCGCTTGAAGTATAGCTTCTTGACCGGGTCGTAGACGGCAAACTGCACGGCTCCGTGGGCTACGCCGAACAAGCTGATGCCCAAGCCCCGATAGAAACCTCGCCAGCCCTCATGCTGTAGTAAGTGAGCAGCACCTACCCACATACTCGGATAGGCACCGGCGGCTGTCCGGTCAGATGACAGCATGCGGGTCTTCATGACCCAGATAGGGTTCGTGAGGACCTGGGTGAAGATGCCGGCCACGCCCGAAGCCACGAAGTAATCTTGTGGGCTAAGTGAGGCGTTTGGCGAGTTCTTGAGGGACAAGATGGCGCGCTCAGCCCGGGCTTTGAAGAAGAAGAAGGAAGCCCAGCTGGATGCATTACCGAGGAGGTTCGGTGTGAGACCCCGGTAGAGAGACGCGATAGGGTGCGGGTTTTGCGTCAGGGTGCGGATGAGCGACATGGTGGTTAGAGGCTGATGAGAATTTGCTGCACTCCGCTGGTGGACTATATTATATACACATGGGTTAGTCTTGGTATGTTCTGGCGTCGTGGAATAAGGGGATCGCACTCTGCATCCGGGTTTTGACGATATCGAGGGGATGGACGACGAGGGTAGCTATGGATCCGGCAGTCAAACCGGAAATGGTCTCTACGGAGGCGGGAGAGAGGCCCGCATGGTTCTGAGTCATAGAGATGAAGTCGGCTAAAACCGATTACATTATGAGGTTCGATGAATTCGAATGCTTTTGAATATCTTGAGTTAGGTACCTACATACATAACATGTACGTACCGTGTGTATGTATGTACACTGTACCTACATAATGTATTCATGGATGTGTGACCTCATTGAAGCTTTAGGTTACTAAGCTTTGAGTTACAGGTAAGTAGCACGGTTAGGTAAGCTTCGGAACCCGGGCCGCAAGTAACCGAGACTTGTGGTACCTACATGTAAATTTTTTTTTTTTTTATAAAAAAAAAAAAAAAAAAAAAAAAAAAAAAAAAAAAAAAAAAACATGAATATACCGCTTTATGATATAAGCCCGGTATCTGCATGCTAGTAGCCCATAACAGCCTCAACGAAATACGCATATTTGCAAATCTCGGAGTCTACGTGCGTCTCGACCATCTACAAGCAAGCCCAGTTCAGGGGAGACATCCTGGTTCAACAATCAGTTGATCAATTTAATCAGTTTGATCAGTTTAATCAGTTTGATCAGTTTAATCAGTTTGATCACAGTTCGGGTCTAGAAAGGAGGTCTAGAATCTTATCTGATATCATCCGCGGGTAATCTGTAACCATGTCTATCGCGAAGGAAACGACTTCGGAAGAAGCTGAAGTCCCCAAGTTATCTATTATAGTTGAATTCACGTATGTGTACTGTCCCTCGAGTCTAGAATCTCACTCCCACGCCCATAGCAACTCTCAAAAAGTATGGTACGATTTCCTGACGATGGTCTAGAGGCGGTCTTGAGATGCTATTTTCGGATCAACGACGCCATACACTATCCATACCGGCCGCCAACAAAGAAGGAAAGCCGGTAACTATTGCTAACCTGATCGGTTATCTATGTGAGCATGTAATGAAGGATAACCGGAAAGAACTCTTCGTTCTCCAAGATCACCTGTACGTTACACTCTGCCTTTTGAGTCCTATTTCACCCGACCCCGTCAGGCTGCTATAGAGTCTCGACCGTTTCTGCCCGCTCATAGTCGTACACGAATGCATTCTCTTTCTATCAAGATGCATAGTAAGCAATAGACTAATACTATGATCTAGACGACCTGGTATCCTTGTTTTGATCAACGACGCAGACTGGGAACTAGAAGGCGAGGAGGCTTACGAAATCCAGGCAGGGGACAACATCCTATTCGTCTCTACGCTTCACGGCGGATAAAACCGCTGTCTTCTGGAGGCCTTACACCACACCGCTATTCGGAAAATCGAAGGCGGCCGTTGCATTCGTCATAGCTGCATCACCCCCGGAGACGTTGCGAGAAGTCGGTAGTAGCCCTTGGATGGAATCCAGCTCAACTTACGCCGGTTGTTCGACTTCGACGTCTGGCTTCTCAACAACCACTTCGTTTTCCTACCCCGCCTTCATGCATGTGAAACAGCGTCAATCACTTCCAGCCGGGGATATCCCGTACTTGTGACATGACAGGCGAAATATGCAGCTAACTCGGTTGGCCCGTCAAGCTCCTACAATGCGTCCCACGATCGGTGTCCTGCTAGTAAACAAAAACCCGGAACCGTGGTTTGTGGCCCTAATAAACCAGATCTGTCATTTTTTTTCCCCTCCTTGCAAGCCCCGAGCGTTCGTTCGAAGGCTTGCTTACGTTGATAGTACGCTTATTGGGGATATATATATATCCCATACCCCAGTCTATATTAAAAACAAGGAAGTTAACCGTGAAGGATATCGTATACCCGTATCGTGATAGCACGAGAGGTTGGTGTTTAGTGTAGTGAATTTACTTCGAGAATATGGTTGGCGGTGAGCATTGAAAGGCTTCCCAAGCATTGAACCCGGTGACTGGTTAAGATCCAATCCAAATTGTCTCATTCGTCCACCTGCAGGGCGTCCCAAAACGGTTATTTGCAGCAACGAACGAGCAAGGGGGCCCAGAGTGATGATAGAGCATTCACAGGAGGTAATATGTGTGGATGACTTGATGGGACTTGAAAATCAACTCTACGAATCAATCACTTTCATGGAGGAGAGCCACTTGGGTATCATACTTAGCCACTAGGAACACTTCCCATACCTGATTCAGTGAGGTATTTGTTTATTTCTTCGGGAGGCTCGCGTCATGGATCGTCGATGGCCACCTTACAGGCCTCCTAGATAACTACATAGTACCTCTATGCCGTCGTGAACAAAGATACATGCAGTACATGCCAGCTAGCCTTGTGGCGAAATGAGGCACTGCACTACGTATCTGACGCGCCCGGGGGACCTGCAAGCCTGTCAATCAAGGTTGCCGGAACGCACCTCCGTCCCTTAAAGAACGAAGGTCACCTTACCAGATGTCTCGAGGATTATTGGCTCCCTCTTTAGAAGGGCGCGGGTAGCTGCCGCAACAAAAAGCCCGGTCGTTTAAGTTGGCATATTGAGTCCTTATCAAACGGTAGATGTATCCTTGACACTGTGAGTACGGCATTGCTAAGCATACCCTGTAAATATTATAATAAATTTGAGGTTATACTACACCACCCAAGGATTTCTTCATCTACCTCCAAAGGAAAAAAAAGGATAAAGGGGGGGATGGGACAGTTGCAAATTCGTTCAAACAAAAAGTGATCCAATGAATAACTAAACTCCGCTTGCGTGTGGTTTGCACCCCCCTAAAGGTCTAGTAACCTTTGATGCAAAAATCTGGTATCTCCTCCTCATGGCAGCAGTAGTATGCAAAAAATATGATATGTTCCAACCCAGGTTCTTGGGTTTTTTAATGCGCCCCATGTTTTGCGCCTGATTGGTAAAGCAAGTTGAAGCCGCCCACCACCGATGCGTGTCGTCCACCAGATTATGCATCCATTCCCGTGTCTGCTTTCTTTCTTCCCCCCTCCCCCTTTTTTGCCTACCTAGTCACTTCTAGCGTTTGCGTTTGCGTGACAGCCATTGTAGATGTAGATAGCCGAACCAAGATTGAGTGCAACCCACCAATGAAACATGACAAAAACTATATAGTAAACCCTCTCGAGGGGGAAAAAAGTTATTACAGGTGAGAGGCTATAGAGATACAGCGAGGGGAAGAAGGAAAACGCCACACTTGCTGAATCATGATAACAGGATCTTTATGTAAAATTGGAAAAATCAAACGAAAGCGAATCTCGAGAACGAGACTTGGCCAGGGGGAAAAAGGAAAAGAAAAAAAGACCTATCTCCCCCCTTTTCCTCACCAAGGATTGCCGGTCCTTCGTAAACTATTCATGTCCTTATTATAGAGAGATTGTCATTAATATATCATGCTTTTTTGGTGTTCCAGTACTGTCGGCCCACCATTTTGGTTTTCAGCAAAGTCGAGCGAGAATCAAACCACCTCCCTTGTGTTTAACAATGTGTGGTATCGTGAATTCAAAGAACACCGCCCAAGGAGTATTGTATGTGTGTGTGCGTAGGCAAGTATTGTACTTGTCAGGATTGACGCCCGCGAGTATTTTTATGGTGTCTTATCCCTGTTTTTAGATTTGTCATTTCAGTCGTGATCATTTGACATGCTTGGATTCGTAAAGCAGCATCTTAGTAGATTCGCTGCTGATTAGCATATGCACGACCATACTCCTCGTAGACAGTGCTTGGGCTGTTCGAAGTGGTAGTAGTCTCGCCAGAGGCAATGCTCTCTTGGTCCATGTCGTACGATCCGTAGGCGGGGTGTTGGTCTCGAGAAATGCTACAGTCATTGAAGTTCTCGGAGCACGGAAGCCCATGTTGAGGGAGGAGACGGTACATTTGTTGTTGCTGGACAAGCGAGGGATGCTGGACAGGATACCGGTGCGGGACCCTCGGCGGGCTGCGACTCTGGTTCTTAGGAGTAACTGTACGGTTGGGCCCTCGTCCTTTGATGCCCTTGTTGCTATTCTTGTAAAGCTCAGCAAAGTGTGCGAATAACTTCTGGTCTTCTTCGGAAAGCTCTTCACCCGGGGCCAGGCTTTGAAACTTCATTGTCAATATCTTGATTGTCTCCTTGTGGAAGCTGTTGTGGTGTGTCTGCATCACAATTAGTATGCCTTCGCCATCTCTCGAAAAGGGGGTCCATTTTCGTATTGAACTAACCTTCAAGTTTCCACGCGTGCCAAAACTCTTAATGCAGCCATCAAGATTGCAGTGGAAAGGCTTGCTTGGGAAGTGGGTTAACTTGTGCGGTTTCACGTTTCCAAGTTGAGCAAAGGCCTTTCCACAAATGTCGCAACGATACGGCTTCTCTCCAGTGTGTCGACGTGTATGAGTCTAATTTTCTGGTCAGAACGTCAAGGGATGCTGACATTGAGAGCCCATACCTTTAGGTTACCTCTCTGGGTGAACCCTTGACCACAACCTGGCTCCTTGCATACCTAGACGAAAAGAATGTCAGCAACAATACGATAAGAACTTGGGGCATGACACCTTACAAAAGGCCTTTCTCCAGTATGAGCCCTCTTGTGGGTTTCAAGTTGAGTTTTCTGGGAACATCGCTTTCCACAGCCCTTAATATCGCAGATGTAACGCTTCTGGCGCTCCTTTCCATATGGGCCATTTCCGGGACCAGTCTCTTCTGGTGTACATGATTTTCTGCGCAAGTTGAACTTGTCTTCGTCCAGATGCGGAGGGGAAGGGTAGGCAGCTGCTCCAAAATCTGACGACTTTTCCTCTTGGTTTTTGGACTGGATGGCCTTCATTAGAGTATCAACTTCGGTGTGAAAGATGATTTCATTTGCCTCGTTTTCAGCCACGTTCCGGGAGATTGTCTTTGACGTAAGAGGAGGAGTTGAGGTGGAGGACCGCTCAGTAGCCACCTGCTGCTCGTATTTGATCGGAGGTTTTCCATTTTGCTCTACTGGATAGCTTTGGCAGGGATCTCTCTGATATCCAATCGGTACTCCCTCAGTATCGGCGGTCATCGTACGTGGAGGCGAGCACTCTTCCTGATACTGCTTGAAAGGTGGGTTCATGGGAGGAGATGGAGGCGTATAAGAGCTGAACATGAAGTGATTATTAGATGGATACTGCGGTGCTTGCGGACTAGCCATGGGAGCCATGGTGTACGGATTTTCTACTATGTATTGGGCAGGCATAGCAGATCGATGGATAGTCGGAGTGGTCGTTGGACTTGAGTTGTAATGCATGAGACCGGCGGTATCGACCATTGCATAGTCCGGGTTTGAATTCTGGGGGAGCCATCGTCCCCAGTCTTGTGCTTGAGCAGTTAGAGCCAGCTTGACTGTTGGTGACAGGTCTTGCTTATTGCAAAACCAGTCAACTAAACCCAGGATATTTGTCGAGCCTAAATCGTCTTCCGTGTCCAGTTGCGGAGAGGGCCCTGCTACCTATGTGACAAGGCTTGGTGTTCTAGTCTTGGTCCGTGTGATCGCGGGAGTTTCGTCGTGGAGGTTGAGGGTGTGCAGTGAAACATGTAAAATTATAAAGCAGAGGACCAACCCTAAAAGCACAAAAACATGAACCGACCGTTTGCTATATAGGCGAAATGGCTGCACAATTCGACCCGGCTTGACCAGTGATTTTGAATTACGCTCGACTAACAGAGACGAACCGGACACGGGGTCTTAGTCAAGTATATACCTCGAAGAGCGGGCTTTATGATGTGCACTAGGGTCCGATCTGGGGAGCCAACGGGTTGGGCACGCCCACTCGGAGATCTTGGGATGCCAAGAGAGTACGCGGAGAAGTTTAGACTCTTAGGCTGGAAGCTGAATACGATGTAAGTGGTTAAGTATCAGAGATGGGCTGGTTGAGTACATCATCTTTTGCCTCATATCAAAACACCCCCACCCTAGTAGACCCTCTTCCTTGGGCTTAGAGACATGCCTGGGATTGACCTAGCCTGGTACATACTAATAGAGCGGAGGAGGGTCGAGAAGGGGGGAGGCCCTGGCTACCAGATAGCCACAAAACGCCGGTGGCAGATCGCCGAAGTTCTGCACACTAGCAGGTAACTCGACGAGACATTCACAATGCATAATATTCGATTAAATATGTGGTAGAACCTTACTACTGGTCGAATCAAGTATCATCGAATTAGCTACCCGCAGGAAGCTTGTCTGATCAGTACAGGGGACAGGCCTATACAAACCGGCACAACAAGTACAAGGCTCGATGTCGCTGTTGATGAACACGACTTTCTAGTGGGGACGGCTGCCGCATCCACCTCAACCACCTAGAGGATACCATCATATTCAGAATGACACGTTGTCATGCAATTAACCATATCTAACCCCTCGAGACTCGGCCAGCACACAGAGCCAGAGGAGGATTTGTTTGGTTCTTCTACAAGCAGTGTGGCATCCACGACTGGTGAGAGACAGGGGGGTGTTAGCGTAGGGGAAGGGGGGGGGGGGGGGGGGGGCTTGAATGGTACTGTGACGAACCGAGTATACCTTGGTAGTTAGACGAACAACGTGAGAGGTCGGCATCGTAAAGTGCGATGGAAATCCGAAAGAGAGATGGTAAATGTGAAGGAGGTAAGGAGCGGAGACTAGGTCTCCCCCTGCAGCTGGAATTTTCCTGCCCATCGGGGCAATTCCGTTAGGAATACACCCCTCGACCCCTTGATATATGGCTTAACTGCTTCAGACATTCGCTCGTAGTACACAGAGATTGACATATTACCTTTGTGTAGTGTCCTAATATGATCAGTTCCAGGGCGATGGATAGCCCCGGTCTTCAGAATGCCGCCCTCTGTTAATGTAAAAGTGACAGAACCAAGCCAAGTAGACTAGTTCTCTGGATCAAGGAAACATGCATTGGACTCGTCCATTCGTCATCCATCGCACATGAGGCTCAAACAAGCGGGCTTCTTACTACCTACCCTGGTTGATTTTATTATCGCTGCCATGCATGACACGCCATGGCGACAAGAAGGCCGCCAAGGCACGGACCATTCTCCGGTTTTCAACTATTTGGTACGCTTACTTGCCTATGTTCTATTAGACCGCCATATGACCGTGAACGTTAGGTGGCCGGGTTTTAGTCTGGGACGGGAGTAGCCGTTCGAGGTCGCATCGTTTAGCACTGGGCCAGTCACCAAGTGTACCTATGCTGGCTGCATTAGGTGCTCAATCCGTATAATGATATTTATTAATGACGTGCTAGTGCGTAAGCCTTCAGGAACCAAATCGAACTTAGAAGCATTGAAAGCGGCAAGGAGGTAAACGCGGCAACCTCCATTCAGCTGAATTATGTAGAAGGGGAGCAAGGGGGGGGAGAGATCTTGGGGATGCCAATGTCAATAGAACTTCGAGAAGTTGGAAGCCACTCATCCAATTGCTCGTACTGTGTAGGATCTGCCCCCCTTGGAGATCGATTTACTCCAACCAAACAGGGATTGTAGATCTGCTTGGAAATTGGTCAATCAGCATTGACGTGGGACTCTCGTGAGCCTTTTGGCAATATTCCTCTCTTCGCGCACGCACACGACTTATATTTACTAGATAAGAGGCTGCCAGGTTGTGATATTTATTATTTATTTATTTTTCATCCTAGTTCCTTATTCTTGTATTTGAAGTACTGGGTATTGCTAAGCATTATGTGAAATTGCTATTAGATCTTAAGTTCGCTGTGGGCAACACGAAAACCGCCATTATAATGCTCTTTGGTCCTAGAAAATATGTATTGTCTTACATTAAAATCGGGCCACTATTGTTCTTGTCCATGTAAATTCTCGCCAACAATGGGGAGGGGAAAAAAAGGAAAGGGGGGGGGGGGGGGGATCCCAACCACATCCAACCATTAAGTGAAGTAAAGCTTCTACTAGTTCAAAGCGTGATGGGTGCTGTGATATTGGTCCCTAGTGTCGGGTAAAAATTTTAAGAAGCTCGTTATTCGTAGCCGAGACTAGAAATATAGACATATACTAAGCTTCCGGATGCGTTCCGTAGATAGGTTAAAGGTAGGGCTAAGAGGTACCACCCTATCCTATGAGATGAGGAAACACGATCGAAGTTGAACAATTCTATCGTGATAATCGGCCGTGGATACTAGGTACAATATGACCAGGTTGCCGGGATCCGCATAACGTTTGTTCCAGAGCCGGGAGTTAGTTGGGAGACTGTCTCACAACAAGCGCCAAGAATCGATCAATTTCATAGCTTCCCGCTTTACTAGCATGTTCACACTTCACTTAATATTTACCCCGTGTATATAGTGTCATGCTTAGAGAACTGGCATTATGGGTGCTCCTCATTATATTCAGCTTATGCTATTAATTCCGTAGGACCGGTTCAATGCAAGCCACGTGGGTTTTAACCTGGCGATCAGTGGGAAATTCCTGGGCCTTTGGATACCCCAGATTCGGTTCCGTTGAGGAGCACACATTACATCCTCAGCTTACCAATGCGGATGAGCAAGCCACGATCCAGGCGTCGAGGCGTGAAGCACCGAATCTCCTAGGTTGATGCAGAAACTTTTAGCTTGCTATAAAGAGCAGGGCAAGGCCTGAAGATCGCAATGGCTTGAGGCTGCCCAATGAGACTCAGTTGGTTGGTGAATTATTGTTCCAACGTTTCATGTTCTGAACATGGCGACTTAGCAAGGGGGTCGTATACGTTTCCTTATAGGTTAATGGGTAAAGGGATAATGTGATATATCATTTTTGGTAGCTCGCTGACAGCTTGATGATACGGTTGCAATTTGCATCTTTTCCTTTAACGTATTCGGTATGGGATACGCCAACTCAAGGTTAATTTAAGCCAATAGAATCTCTTTTAATTCATTATAGTTCACTCGGATTCTAACTCGATAACGAGAACTTCAACTAACATTGATGTTATTAAAGACGTCTCATACGAAATTGTCCCACTTTTAACTCAACGAAAGAGGATTTGAGATAAGTACCTAACACATAAGCGGCTGCAACATCATACCTTAGCGACAAGGTCCCCTTGTCCGTGCTAAGTTTCCAGCTGGCTGGTTGACGGGCAGATCCCCCGGTCCAAGTAGATTGATTGGCCTTTTTTAATCTTGCCAAAGAGACTAGGACCGGGGAACACCCTGACCTAATTACATATTGAGAATACATTAGGTACACATATTACATAGTATATGCGAATTAATGATCAAGACCAGGGGATGGTCCGTGAAATGGGGGCTGTTTTTTATTATTTTTTTTTCTTTCCCCTGCCCCAATAATATTCTATGACAAGCCCCGAAAGCCATATTCTTATGTCAAGACTTATAGCCATGGCTTTTACGTAACGAACGGTGAAGAGATAATGGGATTTAACGAGGGGACAGGGGGATGGTAGAGTACGCCTACCCACTTAGCTACCTACAGGTTTCCCATCAGACCGCCATGGAATTCTCAATTGACCTACGGAATACTCCTTCGCCGTCCTCCGTGTGGCGTGTCGCTAACTGCAAGGTCCTTTCGCGAGTCGGTCTTGTTTTAGGGTTGCAAAGCTTTGTCGTTGGTTAGCAATAAAGGTAGCAAGTCTGTTATAGTATCCTATCTTATCAAGACCAGCAGCGACATAGGGCACTGAAAACACAGATACACTATTCGACATGTCAGTTAGTGACCAACATGGTATATATGAAGGGTCTCAGCTGTGCGTGGGGTGTGTATGTGTGTGTATATACCTATGTATGTGTATGTGCAAAGCGTTGATTCCAATTATGGTTGTGGTGATCATCTCGGCAGTCGCTAGCGGTTCCTACTAGGAACCTATAAACAGTAGAATGTCGATGTTAGTCGTCTTCTACGATGCAGTAGAACGGAGAATATTGCGCGGCTTTCCAGATCTCCGGGTCTCTTGCATCTCCGGGGGTCCAATAGCGCTTTTCCCCTTGGCTATGAAGGGCAATAATCGAAACGCCCCTTTCTCGAAATGGCATAATACCAATGTCACACGGGCTGGAGAGATTAATTGATTACTGATACAATAGTCTCATAGTATGGGGGAGAGTCTTTTAACCTAATGGATGGCGACTAAAGCTGAAAATGTATTATAATGGGTTAGGAGGTAGATTTTGAAGATCCCTTTCCCACGATGTTATGCGCGGAGTTGCACATAGTTGCACATAGTTGCATATAGTTGCACATAGTTACACATAGTTACACATAGTTGCACATATAAACACTACATTATGTATATGTAGATATAATACATAATACATTAGGTACATACACATATACGTGGTAATACACTCTCCTCTGGGTCTGAGGTAAGTACTTACTTACCTACATCCATAAGCTTTTAAGCTGCATTAGGCAAAACATTGAAACTTGAATATACTAAGGTACCTTGTATATATATGTACCTAATGTATGTAATTGAAGCCTGTTTTAGGTAGTCTAGGTATTCGCATGGAAGGACCGACTTAGGTATGGAAAACCCGTATCTTCCAAACCCTCCCCTCCCTCTTCCCCCACCCGCAAAAAAGAGGTACGTACCTAACATAGATTGAACTGTAGATTGAATTTCTACTTCCTCTCACACGTATTCTCATCAATATTATATCACATCACATGATACGAGAAACCTGCCGGTGATGGCCGGAGTTGAGCGGAAATACGACATTAATAATAACGAAAAGAAAAAAGAAAAAGGCCTCGTGATCACGGCCTGGGAACACAAGAGGTCTTCTAGAAAGAATCTCTGCCTCATATATACGCCCATGTACGAACCAAGTTGCTGGACCACCGTATTAATGCTTTACTAATACCCCGGATACCGCGCTCGTCAAGGATCTGCGCATCCTGAACTAGTGTAGACATCCCTTCTCAACCCCCTTTGCCAGAAGAGAAATGATTATCACCGCCCGCTGTCCCCGCCGCCTCCGCCACGTTGGTCGGGAGCCGCGGAAATAAGCGCGGCCCTGTTTTTAGTAATCCCTGTCCTACTATAGAGCGGATGAATGTTGCCGACATAGTAGTAGAGTGAGAATTCCAAACTACCTAGTCGAGGCTCTCTACATGTAGTTTAGCGATCCCTGTTCTCCGAATTCAGGGTCCGACTAATTCCTCCGCAGCGATGGCCCATTCCGCCGTACCTACCAACATTGATCATGGGAGGGACATCCCTAATGTCATAATTGCTCCCGAAATACTATTTTCCTATCCCTACCAATGACACGAGTCAAAGTATGTATTTTACTGAGCCAGGTCGGGCTTACGGCTTCCGAGATCTGTCAGATATCATCTTGGGCGCCAACAAAACGTTTGCACCCTGTCTACTGGACGCTTTTGCAACGGGGGTCCTACCCAATACCACCATCCCTTCTCCGTATGGTACTGAACTCACCCAAGATTCGACGACCCAATTCAAGGGAGGCACACAAGACGTTGGCCGGCCTACAAAGTTCCGTTATACTTGTATGGCATTTGACGTTCGCTGCCTCTTCTGAATAAGCGTTTATCAGTTCTCATATTCTGACTAGAGCACTGTACGTAAACGCAAGCATCTTTTGAACTGTGTGTGTAACACCATAAATATGCTACCAGGGTTTCACGGTCCACCGCACTGACAAGATTAGTACAGCTGGCTAGCCACGGATGTCGCCACAGCGCGAACTACTGGCAGTAAATTGGTTACTGTGGGCTTTTTGACTGCCATATCCTTAACACGAAACAGCATGCAGGCTAGTCTGATCTTGGGTCATGTGTGAGCCCTTGGATATCTTTCAAAATGCTGGGGTTCTGGTTCAGCTTCATAAAATCCCGGTTTCGCTTCATTGGGCATCAAGAACGAGGTAGACGCCAAAGAAAGACCGAGAATTGCCGGGGTCTCTCAATGAGTCAAGCCGAATGAGAACGACCCTTCCCTAAGGATTCTGCTTACATGTTGAGGAGATTTCGAACCCGGATCAAAATGAACACTAAGTGAGATGTCGTGGGTGAATGTCGCATCTGGCCAAGTCTGTCTAGACCGTGATCGCTGCAACAAATCACAACGACCATGCTGAACATACCATGAGTAGTTGAAGAAGCAAGACAGCTTGGGGGGAGAGTCCTGATCAAGTGGAATCTATCAACCATGCAAATGAAATACTACTCTATGTTTTTATTCACCGTGGCAACTCGCTATACCGAATGGCCGGAAGGCCCTACGTAGGTCAAACACACTGATTGAGACAGCAGACCGGGTATCTGAACCATGGCGCGAAAGAACCGAGACATGCTTACGTGGAGTACTACGTAGCACCCGCAGGCCTTATCATACGTTGCTGGGCCTCGGCTGTCAATCGAGTCCCCAAGCGATGCCACAGGGTCCAATGTCTTCCCTCTCGGTGGATTTCAAAGTCAAAATTTCAGCCTTATGTTTAAGGGAAAGATTCGAACTCAATGACATACATAAGGTACATACCTCATATGGCAGTAGACATTGCGACTGGTTCTCAAAAAGGTTCGCATCGACGGAAGCATGCCAAACTTCCCCGTCATTACCTGCAGACGATGATTTCTCCCGCAACGCCACAAGGGGGTGGGGGGGGTTGCCTCCTTATCGTTCATAGCTATTCGTTCTCGTTGGGTGCGGTACTGTACCGCACCTACAGTACATACGTTTCCTTTGGGATCTACGCATACAGAAAACTATATGCCGAATGTGAAAGGAGGGGGGGTTACTACATCACAGTGCCTTTCTCAGCTTCCCCCGGGTATTCACCACCGTCTATCTATGCGTACCTGCCTATCCCGTAGGGGATGGCTCATGTGGAGTAACCCGATCTTGCAGTGCATGATCTAGACAGATGGCGGCGTTGCAAGTTAGTCCCTCGGATCGCTCACTTGTCAGTTTGCCCTTTACATAGGTACAATATTCTCTTCGAACCCCCTGGCCTCCTTCTGCCTTTTTTGGGTCACCGTATTCCTCGTTATGTATGACCAACTGAGAATTATCTCAATGCGGCTGGCACGCCAATGCGGTGTTACCCGACTTGTGGGCTGGCGGAAGACCGGGCTGGTTTGGAAAGAGGAGAACCTGTTCGCAAACCATGCCACAATGAGTCTATTGGCTCTGAATTTATTTCAACTCTGCATTAAGCACTCCTTCGCGCAATATGGGAGAATACAGGCTTCCTAGAAGATCTACCACCTGCATAAGCTGAAAGAGAAAGAACAAGATAGCGTAGTGGCAAGATCATCCCTTTGCTTCCACGATGTCTGGGTCTTAATTGCGGCACTATACCGTTGTATCTTTTCTATGGTTCGTGAAGTCCCGTAGAACCGCCATCTCGTTTACCTCGTCATCAGGTCTTGAATTCAACACCCCCGGCCGAGTACTTCCCCAGGGAGACCAGCTGTTACTAGTCTGGCCAGCAAACCCGGGGCGGATGAGTTCATTGGTTCAACTATTTGCTGACTTCGTGCCGTATTCCGGTACAATTATTGCTGAGCCGCTCGCTGCGAGCAGAGCGAGGATATGGATAGCTGGCCCCTTCAACCCTCGTGCCGTGAGATAATATTGATCTAGTGTAGTTCTGGTTACATACCACGATCCCAACCGATCTTATGTGAAGCGCCACACTACTACGAAGAGCGACGGTAGGGTATGCTGCACTTGGAATCTAGGTGTCTCTAGACTAAACGAGAAGAGACTCGTGCATAGTAAGGGAGACAGCTAGATCTAACCATTGCGACGCGTCTCGGTCATCCCCGAGTCTGTCCGGAGGCTCGTGGGATACGGAACCGGAGTCCCCGTCCCCGAACGCCGTACTCCATTTCGAAGCTTACATAGAAGTACTTGAGGATATCCCAACAAGTAGCTCAGTGCCTTGTTGACTTCCGGTAATAGCTGACATCTAGATTTGAAGTTATTATATATCTGATATTAATGTGAGGATCGAAAATGAATGTTCGTCGAAGCCTAGCTCTAGCGGACTACGATAGTAACGCTTGATGATCCCATTTTGGTATGTGATCATCACCTGGCGTCGTCTAGTGGCCTGTTTGTTTCCAGTCTACTGGTAGACATGCGTACGTTTTACATATACATATTTCGCGTAGGCTGTGTAAACGTATGTGGGAATGTATATCCTGTTCATCTCCGAACCTGCTGGTATCTGTAAAAACTGGTCGTATGCGTAGCGTTTGATTCGATATACGCACATGTCCCAAATAAGGAGTCTGTCTATTGAGAGACTTCCTTGACCGACACCACATGCATTGCTTATATACGATTCAACCAACACATATGGCCTTTTTCAATACGGGAAGTCCCGCTTTAAACCCAGGATGAGCGGCTTAAAAAGGTTTAATACAAGCCTCCCATCTTCTGAACCTCTTTCATAGTATGTGTTGAGCAAGGATCACAGCACTGGCAATAGTCAGGGCATGGTGCCATTATAACTAGCACGGTGTATTATTCCCTGGCCATCCGCAGGGATGAATTCATCGCTTGCGATATATCGGATGGTTCGATGTCGATGTGCTAGTTTCTCGTAATTCCTGCCTTCTCGAGAAGCTTGTAGAGAGGGTATATACTTTATGAACTGACCTAGGATATGGATAAATACTTCAAGGTAGAGGATGGTTGGATCTATTCTATGGCTGATCTCGTAAACATTTCGAGTTGTGTTCGCTTGTACTAGATTTACCCCCCTCACACTTACATCGCACCAGATATTTTAGGAAGAATATTGCTTGGGGTAGCCTTTAAGGACTAACCATGAAGCTTCTCTAAATCTCACGTATCGGAAGTGCGACCACTATGCGATGAAAAGTAGAGACTTTAGTCCTTTTTTATGTCACCGACCTCGTAACTAAAAGCTTGAGTAGCTACGCGCTAAGACATAGTGTCAACCTGGGGCGGAAGACCACGTTGCTTAACAGGTAAACTTAGAGTAGATTGCTTCGCATACCATTGAATGTGGTGTCGAGATAGGATTGTAATCTAAGTTGGGTAGTGACAAACCCTTGGGTTCGAGTATGTGTTAGGACGAGAAGCCGTGAAAACGTAAATATGATGTGCCTGGATACGTGTCAAGCTGGGCCTATAACCACCAGCAGAGAAATATACACAGAGCTACACACATTGTCTGAATTTATATAGGTACCTATTCATAGATTGGCCGCTATCTCTCCTTATGACTATTACTCAGCCATGACCTTGATTTGCAAGACGTAGTGGTGGATTTGTCCCTATATGGTCTCTCCAATACTCTATGAAGTAGTGTCGAGATTATTTCGTCTATAGCTGAAGCCTTTCATGCTGATAATAATCCTGGGTTTTATACTAATGTAGGTTCATCAGCTCGGGCAGCTTCCCGGCGGGATGGTGCTAGAGTTCCTTTTTTGGACTTTCCTCCGTCGCTATCTGCCTAGTTAGCTAGACACGCTAGCTGTCATCGGCGGAGGACGCAACTATCTCTAAGCATGCGAGGAAGATAGGAGATATGCTGCGTGGCTGTTTGAAGGGCGGGTTTTGGGGCTCTCGTAACTATCGTGCAATGACTTTCCCTTACTAATCTAATAGAAGGTCCTGATGCTGTTATCGCGAGCTATATACTGGGCAACCGATATCGGGACTAGACTCATGGTCTGGTTTCGAGCGAATTTAGAAGGCTGCCATCGTCGAGCTTCAGCGGCCGTAACCAGGTGCGAATCCTGGTGGTGGCGGCGGTACATTGCCAGGAGGAGGACCAAAACCTGGAGGAGGCATTCGAAAACTGCCAGGGTGGAAGTCTGCAGGGCTCCCATAACCAGTCTGGGAGGGCGGTGGGCGAGCGGGTAAGCCTGATGGCGCTGGGGGTAAAACATTTGGTCTTCCGGCTCCTGGAGGCGGCGGCGCGCCGTTTACACCGAATGGTGGAGGGCCTCGATGAGCAACAGGCGGAGGGGCAAAGCCGACCGGCGGTCTCGGAGGGGGGATGCCAGCAGCTAGGGAGGGATCGAAGCCACCAGTAGCCATAGCTGGTGGTGCAACAATTGGGGGTGCCACAGGGGCTGGAGTAGGCGCCTGAAGTAGCGCTGGCGGCATAGGTTGGCTTTCGATTGTGACATTGTGCTTCTTCGCTTGAGCAGCAAGCATTCTTTCGGCCTCGTCTCCATGTCGCTCGCCTTTGCCGTCCTTCTTGTAGGCATATTGTACGCTGACATCCTTGTTCATGAGGAACTGGCCATTCATGTTGTTGATAGCATCATCGCTAGCCTCAAAACTGCTATAACTGACAAAACCATAGCCCTTGCTCAATCCGTTATCGTCGCGAGCAACCTTGGGCGGCGCAATAAGGGTGCCGAATCTGCTGAAGGTATCGTAGAGAACCTTTTCGTCGACCATGGGATCGAGGTTGCCGATAAAGAGTTCGGCGCCGATCTCGAGAGGCTTCTGCTTGTCTGCAGAGGCCTTATTTACACGTAGCGCCTTGCCGTATAGTCGGATACCATTCATTATCTTGGCGGCATAGTCGGCATCGACCTCACCATTGAACTCGACGAACCCGAATCCTTGATGTGATTGAGTGACGCGGTCCTTTGGTAGATGTACGTTGACTACTGGGCCAGCTTGGACCATCAGCTCCCATATCAGAGCATCGGTAGCGCGTTCGTCGATGTTACCCACATATACAGTGGCCTCTTTGTCTTGCTCCCTGGTGCTTGGTAAGTAACTTATTGATTGTGGGATCATGTTGGGCGTAGTAGTAAAACATACCAATGCTTCGCCCCCGACATCTTAGTTGGTTCTTAGTTGGTTGACGAGAATGGTGTTGATGAGTGGTAGACAAAGATTATGCCCTTCTGTGGTTGGGGGATAGTATATGTATGATATGTATGTCGAGAGAAGAAGTTTCGTAAAGATGAAGAATGGCGCGACTCGCGATGTCGTTGTGGAACCCTTGATCGAAGCTTCCAAAAGTTCATTGAAACTCTCTACCAGGTTGTTAGGTATGTAGGTTGTAATTACCTATAAGCTTTAGTTTCTAGCGGGCATCTGGAGCTCTTCTTATGCTGACTCCGATGTTTTCCCGGAACCCCACCAGATCCGGCTCTACCAAATTAAGCCAATAGAATTCAATGACCATGACAACGGTCTCATCCAGATATCGAACTGCCAGGACTGCTTATCGATCTGAAATTTTGGCCGACCTTTTTTATTCCATCGATTGTCAAGCAAACAGCCCAACGACCGAAGCACCCCCCTTCACACTCGCATCGACCAGAGCCACAAGCAGAATCCGCCGAAAAGTGACTACCGTACCTTTTCTCAATTGCCCATTACGAAATATCTGCTCATCCTTCGGCGAATCAACGGTTCAACATGTTCGCCCTCTCAGAAGAATCCAAAGAACGGATTGGAAAAATCATCGAGATCGGAAGAGTTGCTATGCACTAGTACGAAATTCCTATCCATCGAGGATAACTGTATGGAGATCTATCAGTTAACATATTCTAGCGGCTATCTACCTTTGATACTCTACCTCGGTATGCCTTAAAATACCCTCTGGCACACGATGACGTATCTCCAAAATAAAAATTTAAAGGATAAAAATCTGACCGCGAAACTTGACAGGTTACACACGTAGCGACCCACGACCTTCCATGATCCGGTACGCGTCTACCTCATTGCGACATGTCTTAAACGTGTGGCCGCTAACTCGCACACAGGTTACTGTCGCCGCTCTCCTAGTTCGTCCCGCGAAGGCGGCTGCTACGAACATTCATGTATTACCACCACAAGCCACGACCACGGCCACTGGCTTAATCAGCATACATCTCGAGGCATCATAGAAAGAGGGAATGGCGGTTCATCAACGGCTCATGATGTCACCTAGGTTATGGAGCTTGCTGAGCTTGCTGGTGGCATTGTAAAGAACAGTGAATAAAAATCCGATACCACTCAAAATAACTCTTGTACTACCTATGTATGGATTATACCGACCGTCACATTTTTTTTTCTTTAAAAAAAAATCTTGTACATATTAAAAGGGTAGGTAGAAAAGAAGTTCTTTGTGGCTCTTATTGGGCGGCCTTCTCTACTCATGTTATTGTGAAGGCGTAGGCAGAGCCTTTGAAAGATGTAAGAAGCCAAGAACTCAAGCAAATAAAGCATAATCCTTATTACCACACACCTAGCTTAGCCATGGCCCACCAGTGATGCTGAGGTGCTGTGTCTATCATACTGTTACAGTGTTTGTCTTGATCTTCTCCCTGCACCCGGACCTTCCAAATGCTATAGTTTCGCCCCAATCTCCAGGAATTTGATCTTCATCCTAGAGGCTTCTCACATATCTCATGTTGACCAGGTATAACCAGTTGGTCCTCATCTTTCTTTGTTGGTTGGTCTCGAGGCGCTCCTCTTCATAGCGACAAGTTGTAGCTGTATTCGTCCTCCATATTCTGACTGACCCACAGCACAACCGAGCTCAGCATGACCAGGGCGTTGGCAACCACGTTCTCGACGCCCATGCCCATCATCGGCCACTCGACGTTCGGCACGACGAATTTGAGCACGAAGACGGTGACGCCTCCCGCCATACCCCCAGCCAGCGCTGCGAATCCGAGGAATAAGACTACCCGCGCCTTCCACGCGACGCCGGACCCGCTATAGGAAAACGAATCGGCTGAGAGTCGTGCCTTCTCGACCGAGTTGATAATAAGCATACCCAGCGAGCTGAAGATGAGCGGCAGCCAGTCCACAAATGTCACGTGTACGTTCGATCCGTTGAGCGGCGACTTGGACCATACGGCTGCGTCGATTAGGATGTAGAATGCGAGGGAGAACTGTACATCGCGATCGGTGGGTTAGTGTGACACATTATATTGATAAGTCGAGGAGAAAGGAGGGGGGGGGGAGAGAGTAGTGGTACTTCTGCTGCTGCTATTACTAGTAGTATCCAAAAGAGTTGTGAAATATAACAAGAATATCATAAAGGAAACCATTTCTAGCATACCAAAGCACCCGCAGAGTAGACGCCGGCACTGCGCGCCCAGGCGCTGTTAAGCCAGGCTGGCTTGCGGAACTTCCAAAGACGGTCGTCCTCCATGGCTCCGATAGGCTTAATAACGGACGGGACACTCGGTGAGGAGCGGTAGTAGATAAAACGGAGTCAATGGAGACTTGCTCGGAATCGGGGGGCAAAGTGATTCAATGGGATAGTATTATATGTAAGCGGTGCTATTTTGTATGCGTTGGATTAAGGTCAAGCTCGGGGAAAGTTGGGGTCGGTAGATGAGGCTGATGACGACCGATTGAGTCTTGGCGCTAACTTCCTGTTGCTACATGTGATACAAATACCTAACCTAGGTTAGTGGATGCTGCACGTGACTTTACCCCTGATTTTGCTTCCTATACATTACATGTAGGTACCTATGTACGCAACTACACCAACGCGCTCTACATATATGTAGGAGGTAGGTATTGTTCTCACCTCAATACTATGTACGTGTACATACCTATCGGTACTTAGGTATGTACATAAAGTCAGCACTGTATTTTTTTCTGTTTTAGTAGGTGTGGACGTCTATAAGCAACTCTCAAGAAGACCCAAGGCCATTTTCAATCATGTTTAATATTAAAAGCTATGCAGCCCAAATGTGTCCGCCTCCATTGGCTATTTTCTTATAGGCCAGTCCCTGTAATGTATCATCACGCTGTTGCGTTGCGTCTCGAAACGTGATCGAGTACGATGTGCTGCCTCCAACGCCTGAGACTCAATGCTGGAGTCATCCTGAACGCCTATTATACGACTGCAGGCAGCTCGAGTCCTTAGTACAATTCTATCTACGACCCCATTGTTAACGCTGCTACACCAGCAGATACGACCATAACCACCACAAGTCTCCTCGCCAACTGTACAGACGCGCTCGATCCGCTGCGTCACTCCCACTAACGAGCGGAAACTACTACTGCCGTCTGATTTCGCTCCCAGTAAGATTTAGGGAAGCAGACGGTTAGAGGTGGCAAATAGAAGCGGGCGAATGGTATTAGTACAAGAATAGTAGCAAGTCGCTAACTGAATTAAAACCCTTAAATGCTGTTTGTTAAGGAGCATGGCCGAGTCCCGTTTCGTCAATAAGAACCCCAACTGGGACGGAATATGTTTAATCAGAAAGAATCGTGTGTCGTCGCAAGCAACGAGACCTTTGCCGAAAATGGTTGCTTTGCCAGTCTGCACCAGCCGACCCTTGAACGCCACCCTTTTTCTGTCTATTAAGTAGTCATGGTACAATGCCTATCGTTGCCGGTCGTTGAACTTTCGTATCAGATCTCAATAGTCTTCATTCCTTCTTCAAGCTCTTGAGTGCCGTTGCCATTTTCCGTAGTCGAATCTTTCGAGGGCGCTGCGTCTTTGCCTTTGGTTTCCGCTGCAGTCGAGACTTGTTTTACCTCATCACTAGGTCGAGGAGTCTCAACTTCCACGAGCTTGGGTTGCTTAACGCCGTTGGCACTAAGCTTTGGGTCCGGGAGCGATGCTTCCTCCGCGACTCGTGCAAGGGGACTCGCCTTTCCGAAGCCGGGGCGACTTGGGCTTCCTAGAGGGGACGGGCTACTGAGCCGTTGTAACGAGCGACCGCGAGCTTCCCCATTGGCGTCACTAGGACCAGCGTAGGGAGAACCTCCAGGCGAAGTGGCGCCACCCATCATAGCTGACTTTCGCTTTGCGGCTACTTTGGCACCACGTCCGTGCTTCTGGTCCATTCTCCATCTTAGGATGTCGAAATAAGAAGGCTCAACGCGGGTCGTCTTAAACTCACGCAACTTTAGCTCATTGGTATCCTCGTCAACAAACCACTTGCCGCTGTTCAGGTCGTCCGCAACCAGGGCGAGAAAAGCCGCCCAAGACCTCGCGACAACGTACTTGGTGTCATAATCCCGACCGAAGAGAATGATCTGACCCCAGGTGCCAGTTGGACCGGGTGCGAGATCTACAGCAAGATTGTTACCGCCCCAGTCTCGTACAAGAGGAATCCAAGCAGGGTGTGCGTAGGCCCGCTGAACGGCTCCCTGGGGAACGGAATCTTGGCGAGCTTGAAGTTCCTGTCTCCACGAGCCTTTCTGGGAACCGTGGGAACTAGGTGAACCAGGCGCAGATTTAGAAGAAGACGCCTGGTTACTACCGCCAAACGCCTTGGAAGGAACAGCAGGCTTCACGACCGTGGTTTCAAGAAGGTATTGCTGGTTGACCTTTCGCCATTGGTCCCATTCTTGGACAATCTCCTCGCAATCGAGAAGCATAGAGCCGAAAATGATTCCAGTCGGAATACCACCACGTTCCTGTCCATCATGAACCATCAGGGAGTCCCTAACATCCTGAGGAAGTGAGCAATCTAGTTGATGCTCTAGCTCGTTCAAATCGTTATCGGTACATCCTTCGCATAGCTGATCGAATAACTCCGGGTAATTTTCCTCCGCCCATCTATCTATCCGTTTCCAAGAATGGGTCACAGGGGGGGCCGGGGGAGCACCATCTGCAAAGGACTGCATGGGAATCTCACCTGGGCTACTAACTGTCTCGAACCCATCGTCCTTAGTGCCCTGACGCTGCGCGTTGAGCGATCTTAACCCAGGAGAGTATGGGCCGTTGGAGCCGGGGGATAAGGGAGATGCCGCCGGGAGCCCAGCACCGGTGTAGGCCGTACCATCCATACCAGTAGATAATCGACCAAGTTCGTCGACGTAAGGAGACGTAATATCGGCGCGGGATTCCGAAGCAGTCGCAACTGATGTGAGAGTGCTCTGCCTGTTGAGGGGAACATGGCGACCTGTCCGGTATGGAGAATCGTAGCTTGAGTCTGAGGGAAGGGTCAGGAGCTGTAGGAGAGGGCAATTATGGCTTGAACTTACGTCGGTCATAGCTAGTCATAGTGTGCCAGAATGATTTGAAAGCTGAACCTAGACTAGACATTCATCATGTTAACAGAGCACTGAAAAGGTGATGCTAGCTGTAAATCGACTTACGACATCTTGAATGATCTTAAGAGAAGGTTCCTATTTCTCTAGAAGTGAAAAAAGGGTAAAGGAAAACAACTAGGTGTACTAAGCAATTTGCCGCGGCAGCAATGCTCAGAGAGCAAGGCAGTCCAGCACGGAAACTCCTAGATTATTATGTGGTAGACTGTTCCAAATTATGCGATCGAATGGCCGCGTCGGCGTTCTATGACTGCAAAGAAAGATCGACAATGGCCAAGACGCGCTTCCACGGGAGGGGTGGATTGCGTAGGGCTGAATAAAGATAGAATGATTGCCCGAGTGATGCGGGAGTTGTCGATGAAGGAGCGCGAGTCGATGTTAGGGAGTACGGCGGAATGATAGTAAGTTCCTCTCTCTATTTCTCTCTCTCTCTCTTTTTCTCTATCTCTCTTTATCGCGAAAAGGAGGTAGACGGGACGAGTTGGGAGTCTATGTGGAGAATAGGCGGGTACCGGGGACTTTTTTGTCGAGACGTCAATGTCTTTGTCATTTCATTTCCAACTTTTCTTTATCCCCTGGAATATCGATTTGTTGAAAATTGGTGGAACAAGCCGACGTTGATTCGAGACCAACAATAACGTGGATTTCGACACAAATGCTCGATCATGTGCTGGTTGATGTGCAATATCTTCCCGAGCTTGAATCACTGTAGGATTCAGGAGATGGGATTAAATAACGGGGTAAGCGTGTTGTAGAACGAGTGTAATCCTTTTTTTGGCGTTGTTTGCTTGTGTTTTTTTATGTACAGCCACTGGGAGTAGGGTCGCGGAGCCTTGAGTGGGAAGGGAACGAACGAAATTATTTTGGAGATGAATGGAGGGCAAGGAGATGATTTTGTTTTTCCCCTTCAATCGAGCCGGGGATGGAGGATGGAGGTTGGAACTTGGAAGGGGGCTCGTCCAATGTTGAATTTCAAGGGGATTGATTGTCAGTGGATGCAAGTGGGTGACGCGCTATGTTAAAGGGGATGGGCGACCGTTAATGCTAGGTACTCAGATGTGTACAACTGTCCCACTGTGATACAGGTTAAGATTACGGTATAATGCGCGGTGGACTGAAGTACCCGCGAGTACCCCCTCATCTAACTACATTTGGATTAATTCCACAATCCTGAATTTCACCTGTGTGCTACACACATGCGCCTCTGTACAAACTATCTACCTGTATGTAGGTTAGGTACCTAAGGTAAGGTAGTATATACACCCATAAAATCCTGGATGTTAGGTACATAGCTTGGGCCTTCCAGTTCTAGACTACCGTACAGTTGTGCTTGGCTGCTGGGGTCTCAATTCAACTCAGTTCTATTAAAGTTTCACCAGCGGAATGGAATTATTATATTCGGGATTTTTACAGTGAAGCACAAAGGTAATAAACTCCATACCTATGCCAGTACTGTTCTGACAATTTTACTTCGAGTCCTTGCGTCATCAACCATCATAATGTTAATGTATCAGTTCCCAAATTCTTATGCTTAAATCGGACATTTGGTACTATACCTATCTATCGGTAAAGGTACCTCAATATGTACATAGGGATGGAATCTCGACACTGAAAACAAGTTGGATTCAGTTGCTTGTTGTCACAATATATATAATCCGTAGCAACGTTGCGCCTACCGTGCTGTCCCCTTCCTGCGTCCTCCCTCCTATTGGAAATAAAGGACTTTCCGTTTCTTCTCCTTCTCCTTCTCCTTCTCCTTCTCACCTGTTGCTTCGACCAATCGAATGACACCGTTTCGCGTCAGAGACCCTCGAACGCCACATGGAAGAAACGCCAGGGGGCACAATCGTGCGTTAGGCCACAGGACCACAGGGCCACAGCCGACGCCTCGTGACCTAGCTCTGATCAAGCATGCGTCTCCTATTGGGCATTGCACAATTGTTACAGTACGTTGTTGTCACCGCCGAAACGCCACCGACGAACTGGTACCTGAGCCGCGCAGCAGAAGGAAAAAGAAGGCAAACTTGGCGTAAATTTAGCCCACTTTGCGCCCGTTGGATGCATTGCAGGCGTTTCCCCCATGCTGGAGCGGATTGGACGCCCGTCGAATGCTCCTTTCATTCCCCTAGATCCCCCATGGGCAAATTAAGGTACAGGTAGTCTTCAAGTCAAATTCATCTAATCTAACATGTCGGTTAAATTTAGACTGCATATGCTGGGCTCTACCAGCAGAATCTAAATCGCCATAAAGGAACGCGCTATAAAGGAACGGCATACCTTAGGTAGTCCCCGACGTAATTGTTTGACGAACTTGATTAGTGTTGTTAGTGTTGTTAGTCCCGGAAAGGTTACTGGTGTTCTCCAATTACGCGCGCACCGCCACATCGGGAGGAACTACCAACATTGAAAAGTTTGATCTACATATGTACATGTATCTACCGACGTCGATCCTCAGCCATCCTCAGCCATCCGCAGCCAGTCAACCAGTCAACGGTCGGCTGACGATAGGGGCTTGACTAGCTGCACCTTTCGGTGTTGACGATAACCGTGCAAGCGATACACTAGATGTAATAGTACGCAAGAGTATTGAGAATATTGAGAAGTTTCGCCTTCGCCTTCGCCTTCGTATAGGAGAAGGGTTTACAATCAACATGACACCCATCCCAGTGATCTATCTGTTAGCTGGGTAATTCATCGCCACCCAGCTTAACCACTCTCTCCCTCCCTCTTTCTAAAGAGGCAACTAGGGATGTGAGATAGTCATGCACACGGCGTAATCTTTCTGAATATTCGTGTTTCTTCGGGCGCGAGTGCCCCCGTCTCTTCCACCCGAAGCCTGTATTACCCGAAAGCATGCTTGCGTACTCTAGCTCACCACATCTTACGTATCCTGCGTTCACATTTCCATTGCGAAACTCACGTCTGTATGACGAGAGGTACAATCCAGTGGCGAAGAGTGGAAAAGCCCCCTTCACCAACCATGTTACCCGGGATTGAGCAACATATAAATGCAAACCCAAGAATGCCGCTGAGCCACATGATAAATTTGGCATCTTGTGTATGGTTGTATACGGTAGCCCTCCTTCAACATCACGTTAGCTTTTGGCCCTTGGGAGAAAACACCCATGCGCGTAAGTAGGCCACTAAGGTAGTAGAAACCTAGCATAACGCAGTCTATACACAAGCGGGAAAACCCTCAGGTCTCCCGCCTCCCTCTTCGCCAAGTCAACCAGTATCGTAACAATGCAACACGTAAGCTCGTAAGCACTGGACCGCAAACATTTAACCCACGATGTAACACAAATTTACAAACATCCCCTTAACTCTGCCACATGTGCTCGCTCAGCGCCAACACCTTCTCGCCCATCTGCCGCTTAGCAGCCGCGGCGACCCCTCTCTCTGGATCCGCGAGCTGCTCACTGTAACACAGCTCGACGAGGGCTTTAAGCTCATCGTACGTAAACTTCTCCGCCTCCGGTACGGGGTTGCTACCCTCCGCTTCGCGCTCCTTGTCTCGCCTCGCCTTTTCGACGATTTGGTCCGGGCCCCCTTGGAACAAGCTATAGTAATTCGCCGACCGTGCGAGGTCTACCCCTTCCTCGATATTCTTGAGGTTCTGCTGAAGCACGAGGATGTTGAGCTGCATGCGCTCACACCCACGCATATTCATGGGCTGCGTGGCAAGCGCGTTGGATACTAGATATGTATTGACGAGGAGGCCTAAACCAGTACGCACAAATGCTATTTCCCGCTCGCGGAGGTATCGTACAATCGTCTCATCGTAGGCCACGAGTTCAGAGTTCAACGATAGGATCTGCGGATCTGGCTCCTTGATCTCCTGGTCACCTAGGACGTACGGCGCCGTCTTGGGGGAGAGCGCCACGCTGAGAGACTGGACAATACGGCACCGAATTTCCATGTGTAATGTGAGGAGCACTGTGCCGGCAAATTCCTCAAAGGATGATACTATGTTATCAAATGACCTGTAAAATAAAGCCGATTAGCCGGCGTGGAGAATTGAAGTAATGAAACTCGAAACACTTACTGGACAGTTTCTTGAGTCATAGGTAGGTACACAGGACCTTGCTGCTCGCCGTTTGTTTTATTGGGATCATTCAAAAGGGTCCAGCGGCGTTTTTGGGTTTTCGGCAAAGTAGGCTGAGAAGAATCGGTATCAAACCGGGTGATATGTCGCAAGCCAAGAATTCTAACCGACAGCCATTTCATGCTGGTATACAGTAGACATAGAGAAGAGATGACATCGCGATCTTGAATGATGTCGCTCGGCTCAAGGGACCGTTCATTAGCATGCATAATGAGCAACCCAACTTCCTTTTCTATCAGTTCGCGGTCAAGATTATCCGAGGTCCAGAGTTTTTTGATAGTATCTTGGATATCTCCCTCCCCGACTGCGAGTTCTGCCGAGTATCGCAACGACTGTGGTGCAGTAGAGGCCTCATGTGCTTTCGCAACTAGCGACTTGAACCACGCAAAACACCGTTCATAATATCTCGCCATCTGCGATATGATCAAAGAACTAAGTGCCTGGTCATGTGGAATCGTCCCAAGCATACGGCAGAAGGCAGTGATGACAGCAAAAAATGCCGTTGTCCCCTTGAAGACGGGACGACGGGCTACCAAACCCCAACCCGGGTCCTGCTGAAACGAATCTACTTCCCCGAATACGTTATCGCTCAGTTTGCTGAGGGTTTCATCTAACTGAGGCTGAAAGACATTAACCAAAAAATTATCAAGGAAAGATGTCAGACTGCTCGCAGCTAAGTCAGAACCTGGTGGCACGATCGCTTTTAATCGTTGTAGGAATACCAGGGTTGGTGGTAATAGAAGACTCATGTTAAACACGCTCGGCTCCACAAGTGACTTGTAAGATCCAGGCGTATTTCTGTTGTCGAAACCCCCGGAATATGCGCTCTTCCTCGATTCTCTTCCCGCTGAGGATTTCTTATCCGAGGCCTGCGGTTTTCGGGAAGTAGATGTGAGGCCGGGAACTGCAGCTCGTATAATACTGTCTAGAGCCTCGTATTCCGTAGTCATTTCGACAGACTTGGGATCCGCTTCAGAGAACTTGAAGAGATATTCCCTCGACGCGTCCTTATTGCCATTAAGCATCGCTCCTTGCCTAGGAGAGGAGTTGAATTGGTAGACATCTGCATCTGTCGTAACATAATTGTGTAGGAGAGAGCGTATTTCGTTCTGATAGAGATTCCATAGCTCTTTAAAGCTCCCAAGAAGAGCACTATTGCTACCAGCGCCCTCTCGTCGAACAAGCGCTTTGATAGCCTCGTGGAACACTCGATGTCCTTCAGCAATGGCTTCAAATTTGGCATATAGCGTCCAAAGGAGATCGTAGATGACGTCTGCGCGCATTTGTGTTTCTCTGCTGCCATATATATTTAGACCCTGTGCATTACCTGTGCCGCCTCTTAGCGAGCTAGGATGTCTCTGATCAACCTCATTAATAGTCTCGTTTACAATGGAAAACAGCTCAACCGGGAGCCGTTGCTTTAAGGTATCAACAACACGTTCTAATCGTCCGAGCTTGTTAAGAGACTCAACAACAAGTGTTATGTAATAAAACGTATCTGCCTCGGGGTTTTTTGCTGGGTCTTCGGTTACCGGCTGGTCAAGGTCCATCGTGTCCAGAACCAGATGAAAAGGTGTTAACACGCCTGAGTCACTGTAGTTCTCATTGTAAGCACCTTGATGCTTAGCTAGATTTTGCCATCGCTCCTGACAATAGGGTGATTTCAGATACAGGTGTTCGTGTAGTTCCTCTACTAAAATATCCATCAAGGCGGTTTCCTGGTTGGCCAGGTAGCTCCGTAGGTCGCTCAGGGCTCCAATGTCGTCGAGTTCCGGCTTCCGAAGCTTTCGCCGGGCATTCTGCAGAACTTCAACAGCAGTCAAGAACCGCTTTTCCGATATTCTAGCTTCCAGTTGATCTGGAACTGTCCGTAGATCTTCCAGTTCGTTCAATGTCTGCAGCACATCGTCGTACATCTGCGACGTTTTATATAGCTTCTTGAGTTCTGGATCGGTCGCACAAAGGCTCGTTCGCGACGCAGCTAGAGAGTCTTTTAGGGCGCGGACTCGCTTCTGGGAGGCCTGTATGCTTCCCTGGATCTTGTGGAAGGTACCAATGGAACTATTGAAGCCTTGATGGTGCTCGTGTACAATATTCTTGAGGGAATCTTGCAAATACTGGTGCGTCTTCTTAAAGCCCCTATACTCGTGCGCTCGGCCGACAGAGCTATTATCCAGCAACTGAAGAGCCAGTGAGACAGGTATGCAGTCGTCCTGGATCATAGCAGGCCATTCAGCTTTGATGAGTTCGAGGACCTGGGCTATCTGTCGCTCGGCACTTGTCTCGTTCGCGCGCTGGACTCTGGAGGCCGGGGAGCTGTAGCCAGCACTCCGAGCAGATTCAAGTGCGGGTGGTCTTCGTGGGTTTAACTGCTGGGGAGGAGTGCTATAACGATCGCTGGCGTAGTCATCACCGAAAGGATCATATTCTTCATCTTGCCTCCCAGTGGAGCCGGAGCCATAGCCATTTCCATTTCCGTTGCGGTATGAACCGCCATATCGGTTGGACATGATGGCAGCAATGCATTCGGTAGGCTAGCTGGAGCTATGGTGTCGGGTGCTACAGCACTACAGCATGCTAATTAATTTCGTCGTCCGACACGGCGACTCTCCCTGTTGTAACCCAGATGGAGTTACTGATCGATTCGAATCGGGTCGGTTTCGTACAATGCTCAGGGATTGAAGATTGAAGATTGGAGATTGGAGATTATGGTGAGGATTGAATGTAATGTTAATTAATACTATGGGTATGGTTAATAATGTCTTGGTGTGATAATGGAAGTTACACGTAGGTAGTGTTGTAGTGTACCATAGTAATTATAATTATTTTTAAGGTTTCATGGGCTGCATGGGATCCCTCGTTGACCCCCCTGCTGCCTTTCCGCTGGGGCTTGTGGGGATTCTTGAAATGCCAAGAAGTTTCCACGCTGACTTGACAAATTAGATCAATGGTCAAGAACTTTTCCTATTTCTTGCACGTGATATATAGTGTACTAGACGCTATAGCTAACCCCTCCGCCGGCTCCGGTGGGTCCCGGCCCCGAGTACATCAACATCAACATCAACATCAAACGACTCACTTGCCAGCTTACGTCACTCAAGAAAGATGCCGACCAGAATCCCCGAACCTGAGGACTTCAACCACTTACCATCCTCTTTACGTATATCACTAGTCTTTCCTGAGGTCCCAGAAACGACAACAGCCATTCTTATTCTCTTTCACGGCCTCGGGGACTCAGAAGCACCATTCGCCGGGTTTGCCAAAAACATGAACTTGCCAGGTGTTCTAGCTATCTCCGTCCGCGGTATCTCTCCGCTACCGCCGACATTACTCGGTTTACCGGATCCCGATGTCTCTCACCCGACTAGGCATTTCCATTGGGGTGATGATCTAACTCTGTCGCCGTCTACTGGAGACTTAGATCCAGACCCGGGTTTCTCCAAAGCTGAAAACTTAGTTTTGGGGAAGCTAATTCGTGAAACGCTCATTGAACGGTGCGGGTGGGAAACCAACGATATCCTCCTCTTTGGCTTTGGACAAGGCGGCTCTTTAGCCCTTGGCCTGTCATCGAGGGTTCGCGAGAGTGGCAAGGTCGTAGATATCACCGAGGGAAATAGGATTACAGGGACGGCCTTTAAGGGAGCTGTGTCGATTGGCGGCCCGTTACCGGCAAGCATGATACCTACATTGAATTCCAGAGAGAAGTCTCGAACGCCAGTCTTGGTGTGCCATGGTACATCAAGTGAGTCTCTTGGCGAAGATGCGATAGACCTATTGAAGGAGGAGTTTATCGACGTGCGAGAAGTCAAGTGGAGGAAATATGACGACGGTATGCCCAGGAATAAAGACGAGATGCTGCCAATTATGCAATTCTTTGCTGAACGGTTACGTGGATGGTGAAGTACATCAACAGCTCATATCGACGCCTTACAAATAAGATCAATGATATTGAATGCCTGGGCGTTTCCAACCGCAGTAGGCTTCTCGCAAATCAGTAAGTTCATCTTCTTGCCCTATTGATCAGTCTACACAATATAAACAAAGACAACGCACATCCCCAAGGATCCATATAGATTAATTGACTACTAGATAATTGATTTGAATAGGCTTAACTCTGCTTCGCCGCTTGCTGCTTTTATTCTAAACTTAACTTTTATGGCAATGAACGCAGATAATCACTACTCCCAAAGAGGAATATAACCTGAGATAGGGCACGCGCTCAATGGAAATGAACGAATAAGGTATCTCAAGTTATATCTTTGCCCTACGACAAGCTTGCCATCTCACCTCTAGATAGATTACTAGAGGGTGGACAAGCCGAAATAAGTACATTCGCGATGAGGCTATGTTACATCGTAGCAAAACTTTCATCGTCCATTCCTCCTAAACGCCCCGGCTATGCAAAGAAGGTTATCAGAAATACACTCCATTATGCCAATTGTGACCCGACCGCTACGACGGGTTAAACTGGGTAGGATTCCGGATTTATTATTTCCATCCGTTAATCAACAATTAGGGCGGTAAAGTGGAATGGTAAGGTCCACCCTTTCGTCGTCAGCTAGCGATGGTATCAGTAGACTCGACACTATAGGCTTTATCACCAGTAGTGGTATTTCATTGACTTCCATCTTACGACTTTCAATGACCGCCTGGTCCGGGGCTTCACCTGCTGGGGGGGCCACGTAAGTCTGCTTCTGGGGCAGCTCAGAGGATATTATATCGCCAGATCGCTCGTCCCTCCCTGTGAGACCACCCCGTGACGCCTTTTCAACATTGCCTACTCCCGTAGCATTGCCGATATCCTCCTGCCCTTCAAAAGAAAATGTGGTGCTATTGTCTACCTTCGTTTCATATTGAATTGTAGAAACAAGGACCGAATTTGGATCGACGCAATCGTAGAAGAGCATGAATACCCCACCTTGCGCTAGGACCGTCTCTTCGGATACCTCCCATACGCTTTCGTCACTTAACCGCCACCATTTCCCGTTCGCATCCGAGTCGATATCCGCGCTATTATCTTCACCGACTAGGGTGCTCTCGTCGTCTGCTGCGCCACCGCCATCATGATTAAGTGACTCGGAGTCTTTAGATGTATTATCATTAAGTTTTAATGGTTTGCAAGGATGCTTTCGATAACAGACGTAATGCCCATTCTCGTGCCGTCCTTGATGAGTTATTACCGCGCGTAATTCGTAGATTGGACCGCTGACCTTGGATGGCTTCCGGTCGCCCGAGACCATTGAAGATTTTGGATCTATCACCCACTGTTCTTCATCTCCAGTAGTATTGGCGAAGGAGTTTGTATCGGTATCGACGGAGCGAACTGGTCCTCCGGCGCTTCCTAAGCACCATGGACCCAGGTCAAGCATCCTTGGAAATCGTACCGCTGCAAGATTTTTGAACATATGTCCCGTGTTCTCGTCAAAGACCGATCGGTTCATGTGGATTGCGAGACTTCGAGGTGGGCGTGCTATGGCGACCTGCTTAGTCTTGGTGGAGCTGACTCGTATCTGTACCTTGCACTTGTCTTTCAAGGTTTTCTCTTGGAAATCGTCCTCTTCAAGGGCAAGTTCGACAGCCTCCAATCGGGAGATAGGCTCTCGCAATTCGGCTTCGGAGACGCTATGCTCTCTTCCACGGGATATAATGAGCTTGAGCAGCCTTTGAAGCTTCAGTAGCGTACATTTGGCGCACTCAACTCCCTCTATAGTCTCGAGATCAGTATAGGAATCCAATCTTTCGTAGAGATCATGGCCCGTTTGCTCAAGCCCAAGATTGAGGGTAAGACAGTTGAATGGAGTCATGGAAAGTCCATCGGAATGTCCACACTGAACACATGCGACTCGTTGTGCTATCAGACCTTCTAGGGGGTTTCTCAAGACTCTGGCATCTGATACGGCTTTAGAAATCACCGGTAGAGACTGGTAGCCACTGTCATCACTATGTTGGCTGTCTTCGGTGTCGTCTCTCACGGCAACTGTTTCAAACCCAGATGGATGGTTCTGAGGTTTAGCTGCTTTCGCGATCTCTTTTTCGACCTCGTCTAGAATTTTGGAAAAATATTCCTGCGCATCCTGCTGCTGCCACGTGTCTAGGGACTTTAATTTCTTTGGTGTCCACAAGGTCTTTCCGTTGTAACTGGTATCTGTTAATTTCGATATGAGATCCCGCAACGAACTCGCCGAGCCCGACTCTCCATCCCCCTCGGACCTGTCTTGTTCTAGACCTTTTGTAAGATACGACGGGAACGGTTTTAAGGATGCTAGACCCTGAAGGATGCTATTTTGGAAGCAGGAATTATCGTAGTTTCCTAAGCCGGGAGGCTGATCGGTATTATTCTTGACGAACGCGCTGTTTGACAGGCTAGAAAGGCTTCTTCTGCCGGCATCAGCAACAGATGTTATAATGCCGCTTGACCCGTCCATCCCAAGTATCCTTCTAAGAAGTTCGCTCTTCGCAACGTACGACCGAGACCGCGTCGGTAGTATAGACTCGGGGATCGGGAAGGTCGGTGGATGGAGCCAAGCGTCGAGGGCATAGAGTATAGTTGCAGGGGTGATGGCTATTGCCAAATCCCAAAGAAGCTCTCCAGGATGTCGAGCTCTAGAGAAAGGCGACGAATGTAGGGACTGGTAGAATATGGTGAATAGAAGGAGGAGCAAGGGGACAAGGACGCCGGGTTGCTGTAACCGGTCTAGGAATGCGTCTTGAGCGGAGTAAGAATAAGAGTTGCCGGGACGGTCGATTTGTGGTTCAAGGCGATGAGAGTGCATCCTGGTGTTTGCAAGTTACCTGGGTACGTTATCGCAAGATGGAGGAGAGGTTCTTAAGTATCAAAGTAAATACGAACATAAAAGGTCGCCATGGCAAAGAGAAGTCATCGAAGTTTCTCCCATACTCTTTCTGCTTTTGTACACGTACTGCAACACAATGTAGGCGTTCAAAGCAACTGCTTTGATGACGGGGAGTTTAATGTGTTTCTTAATTGGAGGAAATGCAAATGGAAGACCACTCGAAGCAGGGCTGATGCGACAAGGTTTATTTTTAGCGGGTCGCAGAAGGATAGATGAATCCAAGGTCTCTCCAATTACATAATACCTAATGCTCTCTATTCCGTACCTGATTTTTAGGTTCATTCCTAACTGTCATTTGCTGGCCGTAGCTGCCACGCAGGTTGTCCCCTTGCATGGTCGGCATTGTCTATCTTATCAGTTACGAGACAAGACGTTGTCCAATTATTCCCTGCGGGGCTTTTTTTTTTTTTTTTTTTTTTTTGGAAAACTTGAACCAACCTCGGAACGATCAGGTACTACATATATGTAGCAGATGTAGGTATCCCAGCCCTCACTAAAATAATTCATACCTAATTCATCAACAAGAGCACACGAATTACAAATCACAGCAATCATGGCCAAAGGTGCGATCGCCAAGAAGAAGAAAGGTGTGCAATTCTACACTTACCATGTCCTCTTGGCCCACGACCTGAATAACCAACAATATATTATTATTTATAGCTCCTTCGATTCACTCGAGAGCTGCGAGGCGCGCTACCTCCCCAAGCATCGATACCGACAAATCGCTGAAGAACGTCCAGCCTCCTGCTGATTCAGCTGACTATCGCCCATCCGTGCTTGCCATACACCAGGGAGCCGGTGTCACGAAGAAGACAAAGAAGAGCAAGAATATGAGCTCGAAAGCGCGGAGGAGACATGAAAAAGGGCAGGATCGTGCTGCTGCGATAATAGAGAGAACAGAACAGAAGATTGCGAAGAGTAAAGGGCAAGCTCGGACGATCCAGACACGTAGGAAGACATGGGATGAAGTCAACAACCAGATACCCGCGACCAAGAAGACATCCCGAGCAGAATCGATTGACGAAGATGATCAGGAAGAGTCGGAGTTAGACGAAGAGATGAACGATGCACAGGTAGAAAAGGTTACCGAAGGCGCCGCATCTACAGGCAAGGTTCCCTTACAAGGCACAATGGAGGAAGAACAAGACGATGGAATCTTATGATTTTCAAGATTCGGCACGAACAGTCCGGCATCTAGGCGTTATAGGCGTATTAGGGGTATATGATCATGGTAGGTCCAAGATATGAAACCTCTTCATTTTTTACAACCTACCTAGGTACCCATGAAAAGATATCAGTCACACTGCAGAGCACCCTTTCCGTCTTTAAAATAAAATTAATTAATAAATGTGTCATTGGAAATTCAACTCTGAAAACCTCCCCCACTAAGAAGGCTTATCGTTATCGATAAAGCAAGTGCGTCGGGTCCACTTTATATCTATGTTAGGTACTTTGTCGAGATCGCCTATCTGCCCGTTCAATGGCTCGATCCTTTCCTACTGTGTACAAGTGACATTATTAAGGTATTGTTTTAAGGGGAAGTAAAAGTTGATACCTAAATTACCATCTTCATCGTCAACGCCCCCTAGCCTTCCCTCCAAAATGCCACCTCCAATGCAGTCAAAACGCATGACAGCAAACCCTGTGCGGCCGTCGCGGTACCGTGCTGGCAAGCCAACCGGCGCGTCATCGTCCTCTGAATCCGACTCAGAAACTAGCGGCGGCGAAACCGAGCAACAGAAGCAGAACCAGCGCAAGATTGCGCCACCTCCAAAAGTACCCAGTGCAGGTAAAATCATCAGCAATCTTAGCAGGGTTAACCTCGATGAACGCCGAAGGGAAGAGCAAGAGGCTGAAGCAAGACGTGTTGAGGCCGCGAAAGCAGCCCGTCTAGCTGCCGAGGAGGGTTTCGTCACGGAAGAAAGTGAGGATGAAGAGGAGAGCGAAGATGAAAGCGGCGAAGAGGACGATGAGGAAGAAAAAAGTAGTGAGGAAGAAGTTCCTCGGCGGCTAATGTTAAAACCCAAGTTCGTGCCAAAAAACCAACGGAGCGGGAACATACAATCCACCAGGGAGCAGGACGAAGCAGCTAGACTGGCCGAGGAAGAAGCCAAAAAGAAGAAGGCTATGGATGAGATGGTCGAAGAGCAAATGCGCAAAGCTGCGGTGGCCCGCGCGATCAAGAAAGGGCACTGGAACGACACTATAGACGAGGACGAGGACGTTGATACCGAAGATGATGTAGATCCTGAGGCCGAGTACGCGGCGTGGAAGTTGCGCGAGCTGAAACGCATCAAGCGAGAGCGCGAGGCAATCGAGGCTCGCGAGAAAGAGAGAGAAGAGGTTGAGCGTCGAAGGAACTTGACGGAAGAGGAACGGAAAGCGGAGGATGAGGCTTTCCTAGCTAAGCAGAAGGAGGAGAAAGACGCCAAGGGAAAGATGTCGTACATGCAAAAATACTTCCACAAAGGCGCATTCTACCGGGACGAGGCAGAGGCCGAGGGTCTAGCCAACCGAGATATTATGGGCTCCCGGTTTACAGACGACGTCAGGAACCGCGAGTTACTTCCAAAAGCGCTCCAGATGCGCGATATGACGAAGTTGGGGAAGAAGGGCGCTACTAAGTACAAGGATCTCAAATCCGAGGACACAGGTCGATGGGGCGACATTCGCGACATGAGGCCAGGCAAAGAATTTGACCGGTATAATGTAGACGAGAGGTTCAAATCTGATCGCGCTAGAGAAGCATCAGGCCCGGGAGGAGCCAATGCGGTACCCATCGGCGAGAGAAAGAGACCTGTCCACGGAACGCCAGAAGGTCCTAGGAATCCGGACCGAGGAAGGGACGCGAATAGATACCGGGAGCAGGATCGGGATAGCTACCGCCCGATGGATGACTATGGGCGTCAAAGAGACAGGTCCACTAGGAGATTCGATCGAGATGACTACGGTAACCGGAGGAAGAGGGACTCGTCACAGGATACTGATCGTTATGAAAGTGACAAGAGGCGGAGAATAGAATCCAGGTAGACAAACCTTTGACTATCAATCCGTACATTCATAGCGCTTCCTGGGAAAAAAGGCCAATTGCAAATACCCCTTTCGCTTGGTACCTATAACTTAATTCAACGCCAGCAATTCTACAACTAAACTATATCCTCGTGATTTCTACCCTAGCCCTTTCAAAGATCTTATGAAGTACCATGCCACTATTACTCAACTCTTGATTTTTCACCTTTGGTGGAAACAGCGTCATCCGAGCAAATGTGCCAGCGCCTCTCCTTTTCGAGAGGAAGCCTGGGTTGATGACCAAGACACTCTCCACGACCTAGCATGTGTTAACGAATGAATCGGGTATGTATAAGAAATGCGTAGGTCTTCCTTACCTTTGCAAATGGAGGCAAAGCACTCGGCAGAATCATGACATCGGGTCTTACATTCATCATCTCGCCGAGTTTTAAATAACTCGTGTCGAGCATAGCACCAGTGGGTAGACCATCTTCCGTACCTACTTTTGGGAACTTTTGCCGATCTACTGGGGGGAATATGGGAAAGAAATGCCGCTGCTCGATCAAGTATCTAGGAGCTCTCGAAAATATGAGGGGGTCCGCGGTCCGACCGCCGACAAGCTCCTCGTGCTGCAAATTCCAAAGGATATCCTGGGACGAGATTCCCAGCAACATCTCGTTGATAAAGAGCGTCATAGGATTACCGACTATACGCACAGCCTTAGGCAGTCCTAGATCTTTTCTAACGATAATATCTTGCGGCCAGGATACATGCTTGTCGACGACATCCCGTACGGATGGTACTAGGAGGATGGTGATGGTAGGATTCGATGCAACAAGCCGATTAAAGGCTGGAGAAATCATGTACTTGAAAACGGTGGACATAGTTGCGGTGTCGGGGTCTACGCCTGCATCTTCCGGGAGATCGAAATCTCCTGATGCAATTAGGGGGTGGTCAACGTCGATGAATGGCCCTGTTAAGATTAAGGCATCGGCGTATGTATCTGCTGCTTGGCTACAAAGGGCGTGTAGAGGCTCAAAGTCGAGGTTGTCGTCAGCCGAATAAGGGCCCGAGCCAATGATCACATTTAATGGCGCTGGTTCAACATCCGATTCCATCGCATCCGGACCTCCACGAAGTCTTTCCCGGTGTGCCTCAATGGCCGTTGGTGTGGAGGCAGCGTTAGGTAGCAAGGGCATTTCCAGAGCTTCTTTAACGACGAACTCATTGCCGGATGAATTTATACCCCTGAATGCAGCAATCTGTCCCGGGAAAAATTGATAGCGACCATAAAGCTTTTGCAGATTCAGGGGAATCCTTCGGCCTCCCCCGGTTCGCCTCGAGGTTTCTAAGACAAGAGACGCTGGGTTTAGTTTGCCTTCTGAAGAGTCCGACGCAATTCGGCCCACAGCAACAATTTCGGTCGTGCTTTGACTAGCTGCATTGCCAAATTCGCTTTCATCTATGTTTTTATAGTCTCTCACGAGACCTAGGAATTCGTCTATCCGGTCGTCCAGAATCTCGGATGCTTCTGAGGACTTCATCGCTAGCGTTTTATAACCTAATTTCCTCAGATCTGACGCTGCGTTCAGCTTAATTCGAGACTCTGCATATGGTGCAACCGGAGGCTCAGGAGGCTTGAGGTGCTCATTCAAGACCTCTATTATCTCTCCCGGGTTGGTGCGGTCATTAAAAGAAGTTCTGTAATCTCTTAGCGTTGTAAGGACTCAAAATATTTATCATAACCTACGGGACGGTATTTATAGCGTCTAATTGGTTTTCTATTCGTAGAGAGTTCTTGTAGTCGGGCGAGCTACTGGGGACATTTCCTTTCACTCGTGCCATGGAAGGAGTCTCGAGGTGATGCCGTCTCTTGGGGCCACTCTTATTCAGCTTTGCCGTAGCCGGGGTGTTAGGAGTCATCCCTTCTAACCTGCATAGTGTTAGTCGCGTCCTGAGGACTTCTTCAATGTAGTTAGTATGACGGCTTACATTCCGTAGACATCTCCAGTGTTTTTGACAGCGCTGCGAGGGGTTCCACTAGAGCGCTTCTCTGCCTTGATATGAGCATGGTGTGCTCGATTGCTCCGCTCTAGAGCATCTTGGATATCTCGTTTAAGAGCCCGTAGACTTTCTACGGACAGACTGTTTCCATCCATATCCATTTTAATGCAGTAGGACTCCCACTTGAAATACAAGTCCTGGACCGATAGCGAGTGTATCCGCATGATGGACTGCAGTTCAGAGACTACGTCGGGCTCGAGCGCTTTGCTCGGCATGCCGAACTGCTCGTTTAATTCCTGCAAGTCTGCTTCCGCCATTGTTGCAAATAAGCGACGTTGAGTGGAAATATTTGAAATCTCTTCCTAAGTATAAGATAGTCAAGACACGCTTTTTCCCACTTAGACGCGTCGAAAGAAGAAGTTCGCGTTAAGTACTTTATTTAATGGGGAACGTTTCAATGTCGGTGGGTCTCCACCTGCTCTAAGTACGTACCTGCAGCATACCCGGGTTCCCCTAGACCCGCCCTACTGCATGTAGTTAGATGAGCCAAGCCATGAAGGGTCTAATGGAGATTCTTGCTCCAGCACCGCCTCTTCAGAAACATCCATCTTAGCCAAGGATTAACTCGTAGCTCAACCACAATATAGGCTCTCTTGATTTTCGTTTAGTTGAAATTCGGCTTTAACAGACTTGTCTTGAATTATTTGTTGCAAATTAAAATGTCCACTTCAAAAGTAGCAGAAACGTCTAGAAGCGCGGAGCCTTCAATTCTCGAAGAGAAAAGTGAAATGGGCACACTCAAGACACCGATTCCAACTCCCACCGCAAGTAGTAGCGCGCCCGAGAAACCAGCTCTTACTACCGATCAGCAATCTAAATATGACTGGCTTCTAAAGCAAGTCAAGGGGTGGACTGAAGTTCCCTCCAAGGAAAAGAGCGGTCCATTGACTGACAGTGAGAAGATGTGGCTCACGAAGGAATGTCTCCTAAGATATCTAAGAGCTACCAAGTGGCACGAGAGGGAATCAGAAAAACGCCTGCTAGAAACCCTAACATGGCGGAGGGAGTACGGAGTCGAGGAATTGACTGCAGATCACGTTGGGGCTGAGAATGCAACTGGAAAACAAATCATATTAGGCTACGACAAGCAATGCCGTCCCTGCCATTACTTGAATCCCGGACGTCAGAACACGGACGTGTCTCCTCGACAGGTTCAGCACCTTGTTTTCATGCTTGAACGAGTCATCGAGCTTATGCCAGCTCAACAAGAGACCCTCAGCCTTCTCATCAACTTCAAGCAGAGCAAAAGCCGCTCAAATACGGCCCCGGGCATCGGCCAAGGTCGTGAAGTCCTACATATTCTCCAAACCCATTATCCTGAGAGACTTGGGCGGGCAATGATCATCAACAGTAAGCTACTACCATGTTAACGAATCAAGGTAGAATTACTAACATGAAGCCGTAGTTCCATGGGTTGTATCAGGTTTCTTTAAACTCATTACACCTTTCATAGACCCATTGACGAGGGAAAAGCTAAAGTTCAACGAAGATATGACACAATTCGTTCCCAAGGAGCAGCTATGGTCGGAGTTTCCGGGAGGCGAGCTGCAGTTCGAGTACGACCACGATGTCTACTGGCCTGCACTGCAAAAGCTTTGTGCTGAGAAACGCGCAGAGCAGATACGGAGATGGGAGGCCGGAGGCAAACAGATTGGTGAGAAGGAAGATTATCTGAAGGGGCTCGATACTGAAGGAGTATCGCCACCGCCCGGCTATTCTAGCGAAGTAAACACTCAAGATAGTACAATAGCTTAGAGAAGTCGAGGACTTCGAGACTCAATAGGGTAATCTCGAACACGGCAAGGAACGAAGAACAATATTAGGTAGGCAGATAGAGTTACATTTCAGTGGTGGGAACATAGGCGATCATATCAATGGTGATTAATAAGATTTATTATTCTTTAGGCTCGTCTTCGATGTTGGGTACCTAGCTCTATCAAGGTACATGTAACTTCGAAATATTGGTACCTCCATATGTACCTTAACGCGCTAGTGTTCCTCTACCGAATTCAGAGATCCACACTTATCTATTTGGAGGAACACCAACGTGGAACATACAACCTTCATCACCAGCGAACCAGCGAATATTCACAAATTCAATGTTGGCACGTCTAATACGGTCACGCCTGCAGTATATAAACCGCAGCCCAGAACGATACGTCACAGTATCTGAATCCTCATTTCATGCTTCGATACCCCGAAGTGCGGCGATCGCTCCAGAACAATGTCGAATCTCCAGCCCGTGAAGGGTAACAGCAAAGACCAGCCGGGATTACGCTACCCGACGAATGGGAAGACAATCTATCATCGACCGTTGAACCGCTCCAAAGTATCCGAACTCAGCGGTGCTAGCTTTGCCTACCTATTTTCCGAGATGGTAGGCTATGCATCAAAGAAGATAGAAAGTATTCAGGACCTAGAAAAGCGGTAAGTGAGGTTAAGCCTACTACCCAGCAAACCCAGAGCAAGGCAAGCAAGCAGGCGAGCTCGCCCTATCCTCTAGAACAAAAGAAGCTTTTCCGGGGTACTAATGCGATCGCCCCGAACCAGACTCAATGTGCAAGGTCATCCGATAGGACTAAAACTCCTCGACCTACTCCTCTACCGCGAACCGCCGCGATCGCAGACCCGCCCTCTAAACATCATCACACTCCTCCACTTCATCAAGATCAATGTCTGGCAGCATTTGTTCGGGCGGGCGGCCGACGGATTGGAGAAGTCGTCTGATCCCAGCAAACCCGACGAATACATGATCATCGACAACGAGCCTCTCGTCAATCGTTACATTAGTGTGCCCAAGGATATGAGCCAGCTTAACTGCGCCGCCTACGTCGCTGGCATCATCGAGGGCGTATGCGACGGATCAGCCTTCCCGGCCAGGGTCACGGCGCATAGCGTAGGCAAACAGGAGGAAGGCGAGATGTGGCCCGGCCGGACAGTCTTCCTGGTCAAGTTCGCCCCCGAGGTTATGGAGAGGGAGGGATATCTGGGGAAGGGCTAATACCCCATCACACTGAGCAAAATGGAAGTCGGGGTCTGGTCTTTCTATCATTGCATGGCGTTCCAGGAGGGTCGATGAGGAGTCCGGATAGATTTAATTAACAGGGATACGATATCATGGGATATGAAAAGAGAGTGCCCATCGTCAAGGCGCCCGTATTAAAAGATCGGCGATCTGGAAGAGCATGATAATATTTGCGCCTATTCGCCTATTCGCCTATTGACGTCGTTCCCACTCATCAATCTTTGCACGTCTAATTTATCGTCCAGCCATTAAACGTAAGCAGCATGCCCCATAAGTGTATCGCCATCCATCATCGCGGTAACCCCTTATACAACTTCTTAGGAGGTCCTCTTCCGCTTCCACTTGGGCCTCCGACTTTGCCGGACACGGGTCCCTTCCTCATGAGCTCGGCCAGGCCTAAGTCCTTCCAAGCCGGCTCTCTGCTCCGTTGGGTGGCCTTCTGGATGCCAAAGGCGGCGTGCTGGTCAGGTACCACATCGTCTTCATCCTCCGGATTGATAGGCTGATGGTGCGGGGGCACGTATATGTCGTCGTCGGGCAGCTTATCCTTGCAGAAGTCCTCGAACATGTCGGCGTCACGAGGCTGTTGCATATGGATATACGTATAACAACCGTCCTTATTCTAAATGCGGATTTAGTTAAGAATTTACTAGCTATAAAAATGATATAGAAGGAATAGTACCATTGTCGCGTTTCAAGGAGACTTTCTCGCGTATCCAGCGGTCATCAAATACTGGTCGCCTTGAATTTGAATTTGGGTATGAATGCGAATATGATCATATATGAATAGGAGCAGGCGATTGAGAGTTCAACATCAGAACCGTATTATTATAGTCACATGAAAGCTTGTTTACTACTGTAGCGCTTCGAGCTAGGAGTGCGGTAAGGTGGGGGCGCTTCGGTTTTCCTAACTGGCGTTTCCCTTTAATTACATACCTACGTATATGTATGTACTATATGTACATATGTATGTACCCAAGTGCATACACGTAATGATTTCCCAGCATGTACTCATACCTACATACCTACATATATAAGTACCTTGAGGGACTTTATTAGACTTATGTTAATATAAGTGTGAAGGCATATTATGTACTTACACTTGCATCAATGGCCTCTCATTATAAACAGCATATCCATCTTCGCAATAACCAGAATTTACCATTCATTCAGGTATCTAGCGGATTTTCTACATCAGCCATTACCACAGCTTAAACTAGGCGGCATAGAAGTATAGTTAAAATACCTTTAACTATGTATAGAAGGTACACAACCGTTCCAAAGACCTAGCTACGACTTGAATCTTCTCATAGTGTTGGTGCTTCTAGGTCTTTGTTCATCCATTCCCGTCACTCCGGTAAAAACCAGCCATCCACATCGAAAACGAGAGCCCAAGTACAATTCTCCCGATGAATTGGCCACAAGTCATCGTACGCAGTACTACGCAACCCCGAATCGACGGTCCGACTCTTCCAGGACGCACTACCGAAAGTACCACGACAAACGTTCTAGGTACCACGTAGCACCGTCTTCTACTTTCTTCACTAAAGCACATTGGCTTGCTCGTCTTACATATTACACTTATATGATATATCATATCAAGGAAATGTGCCCCCTTTTGACCCTAGGGATCGTGGTTCGTATAACGTTTCTCGCTCCATATCTCATTCTATCTGTGCGCCTGCCATATTGGCAAGCTGCAGGTTGTACTACCTAGTACTATAATTATGTGGCGCTCTGGTAGCGAGCTCACGACAAAGTGTGTTGTGAGGCAACACCTATTTGGAGGTTAGGGAGTATCATTACTCGGTTCTGAGATACGCGTAAAACAAGATTCGAGGAAGGAAATTCCATCGAAGTTCCGTCGTCAACATGGTTAGAGACACATGAATATCTCACACGCCTCTTCTATGACACGGGCTTGGGTACATCTCGCGTTGTCATTCAATAGCATTAAATCCGTAGCAAGCATTCTACAGATCTTGCTAAACTAGGTGCGTCATGTGTAGGTACTTGGGAGTATTTTACTGTCGTCAAGGGATAATAGAACAAACCGCGTTTCAAATCGTTGTCACTGGATTATACACAGTCCCCTACCTTATAGAGGATGAAAACAAGGGTTATCACAATTCATTGTATAATTCTGTCTTAACGTAACCCGCGTATCGCCTTGGGATTTCTAGCATCCGTAATAGACCCAAACAGTGAATTGCAAAGAGACATAATTCAACCTCACCCCTTCCTAGTCGGAATTCAAGTTCACCTAAAGTCCATACATGTGTGCCTAGGCTAGATAGACACCGATTCCATAGTCTCTGTCAAGATACCATCCTCGAAGGCCGTTGGTGATACACTCAGTCATGATGGAGTCGGCCATGTACTGAGCGGCGACTGAAGGGGAGATGGTAGAAGTACCGACGCGCTGAGGGCAGACTAAACCGGTGCAGTTGCCGGACCAGACTTTGTAGCAGCCCTCGACCAACTTGACCGTGATGTCGTTTTCAACCTCCCGGAGCTGCTTGATCACATCGTTGCAGTCTTCGACCGAGGGGGCAGGGCCCTAGTTTACCTCTGTATTAGCACGAGGACTACATTGCTCATATTCATGTCGGTTTAGAGAGTGATACTTACGAATTCGTCTGTAGGTCGATAGCAACGATGGACTACATCCTGACGCTGCTTGATACGTGTGTCGGTAGACTCGGTAATTGCGTCGGGGAGGACGGCGTGCTGCATGAGAGTAGACGAGAAGGGTATGGGTTGCACTCCATTTCCTCCGGGGACAGGGATGAGAGCTGCCGTGGTTCCCAAGCCGAGAAGGCCAGTCATGATTGCGGCCAACATGATCATAGTTGTTGACATGACGAACATGATGGGAATGTGCACTAATGTGGATTCAGTAAATAGAGGCGACGATAATTATAGCGGTGGGAAGTGTGTTCATGAGAATGGTGATGTTTGAATTTGACCAGTTAATTTTATGATGTTACAAGCGGCGTTTGTTTGTCATTTGGGCGCGACCCTTGAGAGGTTCATAGATTGGAAAGAGCGATTAACGGTTAGTAGGTACGTTAGGTAGGTTCTCTAACGGAGGAGGGGAAGGGACCACCTAAATTTGCTCAATCTGAGGTGATTCTTGTAATCAAACATGAACACGCCCGGTATGAAGGATAATGGATTCGGATAAAAGGGGGGTTGCCTACATAAGCTATATACTTCATGATGTGATGAAAAGTATCATTATGCTACAGAGCTCGCATACCCACCAGTGTAACTACCTAGGCTACATACCTAAAAAAAGCTTCAACTTCAACATTTACCCGGGAAAATATCATTCGAGGTGCAAGAATAAACACGATATTTTGGCTTTATATGGGCTTCTCGTCCCCGTACCCTCGATATAATGCTAGAAATGCTTCATACGTATCCTATTATAGGTGTTGGTCTACTAAATGCAAGCAATAGAGGCCTACATTATACATGTACAACACTATAGGGGCATTCAATGATGGCCCTGGATACCAAGAATAATGTTTCAGCCCAATGCTGGTTACTGCAACGATTACAAGGCTATCTCGACCTTCTGCACTTTTCAGTGTAGCTTTAGGCTGAGATGAAGACCATCAAAGTGAGTGCTGGAGGTGCAGAACGTCCCCCCTCCGAGTGAAGAATTCTTGCCAGTAGGTATACATGAGACTTTAATACAGCTCAATCTTCACCACAATTTTCCCCAGGCTACAAAATAGAAGGTCACTTTTCACGTCCCTGCAATCCCACAAACATTTCTCCCAGCTCCCACGTCGCAAATTCTGGTGCTAATACACCCATAGGCGATATGTGCCTGCATGGCTATTGATGTTCGGATGGTCACCCAAGACCCCCATATTTCCCTTGCTGATACAGCCGTCCATCAACGGACTGGATATGTACGTGGCCAGCCACGCCGCTGATCTGCTGACTGGTCTGACAACATATGGCTGAGCACAAAGCCGAACTTTGCACGTTCCTTCACTCCAGACGGCACAGACGTTAGAGTAGAGGTTGAAGTTTTGCTGCGCGTCGGCAAGGATGGAATCAACGATCTTCTGGCAGTCCGACATGGAGGTATTGGTAGACTTATAAATGGGGTTAGTTATGAGGTTGGAACTATACTTGGTAGAATGAAAAATCATCTTGACTTACACCATAGCAAGTGTACGCATCCCGTTTCTCTAGTGTAGGGGACGAGCCTGCGGATCTAGGACCTGGTAGGGTTGCTGAGTGGTCGCTTGCCGTTACCATGCCCAGGAAGCCACCAGAGCCCGCAAGAGCAAGCATAGCCGTGTATTTCATGGTGAACGAATGTGACTTAAAGGTAGATGCCTCTTAGAGTCTCGAAATTTTTGTCGACGCAAAATGTACGTTGGCTGGCCAAATACTCTATTACAGTCAAGGAGATGAACTAGAAGTTAGGGAAAAGTCGTAAGAAGTCGGTACATGACAGATATATTGAGCGAGGTAGGTACAAATACTTATATCTAACAGGCAAGTGCTTCCTGAGGGTAACCGAAGTACATACATGTAGGCACGAGAGGGCGATTGCATTATATGTACCTAAGGCACAAGTAAGAACGCTCGACACAGGTGTACCTATTACACGCACACGTGTATACTTATAGGTGCTTCTAGGGTTGCATACTTGCAGGTGCTACTTACGTACATGTATGTATATTAATGTACGTATCTACAAAAGGTACATATAGGTATGTACTTACCATATATTTATATGTACATATGTATCTAACAGATAATGAAAGGAAAAAAAGGGTTGAGGTCTTCATGTTCACGTAAATGTTCTTATCTTCGTGAAGAAATATAAACCTATAGACAGCAACAAACTATGTATATAATCAATCCGATAAGGGATAGCTAAGACTTTATCCAACCATGGTTGGCTATGGCTCAACTCTGTTTGCTTCTGACATACTTGACTTGGTGATTACATACATGTACATACATATGTAGGTTACCTGGTACATAACATACATGTGTATATGTATGTAGATCGAATTCTGATTAAGCCGGCGCATACTTCGAATAAATCAAAATACCGCCAACCCATGAAGAGGGCCAACGACAAGAGTAAAGAGCTACCCATAAAAAGGCCCAATTACACACGTTACCAATGTCCATAATATATAATATGTCGTAGTACTTGTTACCCGTCATAGGCTCAGCCGTCCGCGATAGTTAGACAAACCAATTAGCTACTAAGAACTCCCATTAGATATGTGAATGAAGACCGGAGCTTGTAAGTCCCACTATCAGATCAGGAAGACATGCGTTCAATTGAGAGGCTTTACTAAAGAATGGATTAGGTTGGCCAATTTCAGCAGCACGTGGGTTTATCCAACAGATGTCGTTGACAATTATCTAAGCCACAACGAGCTGATCTAAAGCCTCATCGGAGTTGAAAAATCTACAGTGTACTACCCCCAGCGGGGTTGCTGCTAGTACATATGTGATATTACCTCAGCACCTCCTATATACATGTAGCCATGGCGGCGCTTGTGGGGCTTGAACCGGACATGAGATACTAGGATACATATATTATGTAAAAACGCGACTTGAGTTTTCGTTTGATACATCGTCTTTTCCTTACACATGTACCTAGGTAGGTACATAATTGACTCGTAAGCAATGTGCCTTCGTCTTGTTTCAGTGTTTGCTATATTGGATTAAACGCTGCGAGCGGCAGCTATATATATGTAGATAGAGGAGACCAAGGCAGAACCTCTTGTTGTCCTTTTTTTTCCTCCTTTTTTTCCAACTTTTCGTTGTGGTCATTTGTGCTGGTTGAGCAGATACGGAAATACCCGCTGATACTCTTGGTACCTACATGTATGTAGTAACCCTTCTAATGCAACGTGCCGTATTGTATGTATCCGTTATGTACACTGAGATCCGAGGTTAGGAAGCAGATCCCTCTGTGAGGTCAATGGATCCATTCTGAAATATTTGCAGTAGTACATGTACGTGAATATGTTGGTCAGGCCTGGTTTTTGGAAGACCAAATAGTTTCTGAGGAGTAAGTCAAAGAAGATGAACTTGATCTTATAAACTGAATTATTCTTATTATATAGTATTCTGGAAACTTAAATGTGCTATATTTCATATGGACTTATGTGCATTCCATATCTGGTAATAAGCTAAGAGGACCACTGCCAAGGTTTATCTAAAATGGCCATACGGGTCTCGATCCATGATTTATCTCACGAGCTAGTCCTAACCAGGTTAAGTGGTGGGACTATGTATATGCACTAGGTGATAGCGTATTTTCGTCAAGATTCTTGGATTAAGCTCCTACGAGGGAGGAAACGTTAATAAATTAACTTAAGAAACGTGTTTCGGTCATAGCTGATATTAATTTTTAAAATGTGAAGCAAATACATACGGTATATAATTCAATAACCCATAGCTCACTCCTAGAACTCTATCACGGGCACGAAAGAAATCGATATGTGTTGCATTAAAAAAAGATTACCTATTAGGTATATATTGGTGGGGAGGAATTCTTCCATGTTGAATAGGTAAGTCCAGGACCCCTCCAAGAGGTGCAAGCGTTCAAGTCCACATCTCCAGCTTTTAGCGCATTTTAGTGGCCAGACCTGAAAGTGGGGCCGTAGCACATACCTTATCCGTCCTGGCACACCCCTGACTCCCCCTTTTTGATTGACCCAAACAGCACTGCCCAAAGCTCTCAGTCCCTGTACTGTACGGTATTCATACTATTGATGGTAGCTGATGCCATGTACCAATGGCTGGCATCTGCAGGGTCTGGAACGTATTCATCCATCACATTCGCTCATTCACTCTACCATCTCGCCATTCAAGAGTTCCAGGTCGCTCGTTCCTTGCATGATCACGTACGACCTGTCGATAACTCGTCCATTCGTTTCAGTCTTCTTGCTATGAGGTAGCATCGATGGTATGCTCCTACACAGGTTGCGGTCCTTCTTTTCTTCACATTTACACCTTCTGCACCTTTTGCACCTTCTTTTGAACCTTCGAGCTTGTCGATCGGCCTCAATTGATTCATCTCGAAACTTGAAGCGCCCGCCCAGAGATATTGGTGTATTGAAGGTCCAAAAGTTCTTAGTCTCTAAATATCTCTTGGTCAAGGTCAAGGTCAAGGTCAAGGTCATCGTCAGGTGTTCTTTGGCGGTTTTTGGCGTCCAAGCTACCATACTCCAAAGTTGGGATAAAACCGCAAGAGCAGAATAGAATAAGCTAGCGATTGCGCCAACTCGAGCTGGTTCCTAACCTTGGTCCAGTCCGACCTCAACCTGCTTTGGTTTCCGGTGAGTTCAATCATCAGCTAACCAACTATCCTTCATTTTTTTTCTTGTCAAAAAATTTAACAATCCCCTCCAGTATATTCTCGAGTTCCAAGGAAATCAACTAGGTGAACGCCGCCAAGTACCTCACTTTTACGCTCGATTGTGTCTTGTCTCAGCAAGCTCGGTCTAAAAAAAACCGACCCGTATATTTCAGAGCCTCCTCGAATTCATCGCCATTGACACCCTACGATTCTTAGTATCGTACTATTAGGATGATGGCGTCTATCACAATGAATGAGAAGGTCTCCAAACCCGGCCGATTGACGGTATCTACTCAACTTCTCTCCCCCGGCCGGACAAGCCCGGAAACGAGCGTGGAAATTCGCCGAAATTCGAACGTATCGACGCCATGCTCCGGGTCCGCTCCCAACGGATTTGACACTGATATCGAGGCGATGATGCCGGTCAAATCTTCAGAACACCTAAACAAGACATCGACGGGCAACACTAGACCAAAGTCGGACTGTCCTGTCTGGCCTGGCCAGGAGCATTGGCGGCAAAAAGCACGGGCAGCCAAAATCAACAACAGATCCTGCCAATGCATGGCTCGCTATAGCAACCGAACCAGAATCATCATCAAGGTCCTTATTGCGCTTTTGATTGTTGGAATTGCCGTCGGTGTCGGCTTCGGTATCAGTAAACCACTTGGCGCCGGTATTTGGCAGCCTAAGAACCACTAATTACCTGCCGCCACCGTTACGAAATTTAGGGAGTTTATGCAGCCGCACTGCAGTGATGATACGGCTGCTACCGTGAAAGCTGTCGTAAGTCGACGCTAGGGTGAGCAGTCTTGCTGCGCGAGGAGTCGAAGGCTTTGTTCCGTCGACTACCACTATTGTTCGGCCCCTATTAACAGGGGCCGATGTTATCGTCACCATCCAGCGCTCATTCGAGATGGTGTTCACGTGGCTTTTTCGATTGTCTATACTGCTCAGTACTTTGTTGATACCCATTTGGACTTTGATTCATGTATAAACTCGCTTTTAAAAATTCAGTCCAGGGAGAAACGGAACCTCATTAGACTGCGGATATGGAGGCGTTAGGAGTAGTAAATGGACTGCAGACAAGGCATGTTACTTACGAATGGGGTCCAAATTTTGTGCGAAAATCCAGCACTGGAGCTTGAGAGCATAGTGTTTCAGCCAGAATTAGAGTCGATACCAGACGCTTCACGGCGCAACATGAAAGATCAACCAACGGTCGCTCTTACGGAACTGTCATCGCGAACCACTTTGGCTTCTAGGAAATTTCTTTGTTTTGAAGCTCACTCGAGTTTAGCATGCGAGGAGAACGTCCGCGTCGACTAGACCCAATCATCGGACTCGATTTACAATGTTTAATTAGAGCTAGTAAATGGTCACGAACGTGAAATCTCTTCATATGACCCTATGATACACTATAGAAGGAACCAAAAACCAGTCTTGAGTCATTCTGGGTGGGACTACGAAGTAGCTGGTAACTTATCCGCAATGTTCCGGTTTCTGGTTTTTTTTTTTTATTTATTTATTTATATATCGAGCTCTGACATTTGCCTTGGCTCCAGGACGATACCAATGAGGAGTAGATTAGTGTGTCTAGGTACATTCGCAATGAAATTCGGAATATGGAAACCAAAGGAATATTTAATGTTAGACAGCCAATCCTTAAAGAGGAACGTCGAGGAAGTCCTTCGAATATTTGCTTCTACCACCCGATGGCTCGCTTTTGCCGTATTTGTAGTCGCGCGGCCTCTGCTGGGCCGGGACCTCTGTGGTGTTTCTATCTCTTTCGTACCCTTTTGTTCTTTGGCCTTTGCTCGAGCCGCTAGGACTGCCGAGACTCGGCGGTGGAACGGGCGGCCGTGTTCCTGTCCGACTCGGGGGCTTTGTATGGGATGGACCAGCCGCATCGGAACCCGACTGCTCGGAAGTTGTGGTATCTTCTTTCCAAGGGAATAGTCTTGGCTGCCGGAAAGTTTGGCCAGCTACCATCTCAATATCATTCTTTTCCATGGTTGCCCTGTCGCCCCAAATGGAATATAATGCTATAGCCACGAAAATAATGGGGGCTAAACCAAGAAAAATGTACATGAGTGTCCAGTTTCCATCATTGTAGAGTTGGGTTCCTTCTACGGGCATTTCATTAGTATAATCCTCTAAAAACTAAAGTGCGCTAGAAGGAGTTGGACTTCTAAAGGAGTCCGAATAATGTGATGGTCGGATGAAAAGGAAATCAACTATCGGCGTTATCTTCTTGTTTTTAGGCCAGTTTGTTAGAAAAAGGCTCAGTCCCCAGGAGAAAAAAAAAGATATCGTAATACCACGCTGGCTACTACGTCTTAGTGGAGAGAGCGGTAAATAATTATTTATAAAGACCAGCCGAAGGAAGGCCTAGTCCGTTTGTTCAGGGTCCCGGGCGAAAAAGAGCTTCGTTCCAAAACTCGATAGAGACCTGAAGGGCCTTGTTGAGATACAATGCGTTTGATAACGGCCCTAAGAGGAGAAAACAACAAAGGCCGTAGGGTATTTCGAACTTGAAAGAAGATCCTAGATGGGAAAGACAAGGATGAAACCTCGAAACTCGATCATTGAGGCAAAGCACAAACACATCTCTAGAAATAGGACTGGGAAATTTACGGTACCTAGTGAATAGATATTGTCGCAAAAGCGACGCCGCTGTAAGCGAGCAACTTACAGCGCCTTATATGTGACAGATATTGAATCTTGATTGTAAGTCACGCACATGCTCCAATTCAAGTCGTGGTAGAGGGACTCAAATTTGAAACCCTGACTTCCCTCAGCCTTTAATGCGAATGACCATATTGTCTACCTGGATACACAGGCGCCGTTACTATCAGCAGGCTTTATTCTCGACAGAGAGACGCGGTAGTCAGGGAAACATTAGAAAGCTGGGAACACTAGAAAGTACCGACGACTAGAAATCAAAAGTGCCTATTAGATTAATGCTCCGAAGCCATCGCTTTCGATAGAGGCAGGTAAAGACTATTCTGATAGTAAGAGGTAAGCAAACTGTACGAGGTCTGGCTACTAACCTGCACAACTTGGACAGGAATTGCGCAAACCTTTTTGTAACCATCATAGGTTTCTTGTTATGCCCCGATGGGCCGTGTCTTCAATGGTGTATATTCTTCCAGGAGACTTAAGTAGTTATTGTTTAAGACTTCACTTCCTCGACTGAGAGTTCTAGTGGGTACGATGATACATAGATACATATAGATTAAAGAGTTAGTGAAATCACGCACATGTTAACGTAACAAGCTTGAGAGACGAGAGGCAATGTGCTGTCTGGTTCATATGTGTCCGAGATAGGGGTCAAATCTTATCCCGCGTCGTTGGATGTAGATGTGGATGTAGGCCCCAATGCTTTAAGAGAAAGGGAGAAGGGGTATGCCGCATAAGCTTAATAAAAACAAAACTTGTTGTTGAGCATATTTATCATGGGAGTTCTGATGCTGCTACCATTGGTGACTTCTCCTCTCTCGCCATTTCTCATCGTATAATTAGCCCCTAGATTGTGGCCTTGGTTGCAAACATTTTCTTAGATGGAATACGACGGTCATATGTTTATACTATACGTACTCGTCCTATGTGGTTTATAGCATGAGGATACAATTATCCGGAATCTGAGAAGAAATTTATAGTATATTACTTAAATCAGCCGGATTTTATCATTGCATGGCTGGATTCTATCTGAGGGGAATGTGCCTACTCTAGTTTACTTTATATAATCGTACATGTCGGGATATACTATGTGTCAGGATTAGAGAATTATACTGGACAATAGGATACAATGATCCATCACCTTCAAGAGTCGCTCTTCGGTGGTAGTGATTCACTGGCGATACCAGCCTCATGCATCTGACCCCCAGCTTTCTCAGTGAGCGTTTCGCCATCCGACCTGGTCGCTTGCTCCAAGTTGACCTTCTCTCCGCTGTTTTCTTTACCGCCCTCGGCGTCCGCTGGGCTCTGAGGCTTCTGCTTCACACTTTTCCATTCAATCGTGGCCGAGCCCAATATCGTGAGGCATGATAAGCACAGCCCTAGCCTGAAGGTCTCGCGCAAAGCTTCATTATACGCTATTAAGACGGGGCCGAGGAGTTCGGGTGGAAGAGATGAACTTAGTGTGGTCGCCCCGTTGTCTTCTATCATGGATGGTTGAAACCCGGGAAGGCCTGACAGCCTTTTGAGGAGTTGATTGTCGAGCACGTTTTGGCCCACGGAGAGAAATATCGAGCCGGACAAGAGCTGAGTGAAAAATACCAGAGAGGTGCCAACCGGTACATCTTTCGTTGGCAAGACTCGCTGGGCAGCAAGATTCGGAGCCTGGAAGCACATGCCCATCCCAAAACTAATGCTGTTAGTTTTTCTATACCTCGGTTGCCTTACGCTAACATACCCATTACGTACCCGTAGAGAATCTGGTAACCAATCCACTTCCCAGTTGCAGTGTCAAGCTGCAGCGTAGTTAGGAGTCCTGCTCCGACGGACATCAGACATGTACCGATGAGCATGGTTGGCGCGTAATATCCAATCCTCGACACAAATATACCATTCGTGATAGACGCAACAACCATAGAGAGTGTTATTGGAAGAAGACGGATACCAGAATCAACGGCCGAGGCCCCTTTAATAGCTTGAAACCAGATAGGCAGGAAATATACTATTGCGAACAGTCAGCGGATGAATAATAATAATATTATTAAAGATAGTGGAGGAGCTATTAACCGAAAACCATCATGTGCCCTCCGATACAAATGGTAGCCCAATTTCCAGCCAGGATAGACCGTTGATTGAAAATCCGTGGAGGTATAGTGGCCGTCTTAGGCGAAATAGCCTGGACGACTGTGAAGCCTATGAACAAGGCAATCCCGAGAGTCAACAGGGCTATGATACGGCCATTGCTCCACTGCGCCTTATTAGAGAGAATTTAAATCGCAGGGGCGAAGGGGGTTTAACTCACTGGATAGGTCAATCCTCCCCATTGGAGTGCAAGGAGAAGGCAAACAACACCGGGAATGAGAAGCGCTGTTCCAAGGGCATCTAGCTGAGCGAGCTTGGCCTTCGTGGAGATCTTGGTCGTCTTTCTATCGGGTACATGAAGTAGAAAGGCGATAACGAGCATCGCTATCCCCCCGAAGGGGAGGTTGATGTAAAAACACCATCGCCAGGTAACATTCGACGTGAATGCTCCGCCGACGAGTGGTCCTATTACTGACGCCAGACCGAACACGGCGCCGAAAAAACCCATGTATAGGGGTCGCTTATGGAGGGGGACGGAATAGACAATGCTAATGATCTGCGCGGAGCAGGTGAGCGCTCTATACACGATAAAGTCGGAAGATGATGGGGAGGGGGGGGGGGGGCTGACGCTGCCACCGAAAATCCCAGCGGATCCAACTCCTTGAATGGCTCGGCCGAGGATGAAAGCTACGGAGTTTGGCGCAGCGCCACATATGGCAGATCCGGCTTCGAAGAGAAAAATGGTTGCCAAGAAGGTGACTCTAACAGGGAAGAAAGTATAGACCTTTCCAAACAAGAGTTGAAAAGCGCAAGTGGTTAGTAAATAAGCGGAACCATACCAACCAACATCGGGTAGAGAGTGAAATTCGTCCGTGATAGCGGGTATTGCCGTCGAGATAATTAGTCGATCCAGAGCAACGAGGAACATGGAGACGAAAACCGAGAGCATAACCAAGGCGAGTTTAACACCGGTGGGATATTCGATTTGTTCCTCATCGGTTAGTATTTTGCTAGGTTGGTTAGCATCCCGTTGGACTTCCGTCTTGTCACCGGGGGGTTTGTTTGCGGCCGATCCCGTATCTTCGGTGGAAGGATGTCGATCTTTCTTGTCCCGGCTGAACAACATGGTTGCGGTCGGTTAGGATTATGCCAAGTCCCTTACGAAAAATATCTTGACATGCTATATACAATGTGATAGAAGGGTTTGCGTGTGGATATATATAAACGATATGAGTGATCTACTCCTATCCTATAAGGTCTTTATAATGAATACTATATGGTAAGGTTCCATGTAAAAAGAAGGGGAATCTGAAATGGTGGTGGATACATCGTGAAAAGCTCATTTCAATCAGATGGAGGGTAAAGAGGAAAGAGGAAAGAGGAAAGAGGAAAGTAGTCGATGTTTACCCAAATCATGATTTTGATGAGCTCGGAGAAAGTGACAGAACCGACACCCTCGGTGCTCGGTGCTGAACCACGTCCGTGACCATCTATAAAATTATTCGGCCGTTCCAATCTGCTCTAGATCTCGGTGGCCTTGTCCAATAATGAATTAGTTGGAGATCCGGGGCCGACTAAACGAATAGCGAGATTGAGAATCGCCTACCGTACCTACCTACTACTTACTACTTACTAGGTTAAGTACCTAATGTTGCAAGGTACCGTATACCGATCTTTTCCCTCCCCCTTTTTTTTTTTTTTTTTTTTGGTAGTTCAAGTGCCAGTCTATTTCATCTATAACGTATAGTAGGTGATGAGGTGAGTGGGTTGTGGAATGCACGGATGATAGACCGGCGACCGAAGCGCCGTGTTTCATAGCCGGATCTCCTTTCTTGGAGTACGCACCACGCAACCTGACCTGCCTGTCTGCGAGTCATCCTTCTTCACAGCGGGTCGTTTATCAAATCGGTGGGTAATATCAATGCATGAAACGACGACGTCACATCCAACGACCCGCTAATGAAAGCCCCTGCCACCTTACCGTTGCGGCTGTTGCGCCAAACCGCATAGGCTCTCGTTAGTCGTCTCAATCCCAGTCATTAGCTTTTTAGCATATTTAACTGAGTCATCCTCACTGGCCAATTGGGTGAGCGTAATCTCAGTGCAGCCATCCTCGAAGTGGCATATGCGAATACGTCTCTTCAGTCTCCAAACTCGTCCAACGTTCAGAGAGAGCACTGTTGGAGGGGGAGGGGCCTATTTTCAATAACAAACCGCCATGTTCGGACAAACAAAGTTGAGATGTAACTCCAATGACTTGAGTAGCGATGTCCTAATCCCCAACTCTGTTCCTGCAGGGGATATCTACATCCAATTGATCCCATTGCCCCCGAACACTGCTCCGTAGCCTCCATAGGTCGCCTGCGGCTGCCCACTGCTCGGGGGCGCAAACATATCTCCCCAATCGATGGTCCCCGCATCGGCAAAACCAAGCATCTGATCCCAAGCAACATCCACGCTAGGCTGTATATTTCCCGCCGGGCTGACGCCCAAACTTGTCAAGTCTGACGACTCATCGGTGCGCGTATGTCTGGCCTCCTCTGGAGGCAAGAGACTCTGCAGCTTCAATATATAGCCCGGCGTCTCTGGGGTAGAGCCCGTGGCTTCTTGTATTGTCTTTTCTCGTGCCTTCCAACCGCGTATGGCAAAAATAGCAGCTCCCAGGTATATCTTCGACGAGAGGTCGTATAGTTCCGTATGAAAGTGATAGAAGAGCTCGACGGCGGCCCATGCTCTTTCCACTAACTGTCCCGACGTACGCCAGCTTAGCTGTCCGAGCATATACATGAAAACTTCAATCTGGAAATGAGACATCACTACAAGTGTTAGCAGAACCCCAAATCGATGATGAAGTATCCATGCACTTACTATACCATAGGAAGAAACCTTTCGTTTGAGGCAACTGGTACATCCTTAAATTCTGTTCTCCAGCTGTGAGGGACATCTTGAATAAATGATCTTTGGGGTTTAGAACCTCGGTACCCCATTCTGGCTGGTTGACCATCGGGCAAATAAGCTCGCGTAGTTTAGCAATCATTATCGACTTGGTCTCGGTCGCTAATACATGAATAGGACCCATTGAGAGATCACTATACTTCTCTAGAACGTCCGTCATCCTTTTATCCAACTCATCGATACGCCTAGACGCCCTTTCGATCTTATCGGGTTCGGGAGTTTCCGATCCCATCTCGTTTTGTAAGATGACAAGATGGAGCTCAGGTGTGTCGACCATGATAGAGGTTATCTCGCAGCATATCAGGCAAAATATCATATCCGTCGGACTGTCCTTGGGCTGGATCGTTGTCATAGTAGGATAGAGGTCAGAGTCGTTAATATTTAGTGGTGGTTTGGTGTCCCAAGAGCGTGGAAGGAGAGAATGACCCAGGCCGGACATCAGCGCGTACATTGCATCGAGCAAAAGAATTCGCCACCAGATTCGCCGTCGCATTTCGGTCTCGAACGGTGAAAGCCCAAGGAATTCGCCATCTCTGTGAAGTCCCATTTTCTGTGCGATTCTTACCGTCACGCCATTTAGAATCCACGTTGCGTGGCGGTCGTAACGGCCAGGAAGGGAGAACTATGGGATTGCTATTAGCTAGGGTCCGAACTAAGAGGCGGTCGCCCGCGCATACCAAGTATAGCACCAAGGCTTGTAAGACGACAAGATCATAATTCTTCAGAATGCCGATACGCATTAAGGCCGAGCGACAACCCTTGGAGAAGCGATTGTAGGCCTCTACTTTCGTGTACCCAAATCGCTCTATGCATTCGTCGTCGGTGAGTGCTACGGCGGCCATTAAATAGATGGCGAATAGCAGGGCCTCAACATTCTTCGGTATATTTTCTCTACTCGTTGCGGCTTCAACCAGTAGAGGCTGGACCGTGGGTACGTGTATCACCTTGGTTAATGGATTGACTCTCTCAAGGTAAATCTGCCATAAGCGGAACACGTGAGCTGGCTGAGGATGTAGCTCTTCTAGGTTCGCGTCAGAAGTATCTGATAATATTAAACCTCCGTTGAGGTCAGAAGCCTGTGAATCGGCAGGAGTACAAGGGTCATCTATTGTCTCCTCGTCCTCGAGTATCTCGCGCATTGCTGATAGCTAATAAGAAAACGAGAGGTGTTAAAAATCAAAGTCCCCAAACGCATGAAATGTTGGACTCGTGATGTCTAGCATCCTAGAGGAGAGATGGAGGGGGAAAAGCTCACCTCACTGTGAATACTAGCCCATAGGAAACTGTCAATGAACCTCACGCTGCCATCGTCGATAACGAGTTTCCCCAAAGGCTTCCAAGTGTCATCTTGGTTTGGAGACCCGGTGGACGATGGAGCCGCGGGTTTCGCAGTTGCGTACTCGGACAGTAACTCCTCACATCGCGCAAGCCTCTGCTGTAGATCTTGGTTTGGTCGCCTTCTCTTGCGCGCAGGTGCAGGCGTGCTTGGCGTACAAGCGACATTGGCCTAGAGGTGATTTGTTAGGGGCGGGCTTAGAGGAGGAGGCCTCTCACTAGACTCACCTTGATGCAGTTGGAACATGGAGTTTTGCGGTCACATTTGATCTTTCTATTTTGACACAAAACCTATGTAGAATAATTTAAAAGTGAGGATAGCAACTTTAATTACTCGACGGCGTGGCGACTCACACATGCAAGTACTCTAGGCGGTTTTCCTGACGAGCTAGACGCCATGTCTACCGGCTTTATGGAATTCCGTACCCCGAGTTGGAAACAAGAATCTGGTCGGCGTCTCTCATTGACCCCCAATGATGATGATGAAGAGGATGATTACGTGGGGTTCTGGAGCCTCGCAAGAAAAACTAGAATAGAAGGATCAAAGACGTGTCGAATTCTCTGTATGAATATAATCCTCTAATAATTATTACGGCCGGCTGGAGGGAATGCGAAGCAGCGAGGGTGCCTAAAACAATCGGAATCGGACAACGGCGCCAACGCTATGGTACAATACTGACTCTCTCGGAGAGGGGGGGACTTAGACCAGGCAAGATAGTGTCTGTGTGGACAATGACACAGTTGAGGTCAAATGGTTTTTTTGAGACGCCCGAATACAATTCTTCCGGATTCTCTTGCTTCTTTGGCTTCTTTGTAAGCATACCTATGCGAAGTTGCACTTTGTATGTATGTAGGTATGTAGGTAGGTAGCTACGTAGGTAACAGACTTTTTGTCCACGGCTCGGCACCAATTCCCTACATAGAATATAGAAAATTAGGTATGCACTTAGGTAAGGGTAGGTAAAGATAGGTAAATGTAGTGTGATGGATGTATGTAGTGGTTGTATGTAGGGCAAAGATGGTAAAGATAGATGAAGATAGTAGGTAAGGTTAGGGTAGGTAGGTACATACCTGTGTGTATGGACGGTACTGGACCGTAGGTACTTTCCATAGCACTAAGGTTTGGATTGTTATGACGGGTTTGCCTAGTAGCTGCTTTAGTAGCTGCATGTGCCTAGTTAGCTGAACCTAGCGATGCAAAAGTGCCTGTACATTTGACGCGCGGAATGATTCATCTGACCCACAGGTGCACCGACTTACCTATGTACATAAGCACAACTATATTATGTACATACCTACATGTACATAATGTATAATGTTCATAAGTCCTACTCATAGTGGGCGCATGTAAAGTACATGTATCCAGTCCAGTCACGTATTCGGGTCTGTTTTATACATGTACTTATGTGGCAAGATCAGCATTACGGAATATTCTAGGCCTCATTCGTTTATCGAATTTCGTATGGATACGCTTCCTCCGGATAGTACATAGATAAGCCCTATCAGATCTACTACCCCTTAAGCGAGCGGCAGTTCCCCCCCTTCCCAAACCAATCGTCCTCATTTCCAGGTACCATTGAGGTACCAAGACCCAAATCTCTCATGTGTCACTTACTATGTGTAGTAAATAGTTTTGTTAAGACGTGCGTCTGTTACCTACGATATTGATCTTTAACGCTTCTTAATTTATCACGTTTGCCATAGCCTAAGAGAATATATAACCGTAGGTAATATCAACAACGGGATATATTAAATAGTGTGATTTTAAGCCTTTCCTTTTCCTTCATTCATCATAATCGCATGTCTACTTTGCAGCGCTTGAAAATCGCCAACAAGATCTAGCTGGTATATCCGATATATAGGACAGACCTTTAACGGTCCTTCCCAAGGCCTTCATAAATCCCAAGATGATGACCAGATACCTAATTCCAGCACCGCTACATACTTCATACCCAATACTGGGCAGTTTAAACGGCAAGGCTCTTCACGCAAGTCCATAGAACCACCGGAACGATGACGTTGTCGTTGCCGCCGGTCAAGACTGCCTCCGTGAGGCTGGCAGTTGTAGCGCACACTCCCATCTTCTCAACGGCCAGGATCCATGTATCCGAGCCACTGTTTGCAGATGGCCATCCACCGACACCTAGCCATGAACGTGCCACGACGAGCCCGACAAAAACGGCCAATGCGAAAGCCACACTTCCCTCAAGACTCTTGCCGCCGCCCCACAGCCATTTCCGCTGTCCATAACGTCTTCCGATCAGAGAAGCCGCAGCATCGCCCAGCCCCACGCATACAACACCCGATACCATGCTCACCTCTCTCGTCGGTAACTCCCAGCCTTCGAGACAGCCAGTCCCGCTGCGTGGAAGAGAACCCAACGATAGCCACAGAGGAATGGCGCATCCAATGAGAAGGAAGATATGAGAGATGACGACTGGACCCCGAAGGTCTCGCCCATCGACGTATGGAGCGAGGAAAGAAGCCAGCGGTTTCGACAATGGTGGAAGTTGACTTGCTCGGAGAAGGTCGAGAAGGAGGAAAACCGCGAGCACGATGGATAGCGCTAAAGCAGCAAACGTAGGGTCTATGTAGGTTGATGGCAGAAACATAGCCACCATCATGAAGTGGAAAACTTTTCGCCTCGTGTCTACCTCGTATATAGGTGATAGCCGAAACACGACTATGAGTCCAATTACGATGACGAACAGAAAATACGCGCTCAGAATTAGGCGAGTATTAGCCTCGCCAAAGTATAAATGGCGAAGACGATCGACCCAGCCTACCGAACAAGACTCTCGGAATTCGTCAAATGGTCTTGCGGGGAGACATATCCATCGCTCTAAATTGTGGCTGACGACCTCCAACCTAAAGCGTGGTAAATCGCCAAATAGGTAACCCAGTGCCCACCCGATAGGTTCATGGCCGTGCAGCGCTTCGTCCGCGACAACCTTTTTAACGCCGATGTAGGGAAGCGGAAGGAATATAGCGCCCACAATGCAGATGTAAATATAAACGGCGTATATCCATTTTCGGAATACAGCTTGTTCCTGTGTGAGCGAGAAGAAAGCGCGGACAGAATAAGAAGCTGTCCGCTTCCTCCGCCCAGATGGAGTGTGGGTATGAGATTTGTGCGGCACCTTATCTATACTAGGTAATGTGTGTCGACGGAGCGGTGCAGGCCCGGCCTTTCCATCTGAGACATTAGACGGGGCCTTCTGTCCTGAATTCCAAGTAGACAGCGACTTTTCTTCGATCCCGATGGCGTCACCTCCATCGAACATGGTTCTCACACGTTTAGACCCCCTAGCAGACATAGACGCCGGGCCGTCACTATCTTCAAGGTCATCAAATGCTTCGCACGAACTGCAAGATGAGCTGTCTATTGGCGCATGGAAGAGATCGTGCCTCACTCTCCTCCATGGCATGATGTTAGAGAAAAAGGTTGAAGTTGGCTTAGATAGAGTAGATGTCCTCTTAAAACGCCATTTAGGCACACGAGCCAGAGAGATCCCCCATATAATGACCTGGCTACATGAGACGAGGATATCAAGACCTCCTACCCATATCATCGACTTGAGAATCACCGCCTGTGGGGAGGAGGATAGAAATAAGAGATTGATCAGTGAAATGGACAACAATTGTAATTCAGCTGTGAGGAGACTCGTTGTAGTTAGAGTGTGTAGCACCGAACAGAGATTACGGTGTAATGGATATAATAGTGTCATAGTTTCAAGCGAAACAGCTGCTGGAAAGGACCGCATTTCCCCAGCATCCGTCCGAATTATGTTCGGCTTCCGAGAAGCTTCTTGTAGAAGTAGGGGCACGCAAGAAAGCGCCCAATGCAACGAATCGCATGCTGGACCAACGCTTGAAACAGCGGGCACCAAACTTGGTGGTAAAGAACATATAGCGAGTATTATGTTCGGCAGCAGTACTGCTTCGTTATCGACTGCAAGAAGTAACGAGACAGATATAGTAATGGCTGGCGGGTAGACGAGCGGCGCTGGGTCGAAGGAGGTCGGTATAGATATTGGTATCTTCTTCGAAGGCGTCCGGTACCAGTATGCCCACGTTACAAGTCGCAAGGGGTAAAGTAACACCAAAAGCGCCGATGCTCCTATCCAGATGCAGATCTCTAGATCCAGATTAGCAATGCTGACTGGGAGGCTCGGCTGCGAATGCCTACCTCGATTCCGTCTGTGCAGTATGGATTGAACAGGTTTATTTGTGTGAACCACGAGACCGAGGAATCCAATGATAAGCAGTTCAATAGAGCGGCGAATGATTTCTTTCCTCCTCCGCACTCTGTCGGCAGGGCTTCGTGGCCTTTTGCCTAGATGCGCGTCCGGTTTCAAGTTATACGACGGTCTTCGGCTTTCTTCCTCGAGGAGGGCAGGAGATGGTATGGGGGTCGAATTTCCCGAAAGGACTTCATTGCGACCTCGCAATCCCTTTCTCAGTCTTCGAGGAGCTGGCAGACCTTTGAGGAAGTGTTCATCGTCGGCCTCGGTGCCACTGTCGCTACTAGGGGTGACTTCTCTCGATGCGCCAGGCGTTACTGACGGCGCATCTGGACGGTCTCTACGCAAAGGTCTATATGCGAGGCGGTCGGATGGCTCGAGCAGCTCTGAGTTTTGGCGATGATATGGGTGCGGAGATCGGGAGAGTAGTCTCAAGGCGTCATGTTCAGACAGGTCAAGATGCTCAGGCATTATCGAGACCCAGTGGTCGAAAAGCACAAGAAATTCATAAAATCCCGGTCAGTTCGTCGTGCCTCATGTTCTACGGGTAGGTTGCGAAGGCGTTGTGAAGGCGTTGTGAAGGCGTTGTGAAGGCGTTTACAACGATGGCGACAACAATCTTGTTGAGCTTTCCCAATCGGAGACTAGAATTCCACTGAGCAATCGGCACGGCTTGTAGACTTCTTGCAGCATTAATGGGATATTCACATGTTTTCCATGCGGTGTCGTAAGCAAGTTCTTAGGTACGTACTGCAACGTACAATGCACGTTCGAACTTAGGGACACAACCTTGGAACATTCAGGGATTACAAGTACGGTATAGTACATATGTACCTAGGCCCACCACCTGCATTAGCGTTTCAGTAAGCTACATACATAGGTACATACAGGCATGTGGCTGACGGACATAGTATAGCTTACGTACATATGTACGCTAAGAAGTGTTGTGCATTCATGTATTGAGTAAGCTCTTCATTAAATGCATGTATGTACCTACATTAGGTAGATTCAATGTTCCCAGCCCGAGCTTGTCGTCTGCACAACATTGAATAATACATTTGATAATTCAAGCAACTAATATACCCTTGAGTAACTCGCATATGGGGACGTAGCAGTATTCAGTATCAGAAAGGCTCAAGTCGATGCTAATATCCCCAGGACCCCAATAATAGCCTCCGCCAAATCCCCCTAGCACTTGCGGGATTCTGGCCGGTGATGAGTCGCCCATCCACGGCTATCTTCTTACTGAACAGGTGCTCGGCTTCCACAAACTTCCCTTTACTCGCTTCATCCAATCTTGTCTCAAGTATAAACGCCATGAACTCTGTCAGCTCAGCGCAGTCCTCTTCCTAGTTGGGAAACCCAGTAACTGTCTTTCCCTTTAAGCAACAAGTTCCCATCTGCCAGCTTAATGTTGACCAACGCGGGAGATCCATGGCACACAGCGGCAACGACCTTGCCTTTCTCCCAGAACTCCGCAGTTAGCTGCTGTGATGTAGCGTCGCTAGTGAGGTCGCACATGGGACCGTGACCTCCGGGAAAGAAGATGGCATCCAAATCGTCAGTCCTTCCGAAGAAGAAGAGCTTGGACGTATTCTCCCAAAGAGCTTTTCTGTTAGTTGAAGAATAGTATGGATAACTGGTCCTCCTTGAAGACCGATGTTGAGTTTGGGTCAGGTGGAGCATGACCACCTGCGGGCGATGCGATGGTCACATTAGCCTTCGCCTCGTGGAAGTATTTCTACGGGTATGAAAACTCGAGCTGGCAGGAAAGTCGCCCTTTAGTAGCCGCTTCCGCAGGAAAGAATCCTTATTTTGATTACCGGAATTACCCAGCTTATTATGAGAAGTGAGAACAACAGGGATATTCGGTGAAATAGTGATCCTAAGTACAGTCCTTACAGACTGCGTATTGCGATAGCGTTTAAGAGCTTCCTTATATATCAACCAGGTAAGCTCTCTGCCACGCAGTCCGAGATACTAAAGCATCAAGGTTGCCACTTGTCGGATTTATTATTTTAAACCCGCTACTAATCTCCATCTCGAACCTACCTGTACTTAGTAAACATAATTTCAGTCTATAGCGTATAAATGGCCGGTAGTTTGTTCCGTTCGTGGATGCTATCAAATTGCAACAGGAAGAGAGATATCCAATTAGATTGAGCACGAACTATACAAATTTCACTCGGTCCTCGGTAAGTCAGGGGTAATGTGCGTAAATTGCCTAATGCGGTCCGGAATGTCGAGTTATGCCACCCCTATCCGGCTACTCGATCCTCCGACACGAAATATCCAGTACCGTACACAGAAATGTGAAAGACATAAATTTTGCACGAGCCCCTATCCGAAGTCCGACGCAGTTCTGACTCGAAAGGATTTATAGTCCTCGATCAAGTGTAGTTCAGATTTGATTTTCATGATTAGCTCTCATATTTGAAAGCTGCTCGCACATGGGTTCTCCGAGAAAGCCTCAAGAGAGCAAGAATCTGTTCTACAGCAATACATTAGCGTGTTATTTCAGAGGCTGCAAGACGTTAGCCGAGATGGAAGAGCTACAGTTAGTATTGCGTTATGGTATAACGTGAGTTCGGACAACTTCACCCTCCGCAAGGACCGCACACTGCTAAACATCAATAGTTCGTGATGTTCGACTTCATTGGGTTCCTAAGTAAGTTCTTAAACATATTGCCTATTGCCTATTACTACATTGCTCACTAGATGTCTCTGTAGCCTTTGGAGAATCCTTCAACAGTCTAAACAATTCACGGATTCATAAGTAGATCGAGATCTTCTTCAGCTTCGCCAAGCTCCTAGCCTTCGATCAAGTAATTGCTCGTTTTCTATCACCTATCCAAACACCCCTTAAGCTATGGACCATCCCAATATCCATCAAATCAGACATTCAGACCCTCCAGCAACTCAACACTGTAAGAAAGTATCTCTTAGTTTCTCCTCAATATTTCATTAACCTTCTATACAGGGGAAATTTAAGAATCGTCTTAAATATAAGTCAGTCGTGCCGGACTTGATGGATAAATTGATCGAAGCTTATAACTCGAGGAAAATGAATTTCGAGCAATTCATAGGCATCGCATCCACACTCATCGCCGCTGGAAGTGAGACCACGGCAAAGCTACTATCAGGTAAGGGTATCTCAAGTCTCAGTAACACTCGTACACTAACAATTCTATATCAGGCCTCACTTGCCTTCTCATGAGGAACCCCCGAGTTCTTCAAACCCTTACTGTGGAGATAAGGGGAGCTTTTTAGTTTCCCAAAGAGATCACAATTGCTCGGATCAACCAATGCAGGTGTCTACTTGCGTGTATAGAAGAAGCACTAAGATTCTATCCACCGTCACCTCAATCTCACTAAAGGATCGTGCCGCTTGGCGGAACTGTCGTTAATGGGGAGTACGTGCCTGAAGGTGCGGCCGTCTCTATCCCCATATATGCCGCATCTAGAAGTGCTCGTAACTGGTCACATCCAGACTGTTTTATTCCTGAAAGGTGGGTGGGCGAGGACTCTCAATTCAGCAGTGATAAAAGGGAAGCCTCTCAACCCTTTTCTTTCGGCCCACGTAATTGCATAGGACGTAATCTCGCATACGTTGAGATAAAGATTATTATTGCGAGGCTCATCTGGCACTTCGATATAGAGAATGCTACCGAAGGAGATTGGTTGGACCAGAATGTCTACATGATTTGGGAAAAGGCTCCCTTTGTGGATCAAACTACGCGCTGTACAAAGGGGTTAGAGTCTGATAGGTTAGCTACGAAAGTCCTAGGCAACAGGCTGGTTTCAAATGTACAACGGATATCTTGGATGTAGGCATCAAGCCTATTCCCATCAACGTGGATTAGTTTTTGGTTCCAACAACTGTTCCAGAACGGGAGAGCTGCTGACTCTTTGATGCGGACCATTGCGAACGACCTTAGACTTCGGGCAGCCTGATAGTTTACTAGATTTTGTTAACTGGCTAGATTAGGTGTTCGAAGAGTAAGATGGGTACCTCTCTCATGATTATAGCTTCATCGAGCTTGATAATTTCGGCTTAGCATAAACCTGGAAGACAATAGAGGGCTCTACAACACAGGACATGCCGCCGCGTGTATAATCAGACCGAGAATGAGTGGAAAGTAGCTGGCTGCAATCATGAATACTTGATCGTCCCATTAGGTACATACCTAATATACTGGTTCAACGACATCGAGACATGGAACCAAATTGATAGGTACATGTACATATATGTACTATTGTAAACCCTGTGCGGAGTGTATGTACATTTATGTAGGTAATCAGTGCTATGTTGATGCCAAGCATTCAGCCCTACAGTACTGTAGTGTACCATAGTAGACTCTAATTTAGTAATACATACACTAATTACATACACTACTTGTACATAACCCGGGCGTACCTAGGTACGCGTAGCGACTAACCCTAAGTGGTTAGGGGTGGTCTTTAAGCGCTATGTACTACCTTATGTATGTACATTATGTATGTATGTAAAATTGCTAAATACATACATAGTACCTAGACGATTAAGGCACGTAACAGGGTGTGCTTATAAATTTTAAACATCCAAACTAAAAATAAAAATGAGTCCACTAGCAATCACCGTAAAAATGGGCTTTTTACATAGTACCTAAATCTCTTGCTCAGCCATTATATTTGACGGTTATCTATCCCCGTCCCGTTCTCAGACACGGAAATAATACAATACGCACGTAAGCGTTTTCATCTTGAAACGGTTGTCTCCTTGGATACGCCCAGAGACACACCTAGGACGAGTGACAGGCATGATACACAATCCACTGTAAGTTATCCACGGGTATTAGTATGTATAGTATTTTCGTTTCGAATAAGTCGGAAGTGGGGGGGTGCTTGGATCCAAACAACGGAAACCTCGTATTCTCAACAAGAGGCGACGTCACCATGATCACAGTACAGGCCTCGACCAAGTCTGCCAGCGCCAAGGAATCTCGATCGTACGGAACACACAGTATGCACCGTATGGGAGTTTCTCCTCCCATCTGACACGAGACAATTGTTGATGGACAAGAACCCTTGTTCAGTAAAACCGAAGTTGGCTGGGTAGGCTGTGTCGGATCCGCATTTGAATAGAAATAAGTGGTTGGAACTTGGGAGGCTGATGTTAGCTTTGCTGCGGTCTAGCATCAGCTTTGAACTCGATACGGATCAGACTCCAATTGACCCAGACTCACTGATCCTTATGTCGTACAGTGCCCGATGGGTTTTAAGAACAGTACGACCATACAGAGGAGTTTGACGACTCCACCAAATTTTCGAGAATCAAGCCATCAGCCACGATATCTTATGTTGTCCGGGTTAGTCAGTTATATCCATCCGGTGGGAACAGATCAATAACGACTCCATCTTGTCCTCCAAGTTTCCACAGCATCCGGGCAAACTACCTAAGTAGACCCTCGATACGTTCGCTCTTCCACTTTGGGTCCCCTCACCTTCTCGGAATCTCACTGTTATCTCACTGATCTTTGGTCCTTGTTCTGTTACTCGGGGATCCGCTCGTTTCTCGTTCTCGTTTTGTTTTCTTTTTGTACAACTACAATACGGACTCTACTATGATGCAACTGAACCCGCAGGTTTACTAGACCTGTACGAATCACGTACCGTAATCGTCGCCCCGAATTCTTCCCACCACTCCCCAAGTTTCTTTTGCAGTAGTCTGCGTTAGCTCATTCGCTTCTCGACCTTTTTAAACTGCTATATCAACCGATTCGTTCTTTTCAATATGACACCTATCTCTGTTGAAAAGGGCCTCCTGGGTGAAAAGGTGGCTATTGCATCTACTCAAACTACCCACCGTCGACATCGCATGGCAGACAGGATGCCTTCAGCTCGGAACTTCTTTCTTACCCTGTTGCTCGGGCTCCTAGTCACGGCCGGGCTGGCTAATGCCATGCTGAAGCAGCAGCACTCGGGCGAGGACCCAGCTGAAAGCGAGGGTGATCATGCCATACACCGCGACGACTCTACTTTCTCGCGGCTGTTGAGCTCGGCTTCACCTCAGGCCCTCCACGAGTTCTTGCATGCTTACTTTCCTTCTACCTACAAACATGGCATCTACGACTCTGACCGCTCGGCCATGGAGGCTGTTCATGCCAATGACCCGGAATTGGCAACATCTATCGTCCAGCTAGCTAAGAGACAGTCTGGAAACGATACAACCGTCTCGGCTACAACTCCTACATCGACAGAGGCTAGTACGATAACCTCCACGACTGAGAGTAGCACAAGTCAAGAAACCTCGACTCAGGAGACGTCCTCTGCATCTCCTACTTCGCCATCTGATACGACGGTGGAATCTACAGTTACGCCAAGTACCTCAACAGAAACCCAAACAACAACCACAACGCCATCGACCTCGGAATCTACGCAAGCAACCAGCACTTCCGGTACGTCCACTAATTCTTCAACCAAAATGCCTTCAGAGACCACCACCGTGACCACAACGTTATCATCATCATCTACTTTAACCCTTATTACTCCTATATCCTCTTCATCTTCTAGGACCTCTTCTAGGGGTACGTCCAGCAAGAGATCATGCCTTCGCGCTTGATCTTTGCTTCTCGTTTTCCTAAGTGCCTACCTAGCCTTGTATTCCTTATTATCTTGGTGCCTATCCTTATACCGACACGATTTTCCCCGGCTGTGCATGCTATGCTAACTAAATGCCTAGATTCAACTTTAACGACCACAACTACACCAAGCTCCGCCACCACTACGAGGCCACCTAGAACATCCACATTCACATCGACACTTCCTGGAGGCGCCAAGGTACGTCGTGATTATTTCTTAGCTCCTGTAGTCTATGTCTTCAGTATAAACCTTGGACTATTTCCCGCGGGAGTTTGGGCATTATATCTCCCAAACCCGAGTCGTTCTTGAGCCTTGGCCGAATTGGGAACGAACCACTAATTCTCGAGTGTTTGCAGACCACAATCACATCGGTTGAGGTAGTCACTCCCGGAGCGCCCGAAGAAGCGAGCACGACATCAGGCTCGCAAGGAAGTCTGCAATCCGGCCTTGCTATGCCTATTGGCAGAAAGCCAGTCGTAGAGGTTATCGTTGGTGCAGTTGTTGGCGGAGCACTCTTCGTGTAGAGACCGTCGTATAAGGCATTTCTTCTTGACCTTTGTTTGGGGTACGTAGCATGCTTAGGACGAGCATTAGTAACTGGCGCTGGCATTACATATATGGGAACTTTTGGCGCATCTACATTCCTTTGGATCATTGTACGGGAGATTGGTATAGAGAAAGGGTCAACTCAGGGGCTTGCGACCATTGACGAACCTTACGAAATTGATAGCGACCTATCTTTGGCGTATACAACTTAATACGGGACACTACTAAAATGAAAGGGGAATACAAAATACTTTCAGTTATAGCAGAGATAACATCATATGTAAGGACACAAGTGGCTTAATTCATACAAAATACTCTAGCAAACCTAACTTCGTACGATTCGACGGGCAAGAAACCGTGCCCAGCCTTGCTTGTATCTGTTGTTGACGAAAAATGTGAGGTGCATACTAAAAACTATGTCAACTTATGGCAAACCAAGTTGCATGGAGCGATCAGACAAAGCTGCCGAAGGACGGAAGGGAGACATCAGGTAGAGACGTGTGCTCATATATCACGGTTCCTTAGGTACTAGATATCATACGATTAACAGTCTATGAAAAGCACCTATGCAATACAATCTTCGGAAACTTCCATGACAGTAATGGAGAAAGAAAAAAAAAGGCTGAAGTCCACTAGGTTTATATGGTACTTGCGAACTAGGGACATACTCTATAAGCGCTGTGTTGGGGGGGTATAGTTTAATAGAGCGGAAACAAAGCCTTTTTATAGATACTTCCTCTTATCGTGCGTCTCTATCATCACCTCGATGCGTAATTTCAGAAGACAATCCATTATCCTGGGCCGATCTTGGGCATGTCATGGTGTTCGCTCAGTTTTGAGAGGTATGTATTAAGACCCTCGACTCTCTCCTTGTGTGTCTTGCGGAACTCGGATGCAACCTTGGGGTCCTCGAGCATCTTCAACATCTATTTGACGAAGTCGACATCAGCATTAAGCACTTGTCTGGGGGATAATCAACGCCTACCTTCTTCCTGTTAGCCTCCTCATACCGCCGCTCAGCCTCTGTCTTTTGCTCGACGATATCCTCGTCGCCTTCATCTTTACCATCATCCAGTCGCGATCTCGCGACTTCCTTGGTAGAGGAATCGCCTTCAGCAGATAGGGCGCGCTCGAGATTCAGGGTCTTAGTTTTCTTTTTCTTCTTAGTCTTCTGCACTTTCCCACCTTTTAACTTGAGGGAACCACCTCCTCCTACTGACGCGTATTCGTCTGCTGGCATTTTGTCGGGTACAGATGCAATGGGTTAGATGTATGATTCCTTCGATCGGGTCGGAAGTTCAAATACGATCAAATACGACGAAGTTCACCTCGCCCCACCTGCCCACCTTGCCAATCTTGCCCATCATAAGCCGCACTGGTGCATGTGGGTCCCAAGACACTTCATCATTTCAATATCTCAAATAAAAGCATATTAATTATAGACAGATACATGAATGTAAATACTTGGGTGGGGTTTCTTCATGTGATTACATAATGTAATACTGCACCCTAAAGTTTTGCCCCACACAACGGCGGGAGCTCCAATTTGAATAAATAAAAAAACCCGTTGGCCAAAATTTTCCTTCCTCCTTTTTCCTTTTTTTTTTCCCTCAGATCAAAAAGTATTCACAGAGTAGCCACGACCGTCACCTCGACATCCTTACAGTGACGAGTTGCCATTCTTAACATGAGAATCACTCTGGAGAGCGAAATTCCTTATTAGGAAGTCTCCCGAACGTCTTCGGACTGTGTGCGGGAGATGTCGAAAAACGAGGGAACATGACCGTGAAATGCAAATCATCGCGTCCTTTCTAACTCAGCGTCTTGAATGTACATTCCAGTCTCGATGCCAGTCTTGAAGCATGTTAGCTGGGCATGCGTGGGCTATGAGATTAGTGTTGCTGTTATAAAATGTGTTTGATGTTTGGTAGTCGCCCGGAGAGCACGACAGGTCTCAGCTTAAATGTCTCAAACAGTCGCGGTTCAAGTTTATTCTCCATCCCATGTTTTTTTGGGGGGGGTTTTCCATTTCACAGTCAAGTGAACTTTACGGCAGAGCAGAGGAATGCCCCGTAATCCTAGGTCATTCTTTCGTCGTGTAGATCGTGCTTTAGCAATGGTGAGGCGCTTGTCCTGGTTCCAACTTGACAACATATGGTGGTATTTGACGCGTTTACCTGCGCCCATAGTGTCTTCCATCTTCTTTATAAAATACCATGGCTTCCTACCTCGTCCTCGCTCTCTTGTTCATCAGAAGCATCTCCAGTCATTCTTTCTCAGTCACTCCTTTGTAACCAGTCATTCGTTTATAGCCACTTTTGGCATCACGCTCATTTGATACATACCACACGCTCGTTTTCTGTTCAACATAGTTGCAAGATAGAACTTCCCTGGAAGCAGATCAAGATGCCGTTCTTCAACGTAACAGCCCCCGCCGGATTCCTCCCTTACCACGCGCCTTCGGTGTACCATCCTGCGCCTCCAGTAACACATTATCCAACAACAACTCTGTACCCGGTGACCCAGACTCATTATACGACTATTTATGAAACGGTTCTGCCAGCGGCCTGTGAGACGAGCTCGTGGCTAGCCACTTATACCGTCACCGAGACATGTACCGGTAACCCCGCCGACTATGTGACTCCCGTCATCCCTCCTGGATTTGTCGTCACTAAGGTGGCTTGCCACGCTTGCAAGCCCACCACCGAGATTGAAATCACCTGTCCCGGTGTCCAGCCCACTGGTAGCGGATACCCTACCGTGAGCATCACGGGGAACGGCGTTACTGCCACCATAACTGCCTACCCAACAGCGACTGTTTATCCTGTTACCGTATGCTCTGGTTCTGGCACGTGCTCCAGCACCGGTTCGGGGTCTAATTCTAGCTCTGGCACAGGTTCTGGGACAGGGTCGGGTTCAGGATCGGGCTCAGGGTCAGGGTCGGGTTCCCGTAATGGCTCTGGCTCAAGCTCTGGTTCTGGCTCGGGATCGTGGTCAAACTCCGGGTCAGGCAGTGGATCGGGATCGGCCTCCAGCTGTGGCTCCACCGCATGCATTTCGTCTAGCTGCAACGGTTCGGGCGGGAGATGTGGCAATGTCACCACCAGCACCAACCCCCCGGTCGTCACTGCTGGTGCGCCGTCACTTAAGAACGCCTTTGCTTTCTTCTCGAGCCTCGTTTTCGTGGCGGGTCATTTCTTAGTCCTATAAGCATGGTTATTGAAGCAATTCAAGGAGGGGCATGAGGATTAAGCGGGGATGACATTTCACGCTTCTTGGATATGGTTTATGATTACTGTTATGTGTACTTCTAACATCAATTATTTCCTTTGGGTTATTCATGAAAATGTTGGGGAGTAGGGGAGCTCTTGAAGTCTAATATGAAACTATCGTATCTACCGTCATCTATATCTGCGCGATGGTGCCATAGTCTATAAAACCATTCCTTGGATTTTCACATAACCATCCCTTTTGTGCCGTATGGTAAGCCCTTCCTGATGGCCTAGATATAGTTGTGGTTTTTGGCATCATGATTCTTCACCTACATATATATATGCTTCCATTTCGATATTAGTGCTGTTGTTCTAATCGTTAGTTGAACTATGTCCCCTTTTGTCCTGTGGTCACGTCCGTACGACTATGCTAGGAAGTACGTGCACTTAATTGTTTCCAAGGGGAATACAAGTAGGATATAGTTCGAAGTTGTAATCCGTACATATGGTAAATAAGACGCCACCAAGAATGGCGAGGTGCGTAGGTACCTACTCACACGTATTTATTATACCCATGCACCACCTTCCTTTTTAACTTTGATGACATGCATAGGTAACTTACTCTATTAGGAAGGCAGTCCTTTCCAACTTCTAATCTTTCTAATTTTCTAACCTTCTAATCTTCTAATTAACAATAATCCTGGCTCTTCTACTGCTTACATAGGTTATATGTACCTATGTAGATAGTACGCCACGATAAGAAGGTCACCCATAATCACCCATAATCTCGGCGAATACCGTAACGTAATAATGTCATATTATAAGTACCTTACATATGTACCATAGTATTTTAAAAATAATTCATAAGCCTCTATCACCCATATACATGTAGGTAATTATCCTACTTCCCCAGATCTGCTTGCTTTCTTAGCCTTGGCAAAGAAGAATCGGTATCCTCAACCATTGGTCCACCACCCGGTTTTTGTCGAATGACGATGCGCCTCCTCAACTCCGCCCCGGTGCTAGGCATCCTCGGACTCATTCGCGTTTCTCTCACCTGTTCCGACTGCCTGGGCTCGGCAGGTCGTGTAGAGCATATTCGGCATGTTAGGCGCATGCAGCCAGATGCGATTAACGCTACCTACGGTCCCACTAGAGCCTTGGAAGTGAGTATAATGATTGCACCGGAGCTACATCAACGCAATGAAGGAGGGTAGTTCTAACTTTGTGGGATGCTGTAGTGGGGTCAATTAAATTTCTTACATACTGTAAGTAATTGTTAAGATACTTCTAGGCCTATATTGAAGCTTGAAAGCGACGACGACAACGACACAGCTTTACTAATGGTCAAGATACAAGACCGACACTCATGGGTGGCTAGAAGGTCATTTGAAGCAAGGCAACTATGGCGCTGACTGGGGAGACTTTGTTACCTTTTCGACTCACTTCAAACACCAAGCCGGTAATATGGGCGTTGATCTCCTTCTTGTCGACACAGGTTAGTCGGGCCCCCCTTTTTTTTTTTTTTTTTTTTTTTTGCATTTAGTATCGGATGAAATGATGAGAACTCATTGACCATCGCATAGGCGATCTGCACGATGGAGCAGGGTTGAGTGACGCTACGACCCCGGACGGCGAGATCTCAATAAAAGTCTTTGACCAGGTCGAGTATGACTTGCTAACTATTGGCAATCACGAATTATATCTTGCCAATGTTGCCTACCAGACCTTAAACGAGATTTCGACCTATTGGGGCGACAAGTATCTCACATCAAATGTCCAGATATTTAATCAACAATCGGGTGAATGGCAATATGTTGGAAAGACACATCGATATTTCACCACTCAGCATGGCCTCCGAATCATGGCCTTTGGCGTTTTGTTTGACTTTACTGGTGAGGAGATACTGTTAAGATACCTTGAATATCACCCACATTCCACCCATAGATGTTGACGCTCTATAGGAAACACAAACGTCAGCAAGGTCATACCCGCAAAAACCATGGTCACGCAGAAATGGTTTTTAGATGTCATCAATTCTACGGAGCCTGTGGATATCTTCGTCGTTCTCGGCCACAATCCCGCGCGCCCAAGTGTTCCTACTAGCACGTTTCCTGTCGTTTTCGACGCAATTCGTGCAGTACATCCAGATACCCCTATTCAATTCATTGGTATACTCGGTACCTAGTATTCAAGACATGTGGATGAGCCACTGATAAATGTTGTAGGTGGTCACACGCATATCCGGGACTTCGCCGTTTATGACTCTAGTAGTACGGCACTTGAGTCGGGCCGTTATTGCGAAACTCTGGGTTGGCTCTCGATGTCCGGGTTTGACAGTAAGAACAGCGGCTTCATTGGCATCATGCCTGGCCCTGCCGGTGTCCCTAACCCAACTCGTAAAGCAACCAAGAATTCTACTTCCCCGTTCCTATATTCCCGCCGCTATCTCGACTGGAACCGTCGAACCTTTGAATACCACGCTGCGACTTGGTACGACAAAAATTTCGACTACGATAACGGCCTAGGTGTTACGGCGGACATTACGAAATACAGGAAGCAGCTTAATCTCACTGATGTGTACGGATGCGTGCCGCAGGTTAGCAACCAGAACCTTTTTTTGCTCCTAGTATCGCTTTACTTCGTCCGCTCCTGGAGGCCTCCCCAATCTTGACTGGCACGCATCTTGAAAATTAACGGACATGCCACTGCAGGATTATTGTTTGACGTGCGCACCATTCAACAGCACCGCTAGCATTTTCCCTCTATTATCGACGGCGCTAGCCGAGGCTGTCGTTAACGATTCCCGTAAGGACATACCGCGGTACATCATCGCTAACACGGGAAGCATTCGATTCGATATGTATAAAGGACCTTTCACCTACGACGATCAGTTCATCGTCTCACCATTTCTCGACCATTTCTTGTACATACCAGGAGTACCCTATGACATAGCCAGTAACTTACTTCAGTCACTCAATAATGCGGGTGCCAGCCAAAAGCGTAACGTTGGTGTCATACCCGTTGAACGCGATATCTGTATTGACCCTCCCTCCGACCACTTTTTCAAGGCTACGCGTGGAGAATACCGCTCCCCTAGTATTACTAGGCGTCAGATTGTCGATTTGGTTCCGGGGTATACAACTAGGGATGATTTCGGTTCGGATGGTGATGACACGGCACATTCTGCGATCCCGTATTATGAGATTCCCGACTTTTTCCAGGCTGTGGCTGGATTTAACGAGAGTGGCGCCACAGACGCTGTAGATGTGGTATTTGTCGACTTGTGAGTTTCAGTGTATCACATCTGTGAGATCTCGGAGAATAATGGCTGACTGCCTTCTATCATGTAGCATTGAGAGTGACCTTCTTGCTATCCTTGGCTCCAACTATAGCTCCAACGATGTCTCGTACTATATCGACGCTGAATTTACAACACGGGACTACTTGCCGATATACGTAAAGAACTCGGAAATGTTTCAGGCTGGGTTGCCTAACTGCACGGCCGCATAGCGCCTAAGCATACCAGCCTGGGCTCGGCATACGTTTTACTGGCAGCGGCCATCATATTAACGGCCCTAGCTATTGTAATCCAATATCATTGAAGAGGGTATTCCTGCTTGTCGAGGAAAATTGTTCCATTCATATCAGACAGGTTAACTAAATCACTCTTCCTTTCCCACACAGTGAATTATTTATCACAATTAATATAACTTGCCTGTGTCTAGCTAGCTACGCTTCCGTCTTGACCCTTGCTTCTGTGCTGATCTCTCACAAATTCCTCGATATGCTCGTCGTGAAGTGGGCGCTTAGGGGGACCGGAGACACGTCTAGGGGGTGTAAGTTCAGGGTCTGCCCTGCCCGTGACACCCAATATCCTAGCTGCAGCAGCAATATATTCAGAAACTGGAGAGAAGAGTTAAAAAGGAAATACTGAACTATAAGTCGTATCTTGTGAGAGCTCACTCTTTTCATCTAGGTTAAGTTGATGCATTTCCTTAGCATTGTTTGGATGTCGGGCGTCTTCGGCAGCTTCATCAAGTCTATCTTTAAATGTCGTCTCGGTGTATGATTGGCCGCTTGGCGTCGTCGACGATGATGGTGACAACGATGACATTGTGCACCTGAGTTGAACGGCGAGGACTACGGCTAAGCTACTACTTGAATAGAACAAGTACATATATATATAGAGAGAGAGTATTATAGAATTATATGTTTCCAGTCTATATCTATATACCAGTAGGTACCAATCATACAAGGTGCGTACTTTAGGTATATACATGTAAATACTGGACTCGAGTACGACTGACGTCATATGACTTGTTGACGAGGTTATGTACCTAAATGTGTCCTACTGCATGTACCCGTCTATAACCCCTCATATTATGTATGTATAGGTATGTAGGTACTTATGTAGGTACCCCTCCTTTTTATTTTATTTTTATTTTTATTTTTAATATTTTTATAAAGGGGTACATTTTTCCTTAACTGAGTTATTAACCTCGCCTGCTTCCATCATCACAAAAAGAAAATAGAATGGCCCCAATACCTATAACAATTATCACCGGGTTCTTAGGCTCAGGAAAGACGACGCTGCTCCTTAATATTATCCCCCAGCTGCGCACCGCTAACCCTTCTTATCGCCTCGCCCTGCTCAAGAATGAATTCGGAGACGTAGCTATCGATTCACAGCTCGCCTCGTCCAGCGCTATTTCCGGCGTGCAGGAGCTCCTTAATGGCTGTATATGCTGCAACCTTGTCGGCCAGTTGAGCACAGCTCTGGCCGAGCTACGCGTTAACGTCAACCCTGACCGCATCGTCATTGAGACCTCCGGTTCCGCCTTTCCGGCTACTCTGGCTATCGAGGTGAATCGCTTGGCTCGTGAGTCTGGCTACTACACACTCGACGGCGTCATCAGCGTTATTGACGTCGAGAATTGGAAGGGCTACGAAGACACGAGCTATACTGCTCGCATACAAGCCAGGTACACCGACCTCATCGTCTTCAACAAATGGGAGAGCTGCGATGAGCGAAGGTTCGACGAGTGTCTTGACCGTGTCGGCGATCTCGAGGTCGACGTCGCTTGGGTTAAGAGCAACAGAGGACAAGTTCCCGTCGATGTCATCTTTGGTATTGACGGGGGGTTGGCAAAGACCCTGACTGAAGAAACGACGACGAACGGCAATGGCCATTTTCATGAGGGCCATAGCCATGACTATGGTCATAACCACGATCATCAAACCGAGGTCGAGGTCCTCTCTGTAACTCTCTCGGGAGAAGCTGGCACTGCGGTTAATGGGACAAAGCTGATGACTCTACTGGACACCGCGCCCAAGGACGAGGTGTATCGGATCAAGTCAGTATTAACGGCATCGCCGACTGTCCGGAACTCCGGTGAAGACAAGACCGTAGTATCGACGACGCTATCCGATCAGCCAGGCAGGTACATATTAAATTGGGCATTCGGGAGGTGGACGTTCACTCCACTCCACTCCGAGGTGGTCGAGCACAGCTCGAGTTACCGGACAGTACTTCGCATGACAATAATTCTAGCAAGGTACGAGAGCACGAAATGGAAAAAGAAATTGGAAACGGGTGGGTTTTTGGAACTCGAGGGTAACAAGAAGGGCGAGTTGGCCATTACTAAGGTCTCCTAGAGTCTACTACCGCCGTCTTTTCGGGATAGATTGGCTTGGAAATAGATGAGCGTATGTTTTGCCCTGTACACTGTAGCACCACCTAATTCTATGTCGCTATGAAGTTGGCGATATACGGAATTTGAAGAGTATTGAACGTCCACTTCGGCTTCAAATATTTGGGCCTGGGTTTCTCCGCACCAATAACAAACTTAATATGTTCTTTGCATGAATCGAGCAGGTATCTGTATAAACCTAGCAGGAGCAACGAGCTAGATGGCTCTCAAGGTTTCTCGATAATGATAGTATAACTTGACGACTGATAGCACAGCTGACAATTCGTATTACTGCCCCCATAACGATCATTCCCGTAACACTCGTCCCTTACACATGTCGACTTGAGTACAGACTCCAAATCTCGTAACATCATCACCGGTTAATTAGGAGCCAGTAAGTATTTTGAAGAAAGGGTAGTCATTTAACGCCACAAATCTCGATCTCCTTTCTTACCTCCGTGGCTACTATTAGGCCGAGGCCACAAATCCTCTCTAGGAGTGCTTAAGCTTGCGGCGCTTCCGCTACGTCCGTGTCCGTTTGTGGCCGGCCCCCCTGGCACGACGAGGAGGCTACTAGCACCAATTCCTTGCACAACTGTGCTTCTTCTGGTTCCGTTGCCAGCCTGCCATCCGGAGCCTATGTCCGCAAGGCCGTAACTGCTTAGAGGGCGACCGCTCATTGAACCGCTGCGACTCCTACTCCCATTACCCGCACCACCATAAGCGTCAAAGGGATCCACTGTAGCATAAGGAGTTAGCAATCATCTTGTGCGTGCGCATGCTACAGAGAAGCCAAGTCCTGGTATATAAATAGCCTTCCCAGCATATCAAAAGAGACAAAGAATCCCGTCTAGCTGCAAATACTCACCCCTAATACTACCCCAGTCAATATCGTCCTCCCCTTTGGTGAAAACTTCGAGCGTCTGGTTGAGCGACAGCCCACCCAAGCCGCGGGATGAACCGAGTGCCGCAGCAAAAGGGTTATTAGAGCTGAAGCGTGGGTGTGGGTTGCTTAAGTTACCCACACTCGATGGTGAGAGACTGGCGTTTCCCATACCAAACATACCCGCACTGCTGGAGCTGCTAGGCCGTTGCTGACCTCCTGCAAAACCGGGCATGGGCGGAGGAAGGCCGAGAAGAGTATCCGGGAAGTCCTGATCGCGAACGTAGACGGCGGATAGGCGAGGCAGGCCACCGGCGAAGAGAGAAGAGGCCAGATAGTTGTAGTAGCCGCTTGTGATGCTTGAATAAGGAGAAGTAGTCGGTGAGGCCGTGATCTCAAAACGTAGAGTTCGTAGAGACCAATTCGTCAACGGTGGAATGGGTCCGGAATGGGATGGAAATGCATAATCCACCTGGTCAATGATAGATAGGGTCGTAAGGTTCTGCGCACGTGCTAGCACTGCATGAAGGGTAGAAGGCTGGACTCCGGTATGAGAAAGAGAGAGCACCTTGAGTTGCTTCTGCGAGTCCTCTCTGCACAGATATGACACCAGGCCGTCAGAAGTGACCCTCGGCGTATTTATAAGTACTAATTCTTCTAAGGCCGGAAAAGCTGGTAATACATCGTTGTACTTAAACATGTCGTCGTCCAAGACTCTGCAGTCTGACACCTTTAGGGCCCGTAGGTGTCGAAGTGCTGCGAGTACGCGCCGTAGCGCGGCTGGATCCATGTTGATCCTAGCTAATTCCAATACTTCAATGTTTGGCCATATGTTACCGCTGCCTAGAGCCTCCAAGCTCCGCTCACTGCCGCCAGCGTAGGTCATTTTCCGGAGGCCGGGGCAGCGGGCCTGTACTTCGAGTTTGAGGGTATGGTAAGCTGGATCGTCGCTGAACAGCCCCTCGGGCAAGTCGACGTAGCGAAGGTTTGGTAAGACGGCGATGGTTCTTGCCAGGGCGGAGGCGCTCGACTCTCGCAGCATATATGGTGTTTTGAGGTATTGAACAAGGGCGCCGAGGCGAGTCGGATCTTCGCGTAGGGAGCGGCATAGCAAGTGGAGCCGAGCACTCGCCGTGTCTTCGGGAAGACCATTGCGATCGAAACGACTTCTACGTTTTCGCCTTTCCGACAGGTCAATCTCACGCTCACAGTAATGTACAGAATCGATCCGGATGCTATGGTACCTATCACGACGAAGATGCTAGCGATTAGCGACGAATTGCATCGTCCTCGGCGCACAGTGGTTAATTTTAAGGGAAACCTACATCAACTTCACCGCCGTCTTCCTCCAACGTTTACAAACTTGGCCGGCGTGGGAGAGATCGCGTAGATCGCAAAGCATGCAAGCATCCTCCAAGGCGCTCTGCTCGCATGTCTCGTACGACTCGTCGCAACAGTGGGGGCATACAAATGAGAAGACTCTCTCCAATATGGGAGCAGGTAGCTCTAGCCAAGGCGCGAATACACTGTTCTTTTGAGCAGCATAGTCGTAAAATTCATTCTGGTGAGGGTGATATAGGCGGTACTTGTCTCGCTCGAAATCATCTTGGACCGACTTCTTGGGTGATTTCGGTAGCTGGGACGACTTCTTGCTGCGTCGGAAGAACCTCATTGCAGCGAATTTCATGGCGCGCTTCGGTCGAGGGCTGGAGATAGACGGCTGAGAGTATCACGGTGGCGCAAAGGGTCTTGTCCCCTTTCAATTCTATGGCGGCTGGATAGTTGCTTGTAACGTATGTAATATTTCTAAATTCATGTGTTACTCGCATACCATAACCACAAGCCGCATGTGTTGCTTTCCGTGTAAAGGGTTGATAAGTGAAGTAATATAATAACTTTATCCCATCCAGCGCGGGTCTAGGGAGGGGACGGCGCCTAGATTACAATTGTACAATCCATGTTCGCAAGGGCTTCTGTTAGGGGAAATAAAAGGAAAATAAAGACAACGTAAGGCGGGGGGGAAATCGAAGGATTCATAGGATTTTAGGTGCTTTGATCTACCAGGTGCACCTACTGCAGGGGATTTACGCTCCCTTTCCTTCCCTCATTGCCTAAGGTAGGTACGTCATGTTGTATGTTAATACTCCAGTATTGCATTTCATCCAATCGTTTTGCAATTGTTAAGTGTGATTACCTAAAGTCAGCGGCCCCACCCATCCACCCACTCCTCCCCACCGTTATATATGGTGTATGTACCTAGGTAGGTACTTATTAATCTACTTCCTTCCCTTGGGAGAAGCATTTATATGTATCCAATTGGTCCATAGCTCAAGTATCAATGCTACCTATGTACTATCATGATTGATTGTACGATAGATTCCGCATTGGTATATATATACAACATATATACAGTATATATACACGCATACAAAAGACGAGGAATGTCATTTATAAAGTGTTACTAAATACCAGTTAATGCATTGCTATGCGATCACTATAGAACAAAAACCCCCCATGGTTGTCGCGCTGTCCACACCTTCACAACTCATGGGATATATAATATGCAGGTCCCAAACCATCTCCCCCATGTCCGTCACAGAGCCCGTATTCCCTAGTCGCAACCACTCGGCTATGCGCGATTGGCACGTCGTATCGTAGAGGAATAGCAAAAACCAACTATTCCTATGGGTTCCCATTTATCTGGACACCATCGAGAGGCGAAGCTGGCCCCGAGAAGTTTGCCTTCTTCGTCCGGAGCGTTAGAGGGAACGGATACTCATCAGGATCTTCCTCTTCACTATATTATTATTGCGTTAGCTACCATCTTTTAAGATCGCGTGTCTTTGCTCTACTTACGGTAGCTTCCAAGCCACGTAGTCCTCCGTGCTCAGGCCCTCCCTGCCCTCTTGCAGACTTGCGAAATCTCCAGGCGTCATCATGCCGGTACGGTCTCGAGGAGAACCTGGAACCGAGAATGGCCGAGATATTTTCTGCTCGACTCCTGGGATGAAGTCGTCCTCCTCATCACCGGAATACGATGACGGATACGCTCGTCGCAATGCCAACTGCCGGGCTTTGACGTATTCCATACCCATTCTTTTCCAATCTAAGAGGTCGCTAAGCCTCTCGGTCCGATTTCGTTGGTTTATTCGCTGACGCCGGCTCTTCTGACAGAATTCAAACATGTGCGAGGTTAACTCGTTGACTGAGTCATCGACACCTTTGTTTCGCCGGTCTACAATGTAGATGCCATAGTCGGCCGAGTTCTCGATTAACTCCTCCATATAGCAACCAAAACCGGACAGGTTAGTGGTGATACTGGGAACACCCATAACGGTACACTCGGCAGGCGTGTAACCCCACGGTTCGTAGTAAGAGGCGAAGACACCGAGGTTCGTACCGCGCACAAAGTCGTCGTAGTCTAGTGGCAGAATAGGGTTCGCCGAATTTAGGAACTCGGGGTGGAAAATAATCTTGACACGATCCGTAGGGTGGTTGAAGAGCTGTACCCGTCGGATCTGGTTTAAGATAGGGTCGTCCTGGTCATTGACCATGTTGTGCGTGACAATGGGAGGCAGACCATGGCGCTTCATAGCAAAGAGGCGACGGCGAAGGACCACTCTGTCAGCGCTCGTGATTAGCTCTTTTTCGTCAGGCATCGGATCGCCGTCGTGCCATTTCAACGACCTCTCGAAAATACGGCGGCCAATCCCACGCTCGATCACGTCAACAGTGTCGCGAAGGGATTTGATGACTGCTTGGCCTTTCAGAGCTTCTACTGTTAGGGAGGTAGTCTGCGCGGGCATGATAATAAATGCGACGACAGTGGTCTTGCTCCCACTGCTCTTCAGTCTGTGGTTAAGACGAGCAAGAGACTCGATGAACATGTCGACACCTTTATTCCGGAACTCATAACGCCCGGCGGTGAAGAAGTACAGTGTATCATCAGGCGAAAAGTCGTAATGCCCATAGAAGTGGCCCCGGACAAAATCATGTATCTTCTCCTTGGACTGCGCGTGCAAGTTCTGGAATTCATGCATCGCTGAGAATTTGGTAACATTGAGACCGTTGGGCAATACTCCATCAGGCTTACGTTTAAGTAAGTGCTCGCTCTCAAAAGCCGTGATGTGCGAGACAGTCGTGAAGACATCACAGGAGTGGGCGGCCGCGCGCTCTATGCAGTACCGGTGATAGATACCACGTTTTCCAGCTTCCGCGTCGACGTCAAACCACTGTAGGTTGTTGTAGAAATCGACAGAACCGGCACAGAGATAGCGTCCCAATAGGGTTGCATGTGTAGTGAAGACAGTGGTCACATCTATGCGACGCTTCTTGGTCAATGGGAGGGCAACACCAGCGAGCCATTCGTGAAAGTGAGCGATGACGGCCTTGTTCTTCTCGTGGCAAACAAACTATCCCCCCCCAAATCAGTGACCGGAACTTCAATTATGTGCCCTAAAAGACATACCTCTCCCAGAAACCACGCGACTAGATATCCAAAGACAATTGCCTCATTTGTTTCTTCGTCGCCGGGCGGCGCCGGGATACTCGCGACGTTCCATAAGTCTGCTTTCCACTCGTCCATGTATTTGTACGCAGTTTTTGTGTCGATAAGTAGGACTCTAGGAGCGCCTTCAATGAGCCAGCGCCCGTAAAGAATACCAATGCCCCGGTTCTTCATAGCCTCGATGCTCTTAGCGAGTTCTGGAGTTGTCGGTTCGAGCTCTTCGACCTCGACAGCAGCCTACTCTTCATTAGGAGAACGTATAGGACAACACACCCGATAGGATGCAACGTACTGACTGGTGGTTGAGAGGACCAATGAGCGTGTATCGTTCGCCATACTCGGCGGTGGTGACGGGAGCTTTGGACTTGATGACGGAATAGATACCGCCGACTAAGGTCGAGGTTAGTTCAACGAAGATGGCGTCAAATTTTCTCTCGAGACATACCGCGATGCGCCACCTCGGTTGCAACTTCAAAGAGGATATGATTCTTCACGTCCCGAGGAGCTCTCTCCCCGCTTTCGGAAGCCATTGTGACGATCGATGTAGCAAAGGTGCGATGACCAAGAAAAGGGAGGGAAGGATATCTTGCGGCTATATTTGAGAGATTCCGACTGAGTTAGCCCTCACAGGAAAAACCAACGACGGGGGTGGGTGTTTGGCAAAAGCTGTAATGGGATAAAATAGCTGTTTGTATATGGATTACCCACGAACATATATACCTATATGTATATATATATTATATATCTTAGCTACCCAAGTTGTATGGAGCTCCCCACTCAAACACGACAGGACGAGATAGCTCACCTAACAGACACAAACAATTCTAAAGCTGGTAGACGAGCGGTGTCTCAATGCCTAACATGAGAATGGGCGCTTGGAGTGATTCGCACAGAAGGACAAAGCAAAGATTAAGAGGGGAGGAAGGGCAAGATGTATTTACTTCCGAGGTGGAGATGGGGGGACCGGGGACTAGACTCCGTGAAGAAGAATTCATGGAGGCTATATTTTTGTGGTTGGTATCACATCACTGTACACTGGGCAACAACATTAGGACTTGCCTACACTCTAGAAGGTTAGACTACTAGATTCTTGTACGTACATACATATATATGCCTTAGGCACTAGATTATGTACCTACGATAACCCACACACTATATGTACCTAGTTGTGGACCCACAATCCCGCAAACCTCCAAAGTTCCCCAGAAGGCCAGAAGGCCAGAAGGCCAAGTCGCAACGAGAGCAATCACGTTCCCTATGTACTTTGTACCTCTCGTATCCACCCTGCCGCCCGTCGCATCAAAAATCAGACGGCTTAAACCTTAGTTGGTCGGGTGATGGCCTTGAACCCTGCGCAATCTGGCGCTAATAACGCGAATGCTAAAGCTATGACGCAGCAGCAATTGTATGCATGCATCTTGAGTTGGGCTGTCCACTATTCTGTACATTAGGTATACAATAAAGCATACTGGGCAGCATTCAAATTAGAATGTCAACTTAATAGGGACCACGCTATGGAAGGTTTTCTAACGATTATCGTTAACTTCATCTGCCTGCATGTGGGTAGACAATACTTGACTACGCTTACCTAGTTAACAGGGTTGTGCTTTGATAATTTAGTGCTGCGCGGTCAGAACCTCAAGTGCGCAACTTATCCCGCAACAAGAAAATACCCCAGCAACTCTCATTTCTCAGGTACGTAAAAAGAAAAAAAAAAAAAAAAAGAGGGGGGGGGGGGGGGGACTGGGTATCCGCCAGACATCTCGCTTACCTGGGAAACCAAATCTATACCCACTGCGCATAAGTGTACGATCATAATATGCTTAAAGGCACTACTTGTGTCAATATTAGTAGGCCTAAACTCTTGCCGAGTAGGTAATTCCATATACGTGTATTATAAGTTCAGATCTGGATTTCACGAGAAGGGATATCAACATATCCATTAGATTACCTTCAATATGTACGCGGGTAGAGAGAAGGTTACATTATGCATGTATCTACGGTACATATGTAGTTACATGTATGTAGGTCGAGCTTGGATTAGTCAGAATGACGAAATGGGCTCGGTTTTGGCAACGTAGTGAGAAATGCTGCGGGCTGAGTACATGTAGTTTATATACATATTATGTATATTTAGAAGGACGGCGCCTTTTGGGGGAGGAGTCTCTCTCTCACGATGTCCAACCTAGTAACTATTAGGTACCTAGGTACCTACCTACATATATATGTACTTATGTATAAGTGTATATACATTGATGTATACAGTGGGCAAATTCACTTGGTATATGAACCTCCTTTGCACCCTTGTTAAACTTTGGAATTGTAGGTCATCATCCTAAAGAAAACTTCCTTTTGGGAAATGGTAGAAATCAACGGTGTCACTTTATACACACTCGGACAATCCATTCCAGCGTACCGCGGATAATACACCTAACCATAATCATATGTAGAGGGAAAAAGAAAAGTTTAGCCCAAACCCCAGACGCCTGGCCAATGCGCATCGCTCCCTATAGACGTATATTCATATGCCCTGGACCTTCCTGTACGACGGCGGTTTCATTGTTCTCCTAATCAACTTTCCAGCATACGGCGGTATTAGAGATATTGAACCGATGGCGAGTACCCGCCAGAGGAACCCCCTGCCACAAAACAGATAAGTCGACGAACCTCGGGGTGTTGCGTATTGCTCGAGGGTAGATATGTACTCACCAGCTGAGAAGGAAGTCAAGGTCAAAATATCTGCCGAGAAAAGGCATCGATCCAATATAAACCAGGAAAGTTCCAACGATGCACATGATCATGACTGGGTGCCAGGTGGTGATCTCGATAGCGACCATTAAAAGCTCATTGAGCACCAACACCGTGTAGCTCACAGCTACCATCTTCGGCCCATCGACTTCAGTGAGGATTTGGGATAGGCCTTGGATCATACCGCCTTGGTATATCGATACGAAGACCCAAATAAAAAAGGTACGATACGATAAGGAACGACCGGATGTCAATTCCTTATATAGCTCTGGGTAGAGATTTGCGAGGTTCTCGTCAACATCTTTATCAAGAACGAGAGATAGTACGGGTGCTGCTGTGTAAATAGTCGCGTATCCTACGAGAAGCCAATCCTGATAAAAGTAAGGCGGCATGCCAGGGGAGACGGGGTAGAGGTAAAACATACCTTATACAAGCCTTCTGGCTCAAACTTGATTGCAATACTATACATGGTCTGACAGACAGCGATAATGAGCCCACGGTGAATTACGAATTGAGCAAGCTTGGCACTTCGCTTGTAGCTATTTCGACCGTGCCACACAAGTAGTTTGGTGAGGTGGCAGAATTGCTCGATGGAGAAATCTGCCGCAAGACTGGCCTGCCGACCCTCCTTCCCAACGATGCCGACACCAACATCCGCAGCTTGGATCATCGATACATCATTTCCACCATCACCAATGCAACAAACCCGCTTCTTAGTGAATTCCTTGATTAGTTTGGCAATGTCGGCTTTCTGCGTGGGGGAGCATCTACAAGCAACCACGGTTGGCAGTCGTACAGCCGTCGAGATGAAATCGACCCTAAAATGCGTCAAATAGAGCGTCAAGCTCTCACCATCAATCAGTAAGCATGAATCAGTCTTACTTCTAAGAAAGTCTAGGTGATCTTGGGCGTTATCCTTGTGCTTAAGCTTGGCGACCGTATAGATGTATTGCCCTCGTGCAACGAGTTTTGAACTGACAGCGACACACCTTGCCGTCTCGACTTTGTCACCTGTCAACATCCAGATCTTGATACCAGCGTTGCGGAGCAGCTCCAGAGATGGCTTTACGTCTCTCTGGAGCTTATCCTCCACACCCGTGACACCTAGCAGTTCAAGATCGTGCTCAAGGAATTCCGCGACAACGCGTTGCATTCCAGCATCACGGCCATTAATTGCCAAAGAAGCCTCCTGGTAGCTAGTAGAGAAGTCCCGGTACTGCTGATGAGATAATCTTTTACGTCCGACTACCAGAGTTCTCAGGCCTTCCCGAGCCATATTCGCAGTCTCTTCATCAAGCCAGTCGTTCGCGACAACGATGGAACCCATCACTGTATCTGCGCCCTTCTGGTAAAACCAGATTTCCCCATTGTCTAAGCCGAGGGGCGAAGGCTTCAGGCGCTCATGGAATTGAACAATTATACCCATGCGTTTGCCATCAGAAGTGAAGGGGAAGATATCTAGAATTCGAACTTGCACTACGACCTTCCCCGTCTCGGTTGATTCAAGGACCATTTTCTTCCGGTCTCGGTAAGCGAGGCGAAGACCAACAGACTCGGTCCATCGTACAATAGCTATCTCGTCGGGGGAAGAGGCTTGATAGGATGTGACCGCCCGCCCATTTTCTTCGTCGGTTGTAGGTGTCACATTGTGACAGAGAGCTAAGGCTAGAACAACATCTCGAACCCTGGAACCAATTTCTCGCCGGGTTCTGGTGGCAGTAACTCCAGCAGTTGTGTTGTACGAAGATGAAGGCGTAACAAGCGCCTTGTCGCCCAGCGTCCCGACAAAGCCGTGTCTAATATATCCTATTACTTCGTCCATTGCCTCATTAGCATAGGACACGGTACCCACATGGATCTTCTTCATTTCCATCTCGTTTTGGGTCAAAGTACCCGTCTTGTCGCTAAGTAAGTACTCGATACGTCCGAGATCCTCCGGGATCGTGCTAGTGCGAACTACAGCACCCGGAATTCCGGGATCTCGCTGTATGAACCATGAATAGACACTCTTCCCAAGGTCAAGGTTGACTCGGAGGCTGATTGGGACAATAGTGGAGAAGAGCACGAGGAACCGCATGATCTTCACGTACCAAATATTGCCTTCGGTGTTGCCAAACCCTTCCAAGGCTACTAAAACGATAGACAATGCTAAAGTGAGTGCGCAAAGTATTTTAGTTAGAGAATTAATCTCGTATTCTAGCAGACCCGTCTTAGATCGTGATATAGAAGTGGACAGAGCCGACCGGGTTTGCGGACCTGTATAGACAATGACGGCTATGGTGGTCGCCTGTGAAGCAATGATTGTATTTGCCCAAGCCGTATTATCGATTGATAGAGGAGCGGAGTGGCCTCTATCGTTTATACTACTTTCCTCGGACTGAGTATTAAGAGAGTCGTATTTCGAAGTCATTAATTCGACCTTGCCAACAAATTCGTTGACCTTTTTATCTGGCTTTCCACCCGTAACCCTGATACGAACGAACTCCTCCACAGGCAGAGGTTGTGTCAGTGCAGACGCTAGTCGAAGTTTCCAGTCCGTCTCGCCATCGAGTTGGTCTGTTCTGATGAAAGTCTCCCCAGAAGATGCATCTTCAGAAGTGTGAGAGCTACCTGGCTCTGGGTTCTTCGCTTGTCCGGGCGAAGGGCTACTCTGGTCGGCATCACCGTCAAGAGGGCTGACCAATAAAGATTCAGACTCCATGTTTTCTACGGTCTGGATTTGGGCCTGGGCGCCTTCTAGAGTTGAACACTTCAAGATCACAACATCCGCAGGGACGCGTTGACCTTTACTAAGTTTAAGAACATCCCCAACCTTGAGGTCCCGGGACTTCTTGCTAACTTCTTGAACAAAAGATGAAGGTTGGCCCCGACCCTGCCCTTCCGCTTGTTCTTCCTCTTCCTGAATATCGGACAGTCGGTCCCTCTGAGCGAATGGCTGGCGATCCACTTTCCTTAGGAGCTTCGAGTTGGATTTGTTCGGGTGTCGTAGTGCCAAGTTATGATGTCCTAGGTCTTCGAAGTGAAGTACAACATACTCCTCAGAGTTCGCTTCGTTGTCTCTTCGACGTCGTTCAATGTCATCATATGCCTCCTTTCCCATTGTGATAACGAGAACAAACGCGAGCGGGGCGATGTAGGTGGATAAATAACCAATTCTCAGAGCTGGAATGGCTTGCGATAACGCGACTAGTAGGAAATACATATTGAAGAAGAAGGAAAACTCATTGTACAGAGTAATAGGAAGAAAACTAAAGGCTGTGTATTTCGCATTCGAGACGATATTCGGTGGGTAGCGAGTAGGTTGCGGTAAACCGACGGCAATAATTCTCGAAGTCGATGGATCGTCTTCTCTGTTATCGACGCCTGCATCGTCATCCTGCCGACTAGTCGTAGTGCTTGACATAAAGCTAGGTAGTCTCAAGGACGAACTGATATGGGCGAGATTCTGAAGCCGGTCGCTAGCAAAAGACCGCCTTTGCGGGCGTGCAGCGTGTTCATCTAGAAGAGGCGCATCGTCGCCAGCATGAGTACTTCCATCAGAATATCGTTGGTCATGTGCATCGTCCTCTAGCAAGCCTACAGCATCGCTGCTCCCGTCTCTACTGTGACCAAGCCCGCCAAAGCCGCTACCTCGATTCCCCGACCGCCTCAAACCGCCCATGCGAATGTTTCGTAATGCAATGCGCGGCGCTCGCTGCTCTGAGTTCTGGTTGTGGCCTAGGAGCCGAGATGCTTGGATGTGGGACGAGGAGGTAGGGTCTAGCTCCTCGAGGTCTAGGTCGACATCTGAATCCGAGTCGTTTACGGGAGATTCTGGAGGCTCGGTCGGGCGGTACGAGGTTGATTCCGGCATTCCCGCATTGGGGTCATGCTCCTAAGAAGAGGAGCTGCTTAAAAACAAAATCCGCTTAGGAGTTCCGTGATAGCAGACGATGCAAGCTTCGGCATTCGAACGCCTGGGAGTTTGAAGGAAGAGTAGGAGTATAATAAGTATGCGGGTAAATGTACGTTTGTACCTTCGCAGGCACGCAGAATTCGTAGCAAGCCGAGATATAAATTAATGGACACGAAGATAGTCTTGTTTGCAAAGCAGGTGAACAAAAGCAAGATACGAAAAGGATCTGGCTATATGTCCCTTGCTAAAGTAGGAAGTGGTATGGGAGAGCGGTTGACTGAATGTTCGACTTCCCGACTTCCGGTAAAGGTGCATGTGGCTTAGTACATGTACTTAAGGCTGCTAAGGTAAGGCCTACCTGACTCAAGGGTATACTATAAGACCACCCCCCCCCCCTTCTCTCTCTCTTTTCCTTTGATATTACGAACCACGCCCCATAATTCCCAAATTTACTTCACTTACTACATACATATGTATGTAGGCACTTATCCCCCTTTATACATACCTATGTACTCAATAATCAATTGTCATTCACGACGACTTATCATTAATTGAAGCGTGTCTTTATTGCCCAGTTTCTGTCTAAGCTACCTATTATAGAGTCGAAACAGAATTCATGATCGTCATTACGCCACAAGCTTTATTGACCGGAAAGGGACAAACACCAGTATCCGTAGATATGCATCGTCTCAATAGACATATCCTTATTGTAGGCAGGTGTCTGCAAGTTTAACCGGAAGATTTTGCACCCCAGTGGCTTAATCATGCCCCGTTTGTGTCGAAATAGAAATGACAGCAATCATTCAGAGTGTGTGAATCAAAATATGGCCTCAATCAGTTCGTTTGCCAAAAGGTATCAGGAAGGGATCCGAGAATATTTATCTTTCCCACCACTGACCAGCGAGGCCATGGGTATAACCAGCCAATATTGGGGTTGCCGCCGGTATGCTTTTGGCCTATTGGTGTCGCCTATTGGTGTCTCAATGGGCTGTGAAAAGATATCTGTGCTTGCATTTTGTCCCCTTCTCAACCCTGCAAAACTGCTGCGTCAGCAAGCCGCAGTTTGAAGTCATTACTCCCCTGTCGCGTCCACCTCTTTACCTTCCTAGCTCGTCCAACGGAAGATCTGCTTCATCTTTTCCGACTATAGAGTCGGCAACTTTCCAGATCTGGAGCATATTGTCTTCAGCAGCACTTGCCACCAGCCAAGGATCATTCAGATTCCAGCTGAAATCGGCGAGGTGGTTAGTGTGGCCACCGTGCATGAACAATCTATGAAGCGTCAGCAAAAGCCCCCCATGGAGTATCAGAGATAAAAACTTACAGCTCAGGTGGGCCATCCTCTTGGTCGTCAGGCTGCTGCTCCTCGCCTACTCTACTTAGGTCCCAGAAGATGATTCGCCGGTCGTAGCTAGCGCTACCGAGTATTCCGGCCTCATGAGGGTGCCAGGAAAGCGAAGTGACCGCATCCTGGTGGCCCTCCAATGTATGGACCTTCTCTTTGACGTTACGTAGGTCCCAAATACCAATGGTCTTATCGGCAGATGCAGTCGCAACAAGAACTTCGGTAGACGGATTGAATGCCAATGAGTTAATAGCGTCGCTGTGCCCATCTCTGGCAACTAGAGACGACTGGGTATTCGAAGGTTGTCTCACGTCCATGATCTGCAGAGTCAGATCATCAGAAACACTGCCGATGAAGTTCTTAGAGATGGGATGGTATTGGACGTCGTTAACGATATTCGTGTGATGGGTGAAGCGACGGGTGGGGCTAAGGGTCTTGCTGCCACTCTGTAATGACTTCAGATCCCTGTTTCATACAATCAGAATCCTGTTATATTTTATTCTACTAACGGAGCGACTCACCAGAGACAGACTGTCTTGTCCTCACTTCCTGATACTAAAGACCCCTCGACGTGCGGATTCCAGTTAAGACCAAACCCCTCTTCGCTATGGCCCTCGAGACTGATTTGTGGATTCACCTTGCCTTGGGGACTGAGGGGATGCTTTGTTCTGTCAAAGACGAGGATTCTACCATCTACAGCTAGTGTCGCGATGAGATCGGGGTTCTGGGGACAGTAGCGAGCTTTGTTGACTTCACCAGGGTGGTCAATCTGCTGAACAATATGCCACTTCATAGCTGCACTATCGCCGGCAGCAGGCGACTTTCCGTAACCGCCAATCTCACCCCGTTCATCATCGTAATCGTTGGCATTGGGGCGGACGGATTTAGGGATCTCGACTTCGGCAATTTGAACATGATTGGGCTTTCCCTCAGAGGTATGCGTGCCGATCAGAACTCGATGGATGCGGCATTTCTTATCCTCCGGCTCCTTTACATCAGGAAACCACTGGACTGTGAGGGTAGGCCACGTCAGGGCAGTGCTGCAACTAGTTAGTACAAGGGCAACTCAATCCACCATTGGCAACCTACCTCAGGATCATATCGTAGAGGAAAGGTGAATTCTTCTTCCACGTCTTGTACTCTAATCATTGTTAGAAAATGTATCCTGTGTTAGAAGGTTACTGCGCATTGTCACCTTCGTTGATGAGTCTCTGTTCCTCATCTTCGCCATAATCCTGTCCGGCCATGTCCACTGATGCTGTAATGTCAGTACGCGCGTATCAGGGAAGGATAATTAGGATGACTAACTCTCGACGTCTTCGGCGACAGGACCTGGAGCCATATTGAGATGACCTTTCCCTCGGGCTAGAATATGGGGGTGTTGAGGCTTCAGAAACGGTTGCGGTGTTTGCAGTGATTGTGGAATTGTTAAAGATTTCGCGCGACGCGATGCGCGTAAAGTATTAACTCAATAGCTGCTAGTAGCAAGCCCTGTCTTTTCGTAATGTTGCTCCGATATGTGCATATATGGAAGTACCTACCTATGTACATATGGGTAGGTTGGAACCATGCAAGCTGCTGCATTGTGGGGGAGGCTTTGAGGCTCGTGAAATTTCCTTCCACCGCGGCTTTGTGGCGCTACTGCTTTAGGTACCAGTTACTTAAAATTAGATAGTTTTGAAGGTCACTGGTTGCAACGTACATATATGTAGTTGGAAAGCAGCTGCCTACGTCATGTACAGTGTACCTGGGCGGGCACTAGTGAATACCCATAATCGCGCGTTCAATGACTCCTCGTTGCCGGCCGAGATCAAAAAGCTACTCTACCTTACACATACACTACCTAGCATAGAGAGTGGTCCGCGTCGCATATAATTCAACGACGTCCACATAAGCGTCTATCGTCACCAGCCCGTTGTATTGCCCCAAATGCATCGAGTGGGCAAAATTACGGAAAGCTTTTATTACATTATTTGTTCCATATAGCGCTTTATTTTTCAACTCGCCTTCAAGGATTTTCCCCGGAGCCTCAAATCGCAAGCAATATCATCTGAACCTTTTGTGCAAAGAGTGCGATTGATCTACTACTACTTCTCCTCCTCCTCCTCCCAACCCTCGACCTTGCGGCGCCGTGCGCTTTCTATAGTCTCATATCACTCATTCTCCTAACTTCATTGATCAAGCGACTTTTTCCTGTCTCTAGTATCAGACCAATCCGCCATGGGGTATGTCTAACTTGTTCTTGATATCAAGTTCTGATATATAGTATTAACTCTAGTCTAGTGTCCCCAAATTTTTCAGATGGCTCTCAGAGCGGTATCCTGCAATATCTCAGCTCATTGCAGAAAATCGAATCCCCGAGTTTGACAACCTTTACGTGAGGCATCCCGCGAATATAATCCTTGCTCTCGTTCTTCACTAATCTGTACAGTTGGACATGAACGGCATTATTCACAATTGCACCCACAAAGACTCGCATGATACCTCGTTCCGCCTCAGCGAAGATGAGATGTTCATCCGCATATTCAACTATATCGAGCACCTGTTTGGTAAGATCAAGCCAAAGAAGTTGTTTTTCATGGCCATCGATGGAGTAGCGCCCAGAGCCAAGATGAATCAACAGAGGGCCCGCCGTTTTCGTACGGCGTTGGATGCTGAACAAGCTCGTGAAAAGGCAATTCGAGAAGGCCAGGAATTACCCAAGGAGGATCCATTCGATAGCAATTGTATTACACCGGGCACGGAATTCATGGCCAAATTAACCCAGCAACTCAAGTATTTCATCAACAAAAAGATCTCCGAGGACTCTGATTGGCAGGTTTGCGACATCGTTCTCTCGGGTCACGAAGTCCCCGGAGAGGGAGAGCACAAGATCATGGAGTACATCAGGAATGCGAAGGCCCAGCCCGATTACCATCCCAATGTTCGCCACTGTCTATATGGCCTGGATGCCGACCTTATCATGCTGGGTCTGCTGAGTCACGACCCGCACTTCTGCTTGCTTCGAGAAGAAGTAACTTTCGGTCGCGCTTCCAAGACAAAGTCGAAGGAACTAGAGCATCAGAATTTCTATCTGATGCACCTCTGTATAGTTCGGGAATACCTTGAATTGGAGTTTCAGGAGTTGAAAAAGGAAGGGGCCATAAAAGTGGCTTTCGACCTGGAGAGAATTATTGACGATTTCATTCTCATGGCGTTCTTTGTCGGCAACGATTTCCTTCCGAATCTACCTAATCTTCACATCAATGAAGGGGCTTTGGCAACAATGTTCCGTATCTATAAGAAGGTTCTCCCTCAGTGCGACGGTTACATTAACGAAGGAGGAGTGATCAATCTCCCCCGTTTAAGATTGTTGCTTGAGGAGCTTTCCAAAGAGGAAGATCGATACTTCGAGAACGAGTACGCTGACTCGAAGTGGCTCAAGAGTAAACAGCTAGTGGAGGCCAATGGCGAAGAGCCTACCAAAACCAAAGGAAAGCTTGTCGTGACAAGTTCTCAGAAAGAGTTATGGAAGAAGATTCGGAAATTTATAAATAAACGACCGGCTACTCCTCTTAATCTTGGCTACGACCTTTCCGCCGCCGATCGAAAATTCGTACAGGACACCGCTGACAGTCTTCATATTGAGTGGCGTACAGTTGAGGACGATGAAGGGCGGCGGAACCTATTGCTGGAATTCCCTAAAAAGCAAAACGGTGACGAAAGCGAAGAAGAGGAAGAGGAAGAAGGACACATGGCCTTATTCCGTGTTATGAAGCGTTACGACAATGCTCAAGTCGTCGATATTTCTGCTAAAGAAGCCCAGGCAGCGGCCCAAACCCTTTATAAGGAGAAATTCCTAGAATGGAAAGAGACATACTATGCAAGCAAATTCGGATGGGCTGCAGAGGACAAGGAAGAAGAGTTGACAAAGCTTTGTGAGAATTATGTCCAAGGTTTGCAGTGGGTACTATACTACTATTACAAAGGGGTAGCTTCTTGGCCATGGTTTTACGCCTACCACTACTCTCCTATGACATCCGGTAAGCCTTGACATCTAACCCTAAAGCAGACGACCTCGCTAATAAGCCCACCTAGACATCACCAAAGGCTTAGACGCTGATCTGAACTTCAAGCTTGGACAACCTTTCCGACCGTTCGAACAGCTCATGGGCGTATTACCAGACCGCAGTAAGAAGATTGTTCCTTCGGTGTACCATGACCTCATGACGGACCCAAAGTCGCCAATCATCGATTTCTACCCTAGGGAATTTGAGCTCGATATGAACGGCAAGAAAATGGAATGGGAAGCCGTTGTCAAAATCCCCTTCATTGACGAGAAGCGGTTACTATCCGCGATGGCCCCCAAAAATGAGCTCCTCACTCCAGAAGAAAAAGCACGCAATGACTTTGGTGTCTCGTTAAAGTTCACTTACGACCCCAGTGTCGACTTCATATATCCATCTTCTATGGTCGGAATCTTTCCCGATATTCCTCATTGCCACTGTGTCGAGAACATATTCGACCTACCCACAACCGAAGGATTGGACCTATACGTGGGCCTACTTGAAGGTACTAAGCTAGGCATTGACGCTCTGGCAGGGTTCCCAAGTCTTGCTACGCTACCATACAATGCCAATCTTGGCTTCCACGGGGTGAATGTCTTCCAACAGGAGAGCCGTAATGAGAGTATGGTCGTGACCCTAGTTGATGTGGAGCTCAGGAGCAGAGTTGAGTCTGCGAAAGTCAAATTAGGGCGGAAATGTTACGTCGGATATCCTTTCTTGCAGGAGGCTAAGATTGTACGAGTGTCCGATGAATTATTCGACTACACACTTGCTGCTGACGGCTCTGGCCAAGTGGTCGAAACTCACCATTCCGGGAAGGACATTGAAGAATGGAACAAGAAATCGTCACGCATTGAAAATTTCTACAGTAAGCGACTTGGTATCATCATTGGTCCCGTTGAATCGATGGTCCATGTCGAAATGCTGAAGGGGCTCATAAAGACGGACGAAGGTGCTACTATCAAGGAGTATGGCTTAATCCCTGGCATGGAGACAGATTACGCAGCGCAGGTGATCGTCGACGAGGTCGTCAGCGAGGATGAACGGTTCATTGAAAGGGCTGCCCTACCATTTGAAGAAGAATTTCCTGTAGGCTCTCGCGTTTTCTTTCTTGGCGACTACGCTTACGGGCGCCCCCTTGAAATCTCCGGCCACAGCAACAACCGAGCCGAGATCATATTGTCCGTACCTTCCATCAAAGAGCCGGAGTTTGCACAGCCTATTATTCGCCATGCTGAGCAGCAAAGTGGTTATCGGCCGTCTTACGCCGTTGCGAGAGATCTAGGCCTTCATCCACTTGTTTTGAGCAAAATTACCTCCTCTTTTTACGTTCATACAATCGGCGGGAGTATGAAGGTCAATCTAGGACTAAATCTTAAGTTCGAGGCCAGAAAGCAGAAAGTCCTCGGATATTCGAGGAAGTCGAAGTCGGGGTGGGAATTCAGCCCTGCTGCCATTCAATTGCTAGTAGAATATATGACACGGTTTCCCGATTTCTTCGCTGCTGTCATGCAAAACCCGTCTGGGAGCGAGTTACACGAGACACAGCTGTGGCCGGATAGCGAGGTGGCTAGCACTAAAATCAAAGAAATTGGAGCATGGCTCAAAACTGTTGAAACGAGCAAGTTCGAGCGAGTGCCTCTAGACGCTGAGCAGTTGGACTCTGACGTAGTGATGCAACTACAGAGAGCGGTAGATGCAATGAGGGAATCTGCTGAGAAATATGAACGGCGAAAGCTCAAGGGTGTTCCCCGGTCTGCATTACTCAACCCAAAGGACGCCGAGCAACGACTTGGAAATCAGAAATTCAGCTTAGGTGACCGGGTCGTCTATGTGCAAGCCTCTGGTAAGGTACCCATTGCTTCGAGGGGTACGGTTGTCGGTATCAGTACGGTAGGCAACCATCACATGCTCGACATCCTCTGCGACAACGCGTTCATGAATGGCACAACGTTAGGAGGCCGTTGCGAAGCCTTCCGAGGACAGACCGTCTCAGCTAATTCGGTACTTAATGTTACGAACAGGCAAGTTATCGCTAGTTCGAAGATGAGCCTAGAGAGGCGACCCGTCCAAAACACGGTACCTTTGCAATCCCGAGGATACGGCTCTTCCGGGGGCCCAGGTAGTCAACTTCGAGATGCGCCGGCGCCGGCTCCCCTTCGGGGGACTTGGCGGGGCGCTGTGAACGGCGCTCGTAGGCCGCCAGTTCAAGGGCGAGGCACCCAAGCTCCTCAGATTCCCAACGGCGCACCCCCTCTACAGCATAGTACTATGGTTTATCGCCCCGGACCCAACAATCACCATTCACAAACGGTTAACCAAGGGGCGCCGCAACAAAACGGCAGCTTCCCTTCGCATGGTCGTGGCGGTCCGCATCGAGGTGGACGTGGTACCCGAGGTGGTAGAGGAGACTCAAGCAGCACGCTTAACAATACAAATGTGGCGGGACCTACAGGAACTACTTCCTACAATGCTGTGCCACCACCGTCTGGATTAGAAGTTCGTGGTGGCGGCCGTGGACGTACGCCGCGTCGTGGAGGGTTTCGTGGAAGAGCTCGAGGGGCGTAAAGTAGGTAAAGACTAAGAAACTGCAAGTTCCAACTCAACCGAGTCATACAACTGCATGGGGCTCTACCTATTATTCACTGCACTCCGGAATGACTAGTACTCAATGCGATCACGGATAAAGATGTTGGGTGCAGGATATGGCGGAAGAAAATATGAAACACACTTTTCGGCAGGGTAGATCTAATGAGCTAACATCGTAGGACGCACGCGGAGATTTTCGGGCAGCATAGGTCCATTGCCCTACTAGTTTTGTGTCTCGAGCGCGTTCATATACTCATTTGCAGAGTCATGACAGTTTCTCTAGTAGTAGCTTCATTATCTACAGCCTCCAACCGATGTCTAGTAATGCCAATATATAGACAGGTCAGACTTGTGCACCAATGAGAAACTGTGTATTTGATATGCTATGGAGTAGGCTAAGGGTATTTCTAGCTAGTTATATAGGAGTATATAAACGTAACACTGGGAATCAATCAACCGTGTACTACATCACTCCGTTCAGATATATCAGCCTCCAGCAAGGGGGGGCATCGTCATTACTACGTCCACTACAGTATTCGCTACAGTCCGACTAGACAGGGCATTGTCGAGTTGCGAACTAGCCAGGTATATATGGTGGCAGGCGAGCCAGAACAGAGAGAATAGTGCTTCCTTGGTAGCTCGAGGCATCACAACCTCTTTCTTAGCCCGAAGTTCCTTATATTCGATATTTCGACTACCATATGCATCGTGAAATAAAAGTAGCGACTACCTCTGCCACCTATCTTACTAGGGGACTGTGAACCTATTATTCTTTAACTTTTTTTTTTTTTTTTTTTTTTTTTTGGCTTTGTCATAAAACAAGAGCATATATTTGATAATGGATAGGCCTCCGCTGATAGCACCACGTCGAATTATTTCTAGGGAAGGACCAAAATGCAACCTGGAAACTTCAGTCAAATTAAGTGCCACTGAGATGTGCAATGTTGGTATCTGTCAATCATAGTCAAAAGAACTAGAACGCACTACGGTTTTCTTTTTCACAAGTCCTATAAGAGCCCGCCAGCCCTCTACACGACCAGACTCCTCGCCAGCAACTCTCAACTGCTGTGCCGTCCAAGTGACTGTCTTTAGAGACAAAGATCATATGCCTTTGACGGATGAGTAAACAATGAACACGAACGAATGAGAAATATAACAAAACGAGGAAAAGAGAAAAAAAAAAGGGAGTTGGACACTGAGCTATGAGAAAGAAAAGCGAGTTGGAATGGAGTGTGACAATAGTAAAAGGAAGATACAATGAACTCTGGGAATAAGCCTAGGGCTTTGACAAACGAGGCCAGGTATACCATTTACACTCCCTGCGCTATGCACCACCATTCAGAATCCGCCCTACCGCGCACATATCCCGTCCATTTGTACAAATTCGTCCGCCCATCAAGGTCAGAACGTTCAATGTATATCGGGCGACGACGTCAAGAAGGATCACAGAGGAAATGAGCCCACCACTACCAGCCAACCAGGCCCTAGATGTCCGTTTAGAAATTGGCCCCTTTTTGTCTTCCAGCTCCCCTCAAACATTCCAGTAACTTTTTCTTCTCTTAAAACAAAATGTCCCCCCACAACACCCTGCTAGTCCTTAGGTATCCTCGATTCCCCCCATACCGGATCTTCAAAAGTGAGCCCATACCCTTGTGAAAGTGCCATTTTTACGTCCAGAGAAGTACCGCCAAGGTTGATTTTGTGCATGGTTTAGATACTTTCCACTTCAACATTCCAAATAACCTGTGATAAGACGGACCACTGTTCTCGAATCCTATCATGGACTAATCAGGGGGAAGAGTTGATTCCAAATAGAATGATTTGGGAACAAGGTACCTAACACAGTTGAACAGTTTGAGAAAGTAGTGAATGATTCGAATTGTATGGCAAGTCCTGAACGGCATTGAAGATTGAGTTGAAAGGTCCTGAGATGAACGCTGAATATCCAGTACAAATGCCGTGTAACTCGGAATCGATTCGTAATCAGGCAGGCGATTTGCTAGAAGGCGCGCCGGCACCGTTTTGGCGGGCGTCTCCGCCACTAACAGACAATCCACCAATGCCTGACGAGAGGAACGCAAACGGGTCGCTTTCTGACTGAGACGAGTAGAAGTTGTTGGACGGACCGGCAGAAGCGGGACCGTTGCTTGCAGATTGGAAAGCTGCCTCAGCAGCCCTACTATCGAATGGTCCAGCAGAATGGGAACCGGGGGCGGGACCGAAGTGAGTATTTAGAGATGGATATGGAGCTGCACCTCCGCCGATGCCCGAAGGTAAGGCGTACGTGCTGGGCGGTCCCCCAAAGTGGTGGCCATAGCCGCCAGACGCCCCAAAGGGACCAGCAGCAGAGGCAAACGGGCCGGGACCTGGCGTTCCAGCCATAGAGCCAGAGCCCATACCGTAACTAGATCCGCTATCCATGGGTGAAGGGTAGCCTGAGTCAGCCACTACAGCAGCACCAGCACGGCTAGCACCACATCTGAGACAGCAAACGTTTTTAGCGAAGTTGTGGTAGCCACAAACTTCATTGCCACACTTCCAGTCTCCAGCTCGGAAGGGGACGACGCCACTGCCACCCATGCGACCTCCTCCATGGCCCATGTTCCCATGGTGACCGCCGTGGTGGGGTGGGGGACCCATCATGGCCGGGGGCCCGTAACCATAACCGTAACCCATATCCCCTTGCGGTCCTGCACTAACAGCCGGGAAAGAGCAGCGGAAGCAGGCCGTTCGTCTCTGGAAGTTAGAGAAGCCGCACGAAGGACAGGTCCAGTCACCAGGGCGGGGACGGTTCTTGCTCGGGGGGAAGGGCGTGAGGATTTCAGCAGCGCGGTCAAGTACGCGGCTTGACGAAGGAGACACTTCTATGGCCTTCTCGTTCAAGGCGCGGCCGTTCATACAAAGGCTCTCAGCAGCCTAAAGCATTCTCATTAGCATGCTGCTGTGACCAGTCTATATGAACACAATCGTGACGTACCTCTTCGTGGGACGAAAAGACGGCAAAACCCGTACCTGTGGGCTTGTGCTGTTCTGGCGTACGCAGTGTCCAGAATGCAATGGGGCGGCCGCCGAATTGGGTAAACCAACTCTCCAGCTCTGACTGAGTCGTATCGTGAGGAAGTCCGGACATATGCAAAACCTTACTTCGCTCAGATAGGAAAGCGCGAACATCGGCACGAGCATCCATGGGACGGGTTAGTACGTCCGGGTGCTCTTGAGGCGGCTGGGATTTTCTGATTAGACCGCGTAGGACCCTAGCCAGTGTTACGGCTTCTTCCATGGCACGTCTAGGAGACGCTGGAGCGAGAGCCTGTAAATGAAAAGGTAGATTGTGCTTGATGGGAGCGCTAGACTGTACAGGTTCGACTTCGAGGGCGGCGCAGATGTTCGAAAGCATCGAAGGACCGAAAGGGAGTGATTCAGGGTGATGCTGTTGCCACCGCTGATACTCGGTACGTAAATCAAAAGTCCTCGAGTGTTGGAGGTACGGAGGGAGTACGACCGCCTTGTCGCGAGCTTCACGGGGGAGCTGGACGCGAAGGTCCCAGGCGTCTAAAGTAACGAAGACGAAGTCTAGATTCTGAGAAGTGAGATGCTCGGAAGCGAATGCATCAAAGCGGTTGACTGCATCTCGAAAAGTTCCCGCGTTTCTCACATGCTCCCAAGTCAGGGTCGTAAGGCTAGCTAAAGGGACAAGAAAATATAAGCATTGGTCTGGCAAGAGCCGCAGTGCAAGTTATGTCCGGTATGCCCCAGGTAAAAACCAAAGTTAAAATCAAAGATGGGGAGGGAGGAAAGATCATGTAGTTGTGACTTACTGCATAGAGGAGTAATTGGTGTGTTAATGGGCTTCACAAGCACACTCTCGCGATGAATCTACCATCAGGGACAAAGATCGTCAGCACAAGACAGCTCCATTACATCGATAAACATGTGTATCTTATGGGCTTGTTATCCATACCTCGTCGAGGGACTTGGCATCCAGGAGAATCCATCCAAGCTCAATGACTTCGGCAGAGTCCTTAGTCACGTAGACGCCGTGCTCATCGCAGGTAGTTGCAACATGGATGACCACGTAACGGTCGATATGGGGCGGAGGGGTCTGCTGAGTGGACATGCTGGGCGGACTCGAGGAGTATGATGTACGAGGATGCTATGTATTGTTTGTATAATACAGTGATTATGGTCGGACTCGATGCGGCTCGGACTCGGTTGAATATTACGGCAGAAGCCCGTCAAGTTGCGTTGAGCAGGTTGAGGAACACGGAAACTCGAAAAATTCGAGAGGAATCGAGATTCGTTAAATGTGGAATCGAGAAAAGGATGTCACTCAAGGGGCGGTGGCCGAACTGATGCTGCAACGAGCGACTGGAGCTCCAGTTGGGTTTTTGATGTGGATGATTAATAAGGGGGAAAAATAGAAAAAAAAATAAATAAAAAAAGAGAGCCGCGAGAAAACAGATGAACCCCAGTAAAGAGTAAATAGTCGCGACAAAGTTACAGTCAACGACAACTTGTCCCTTTTTCTCTCTCTATCTCGACGGCCTTTTCAATATTCCAGTACGATTAGCAGCTTCTCGCAATGCCGCAATGCTGGAAAGAGAATCGAGGAGGGAAAAAAAAAGAGAGGAGGAAGAGAGGAAAAAAGGATAAGGGGAAATAATGTTGTGGAGAGGGATAAGAGAGAGTGAGTCTGTGTGTGTGCGCGGGAGAAGGAGGAAAAGAGAGTAGAGAGAATGAGACGAGTCACGACGAAAGACGAACAACCCCCGGCAGTACACACAGTTGCGTAGTGGGTTCGGTTGTAGTAAAAGCTGTTGGTTTTGGGCAAGTGTGCATGGTTGATCAATCTGATTATGATTGATGATTATTTTTTTTTTTCTCTCTCCTAGGTACCCCCTCTTCCCCTTAAACCTACCCAACTTAGCCAAGTCTCCTGCTCTTTCTCTTGTTATTAGCTATTATTTTAGCCCGGACCCCGAAAGGCCTCTAAAAATTTACTGGGTCGTTGAGCGTTGCAAGTGTGGAGTTTTAGGTATGTATGGAAATACAGGTGGAAATACAGGTACTTTTAAACCTCCTGACGTTCATGTATCCATAACATCCATAATAGGTGTGGCTTGACTGTTATTATATTTGTCTCTACCCCAATACAACCTTATGTAAGGCGAGACACTACGTCATCAACATCGTCTCGTTCCACGGATATTAGGGCAAGTCCCGCATCTCAAGACTGAACAAGGAAAACAGGAACATTGAAGCGAATAAATGTCATGTAGGTATGTAGCAATTCCATCATCGCCGCATCTACCTACATTACACATACATATATAATATAACCCACATCAGCAAAGACGTCTTTAAAAAGAGTTCCCACCTTACTTCAGATCCTATCGGCTTCTGGGATCCGACATTAACGAATAAACAACAAACCGACCCTACCCAATTCTCAGTCGGTTCAGAATAAAATAAAAAATGGGCGCAGTCTCAGCTGTACTTATCATCCTCATCACTATCCTTTGTAAGTGTCAGCCACAGCTCAATTACTCTCGTCGATGTTTACATTCGCACTGACTTAGCCGCCGTCTAGTCCCACCTATTGGCGTCTGGGCCGTTGCTGGATGTGGCGCTGACCTGTTTATAAATATCTGTCTCACGATCCTTGGGTAGGTCATGATGTAAAATATGCATTTGTATGAAATGCTACCAATCCACGCTAATACGTAAGTAGCTATTTTCCAGGGCATATTCACGCCTTTTACCTAGAATACGTCTACTACGACCGTCGAGAACAGGCTAGAGAGGGTCGTTACGCAGCACGTCGAGCCCCCGGTGTCTACAGCGATCGAGTACAGACTGGTGGTTACGGGTATGGCACAATAGTCCAACCTACTTACTAAGTAGCTAATCATTGATCGGGAAACGCACATTCGAGTTACGGGTTGCGTCTGGATTTTGAAGCCAATTAGGAGATTGAGTTTCTCAAGACAATGTTCTTCATCCACGCGCAATTATAGTAGGAGGTCCGAAATAATTATCTCATTATCTTTGACGCCTTTTATACAACATTCATGACTGATCGACTCATGTGCATATTAAGAGAGCTACCTAGGGAAAAGAGAAGGAGGAAAAAAAAGGTACGTTTTGTTCACGGTACCAAACAAACGGTTGATTTGCGATTATGAGGTGTACCTAAGTATTGAAGTAAATAGTGCTGAGCTCTCGCCCACTCTGCCAACCCAATTAAATCCACCTGAAGTGGCTTCCGCCCGTTCCATAGATGGATATAATTCGGTAAATGCCGTATTAAAGAACCCCTCTTCAATACCATCTTATCCACTTAAACAGCACCACGACTTTGTGCAGCTCTATCCCTGGTCTTCCTTCCACGTCCTCTGTCAAAGCCAAATCATAGACGAGATTCATCCAGCGTTTCCAGACCCCTAGGGGGAGAATTAGAACAATAACATTGAGCAAGGTCATCTCCGGTTCGAACCACATGTCCCGCCTACGCGCCGACGAATCATCCTATTCCTGCGCACCGCCTAGCCTCGACCCAAACAATCCACATCCACGACCTACGACAGTATCAGCGACTTTCTGTTGGCTACCACAGTGTATCGCATAATACCACTTGGGATCAGGTCAACAACTAGCCTACCGTCGCCCGCCGACCTTCATTTCCAATAAACATCCTCGTATATACACCAAGGGTCGCCCCCCGAAGACATGGCAGGCATACCATCTCCAACTATCCAGTCTTCTCAGCTTCATAGTCACTCTCCTTCCCCACCTCATCCGCTTAGCAGCACCACGGTTGATAGTGCTACTCTTGCTACGAACTCTCGCCGTCGTTCGCTGCCTTTCGTCTTCCCTCCTCTCTTCCCTAAAAATACGTCTTCCACCTCTTTAATACCCAGCACCGCCGAAGGAAGACCAATCCCTCTGGACGGCTCTACAACTGCACATCGCACCACGACCTTACATCAGCTAAGTCGGTCGCAACCCTCTCCTCGTCGTCGATTGTCCAGGGCAACTGGCCCGCCAAGCATTAAGAGCACGACAACTGAGACCTGCTCTCAACCCGTTGTAGTCCGCACATATTCCGGCGTACCACCTTCATCGTCTACCAGGGGCCCAGTATCTGTTTCCACTGTCTCGCCCACGACAAATCTATCTGCTCGCCGTCCCAGTCGGAATGGTATAACCAAAAATATGGTACGTCAAAAAGGAAACGAAAAAGGTAGGGGTAAGGCGGGCGCCAAGTTACCCCCTCTCGATTCATTCACCTTCAAGAGCATCATAGCAGAAATACAGCAGGACGTTGGCGCAGACTTGGACCGGATAGCCGAGATCTGCGCACGCACAAGATACTCTCTCAGCAACCAGTATGAAGTCCACATAGCGCCTCAGGGTTCAGGAGCCGGGTTCTTAGGACCACCATCTTCCTCGTCATTAAGGCACCATGTTCCCATAGGACCAACACTACAAGCAATATCAAGCGATGACGAGCATACCGGCGCCATACAAAAGAAACGAAGAAACACTACCCGTCGCAGAAGTATTGCATACGGCACGCTAGAGACAATCATGAGTTCGAGTCGGTCGTCTGAAGAGGATAAGAGCACTAAAAGACCGGCTGCCGAAATAGTGGAGGAAATACGCGGACGCACAACTATGGCCGCCACCAAGGACGAGAGCGCAAGCGCGAATAGTACAGAAGCCCAGGCTAGCAGCGAGCAACAGGATAACCAACAGGCATGTCTTAGTTCCAGGGCAACTTTATTTGCAACAGCCATTATGGACACATCTCGAAGCCAAACGCAGGGCGTTATTACTTTGCCTTTGGTCCCAGGGGCGACATTACTCAGTGGGCCCGCGGAGCCACAGACATCACGAAATCATCTTCAAACTAAAACGTCACGCGAAGGGTCAGCGAACAAATATTACACACGTGAGCCTCCGCCGCGTCCCTCTGCCGCTGTCGCATCGGAATCCGTCACCGCGGCGGCGATGGCAGCGCCAGCAGAGCCAAGGAGTCCGTCAGGCCTCCTATCAGGGTTTAGCGCCTGGATGCCTTGGAAGGGAGCAGCCGTCTCCGACACGGCACTAAATGTCGAGGGGTTTAGAAGCCACTCATCTTACGCCGAAGGCACTTTGAGAGAGTTGCTTAGATCGACGGAACAGCTTAAAGACTTTAAGCAAAAAGGCAATGAGCGAATAACGTAATAATACCCGAGTTTTACGTTGTTATGTTTAATTAAAACTTTTTATTATAAATTAAAAGTAATTACGATAAATAAATAATTAAAATTTTAAGTTTTAATTTATAATTTAAATTATATTTTTAAATAAAATATTATTTTATTTATTTATAATTAAAAGTAATTACGATTAATAAATAATTAAAATTTAAAAGTTTTAAGTTATAATTTATATTATATTTTTAAAATATTAATATTAATTTATTTTATTAATATAAATAAATAAAATAAAGTTTTATTTATTAAATATTAATTTTTACTTTTTTATTTAATTTATATTAAAAATATAATAACTTTTTTTACTTATAATAATAATAAATAAAATAATTTTTTATTTATTAAATATTAATTTTTACTTTTTTATTTAATTTATATAAAAATATATAATAACTTTTTTATAAAAAAAGTAAAATTAAATAATAATAATTAATTAATAATTTTAATTAATATAAAAATTAAAGCTTAATTTTTTAAAAAGTTTTTTATTTATATTAAATATAAAACTTTTTAAATATTATTTTTTATTTATATTTTTATATTTTATTATTTATATAAATATTTAAGTTTTATAAAGTTTATTATTTTAAATTAAAATAATTAAAAATAATTATAATAAAATAAATAATTAAAACTTAAAATTTTAATTATTATAAAAAAGTAAAATTAATTAATATAAAAATTAAAGTTTAAATTTTTTAAAAAAATAATTTCGTTTATATAAATAAAAAATAAAAATATAAAATTTTTAAATTTTACTTTTTTATTTATATTTTTATAATAATTATTTAAAGCGGTTATTTTTAACGTTAATTATTAATTTATAATTTTATTACTTTTATTTTTATTTTTTATTAATTTATTTACTTTTTAACGTTTTTATATTTTTTATTAATTTATTAATTATATTTAAACGATTATTTTATTAATTTAATTAAATATAAATATAAAAAAAGTAAAATTAAGTAATAATAATTAATTAATAACTTTAATTAATATAAAAATTAAAACTTAAAAAATTAAAAAAACTTTTCGTTTATATTAAATAAAAAATATTTAATATAAAATTTTTTAAGTTTTACTTTTTTACTTATATTTTTATAATTATTTCGTTTTTTAAAATGGTTATTTTAAGCGTTAATTATTAGTTTATAACTTTATTACTTTTATTTTTTTTAAGTTTTTTTTTAATTTTTTTTCTTTTTTTATTTCTTATATTAATTTATTTATTTTTTAATATTTCTTATATTTTTTTTCATTAACTTATTAATTATATTTAAATAATTATTTTATTAATTTATTTAAATATAAAATATCATTATTATTTATTTATTTATTTAAATATAAAATATTATTATTATTTATTTAATTAATTAAATATAAAATATTATTATTATATATTTATTTATTAATAATTTTTTTAATTTTTTAATTTTTTATCTTTTAAATTTAATATTTATAAAAGATTATTTAATTTTTATTAAATTTAAAAAGTTATAAT